>CAMZMU010000074.1:86625272-87825272 GCA_947311845.1 Poa pratensis | reverse complement strand
ATTGAAAGATTTGTTATTTGTTGATTCGTCATGAAAGATTGGGCAAAATCCTACAGATTATCTAGTTGATCCTTATCAGAAGCGCTCGAGCCACGTGTTCAAGTTGTTTTTGACATTCTCGGGGAGATCCCTCTCCGGTTGAATCATCCTGCCCTGGCGACGAAGGACCTCGAGGTTGAACTCGGCCATCATCATAATGATAGCATGCTTGCACCCCGTCACCTCCTAGTCCTAGTAGTAGTGCTTGTTCAGCTAGTTCTCAAGCTAGAGTAGACGGTGATCCTCGGCCATCAAAACGAAGCACTACTAGGAAAACGGCTATAGGTGGAACCACTTTCTGTGGCGCACCAAAATAGCCACGCGTCACAAAAAATATTCAGCGGCGCACCAGAAGACATGTGTCACAGAAAATATTCAGTGGCGCACCAGAAGACATGTGCCACAGAATTCTGCGACTTTCTGTGGCTCATCCTTTGCCAATACGACACATAAATGGTGCTTTCGGTTGCGCATGCAGCCACATGCGCCACATAAATATGGTGGGGCCCGCCACCAATGATTGGCTTTCAACTTTCTGTGACTTTCTGTGGCACATCTGACTACATGCGTCACATGGTCAGATGCGCCACATAAATTTTTCAAATCAAATCCCTCCCACCCCCACCCCTCGTGGAACGACTTTTCAGTTTTGCAAAAAAAAAATGATAAAAACTTCAAATTTTAAAATCCTCCGGGATGTAGTTATGTTTTGGGGTCTATTTATAGGGGAAATTGAAAAGGGTTTGGGATTTTACAGAATCCCACATTCGAAAAGAGGAAAAAGTTATGCCCAAAATAAGATTTTTTCATGCAAAATAAAAATTGGGGAGGAAATTCTGTGGGATTTGAATTTTGAATTCCGTCGGCGCCCCCCTTCTCCCTCTCTTTTCTCTTTCTCTCCTCTCATTTATTCCTCCTCTCCTCTCTCCTTCTCCTCCCTCCTCCTTCTCAACTCATAGTTACCCTTCTCCTCCTCCTCCTCCACCTCCACCACCCCAGCGACCTCCTCCTCCCCCAACACCTCCGACGACATCCTCCTCCTCCACCACCTCCGGCGATCATAGTTTAAAAAACCGAACCGGTTAATAAATCGGTGAGGTGACTGGTTCACTGATTCACGGTCCAACCGCTGGCTCAGCTGGTTCAATAGCGACAAAAAACCGGCAATTAATAAATAAGTAAGCTAATTTCCAAAAAAAATCATCACCAAATCCTATATTTAGCGTTTACTTCTAAAGTACGACACAAAAGAACATTGCCCATGTGGTATTGGGCCTCGGGAGTGGGTTTAGGTACAAAACTGTAGGTGCTGGGTTCGAAGGCTTGGTTATTTCCTTTTTATATTAGTTTTCCGGTTTTTCATAACTCGGTCTTTAGCGCTTAAAAAACGGACAAAGGCTTGGTTCCGGTTTTTTCGGTCGGACCGCCAGTCTGGTTCAGTTTTTAAAACTATGCCGGCGACAACCTCCTCCTCCTCCACCACCACCACCATCCGGCGACATCCTCCTCCACCATCTCCGGCGACCTCCATCCTCCACCCACCCACCTCCGGCCACCGTCTCCTCCACCCACCTCCGACCAAGCCACCTACGGCCATGGCCACCACAGACTCCGACAAGCTCTGACGAAATTCTGGCTGCGCTAGATCCAGATCTAGATCTGGCCGCCCTTTTATAAAAAATTCAAAAAAAAATTATGTGGCGCATGTCTGCGGGATGCGCCACTGAAAATTTCGGTGGCGCATGGTGGTGGGTGCGCCACAAAATCTTGGTATTTCTGTAGTGCATATGGGCGTGCGCCACAGAATTGCAATTTAGTTGCGAGGTATCTATTGCGCACCACCCATGCGCTACGGAACACTGAAAATGGTGCACCACTAATGACCTTTTCCCTACTAGTGAAGCCAAAGCCTTGCGCCTTGTTGTCTAGGAGGTGGCCAAGAATAGCAATCATGGCAGTGTCACTGAATGTGCCCTTAGCACTCGTCACAGCCTCGTAGAAGCCAGGGTGCACGTCGACAGGCACGCTTTCCCTGATGGCGGCAACCACCTCCCTCATGGCCTCGGCCATGTTGGTGAAGACATGTCCTGGCTGCCAAGGTTGACATAGTCAGGAACATGTGTGCCAATAGGCTCATTTGATCCCATGGCAAATTTGCTAGTCGCCAGGCCGAAAGAGAAGATGGTCTGCATCGGCTATAGTTCTGGATGGGCTTGTTGAGGTACATTAAGACCATGTTAGTCAGATACACTAAGACGAAAGAGATTAATGTGTTAAATAGATACACATTTAGATAGGTGATGAACCATGATATAGCCTCTGAGGTGATCTGCCTCCAAGGTGATACTCTTTCTGTCTTCATCCCACTGTGCGCCGCTAGGGTCCTTAAGCTTGTTGATCATGATACACCGTGGCCTCCACCTCCTCAGATGGGTGTACACCTGCGTGGAGGTCACCTCATGACCATAGAACTAGAAAATCAGCTTCGCAGCAGTCCTCAAGTGCACATCCTTGAATCCTTTGTCAGTGCGCACGCCAGTCTTGATGATTTCAACCATCTTGTTCATTAGGAAGGTCGACAAGAAGGGAGCCCACTTCATGGTCATCCATGTCTTGTTCTTCTTGCTCCTCTCCTGCCTGTACTACACATCGAGGTGACCTCTAGGGAGATCGACCATCTGGAAAGACAGTTGATTGCGATGGAATTCCAGTCCTCCTCTTGGGTGACTGGCACCTGAAAGAGCTGAGACTGAGAGTCAGGAATCATGAAAAGGGCGAGCTCGCCCTGGCTATCAACCAGGGACTAAGTGAACTCATCGGTGCTATAGTCCTACAAGGGTAATGTCCAAGAGAAGAGTATGAAGACGCACCACAGCATCTACCACATCATAAGAATCAACTCAAATATAGAATGCCAATAGCTAGAAACACCACACTTAACATGAACTAACAACACAAAAATCAGTCAAACCAGTTTGTTTGTACTTCAAACCAAGCTAGATCTACTCCAATATGCTAGCTAACAAAACATTGTGCACATCTAGACATGGTTACAAACCGATTTCTCACAGATCTAAACTAGAATACCTACTATTCGACGAAACTTACCGGCATGGTTGCGGCCGATGCAGATCCTAGCAGCTCGTGGAAGAGGAAGAAGTCGCACGCCTCGTCGCCATCATTGGCCGGAGTTATAGCTGCCGCCGCTTACTTGCTCGTGCAGGTCTTGGTAGGCGGCCGGACCAGAGATGACGAGGTTATACCAAACGGGTACCCTACCATGAGGGTACCTGGTGCACGTGATGACTAAAGCCCAATTGTCGACAGTCCGATGAAGCCCAACAAGGGAGGCCCAGGATGAAGATTGCTTCCCAAGTTAGGCAAAGTCGGTTATAGTTTCCTTACATGTAAAGTCCCAGTCGGTTACGTACCCGAGACCTAGCCCTGGCCGATCAAGGACACGCAATACCAGAACCTCCAAACCCTAGCGAGATCGACCCCTTACTAGACCCTTGTAACCGTAGCATATTCCACAATCAATACAGACAGACATGAAGTAGGGGTGTTACCTCAGTCGAGGTCCCTGAACCTGGGTAAATCCCGCTTGTCAGCCGACGATTCTACTAACACTACGCGTTCTCTACCACATAAATCTAACACTAGGTACTCAACTATGGGTATTGCCGAGGACACCCCTCGTCAATTGGCGCCGTCTTTGGGAAGAGGTAGTGTTGGATCAACGGTTTTGCCGGTTCGTTCGTCAAACGACAACTCGCCGACCACATCCGCAAATGACAACTCGCCGGCAAGTTCGACTAACGTCGGTTCCACCAACGATCACTCGCCCGCTCCAGAGATCGCATCACCGAAAAGGATCAAACCATACTCACCAGAAGCTCAGCAGGCCTTCGCCAGCCTCGACTCAGGTTTGGATTTAATTGTTGGAAAAACACAATTTTTTTGTCGACAAGTTTGGTGTGCAGGACTTGACCGATCCAATCGCGACTGAGGCACTCGAGGCTCCAACGACTACGATCGCGCCGCCAGCAGGCACGGAAGCTGCTTCGTCACAGATCGACTCGATCTCGCCACTAGGATCTCCAGCCTCATCCATGTCAACACGGGAGTTCAACGAACTCATGACGCAAGAGATCCCAGACGATGAGATACAGTCTGCCTATCAAGTTGGCACAGTCGAACACACCGATTCACTCGACATTGTCCTCCACTACATGCAATCGGAAGACGCAAACGACAGCATCTGCCTTGCTGATTTCGCCAGCCTAGAAATCCAGATGGATCACGAGATCTTATCCAACAATGAAAACAACCCTGAGCAGTCACTCGAAACACGCGTTGATACCGACGTCCAGATCAGCAAAAGCAACAACTCTGACATGAGCTTAGATGATGAGTTCGAGTCCATGACTGGCATCGACAGCACATACACATGTCCTCCGGTCATACCCCATCAGTTCTGCGTTGCGTTCAGCGCAGAAGACTCGGCAGCGGCAGCCAGTCGAACACCCACGAAATTCCCGTGCACGGTCACATTACCAGATGGTGTATCAACACTGGCTATCACAGCCGAGATGGCGTCAAAAGTGGACAAAGTCATCAAGGAGTGCACAATGATACCAGCAGACGCAACCCCAGAGGAGATGATGGCCTACAACTACTTCAACTGGCAGGAGACGATGCGACTAAAGTAGTACAGAGGAACACTCGAGGAACGCAGAAAACAAGCTAGTATCTCGAGTGTACGAAGAAGGCAGCTATCCCTCGGCTCCATAGGTGGGACAGAGCCCAGGCACCGATCGCGGTTTGCAAACCTTCCAGAAGAAGAAAGATCAGGAATCACTCGCAACTTAGAACACTCGTTCATGACACTGGATGCAGAGAGAGTGCTAGTACCCAAGACAGCCGAAGGTGCCTTGCTCTCAATCGGAGCTTACCTGAAGGCAACAGCACCTCCAGCAGGTGACCCGGCCGCAGAGGCACATCAACAGCAATTAAAGGCGCTCCCACTCGCAGCAAAAGGACTCCAGACAGGGAAGAACAGAGAGCGCAGCAGGAGCCGCTCATGTCATACATCGCGAGATCATCGCAGTCGCAGCCCTCACAGGAGCAGCGCAAGAAGAGATTCAGGTCGCCGTCGATCTCGGAGCAGATCCAAAAGATCTGACAGCAGCGACTCAGGTGACAATCGAGACACAGGACCCCGCGGATCTCGATGCTTCACTCAATGCATCCGCGAGGCCAGGATGCCCAAAAAGTTTGGGCTACCAACAACGCCAAAGTTTAACTTCAGGCAGGAGCCATCAGGCTGGCTCGAGGATTACAAGCTAGCAGTCGTGTGTCAACGTGGTACAACTACAACAGCACTGCAATACATACAGCTGATGCTCGAGGGCACAGCCCGAGACTGGCTCAATGCATTACCCGAAGGATCATACGATTCTTGGGATCACTTCCGGGAGGACTTCATCAAGTATTTCGACCCTCTGTGCGAAAGGCCTAAAACATTCGCAGAACTAAGTGCTTGCACACAGAGGTCCGATGAGACGTTCAGAGCATACATCAGGCGATGGACAGCAATCCGCAACCCAGTAGGCACAATCTTCGAAGAAAGAGCTATGGATGTCTTCACCCAGGGAGTCTTTCGGGAGGACTTCAGAGAAGCACACGGTCGCCAAAAACCAAAAACCATGGCCGAGTGATACGTCTCAAACGTATCTATAATTTCTGATGTTTCATGCTTGTTTTATATATCAATGTCACATGTTTTATATGCATCATATATCATTATTATACATTTTCCAGGACTAACCTATTAACAAGATGCCACAGTGCCAGTTCCTGTTTTCTGCTGTTTTTGGTTCCAGAAAAGTTGTTCTGCGAATATTCTCGGAATTGCACGAAATAAAGACCGAAGTCCCTATTTTTTCCAACACGTACACGGAGTCCGAAGGAGAGACGAAGGGGGGCACCGAGGTGCCAACACCCCCTCCTCGCGCGGGTGGGCCCTAGGGCGCGTCGCCAGGGGGTGTGGAGCCCTCGGGCCTCCACCGACGCCGCCCCTTCGCCTATATAATCTCTCGACGCGAAAACCCTAGATATACCTATCATATTCCAGAAGAAGTCCCGGAGTGCCGCCGCCATCGAAACCTAGTTTCGGGGGTCAGAAGGTCCTGTTCCGGCACCCTGCCGAGACGGGGATTGACCCTGGAGCCTTCTCCATCGACACCACCGCCTCCATCATGCTCCGTGAGTAGTTCCCCCATGGACTACGGGTTCTAGCTGTAGCTAGTTGGTACTCTCTCTCCCATGTACTTCAATACAATGATCTCATGAGCTGCCTTACATGATTGAGATCCATCAGATGTAATCGGTGTTGTGTTTGTTGGGATCCGATGAATTGTTACATTATGATCAGTCTATCAATATGTTTGTGAAGTTATTGTTGCCGCAATCTTGTTGTGTTTAATGCTTGTCACTAGTGCACGAGTGGCATGATCTTAGATTTAATCTCTATAACTATTGCTTAGATTGTATCTACAAGTTGTTTGCACATGTCTCTGTCCGGAACCCGAGGCCCCAGAGTGACAATAACTAGGATAACCGGAGGGGATGGTTTAGATATGAGGATCACATGTTTTCACCAAGTGTTAATGCTTTGCTCCGGTGCTCTATTAAAAGGAGTACCTTAATTACCAGTAGATTCCCTTGAGTCTCCGCTGCAAACGAGCTGGTAGGACAAAAGATGTTGTGCAAGTTTCTCATTGCGAGCACGTATGACTATATATGGAAAACATGCCTACGTATGATTAATAGACTAGATGTTCTGTCTTAATGCTATAATAATTCTATCAATTGTCCAACTGTAATTTGTTCACCCAACACTTGTTATTGGAGAGTTACCACTAGTGTAGATAGCTGGGAACCCCGGTCCATCTTTCATCATCAAATACTCACTCGGTCCTACATGCCATTAGAAGTAGTATCAACTATTTTCTGGTGCCATTGCCTCTGTGTTACTATTACTATTGCTCTCATATTACTGCTGCTTTCACATCACCCCTGTTACTAGTGCTTTTCCAGGTGCAGCTGAATTGACAACTCAGTTGTTAAGGCTTATAAGTATTCTTTGTCTCCCCTTGTGTCGAATCAATAAATTTGGGTTTTACTTCCCTCGAAGAATGTTGCGATCCCCTATACTTGTGGGTCATCAAGACTATTTTCTGGCGCCTTTGCCGGGGAGCCTAGCTCTACTCATAAGTTCTCCTGGAGAGAACCCGAAGAAGAAGGAACTACTGCTGAAGCTGAAAGCTCATTAGATGAAAAAGATGAGGAGAGTGATGAACAAAAGGAGGAAGAATGGATTAGCTACCCATGCCTACCTTCTAATGAGAGTAACTCTTCATCTCTTACATTATTTGATTGTCCCCCATGCTTACCAAAGGAGGATGAATGTTATGTTCCTGTGGATTCTCTTGAAATATTCCCTATGAGTAAAACTTGTGAAAATGATTATGCTACTGTTATATATGATAATCCATGCTATTTTGAAAAATCTTATGATAATCCTTTATTTGTGGCTGATATCGAAATGCATGGTACTAAAGAGTTTTGCTTAGAAAATGTTTATGATAAAGCTCTAGATGATGGTCCTATGTTACTTGATAATATTAATTGTACCACTAATGAAAATGGGATTGGAGAGGTCTTGACTTTATCTAGGAGTCCCATATCTTGAGATGATCAATCATCTTGTTATATTATTGTTAAAAGTGGGTTTGAAAGTTTTAATCCCACTATTTTTGAGCTTGATAAAAATTATGTGTTTGTAGATCATGAAAAGCATGCTTTGTGTGATAGTTATATTGTTGAGTTTATTCATGATGCTACTGAAAATTATTATGAGAGAGGAAAATATGGTTGTAGAAATTTTCATGGTACTTAAACACCTCTCTATATGCTGAAAGTTTTGAAGTTACTCTTGTTTTATCTTCCTATGCTTGTCACTTTGTTCTTTATGAATTTATTTGTGTACAAGATTCCTATGCATAGGAAGTGGGTTAGACTTAAATGTGTTTTGAATTTGCTTCTTGATGCTCCTTTTGCTTCATTTTCTATTTTCATGAGAGCATCATTAAAACTATCAAGCCTAGCTAAAAGGCATTAAAGAAAAGCGCTCTTGGGAGACAACCCATGTTTTATTTCTGAAATTTTTCTTTGCTTTTTGAGTCAAGGAGCTGCTTACTTCTGTAACAACTCCTTTGTATCTTTACTTTTTCGAATTGTTGTGCCAAGAAGAGTCTCTAATGATTAGATGATGCTAGATTTGGATTTCTGCGCAGGGACAGATTTTTGCTGTCCACCGTTTTGAGCTTATAAATTCCAGAAAAATTGAAAATTTCTGAAAAAATTCACGCGTGATCCTATATATGTACGCATCTTTCATTAGTTTCACTTTTCCGATTTGAGCAACGGAAGTACCTCGAAAAAATTCATCTTTACTGGCTGTTCTGTTTTGACAGATTCTGTCTCTGTTTTTTGCATTGTCTCTTGTGGACTTTAAGTAAGGCTTTCTAGACGTGGAGGGCTGTAGCTAATGTTTTATTGAGTCTTGCAATGTGTCACAACAGAACCAAAGTGGATTAATGTTTTTGAGTACTAACCCCTCTAATGAAGTTTATGAGAAGTTTGGTGTGGCAGAAGTTTTCAAGGGTCAAGAGAGAAGGATGATATAATGTGATCAAGAAGAGTGAAGAGCCTAAGCTTGGGGATGCCCCCGTGGGTCACCCAAGCATATTTCAAGAAGACTCAAGCGTCTAAGCTTGGGGATGCCCAAGGCATCCCCTTCTTCATCATCAACTTATCAGGTCATCTCTAGTGAAACTATATTTTAATTCTTTCACATCATATGTGCTGTTCTTGGAGCGTCTGTGTCTTTTATTTAGTTTGTTATTTTTATTTTCTGATCATATCAATATTGGATCCTATCTATCTTGTTTGGGAGAGAGACACGCTCCGCTTTTTCATTTGAATACTCCTATTCTTCACTTATATTTGTTGAGTATTCAGTTTTCGCACTGTTTAGCTTCTAGCTCTTGGTTTTCATGTATCTCTTGTTCAGAGCTATTAGTTCTTTTATAGAAAGTACTCTCTTACTTCACTTATATTTGTTTGGAGAGTTGCTTGGTTGATGTGTTGGTTCAGAAAATGTTGCATGTGGTAGTGGTATAATGAAAAACTTGCATAATCTTGTAGATCATTGAACTTTGATAACCTGATTCTTTGCAAACGTTTTGAGGTATTTAGATGGTAAAGCTTGCTGGTTAATTAAGTTAAAATCATTAGTGGATTGTTGTCTTTAAGCTTGTACCGTACTACAAACTCTAATAAATTGTTGAAGGTGTAGTTGGACTTGATAGCTTTCCATGTCTGAAAGTTCATCGTAATAACTAAGTTGTGCTGAAGGTCGAGGGATCTAACGGGGTACTTGTGCCGCCGTGAACGGCCCTTCTTGGAGTGAATTTTAATCATGCTCTTAATGTTGAACCTGCTAGTTGTTTGCAATAAACTTGTGAGTTCTTTTTGACTAATGTTAAGCTACGGTTTTTGGCACTTCCACCATCCAAATTTGCTAGCCTCTTCGGTGCTGTGCATTGCCTTCTGCTCACATTGAGAGTTGTGCATACTTCGCCAGTACATCCAAACCCGTGGGAGGACTTTCTCTTGTTCTCCTACACATAAGCCTATACATCTTCCTCAAAACACCACCATACCTACCTACCACAGCATTTCCATAGCTGTTCCGAGATATATTGCCATGCAACTTCCATTTACATTACATGACTTGTTGTCATTTATCATTTATATATTGCTTTGCATGATTCTATACAGCTGATGTGTGGTTTACCCATGTTACGCTAGATCATTGCATATCCTGCTACACTGGCAGAGGCATACAGTTTCATACATCATGTTTTGTTCATTATGAGTTATTTGTACCAAAAAGTGTGTTGTCATATTAGAATGTTGCCCCTAAAAGTGAAAAGAGCCATGAGCCATCGAAAAGAGAAACAGAAAAAAAAAAAAATAGAAAAAGGAAAAAAGAAAAAAAAAGAATAAAGAAAAAGGGGGCAACATTACTATCCTTTATCCACACTTGTGCTCATGTTTCAGCACCTGCAGTATTCATAGTCATCATTTGTGCTCATGTTTAGCACCTATACTCCATGTGAGAGAGTTTTCATGTTTTACTAGTATAACTATGTGGGGAATTTACACTATAGAACTTGGGTTGTATATTCCAATGATGAGCTTCCTCAAAAGTGCTCTAGGTCTTCATGAGCAACCAAGTTGGATGCACCCCCACTAGTTCCATTGGAGAGCTTTCATACACATATAGCTCTATGTGCATCCGTTGCATGGCAATCACTACTCCTTACATAGCTTCGATTATAAGACTTCCTCTTGTCTAATGATTACTTATAGTTTTGTGAGAAGCACTCGGTCCATAGCTCCTTCCATAGCTTTGTCTCACAAAGCTATGGAAGGACTTGGAATGATCCATAGCTCCTTCCATAGCTCTGTCTAATGATCACTAGTTCCATTGAAGTCCTTCCAAACCCCATTAATGTTCTCTTTGCCATAACATCCTGGTGCCAATACCAAATGCTTGCGCTCATCGGTTGAGTAGGCTTCGAAACAGTTGATTCATAACGTCCATGTTTATGTTTACTTGACTGAATCCTTCTATGTTATGAAAATTTGCTTGATGCTTGGAATTGAAGGATAGAACTCCTACACTGGATACTTAAAACATCTTTAATGAACCTTGTACAGTTTCATGTCGTTAAAGCAATCGTTCATGAAAACTTTTAGCTTGTTTGACTAACTTGCTTTATTATCTCTTATTTAATATCAATTATAGACATTTGCTTTGAATGATTTGATCTCAACTCACATGCCTTACATCATTATTGGATCAAGATTATGTTGGTAGCATGTCACCTCAGAAATTATTTTCTTTTTATCGTTTACCTACTCGAGGACGAGTAGGAACTAAGCTTGGGGATGCTTGATATGTCTCAAACGTATCTATAATTTCTGATGTTTCATGCTTGTTTTATATATCAATGTCACATGTTTTATATGCATCATATATCATTATTATACATTTTCCGGGACTAACCTATTAACAAGATGCCACAGTGCCAGTTCATGTTTTCTGCTATTTTTGGTTCCAGAAAAGTTGTTCTGCGAATATTCTCGGAATTGCACGAAATAAAGACCGAAGTCCCTATTTTTTCCAACACGTACACGGAGTCCGAAGGAGAGACGAAGGGGGGCACCGAGGTGCCCATACCCCCTCCTCGCGTGGGTGGGCCCTAGGGCGCGCCGCCAGGGGGTGTGGAGCCCTCGGGCCTCCACCGACGCCGCCCCTTCGCCTATATAATCTCTCCGACGCGAAAGCCCTAGATATACCTATCATATTCGAGAAGAAGTCCCGGAGCGCTGCCACCATCGAAACCTAGTTTCGGGGGTCAGAAGGTCCTGTTCCGGCACCCTGCCGGGACGGGGATTGACCCCCGGAGCCTTCTCCATCAACACCACCGCCTCCATCATGCTCCGTGAGTAGTTCCCCCATGGACTACGGGTTCTAGCTGTAGCTAGTTGGTACTCTCTCTCCCATGTACTTCAATACAATGATCTCATGAGCTGCCTTACATGATTGAGATCCATCTGATGTAATCGGTGTTGTGTTTGTTGGGATCCGATGAATTGTTACATTATGATCAGTCTATCAATATGTTTGTGAAGTTATTGTTGCTGCAATCTTGTTGTGTTTAATGCTTGTCACTAGTGCACGAGTGGCATGATCTTAGATTTAAGCTCTATAACTATTGCTTAGATTGTATCTACAAGTTGTTTGCACATGTCTCTGTCCGGAACCCGAGGCCCCAGAGTGACAATAACTGGGATAACCGGAGGGGATGGTTTAGATATGAGGATCACATGTTTTCACCAAGTGTTAATGCTTTACTTCGGTGCTCTATTAAAAGGAGTACCTTAATTACCAGTAGATTCCCTTGAGCCCCCGCTGCAAACGGGCTGGTAGGACAAAAGATGTTGTGCAAGTTTCTCATTGCGAGCACGTATGACTATATATGGAAAACATGCCTACGTATGATTAATAGACTAGATGTTCTATCTTAATGCTATAATAATTCTATCAATTGTCCAACTATAATTTGTTCACCCAACACTTGTTATTGGAGAGTTACCACTAGTGTAGATAGCTGGGAACCCCGGTCCATCTTTCATCATCAAATACTCACTCGGTCCTACATGCCATTAGAAGTAGTATCAACTATTTTCTGGTGCCATTGCCTCTGTGTTACTGCTACTGTTGCTGTGTTACTATTACTATTGCTCTCATATTACTGCTGCTTTCACATCACCCCTGTTACTAGTGCTTTTCCAGGTGCAGCTGAATTGACAACTCAGTTGTTTAGGCTTATAAGTATTCTTTGTCTCCCCTTGTGTCGAATCAATAAATTTGGGTTTTACTTCCCTCGAAGACTGTTGCGATCCCTATACTTGTGGGTCATCACCGAGCTCATGAAAATAGCAACCGAGTGGGCAGATGGAGAAGACTCTGTAAGGGCAAAACGCCCAGTCTCCCGCGAGATCGTGAGGATCGCCGAGATAGTCAAGAACACTGCGACAGCTACCGAGATGATAGACGACGCAAACGCAAAAATCGTTACAACGATGATGATAGAGTGAAATTTATGGCAGCTGGTTTTTCCCAGCCACATGATAATCAAGCCAGAGATGACAGACGACCAGACGAGCGTCCTGATAGTCGAAACGAAAATCGCCGCGATGGACGAAACGATGACCGTCGTGACAGTCGAACCGACGATCATCGTGACAGCAGAGACCGCGACCAGCGCATTGGCAACTACTGGAGGCAGGAGTGGCGCAGGCGCATAGACCCATGGCCAGAAAGGACATTCGAGGAGAAGATGGATGACTACAGCAGATTCCACCTATTCATGGGAGACGATGGAAGGTTAATCTCCAATCACACCATGAGAAATTGCAGGGAATTTGACCAAATGGCGATGGACTACATGATGAAAGTCAGATGGGTCGCACCATTGACTGTTCAGCCAGTCCCCGCCGCAGCGCCACTAGCACAGCCAGTCCCGGCACTCCCACCGCCACCACAGCATAGTGCATGAAGCCAAGTCGCAGGAGCCATACACCACATACCACAAGTAGCAGAAGATCAGTACCCGAAGCCTCAGGGACAAATGTGCATGATCCAAAAAGGGCGTTCCTCTAACAGGCAGCAGAAGTTGCACACTTGACATGTCAACATGGCAGTCATGGCACCACCAGCCGTGCCAGAATTCTTGAGGCGATCCGAGACTCCAATCACGTTCACACGGGAGGACCACCCACCATCAGTCTATCGACCAGGTCATGCAGCCCTGGTACTCGATGCTCAGATTGGTGGACACGCCATGACCAAGGTCTTCATGGACGGAGGCAGCAGAATCAACATCATCTTCGCCGACACGCTTCGCAGGATGAACAGGTCAGTCGAAAACCTACCCGAGTCCAGAAACACCTTCCATGGCGTTGTTCCAGGCAAAGCTGTTCTCCCCAAAGGAACAATACAGCTCGATGTCACGTTCGGTGATGCAAGTCACTTCAGAACGGAATCGATTGAGTTCGAAGTCATCGACTGGAAATCACAGTACCATGCCATACTTGGACGCCCGACGTTCGCTCGATTCATGGCAGTACCGCATTATGCATACCTCAAATTGAACATGCCAGGACCCAAGGGAGTCATCACAGTCAATGGGAACTTCCAAAGGTCCGATGCTTGCGACCGAGATTTCAGCAAGATCTCAGAGATGTTCGGTATGGAGCAAACTTTTGCAGATCTCTCTCTCACCAATGATCATACACTCATGCCTGAGCACAAGAAGCAAGCAGTCGACAGGGCGTTTAGCGCCACGGATGACATAAGGAAACACCAAGTCCACCCAACTGACCCATCAAAGACAGTCAGGGTGTCCACAAGCCTACCTCCCGCATAGGAAAGCGCGCTCGTCGAATTTCTCCGTGAGAACTGGGATATATTTGCATGGCGTCCAGCCGACATGCCAGGTATTCCTAGGAAATTCGCCAAGCACTCTCTTCAACTTACTCCAGGCGCTAGGCCAGTTAAGCAAACAACACGTCGTGTCTCCGGTCCCAAAAGAGAAGCCATAGAAAAGGAAGTCGACAGGTTACTCAAAGCAAACTTCATTCGAGAAATCAAGAAATCAGATTGGGTGGCCAACCCTGTGCTAATCGAGAAGAAGAAAACAGCAACTCTTCGAATGTGCATAGACTTCACAGGGCTAAACAAGTGTTGCCCAAAGGATCACTTTCCACTTTCGCGAATTGATCAGATCATCGACTCCACTGCAGGATGCGCTCGTTTATCCTTTCTGGATGCATACTCGGGGTATCACCAGATACGGATGAAAGTCGAAGACGAAGAAAAAACGGCATTCACAACTCCACTCGGAGTATACTGTTACACCACAATGCACTTTGGGCTCAAGAACGCTGGTGCTACGTACCAGCGTATGATGCAAAACTGCTTGAAGAAGCAAATTGGTCATAATGTCGAAGTATATGTAGACGACATAGTTATCAAGTCAAAGGAGGATGGCACATTACTCGCAGATCTACGAGAAACCTTCGACAATCTCAAAAGTTACAACATCAAGCTCAATCCAGATAAGTGTACATTCGGTGTTCCAGCCGGAGAACTCTTGGGGTACTTGGTGTCAGCTCGTGGAATAGAAGCAAAACCGGAAAAGATACAGGCCATACTTACCATGCAAAGGCCTACGCAGCTTTACGAGGTGCAGCAGTTAGCAGGTCGAGTGGCAGCACTCAGTCGCTTCATCAGCAAGCTAGGCGAAAAAGCGCTACCACTCTATCGACTGATGAAGAAGGCAGATAAGTTCGAGTGGACAGACGAAGCTGAAGCAGCCTTCATCGATCTCAAGCGAATCCTCACAAATCCTCCAATCCTGACGGCACCCAGAGAAAAGGAACCATTGTACCTATACGTCTTAGCTACAAATCGAGTGGTGAGTACAGTCTTGGTAGTCGAACGTATGGAGGAGGGAAAAGCTCAGAGTGTGCAGAGACCAGTCTACTACGTTAGCGAAGTCCTATCACCGTCCAAACAGCGGTACCCGCACTTTCAAAAGCTAGCATACGCAGTCTTCATGACGTCCAGGAGCTGCACCACTGCTTCACAGAACACCCGATAACGGTGATCAACAAATCTGCAATCGGAGATATCCTCACAAACCCTGACGCCACTGGGCGAGTGGCAAAATGGGTCATCGAGCTAGGGCCACTAGGAATCACATATGACCACCCGAAGGCCATCAAAGCACAAGTCTTACCTGACTTCACAACAGAGTGGATAGAAGCTCAACTGCTAGGAGTTCCTGATGTATCTAACTCATGGACAATGTACTTTGATGGGTCCAAGAAAAACAAAGGCGCAGGAGCAGGTGTAGTACTCATATCACCTAAGGGTGACAAGCTCTGCTACGTCCTGCAGATGGATTTCGAGTTCCCATCCAACAACGAAGCAGAATACGAAGGCCTGGTCCACGGCATGCGAATGGACAAGGCGCTAGGATGCACTCGACTGATGATATATGGTGACTCTAACCTGGTCGTGCAGCAAACAATGAAAGCTTGTGATGCCATAGCTGACAACATGATTGCATATCGTGACCTTTACAACACGTTGGAAGGTGGATTCGATGGATGCGAGCTACGGCACATTGGGCGAGAAAGCAACGAGAAAGCAGACAGGTTAGCCAACATCGGTTCAACAAAAGCACAAATTCTAGCCGGTGTCTTCTTGGAGCGCATTGAGCACAGGTCCATCAAGGAACAGAGGCCTCAGCCCACGGCGACTGCCTCATCCAAAAGCAAAGCGCCCAGTTCAGAGGATCCACCAGTCGAAGTAGTCCTATGTCATGGTGATCAGGTAATACCAGCATGGACTCAACCCTTCTTAGCATACTTGCTCCGCGACGAGCTACCAGAAGACACAACAGATGCTAGACGAGTCACTCGGCGGTCCAAAGCATACACCATCATCAACGGTGAGTTATACAAGTGCAGCGTCTCAGGTATGTTTCAGAGATGCATAGAATTCGAGGATGGCAAAGCAATACTTCTTGATATCCATGCAGGTACCTGCGGGCATCATGCTAGCAGTCGATCACTCGTAGCCAAAGCCTTCCGAGTAGGGTTTTACTGGCCCACAACACTCAAAGACAAGGAAGACATAGTCAAAAGGTGCATAGGGTGTCAGAAATTCGCCACGAAGCTTCATGCACCCGCATCAGCGCTCAAAACCATACCATTGGCATGGCCTTTCGCCCAGTGGGGGCTCGATATGGTCAGACCACTCAAAAAATCTTCGCCTGGAGGACATACTCATCTATTGGTGGCGGTGGATGATACGTCTCCAACGTATCTATAATTTCTGATGTTCCATGCTTATATTATACCAATTGCTACATGTTTTGTATACACTTTATATTGTTTTTATGCATTTTCTGTGACTAACCCATTAACAAGATGCCACAGTGCCAGTTCCTGTTTTCTGCTGTTTTTGGTTTCAGAAAAGTTGTTCTGGAAATATTCTTGGAATTTTACGAAACAGGAGTCAAAGTCCCTATTTTTCCAACACGTACACGGAGTCCGAAGGAGAGACGAAGGGGGGCTGTGGGCTGCCCTCACCACGTGGCGGCGCGGCCCCCCTTCTGCCGCGCCACCACGTGGTGAGGAGCCCACGGGTGCCCTCAGACGCCGCCCTTTCGCCTATATAATCCTCCTGCCTCAAAAACCCTAAAGGCATCTACGATTTCTCCAGAAGAGTTCCGTAGCTCCGCCGCCACCAAAAACCCTAATTCGGGGGATAGAAGTCTCTGTTCCGGCACGCTGCCGGGACGGGGAATTGCCTCCGGAGCCATCTCCATCGACTCCACCGCCAACTTCATCGTCGTTGCTGCCTCCCATGATGAGGAGGGAGTAGTTCTCCCTCGAGGCTGAGGGCTCTACCGGTAGCTATGTGGTTTATCTCTCTCTCCCATGGTGTGATCTTTATGTGATCATGAGCTTTGTAATCTAGTTGAATAAGTAGATGTTACTCTTTATCTATTATGCCACTCTAGAGGTTACTTGATGAGGAAAGGGACCTCTAGGGTGGCCCGATCTTCACGGATTGACGCGGTATGTGGACGAACGCACACAAGAACACGAGGAACACGAAGAACACCAAGAAGAACGCCCCGAACACAAGAACACACACACACGATACAAGAACCGTTTCCCTTACCGGTCGGTCCAACCGGTCCAATAGAATCCACACGAAGGTGGAGAGATTGGCGAGTAGATACACGAAGGGATCTTGGATGGTTGTTTCTCCAACGGCCAACCAAGCCGCTCCAATAAAGTCACCCGAAGATGAAAGATTGGCTAGTAGTCAAGCTACAAGTAGAGGTCTTGAATCCGTGTAGGGATCTTCTCCACGAAGGGAGGAACCATCCCCACAAGGGGGAGGAAGGAGACCTTTGAGAAGGAGTCTAGCTCTACTCTAATCTCAAAACCAAGTCTATCTAGATCTGGAGGGGGTAGGTGCCTATTTATAGGTTTGACCTCAAAGGGCGTAGGTGGGGAGAGGATAAGGGCCTCCCACCCGAGCTGGACTGGCCCCGCAGCGGTAGTACCGCTACGCCTGGCGGTAGTACCGCTGGGGGCTTCCTGAAGCGCCTGACGTCTCGCAGCGGTAGTTCCGCTACGCCTGGCGGTAGTACCGCTGGGTGGCGGTAGTACCGCTGCGGTGCCGCTGGAGCTGCCGCCGGGTCCTCCAGAGAGCCAATTTGGATGGTACCGCTGGCGGTAGTACCGCTGCGGCGGTACTACCGCTATGGCTGGCGGTAGTACCGCTCCCTGGGATTTCATCAGCTTCTCTTCTTCTTCTCGGCTCCTCTTCCTTCTCCTCTTCCAAGCCACCGTCTTGGCGTCCTCCATTCCTCTTGCACCTTGGTCATCCTCTCGTGTATCCATAGTCGTCGTGACACTCCTAGTATCAACAAGAGATAGAAGATGACGTATCATACCATCCAAAAGGGTGGAAATTGAGTTATCCAAGAGGAAAGAGTTCACCTTTGATGTCAATGGTGACTTGTGGTATGTTGGAGTGCTTAGGGCAGGTTGCACTACATCATCTCCCCCCCCCCCTTTAATAAGAGTCGTCCTCGACTCTTGCTCTTTAGCACCATGCAAAGGAGGTAGATGTGTTGTCGAAGAGTTGGAATTCACCATGCCTACAAACACCAAAGACCAATCAAACCATGTGTGTGCAAGAAAGAGGAGCATATCAACAATGATATGTCCATTCTTGGTTATAGCACCGTTAACACAACACAAGAATATGAAAATGTATTGCAAGTGCAAGGTCCAAGTGCAAGCAATCCAATGAAACATCTTCAAAATATCATCAGGGTGGCAAACAAAGCATATGAAAGAGCAAGTTTTCTTCATATTTGTTGCAACACCAAATTGGTAGAAACCATTATACTCATGACAAGACATGCATAAAATGTCATTATGGTTGCAAACAAGCCATTGGAAAGAACAATTGTTCATCATATTTGTGGCAACACATAAATCATCTATGTGAAAGATCAAGTAAACATGCTTGTCATAGGGGAGACCAAAAGCATCAACATGATTGCAAACAAACCAAAAGCAAGAGAAATTGTTCAACTTGTTTGATGCAAAACATGGAAAGGGTATTAGAGCCGGGTTCGATCCACAACTCAAGTGTATGCTCTCAAGAGCTCTAGTTGTCAACTCATGCTCAATCGAGGTTGACATTATCATGCGGTTACCGGCACACACAAGACAACATATGAAGAAATTATGTGCACGGTATATGAACACATCATCCATCATGAAGTGTCTCTTCATTTGCATATCACCAACCACACAAAAATCAATTGGAAAATATGACATATGTGGATAGTCACTATGCAAAGTGAAGGATGGAACAAGGTCCATAATAGAGAACGAAAAATCTCCAACAAGTGAGAAAGCTATGGGGGCAATCTCATTAATAAGCATTTCAACATTATTGCAAGCAACACATGTGAAAGAGAAATTGTTCAACATATTGCAAGCAACAATGGGAGAATAGAGCAAACATCGATTGCAAAGCATGGGTATGGCAATATCATCACAAATAGAAGGATCCACATGGTCAACATTGTGTTGAGGCAAGGTATCACATGTGAATATGAATGACTCATATGTGACATCAAGAAAATCATCCAAATCATGCAAGCAAACAACGTTCATCATGTCCACTAGCGGGAACATGGTCACATCAACACCCATACCTTTGTAGTCCCGCTCATGAGAAGTAGGTGTTGAAATAGTAGGGGCTTCCATGTAGCCGACTTGTTCATCTTGAAGTAGACATGGGGTGGCATCATCATCATCCTCCATGTACATCTTCTCCATTTGAGGCATCATCATGTCGAAGATAGGCGTCTCATCATCCAAGGAACCTAGCACACAATGAGAAAACACACTATAGGTAGAGGTTAAGTTGTTAGAAATCGAAATGGCCTCACAAGACCTATCAACTACCTCTCTCAACTCAAGTGGTGTATCACTCATTCCCTCAAAGTGAAAGCACTCAAACTCACATATAGTGGAGGCACTCAACTCACTCTCGCTCTCACTCAAGTGGGCTAAGTGGCTCTCATTCTCACATGGGATTGGTGCCATCTCATAGCTCAAGCTCATAGGGATAGTCTCGGTTTCCTCGACTCCATACGCCTCCAAGGTTAAAGGGAAACTCCCATGCTCAACCTCCTCAACCATCTCGCCTCCAAAGGTCAATGCCATAGTGTAGGCATCATCACTCGACTCCTTTGCGGAAGGGAAAATCCCATGCTCCGCTTCATCACTTGACTCCATTGCCGAAGGGAACATCCCATGCTCGGCATCATCATCACTTGACCCATGGTCATAGGTGATAGCATTCTCCATGCTCGCCTCCTTGGTCGAAGGGAAAATCCCATGCTCGACCGTCTTCTCACCATCTTGGTCACCGTCTTGTTCACCAACTTGGCATTCCCACATCATGTGACCTCTTCTATTGCATAGTGGGCACAAGAGATTGGGGCATTCTCGTGGATCATGGTCTTGGCCTTGGCAATTGTCGCATAGGAGGTCTTCCTCTTGCCATATGGGGGCCAATGTGGTGGTGGCACTCGGTGTAGACGTCATATCAAGAGAAGTGCTTGAGAAGGGAGCCGTCTTGGTTGTGGCCTCACGTTTGAGACCATGTTTCTTCCGGCGTCGACGTTGGAGTTGCTCGATGAAGTTGTCGAAGTCGGCCACGATCTCGTCAGTGATGGGAGTGGTAGCACTAGGGGACACCATAGGATGCGCCTTTGTCGCCATCTTCTTGTCATGTCGACGTTGACGCTCTTTAGCGGAGGGGTGTCACCGAAAGTCATTCGGATGCTTCTCTTCATGTTGACGACGGCGTGCTTGTTGCTTTGGTGACCTTGTCGTGGAGCTTCCACTAGAGCTTGGTGACATGTTGTGGTCCACCGTGGCATCTTTCTTGTGGCGCCTTGATGAGCTAGATAAAGGACGTAGGCTCTTGGCCAACTCGTCCAAGGCATCCTTGCCAATTTGGAGCTTGGCCTTGTCGAAGCGCATCTTGTGGCGGCGTCTTGTTGTCGTAGAGTGTCTAGGCTTGGCGCTCTTGTCGTTGTCCTTCTCATGGCACCTTCTTGAAGTTGAAGGAGAATGTCGAAGCTTGTCGCTCTTGGCGATGTACTTGTCATGGCTCCTTCTTGAAGTTGATGGCAAATGGCGAAGCTTGTCACTCTTGGAAGTAGATGGAGTATGACACAGCTTGGCACTCTTGGCGGTAGATGGAGCTCCATAAGATGAACTCATGGTGGTCTTCTTGTCGGAGCACCGTCTTGAGCTTGAACCATAGAAGTAGGTTGTGCCATGATGTTTGGTGTGCCGCTCTTGACCATGGTAGAACCAAAGTGCTCGTTGGAGTACTTGGAGTAGTAGTCGTAGTAGTTCTCCATGTCGGTGAAGCTTGAGCCATCGGAGTCGTAGCGGAAGTCTTGGTGATGCTCCATCATGTCATGGGGGTCATTGTCGGTGTAGTCGTCGTAGTCCCCCATGTCCTCAATTCTTGGGGCATCATAGTACATGTGACTCATCGTGTAGTCCTCCTCATAGGCTCCATAGTTGCATTCGCTCTCCCTAGACATGTTAACTCACAAGACAAGTGTATATGTGGAGTGGAAGGAACTAGAACACAACCTCTCACCTTGTAGATAGTATTGGACGTCGTGGACAACCAGGGGAAACGATCACAAAGTAAAATGCTTGTGTTCAAGTATCCAAAGCAAACTCCAAAACACACACGGCTTAGTGGTAGGAAGATATGGTAGGTGGAAAGCAAATTGAACCAACCGGAAACCAAGATATTGTCAAAGCAAGTAGAGAACCACGATGATCACCAAGCAAATACAAGTCAATCTAATGTAGTTCAAGGAAACACACGCGCGGAGAGATAAATGGGACTTATGCAACCAAGAAGTGAGCTAACGAACCATATGATCCTAGCGAAGACTATAAACTCGTGTTGCACAAGTACAAGGAGAGCTACTAGCTCGATTGCAATTTATTGGTGGGCTACAAGATTTGCACAACAATGCACCACCTACTAGATGTTCATCGAGCTTGCGCTTTCCTACAAGATATGGCAAGTGGTGTTTCTTTCTTTTTTTTTCTCTTTTGACTTGGCACTTTTTGCTTCTTTTCTCTTTTTGCTTCTTTTCACTTTTGCACACTCACTTCTTTTGATGCCAACACAAGATATATGATATATGATAACTAGCGCACAACTTTTGCTCGGAAACTACACGGTGCAAATGTGCAAAACCCAAGCAATCATCAAGAGCTAGCATCAATAGAACATGGTAATCGCAAAGATATAGTGTGGCTTTCAACGGAATGGCAAGGGGTAAAGATTGGCGATGTTATACCTTTCGTCGATGTTCTTCACCCTTTGTTGTAGAAGGTTTGTGCTTGCCCACGGATTTTGGTGGTGGTAGATGATGGATCTTCCGCAATGGTGATGAAGGCCTTGATCGTAGCTTCGAAACGAGCCGAAGAACACCAAAAACGGAGTCCGGAATCAAAAGATATGGCCAAAACAATTTTCTGAAAATTTCAGTTTTCTGCAGGTACCGCTGGTAGGGGCGGTAGTACCGCTGGAGGTACCGCTGGGAGCACCAGAGAGCCGTTTTCAGCGGTACTGCTGACGGTAGTACCGGTAGGGGTGGTAGTACCGCTAGGAGGGGCGGTAGTACCGCTACGGGACGGAGATTTTGCTCCAGAATGCGATTTTTCGCGAATTTGGGCGGAAAAAACGACCCGAAAATGGCCAAATCGGAGGGGAAATCGATGGAATTAAGCCATGGGAACGCAAAGCAAGCAAGATTAACTAGTATAGCAATAGATCCATGGATCAAAACTTGCAAAAACGCACTCAAATCTTAGATCGATCCAAAAGCAATTTGGGTCTATTTTTTGTGGAAATTTTCGAATTTCTCAAAATCAAAGAATTTTTTGGTGGATTTGGGGGTGGAAACACAAGTCAAATCCGTGTCAACCTAGAGCTCTGATACCAAATGATGAGGAAAGGGACCTCTAGGGTGGCCCGATCTTCACGGATTGACGCGGTATGTGGACGAACGCACACAAGAACACGAGGAACACGAAGAACATCAAGAAGAACGCCCTGAACACAAGAACACACACACGATACAAGAACCGTTTCCCTTACCGATCGGTCCAACCGGTCCAATAGAATCCACACGAAGGTGGAGAGATTGGCGAGTAGATACACGAAGGGATCTTGGATGGTTGTTTCTCCAACGGCCAACCAAGCCGCTCCAATAAAGTCACCCGAAGATGAAAGATTGGCTAGTAGTCAAGCTACAAGTAGAGGTCTTGAATCCGTGTAGGGATCTTCTCCACGAAGGGAGGAACCATCCCCACAAGGGGAGAGGAAGGAGACCTTTGAGAAGGAGTCTAGCTCTACTCTAATCTCAAAACCAAGTCTATCTAGATCTGGAGGGGGTAGGTGCCTATTTATAGGTTTGACCTCAAAGGGGGTAGGTGGGGAGAGGATAAGGGCCTCCCACCCGAGCTGGACTGGCCCCGCAGCGGTAGTACCGCTACGCCTGGCGGTAGTACCGCTGGGGGCTTCCTGAAGCGCCTGACGTCTCGCAGAGGTAGTACCGCTGGGTGGCGGTAGTACCGCTGCGGTGCCGCTGGAGCTGCCGCCGGGTCCTCCAGAGAGCCAATTTGGATGGTACGCTGGCGGTAGTACCGCTGCGGCGGTACTACGCTATGGCTGGCGGTAGTACCGCTCCCTGGGATTTCATCAGCTTCTCTTCTTCTTCTCGGCTCCTCTTCCTTCTCCTCTTCCAAGCCACCGTCTTGGCGTCCTCCATTCCTCTTGCACCTTGGTCATCCTCTCGTGTATCCATAGTCGTCATGACACTCCTAGTATCAACAAGAGATAGAAGATGACGTATCATACCATCCAAAAGGGTGGAAATTGAGTTATCCAAGAGGAAAGAGTTCACCTTTGATGTCAATGGTGACTTGTGGTATGTTGGAGTGCTTAGGGCAGGTTGCACTACATCATTACTTTAATATGAACTCCGGATTCACTCTCCACGGTGTGAAGGTGACGGTGTGCACATCGTGTGTGATTCCTTTATAACGTTGTGGCGCTTGTTTACTCCGGCTTGAGGTGTGCTTTTGCAGCCCTACGCAATGAATGGTGTTCATTATCCAACAAGAGAGTATTTGAGAGTAGTATTTATTTATTCAATTATGAGGTCATTGCTGAGAGTGTCCACTAGTGAAAGTATGATCCCTAGGCCTTGTTTCTAAGCATTGAAACACCGTTTATAACAAGTTCTGCTACATGTTTGCTTGCTGCCATTTTTATTTCAGATTGCAATTACTACTTATAATCATCCATATTGCTTGTATTTCACTATCTCTTCGCCGAACTAGTGCACCTATACATCTGACAAGTGTATTAGGTGTGTTGGGGACACAAGAGACTTCTTGTATCTTAATTGCAGGGTTGCTTGAGAGGGATACCTTTGACCTCTACCTCCCTGAGTTCGATAAACCTTGGGTGATTCACTTAAGGGAAACTTGCTGCTGTTCTACAAACCTCTGCTCTTGGAGGCCCAACACTGTCTACAAGAATAGAATCGTGCGTAGACATCAAACTATTTTCTGGCACCGTTGCCGGGGAGGTAAGTGTTGGAAGGTATCTCCTTTAGATTCTGCAATTATTTCTTTTTGTTTCTTGTTTTTATTTTCACTAGTTAGGCTTAATGGAAATTAACAAAAAAAAAGAGATCTTTATGAGCTTTATATTGAATTAGGACATGATGCTTTTGAAGAGAAAATTAAAAAACCTATGGAAGCTTGTTTGCATAATAGTGATAGCAATGTTATTAGCATGAATTCTTTAAACACCATTATTGCTAATGCTATGGAAAAGTCTAAGCTTGGGGAAGCTAGTTGTGATGAATATGATATATTTAGTCCCGCAAGCATTAAGGAGGAAATTTGCTTTGATAATACTTTGTCTCCAATCTATGATGATTATAATGATTGTGATATTTTCACTCCACCTACTATTGAGGATATAGTTTATGTTGATTATGACATGCCTCATATATATGATGTTTACAATGATGAATATGATATTTTCAGTCCATCAACTTTTGAGGATAAAAATCATTTTGATTATTCTATGCCTCCAATTTATGATGATTACAATGATGGATGTGATACTTTTACTCCCACTATTACTAATAAAACTGTTTATGATTATGTGGAGAGTAATGATATTTTTATGCATGTGGATCCTGATAAGAATGCTTTATGTGATAGCTATATTGTTGAGTTTATCAATGATGCCACTGAAAATTATTATGACAGAGGGAGACATGGTTTCATATATCTCAATAATATTAAGTCTCCTCTCTTTATGTCAAAAGTTTTGAAGTTGCACTTGTTTTGCCTTCCTATGCTAGTCACTTTGTGCTTCATTGATTTATTTTCTTACAAGATTTCTTTGTATAGGAAGTGGGTTAGACTTAAATGTGTATAATATTTTCTTCTTGATGCTCTCTTATATTCAACTCTTATACATATGAGTTGATTACTTCTGTAGCAACTCCTTTGTATCTTTATTTTATTGCATTGTTGTGCCAAGTAAAGTCTCTAGTTGAAAGTTGTTGCTAAATTTGGATTTCTGCGCAGTGACAGATTTTGTTGTCCACCGTTTTGAGCTCTATGCGCTACAGAAAAATCGAAAAATTCTGAAAATAATCACGCATGATCCTTATATATGTACGCAACTTTCATTAGTTTGGGTTTCCTCCATCAGAGCAAGTTAAGTGCCTCGAAAAAATTCGTCTTTCCAGACTGTTCTGTTTTTGACAGATTCTGCCTTTTATTTTGCATTGCATCTTTTACTATGTTTGGTTGGATTTCTTTACTCCATTAAACATCAGTGGCTGTAGGTAATGTCCAGAAGCTTTGGTAATGATTGTGTCATCACAGAACATGTGAATTTTTGATTATGCACTAACCCTCTAATGAGGATTACTCTAAGTTTGGTGTGAAGAAAGTTTTCAAGGATCAAGGGAGGAGAATGATATGATATGATCAAGAAGAGTGAAAAGCCTAAGCTTGGGGATGCCCCCGTGGGTCACCCAAGCATATTTTAAGAAGACTCAAGCGTCTAACCTTGGGGATGCCCAAGGCATCCCCTTCTTTATCAACAACTTATCAGGTCATCTCTAGTGAAACTATATTTTAATTCTTTCACATCTTATGTGCTTTACTTGGAGCGTCTGTGTGCTTCTATTTTTTCTTTGTTGTTTTCATTTTCTGAATAAATTGGATCCTAGCATTCTTGTGTGGGAGAGAGATACGCTCCGCTTTTTCATGTGAATACTCATATTCTTCACTTATATACTTGTTGAGTATTCTTAACTAGCTACTACAATGCTTTTAGCTCCTGTTTTTCATGCATCTCTTGTTCAGAGCTGTTAGTTCTTGTAGAGAAGTACTCTCTTGTTTCATTGTTGTATTATTTAGAGAGTTTTGTGTTGAAATAAGTTGATTGGTGTTTGGTTGGAAACAGAAAATGCTACATGTGGTAGATGGTATATTGAAAAGACATACTCATTCTTGTAGATCATTGTCTTGGATAATTTGATGCTTTGCAATTGTTTTGAGCTCTCAAGTAGATCATGTTTAAGCTCTTGCATCATATAGTTAAAGCATATTAGTGGAGAACTACCGTAGAGCTTGCTGAAATTCGGTTTGCATGTTTGGCATCTCTAAGGTCTAGATATTTTCTGGTAAAATGTTTGAGCAACAAGGAAGACAGTGTAGAGTCTTATAATGCTTGCAATATGTTTTTATGTAAGTCTTGCTGTACCGGTTGATATCATGTGTTTGCTTCAAACAACCTTGCTAGCCTAAACTCTGTACTGAGAGGGAATGCTTCTCGTGCATCCAAACCTTGAGCCAAAACCCATGCTATTTGTGTCCACCATAACTACCTATTATGTGGTATTTCCTGCCATTCCAAGTAAATACTTCATGTGCTACCTTTAAACTATTCAAAAGCTATTATCTCTTATTTGTGTCAATGTTTTATAGCTCATGAGGAAGTATGTGGTGTTTTATCTTTCAACCTTGTCATTTATTCCTGACAAACTTTCACTAACGGACTAGTGGCATATACATCCGCTTATCCAATAATTTTGCAAAAAGAGCTGGCAAATGGGGTGCCCAGTCCCAATTAATTACAACTTTAACCGCTTAATTCTCTTCACATTTTTGCCCTGATTTATCAGTTAAGCAATGACAAACAGTGAAATACCTGCATGTGTAAACAAAAGAGAAGAGGGATGATCTGCCTTGCTGGTAGAAATAACGTACTTCATGGGAGCCGCTCTTGAAAATCTGGTTGACAAGGGGGTTAGAGTGCCCACTACCATTCGTTGACAACAACAAACACCTCTCAAAACTTTAATTTTTATGCTTTCTATATGATTTCAAAAACCTGAAAAGCTCTAGCACGTGATTTAATCCCTGCTTCCCTCTGCGAAGGGCCTTTCTTTTACTTTATGCGGAGTCAGTTTACCTACTTCTTTCTATCTCAGAAGCAAACACTTGTGTCAACTTTGTGTGCATCATTTCTTATATGCTTACTTATTGCACTTGTTATATTACTTTGTGTTGACAATTATCCATGAGATATACATGTTGAAAGTTGAAAGCAATTGCTGAAACTTAAATCCTCCTTTGTGTTGCTTCAATGCCTTTTACTTAGAATCTATTGCTTTATGAGTTAACTCTTATGCAAAGCTTTTTGATGCTTGTCTTGAAAGTACTATTCATGAAAAGTTTTGGCCTATATGATTCAGTTGTTTACTCTTTATCTATCTGTTAGCAAACTATAAACCATTGCTTTGAGTCACTTCATTCATAACATGAGCCTTGCAATATTATTTGATCAAGATTGTGTGAAAGCATGTCTCCTCGGAAATTATTAGTTGTTATCGTTTTACCTACTCGAGGACGAGTAGAACTAAACTTGGGGATGCTTGATACGTCTCCAACGTATCTATAATTTCTGATGTTCCATGCTTATATTATACCAATTGCTACATGTTTTGTATACACTTTATATCGTTTTTATGCATTTTCTGGGACTAACCTATTAACAAGATGCCACAGTGACAGTTCCTGTTTTCTGCTGTTTTTGGTTTCAGAAAAGTTGTTCTGGAAATATTCTCGGAATTTCACGAAACAGGAGTCAAAGTCCCTATTTTTCCAACACGTACACGGAGTCCGAAGGAGAGACGAAGGGGGGGCTGTGGGCCACCCTCACCACGTGGCGGCGCGGCCTCCCTTCTGCCGTGCCACCACGTCGTGAGGAGCCCACGGGTGCCCTCAGACGCCGCCCTTTCGCCTAAAGGCATCGACGATTTCTCCAGGAGAGTTCCGTAACTCTGCCGCCACCAAAAACCCTAATTCGGGGGACAGAAGTCTCTGTTCTGGCACGCTGTCGGGACGGGGAATTGCCCCCGGAGCCATCTCCATCGACTCCACCGCCAACTTCATCGCCGTTGCTGCCTCCCATGGTGAGGAGGGAGTAGTTCTCCTCCGAGGCTGAGGGCTCTACCGGTAGCTATGTGGTTTATCTCTCTCTCCCATGGTGTGATCTTTATGTGATCATGAGCTTTGTAATCTAGTTGAATAAGTAGATGTTACTCTTTATCTATTATGCCACTCTAGAGGTTCTTTAATATGAACTCCAGATTCACTCTCCACGGTGTGAAGGTGACGGTGTGCGCATCGTGTGTGATTCCTTTATGACGTTGTGGCGCTTGTTTACTCCAGCTTGAGGTGTACTTTTGCAGCCCTACGCAATGAATGGTGTTCATTATCCAACAAGAGAGTATTTGAGAGTAGTATTTATTTATTCAATTATGAGGTCATTGTTGAGAGTGTCCACTAGTGAAAGTATGATCCCTAGGCCTTGTTTCTAAGTATTGAAACACCGTTTACAACAAGTTCTGCTACATGTTTGCTTGCTGCCATTTTTATTTCAGATTGCAATTACTACTTATAATCATCCATATTCCTTGTATTTCACTATCTCTTCGCCGAACTAGTGCACCTATACATCTAACAAGTGTATTAGGTGTGTTGGGGACACAAGAGACTTCTTGTATCTTAATTGCAGGGTTGCTTGAGAGGGATATCTTTGACCTCTACCTCCCTGAGTTCGATAAACCTTGGGTGATTCACTTAAGGGAAACTTGCTGCTGTTCTACAAACCTCTGCTCTTGGAGGCCCAACACTGTCTACAAGAATAGAATCGTGCGTAGACATCAGTGGACAAATTCACAAAGTGGATCGAAGCAGTCCCAATCAAAAGCTCGACTGTCGCTACAACAGTCAATTTCATAAGATCTATCGTGTATCGCTTTGGCGTCCCAAACAGTATCATCACTGATAATGGCACAAACTTCACAGCCGAGGAATTTCGTTCCTTCTGCAAGGAGTGGAACATCACACTCAACTATGCATCAGTTGCACACCCACAATCCAATGGACAAGTCAAAAGGCCAACGGTCTCGTATGCACGGGCATCAAGAAAAGATTGTTGGTACCACTCAAAAGGGCTGCGGGTGCCTGGGTCGGTGAGCTCCCCTCGGTACTATGGAGCTTACGCACAACTCCGAACGCTTCGACCCAGTTCACACCGTTCTTTATGGTCTATGGCGCAGAGGCAGTACTGCCACCAGAGGTAAAGTTCAGTGCACCCCGAGTTGAAGTATACGACGAGGACGATGCGAACGAGTCACTCGAAGATTCGGCCGACTTACTCGAAGAAGCACGAAACACGGCACTTGCTCGCACAGCTGTTTACCAGCAGGATCTGCGCAACTACCACAGTCATCGACTGCGCACAAGGTCCTTCATTGTGGGAGACTTGGTACTTCGACTAAAGTAGAAGAAGGTGCACAAACTTGCATCTCCATGGGAAGGACCCTTCATCATTACGGAGGTCATCGATGGTGGCCTATCGACTGAAGCATGCGAAGACAGCAGAGATATCAAATAACCCATGGAATGTGGTGCACTTGCGTCACTTCTACGCTTAGACTTCCTAATCGATCAATGTAATAAGAGCACAATGTCAAACAGCCAGCAGGTTTCAGACGCACTCTTTCCCTTACCAGGGCACCTAAGGGGACTGGAAGGTTTTAATGAGGCGGCTTGCTGGCCAATAGTTGGAATAAAGAATAATGTTCCTCTATGAGTTATTCGCATATTTTCTTCTGTCTCCCTACCCGAAGCCTCGGGGGCTGGATCATAAAATCTTTCTCACAAACCATAACAAAAATCACACCTACCCGAGTACTCGGGGGCTGGGCCCCAAAATAAACCAATATAAACTTAGTCACGCCTGAGTACTCGGGGCTGGGTCTCAAACAAAGTGTCTACAGAGTTATATTTTCAAACATATTTCGATTACTCGAAGTTCCGAAACAAATCAAAGTAATTCAGCATGAAGTCAAATCTCACACATCCCACTCGACACGCTCGGGGGCTGGATAATCGCATAAGTAAATAAAAAATCGTTGACCACACCCCACTCGACAGGCTCGGGGGCTAGATAATTACATAAGTTAACATATATTGTTTCACACACCCACTCGACAGGCTCGGGGGCTGCGGATCTGTGTATATTCTGCTATACAAAGTATAAAATTTACATTGGCTCATCCTTGATAGGCAGGTTAGAGCCAAGGAGTTGATCATGAAAGCGCTCCACCAGCGTATTTGCAGCGGCTATAGTCGCGTCTAAATCTAGTTGATCCAATTGGGAGCCAACCGCAGGACGAGGGAGCTGCAAAATAGGTCGCTTGCAACGAACATAGGCCATGGCAGCATTCACTCCAAGCACAACTCTTCGAGTTATCGCCTCCCGAATAGAATCTGCAGATTGAAAGAGGTCGACCAATGCATGAATCCCCTGCGGCTGTGGCCCAGTGGGAAACAGGTAGTGGTTGATGCGCATAAACGCTGCCCTGCATTGCTCGAGGAGGATGGCGCCACGAAACACTCGATCCTTCAAAGTGGCAAGTTTGCAGGCACGGTACCTGTCCAACCAAAAGTGCTGACGACTAGATGTGGGATCGTCAGCCACATGGTCCAAACGTTCTGTGACACGCTCCTCTTCTTCTTCGAAGCTACGAATAAAAACTGCAAGAGACAACTCGAGTAAGCAAGAGCAAAGAGGTCACAATTTACATATCAGAGAAAAAAAGATGCTCCTTACCATCGAGTTGACGGTTCACAATCTCTATTTCGCCAAGCACATAATCTTCTCGCTGAGTGGCATAAGCGGGCATCCCTTGAGTATTCGCAACTCAGTTTGGACATTTTTTAGCTCTTGAGTCAGTTGCACCACCCGTTTCTTCGCAAAAGTTAGTACCCTGGCGTCATTTTTTACTTGAGCAGGTGATCGAGTATCAACCCAGTGTTGTGAGGACCCGGCTGAGTTATGATCAACATGCTGTCAAGATCATAAAACTTGAAAATTCAGAGAAGGATACAAGTCAAAGTGATGAAAAAGAGAACACTCAAAATAAGAACAAGTACTTATATCATAACATTCGTTCACAAAAGGAGTAGCAAAAGCACACTTGATTGGTGTGAATTATATTTACAAGCCATAAAATGAGCAGATGTTTTAAGCGCGCGACATGGACTCAGACCTAGTCCTACGCGCCTGCGACTGAGCAGTAATTGCATCTGATCTACGCTCCATGGTAGATATGCAGGCCTCGGCCAGTCGCACAGCTGTGTCGTTAATGCCTTTGAAAGAAACTGGCTTTCCATCTGGCTTTTTGGGGAAGTCAGTCAAAGTGGACTCATACTCGGCCACTACGCCGTGTCCTAGTAGAAGCTTGAGAGTGTACTCTGAGCCGCGTAGCATAAGCTCGCGAGCAAACTCCGCCATGGTGGATGAGCCAGGGCCAAGGGCATCAGCAAAACCTTGTGCAGTCGCAGGAACCGCCTCAGCTGGGAGCACTTCCGATTGAACGGCGCCAAGCGTGCTTGTCAGGCTGGTCAAAGTACCCTCTGCCTTCGCAGGCGCGGACTCTAACTCTGAGATGGCCTGGTCGAGTGGTAAAGGTCCACTCACCGTATCTGTCAGAGTGGAGATGCCAGCAATTCCTTCACAAAGAAGTCAGACAAGCAGTATATCAGCGAAAAGCACTCAAAATCAAAAAGAAGATGTTCGACAGAAAGTTTTCGCTAACCTCCAGCAACTCGAGCGAGGGTCGAGAGGCGTTCAGCATACTCTTTCTCGCGAAGTGCAGCCGCATTTTGAGCATCTTCAAGTGCCTTCTTCGAGCTGGCCCGTTGGGCAGTAAGCTGCGACTCCAGGTCCTCCACCTGTTTCTTCAGGTTCTCCACTTGCTCCTCAGCTGATTTCTTGTCACCTGAGTTAAATCATATGCAACGTAACTATAAACAAAAAAGCCAAAGCAGATTGAACTTTGTCATAAATTAGCAAAACTTACTGGCAAGTTCAATCGAGCTAGAGCGGAGAGAGTCCCTTTCTTGCTCCATCTGGACATAAGCTTGGCCCCAGGTGGCCAGATTGGCAAAGATAGGCTGCAAAAGAGCATACAAATCACATTTATTACTTGCAAAAATACTCGAGCGCACAGAGAAGAAAGCTTACGTGTTCAGTCCAGGATGTGGGCTTCGAGGAGGATGCTTCAGCAACTGGAGGCACAACAGCCTTAGCCTTAGTCACTTCAGCAATCGCCATGTCAGCGGTGGGCGGAGCAACTTCTGGAGTGGTCTTAGGCGAAACCATAGTCGAGACAACCGCGGTTGCGCGAGGAGACAACTGTCCGCCCATGGCTCTGTGCAAAAGATCAGTAATAGCATAAAGACAAACATCATGAAAATGCAAGTGGAAAGACAAAAGATAAGCATAAGGGGAAACGTACTCAGACTCATCCTCGTCAGAATCGGGTTCGGCACCAATGCGCAGAACTCCAAAGCGAGTGGTCCTACTCGAGGCTGCTGGAGGGAGTGAAGCCAAAGGAGGAGCGGCCAAGGGAGATGTCTGGGCAGGTGGGGACGTACCCGAGTTGCCCTCATCTTGTAGATCATCTTCCTTGGACTCGCTGCTCGAAGAATCAGAAGGAATCATATGCCGACGTTTGACACGGCGAGTGCTCGCCTCGGGCTTAGTCGAGCGGGCGACGTCCTCCATTAATTGCTCTACTTATTCTTCTTCGTCTCCTTTCCCTGCCTCCCCCACAGCGCCAACAGGTGGGGTGTGGGCGGAAGGGATTTCAGACATGGGCAGCTTGGCCTCATCTTGCAGCTCCGCCTCCAAAGAAGGTCCTGCTTCTGGTAAAGGGGGCAGAGTGGAGACCGTCGAGTGGACCTGTGCATATCAAAAGAGAGGCACCGCAGTCATAAATACAGTCGCCAAAATTTAACATAGTCAAACGTTGAGAAAACTATGAGAAAGTTCAGACTTACTTCGGGCAAGGCATTGTCTAGACCATACAGAGAGTGCGGGAAGTTGAAGTTGATGGTCTCGTTGGTCTTGATGTTGGTGATTCCCTTCACATGCATATCCAGCTCGTTGGGAGACAACTCCACAGCGCTCATCCTACTGGCATCGAGTGGGCCCTCGTATCGCCACATGGGATTAACTCGGCGGCGAAGGGGCCACATGCGCAGCTTGACAAAGGTGCTGATCAACTGGACACCGGTGACAGTGCCAAGCAGTTCACCAACTCTCTCCAAAAGAGGTGCGGCTTCCTCCATCTCCTCAGTCGAGAGTTGATGGTCCCAAGCCTTCGTCTTCAGCAAAGGTTTCCCAATCGAAAAAGGGGGACCACCTCCTGGTCGACGCTGACATAGAACCACTTGTTCCTCCAGCCTTGTGCAGAATCGACTGCCTTCATGTTGAAGTAGTGGCATTCATTCCGCACCTGGATCCCAAACCCACCAATTGGGCATGGGCGTCCACCTCTGCATATATGGCGCACTTGGAAGATTGACTTCCACAGTGCCCAACTAGGGGATACCCCCAAAAAGCACTCGCACAAAACCATGAAGCAGGCAATGTGCAAAATGCTGTTGGGGGTAAGGTCGTGAATCTGTATCCCGTAGGCGTACAGCAGTCCACGCACAAAATCATGCAGGGGAAGAGAAAGCCGCGGGGTAAAAACTCCGCAAAACAAACACGCTCGCCGGCGTGGGGTTCAGGGAGTACCTCCCTGTTCGATGGAGCGCGAGCCGCAACTTGGTCCGCCAGCGGCAGCAGACCCTTCTGTCGATAGGACGACAGATTCTTTTCGGTGACTGTGGATCTTGCCCAGTCACCGGAGACCTTTTCAAAGCAGCGGCGGGATTCGCCGCAGCAGCCGCATCTTCCTTCCCTTTCTTCCCTGCGTCGGCAGCAGAGGAGGAGGGGGCAGTAGCACTTCTTTTCTTCGGCGCCATGACCACGCAAGGAGCAACGACGAGCTTGAGGAGTAGCAGCAATGGCGGAAAGGGCGCAAAGAGGGAAACAAGAGGGAAGCAGAGGAGGCAAATGGCAGGGTAAAAATCCTGCGGCAAAGAGATCTATATTTACCTAACCGCGCAGAGCGATCTCAGCCGTCTGTGCGCAATATGCGAGACACGTGGCGTGCTTGGAGAACAACCGTCGCAAGCCACGCTGCCCACTATGCACGCAAAACGAGGAAGTTATTATTACATGGCGAAAATTTCGCTACGTCCGGTCAAATCGGAACTGAAGCGGCGTCCTATGTGGTTAAACTCTGACAGCGAGCCCACACAGATATGTCTTGTCAAATTTGCGCGCACGCCACAAACGTCAGGCATGACGTCATCCATCGAGCAAATCGTTACGGCAAAGAAATGGTAGTTGAGAAGTGTTTCGACTAAGCAAAATATGAGGTATGACTAAAGGTAACGTTATACACTCGATATTCTACCGAGTATATTATAGTACTCCCATCGGGAGCGTATCAAAAATTTCTTCAACTAGTATACGCAGGATATAATGAATTTGAGATTATCTCCATTACAAGTAATAAAGCACAATCTCGGGGGCTACTCCCATCAGGAGCACTGTCGCGCACCCGATAGATTCAAAAGCAAAAAGGGTCAGTCGAGTGGTGACTCAACTCAGTCTAAAAGCAAAACGGCAAAAAAATCAAAAGAATTCCCGAATTACGTCAATCGATGAGGTTTCGGATGCTGCATACGAGAAATGCAAAGGTAAGACCCGCCGATCAGTCGAGCAGGGCTAAGAACCACTCCGGCAGTGCTAGTCCTTAAATTTTCCGTGTCAGCAGACATGATGAAAATCCTGGCGGACGCGCTAGGTAGCAAATATAAACTGCGGAACGATTCAGTAAGACCTCAACGGCTTGAGTCGAATATGTCCAGTATGTTCCAGGTTCGAGCCCAAGAACTCGAATTTGATTGAAAGCTAGTAAGGTTTTGCCCGAATGTGCAGTTAACTGGTCTTGATTCGTCGAGTAAACCCAGGCCTATTAAGCTATAGTCCTTTGTCAAAACACAAAATCGCAATCGAAAATTAAAATATGAAACATAAAGCATAGGCATAAGCATGGGACGTGCACTATCGAGTGAGTCCATGCCTGATTCTTCGAGTCAGTCAAGCACTCGGGGGCTAGTGACGAGGTTATACCAAACGGGTACCCTACCATGAGGGTACCTGGTGCACGTCATGACTAAACCCAATTGTCGACAGTCCGGTGAAGCCCAACAAGGGAGGCCCAGGATGAAGATTGCTTCCCAAGTTAGGCATAGTCGGTTATAGTTTCCTTACATGTAAAGTCCTAGTCGGTTACGTACCCGAGACCCAGCCCTTTATAAGGGCTGGGAGGGTGGCCGATCAAGGACACGCAATACCAGAACCTCCAAACCCTAGCGAGATCGACCCCTTGCTAGACCCTTATAACCGCAGCATATTCCACAATCAATACAGACAGGTAGGAATTAGGGGTGTTACCTCAGTCGAGGGCCCTGAACCTGGGTAAATCCCGCTTGTCAGCCGACGATTCTACTAACACTACGCATTCTCTACCACATAAATCTAACCCTAGGTACTCAACTATGGGTATTGCCGAGGACACCCCTCGTCAAGAGAGATCGAAGGTTGGGGGAGGGGGAATGGTGGCGCGAAATCAGGCGGTGAGCGAAGGAAAAGATATAGAGAGGCGAAAATGAGGGCAAGTGAGACGAATAATCTCCCGGCGTATTTTCGCTTGAGCTTGCGGACGAGCAGGGCGAAACCCTCGCACGAGGAGAGCGACGTCGTTTCTCATTTTGCACTGCGGGAGAGTGACTCTATAAAAACGGCCGATTCGGCGTTCCTCCAGGTCCTGCCTGAGTGGTGCTTTACAATTTGTGCAGGCCGACAACGTGGATTTGGACCAGCTTACCAAACGACGTTTTTTACAACCAGCGGGCCTGAATGAGGAGAACACGCCCTAATTAGTTGATTAATAAACTCAAGCATATATATATATGCTTAAGGGCCTGTTTGATACAAAGGATTTCTAAAGGAATTGGAAATGAATGAATCCTATAGGAAATTTTCCTATCTTGGTCATTTGATTTATAGGATTGTATCCTATAGGAACTATTGTACTACTTCCCATAGGAAATCCAACATTCACTTAAAGCTCATTTTATAATTTTTTTGATGAAATCAAACAAACTATGGTGCATGTAAAATCCTATAGGATTGGAGGGTACGTGACATTAGAATCATATGATTTTTCTATTCCTGCGAATCTACGACAGTACATCTCCGGCAACCGACGGTTCACATTAGGCATTACACGACTGTGCTCCTCGGCGGAGCGGCGCAAAACATGGGGCCAGCCCGCCTGCCGAGCGCCGGAGAGGAATCACCGGAGCGTCCTGCTGCGCCCTGTTCCCCTTGGCTGCGTGGCTCGCTTTCCATGAGACCATGATGCAGGCAAGGCAGGGCAGACATGTCTTCCCTGTGGGGACTGGATCGCCGCTTGCTTCGTCTTGTCTGTAATTATTTTGTTTTTCTGATGGGAGATATAATAATATATGCGACGAAAGAGCACACAAAGGAACAGCTCCCCATGTCCCCTTGCACGATATGTGCTCTGCTCGCCGTACTGCACAAACAAAGAAGAGAGGTGCCACCATATTACGCAAGAAACGGTAAAATGGATAAACAAATGGTGATCCAATAGAAAAGGCCATTCTTCTTATAGAAAAAAGTCATTTGTTTGTTTATGGGTTTGTCTTTATTTCTTGTAGAGGTTGTTATAGAAAAAGTCATTTGTTTGCTTAGCATAATAAGCTGTCATTTTCCAGGTGTCTAACCCAAAAAGGGGATCTGCCGTACAAAAGATCGTTTGCTTGCTAAGCTTAATAACTGGCCATATTATTATTTAGGTGGAATTATTCTTATCCAAGCGTTGACAGCGATTAGTTTGCAATGATTTTTTCTCTTGAGACATTTTCATGTATGTACATACAATCGAATTTCATCTAAAAATCAATAAAACCGAATTTATTGAACCACTAATTTATTGTGGTATTATAAGTGAACATAGAAGGGAAACTCTAGTAGTATTATCACTTATAGACATGAAGCAGGTTGATGAAAGGTGTGATCTTGTCTCGGAGGATAAATGGTTGGAGAATACAACTCTCTAGAAATAATATCCAACTCTATATAATATTGTCTATCATAAGAGCGACACAGTCGCTACTGTATTGGAATGCCCTCCTAGCGTGATTGGTTATGGTTCAGTCGTCGCAAGAATCCGATGAATTTTTGTGGAATTTTACATGAGAACGTAAATTCTCAGTGCACTCCATGTTGTATAGAGCACTGGCAGACAGATTTGCTAGTCGATACAGCTAAAAAGTGTCCTCTATATCACGCAAGGAGTAATCCTTAGCATCAATCTCATAGAATATGTATAACATATTCTAAAAATGGAGGCAAATAAATTGGTTCACTTCAACCTAATCCTAATCTCCAAGGAGCCTACTGCCTATTTCCGGATGCAGGCATCCACGATAATCTCATCCATGGCTAGAACTTCATTAGTGAATTTCATGCCTCAAGCACCCCAATGTTTCTCCTGAATTTGAACATTTCAAAGTTTTTGATTCCCAAAGTGAAATGTCGCCCCATCAAGGTTTAGTCACCGTTGAAGCTATTGAATATGTATAACATTCATATCCTCTTATTTTCACGTTCTCCTAAATGGGATCCCGAGCATCCCTTTCAAGCAGCGTACGTAGGGGTCTGCACCAGAGTCCGATGAACTTTTGTGGAATTTTGCATGAGAACGTAAATTTTCAGTGCATTCAATGTTGTATAGAGCACTGGTCCAGACAGATTTGCTAGTTGATAATAAATAATAATAAAATGAGAAATGAAGATACAACTAAAAAGTGTCCACTATCTCACGCAACGAGTAATCCTTAGCATCAGTCTCATAGAATATGTATAACATATTCTTACATATTCTAAAAATGGAGGCAAATAAATTGGTGCACTTCAACCTAATCCTAATATAGAAGGAGCCTACTGCCTTTTTCCGGATGCAAGCATCCACGATAATCTCATCCATGGCTAGAACTTCATTAGTGAATTTCATGCCTCAAGCACCCCAATGTTTCTCCTGAATTTGGAAATTTCAAAGCCTTTTGATTCCCACAGTGAAGTGCTGGCCCACCAAGGTTTAGTCAGCGTTGAAGCTATTGAATATGTATAACATTCATATCCTCTTATTTTCGCGTTCTCCTAAATGGGATCCCGAGCATCTCTTTCAAGCAGCGTGCGTAGGGTCCTGCACCGGAGTCCCCCCACCCGCTAAGACCATTGACATAACACACTCGAAAAATATCCTAAACGGTGCTAGATACTTCCAACCATCAAAGTGAGATATGTGTGTGCATTGTAGAATCTCCTTTTTTTAGACGACACATGCATTTTTGCAAACCATCATCCCGACCTCTTTTGGAGAAACGACATGGTTGAGGTGCACTAACACTAATGTACAATACATCCTCGTAGGTTTTAGGAATGAATTGTCCAATTTCAATACCATGTTTCAACTGTGTCCTAATGTCCTGTGAATCGCAGATTTAGAAGTTTTGTTGTGCACTCTAATTGTGTTGGCCCTGGTTTCAATGGACCAATCCCTATCTACCTTGGGGTAGCTCAAGCCTTCTTTGTAGCAACAATGTTAGGTTATGGTGTCAACGCCTCCTTCCGACATAACAACTAGGGGGAAAGAGGACGCTCTCAAATATGTCTCCCAAGTTTATCAAGATAGACACTAGGAATCAGAGGAGCAGTCAAAATGAGCTCGGTAATGACGATTGTTCTGGGTTGTTTGAAGATCATCCCCGCCCTTGATCTTATAGAGTTCGCAGTGTCTTGATATCGTTGATAATCCTGAGCACTTTCACCCTTTATACCATGTGGTCAACCGACAGAACCAACTTACTTTCTAGCTCTGCCTACTCTTTGTTTTTACGGGTCCTCTTATGATTCCAGGCAAGCAAGGTTTGGGGTGCCCATACCGAGACTAGTTGGAGTTATCTCGTAGTTGGTGTTCAACGGAAAACTACTTACGCCTGGCATGTTTGCAGTAGAGGAGGATCCTTATGGGTATGGATTGCCTCTTTGCCAAGACCTCAAGAATAGTGTGCTCCTTTGGGCGAAGAGACCTCGTGGTTTTCCCGCCTTCTCCTTTTCGCTCGGTCAACAAATGGTGCGATAACATGCTTGTCGAGATACGAGAGGTCCCATTGGGACATCTGGAAAAAAGCAAAACCATCAAATCTTCCCCGCGATTGACTAAATAAAAGTTGTCATTCTTGATTTCGAGGATACTAAGTCGTGCACTCGAGGACCCTGACTTAGATCGAAGAGCACTCCGAGAAGTCCCTTTTCATTTGGCTCTCTTATGCTCCACATAAAAAAGGGGCTCTATTTCGATTAATGAATAGACAACACCGGTGTCAATTGCTCAAAAAAAAGGACGACTTTGGTAACATCTAAACAATATCATATATAATGATATTATTATGTTACTAAGTGAGAATGACGCAACACGTTTTCATACATCAGCTACATCTGGTAGTAAATAAAAGGTCAGCATGATTATCAATCTAGAGTTGGTCAAGGAGAGAACCATTTAAGTAAACAAGTAGCTATGATAACATATCTCGAAAAAACATGTACTTCTCGCACATAATTCGTTCACCATTACAAAAATTGGGAACAAATATTAACGTAATATGAATGCATCATTTCAGCTAGTACCGGGATTTATGATAACTGAACAAGCCCTTCTCCTTCTCTATACCCACGTCACTGTACTGCAAATAGCAGAAAACGAAGGGAAGAAACTGTCACTGCAGTCTTCCGACACCGCCAAGGAACATTTGTCACAGACCAATTCCACGCTCCATGTGTAGTTGTGTACACATCGTCCCCCTTCCTCCTCTGCTCCTCGTGCTCTCCACTGCATGCCCCCCTCTCCCCATCCTTGTCTTGTCTCCCACCTCCCTTGTTCTTCTCGCCCCGCCCCCATCCCTGCTCTGCACGCGATGCGAGCGCCGTCCCTGACAGACAGGGACAGCTAGAACACGCTAAGCCATTTGCAGTTTCTGATCCCGTGGTGGCTTCCATCTGTTTTCTTCCGCCTGTCCCTGAGCTGTGTTTCTTGATGAGTTGGTGGTGGCGGCAAGGGGCCGGCGGAGGAGCTTCTTCATCCCGGGCGCAGGCCGCCTGAAGATCCCATTTCGGGAGAGAGGCAGGTGAGGAGCAATGGGCTGTACGAATCCTGATTACTTGCGTAAATCCATTTCTTGTAGTCCAAAGATCTGGGTTACCGGAGATACGTGTGCAAATGTTTTCCCTGTTGCCAAGAATGGGGCAGGCTCGTGATCCGGGTACTCTGTTTCTTGATGATTTGTTGCTGACTTGTTCCAGGTCTGTTACGTTGTTTATTATTATGAAATGTCAAAATGCGATAGAAATTTTAGTCGATGCCGTGCACTTCAGTTCTTATCCCCTCTCTGTTCTTTCCCTTATTCTTTCACCGATAAAAGTCAATTCGTGAGCTCAATGCCGATGCTGGTAGTTGTGCAATTCCTCCTTGGAGCCATGGGGCCGTTGTCCTGAGAAGGACAAGAGACAGTGACCCGTCTCTGCTGCTGTTTCCACCATTATTACTGCGTGTCCCAACAACTCCAATTGTAAGAAACTAATAATAATAATAATTGTAGTAAAACAAGAGGGCGTTACCTACCATTTCTTGGATCAATTGGAGATATTGTCTTGTCTCAGGATGGTGCCCGTAGTATTATTCTAGTTCTGTTGAGTCAATTTGTGGTAGTTTTCTAAAGGAAGGTGCCATTTTGTACTCTTTGATCCATATGGACTGCCCAGTTGGTTAGAGGAGTACTACTTTATTGGATCAACTGATGCTACTTTCTTGCAGAGGGATGCTATCTCTGTTTAGATTTCTTGCTTATTCTGTCAGTTTGAGGTTCTTTCAGAAAGGGAGCCAACTTCGTTACCATTTATGCCCACTGGCTTCTCAGGGGTGACCTGGCTATGCAATTACTAACTTGCTGAGCCCTTTATCTAAATCCCTTGCTAGCTATTTTACAATCGACTCGTGATCTGCTACGCCATTTCGGTTTTGCCTACGTATGACTTTGGTGCTTTGCGAACTGGACAGCTGGCTTAGTTTCCCCTTTTCTTGAATCAGTTTCCTGTGGAGTGTCCAAGTGGTTTAATTCCCCTCCCACATCAATTTGGGGACAATTTACTCTACTTATAGCACCAGCTCTCCATTCTTGGTGCCTCAGTTCCCTTGGCTTAAAGAATTCTGTGACCCCACACTATGCTCAAGTATTGAGATCCAATATAGGGCGAGTTCATCGTAGGTGGTACTAACTATTTGTGCTTTCATTGGTAGAAGCACCATGGGGCTCTTATGTATGATGGGTGACTCATTCGGTTGCTCCGCTACCGGCGAGCGGCTTGTTTCTGCCGCAAGGGATGGAGACATCCAGGAGGCTAGAGCCCTATTGGAGCTTAACCCCCGGCTTGCACGGTACTCAACATTCGGGATCCGAAACTCGCCCCTGCATTACTCGGCAGCGAAAGGCCACCATGAGGTGATTTAATGAGTTTCTCGACGCAGATCTTGTCGCCGTGCAGTTATTTATTAGCCACTTTTATTAATTTCTTAAGGCAGTGCATGTTGGTTCGTTATTGATTAACAAGTAATTTCATTGTTTCATTAGATTGTTTCCCTCCTAATCGAATCCGGTGTTGATATCAACCTTAGGAACTGCAGAGGACAGGCGAGCTCTCTTTTCTTCTTCCACCTTGTTCGTCATTCATTCCATTTATTTCTCTTTTTTGCGAATGATTGATACCCATTTCTTGATGACCCATAAGCATTTTAATATTATTTTTAATTTTCCATTATATTGGTAAAGAATACTCTCTACTCACTGTATAGAATTAAATTCAAACAAAACTATCCCAGAAATTGTTTATTTTAATACTAGTGAAGTCTTGCAAATATATGAATTTCTCATATTTCTGAGGTTTCTCATGTCTTGGAAGATGATAACCAGTAGTTTCATGTAGATGGAATGTAAAGCTTTATAACTACTTTCTCTTAGTTGACTTCTAGATCCTAATTTTTATCGCCAAGACGAGTATATAAACATCAGTGGTAGAAAATTTTCATTATACAAATGGCTCGTATCCATATGAATGACCTTAACGGAAAGATATCTTATTGGAATATTCTAAAAGAAAGATTTGATTTCACCTCATTGTGTTCTTTCGATCTTTGTTTCTGCTGTCAAAGAAAATGTTTCTTTGATTCTGGTGTGGACTCTAAACATAGCAATTGTTGTGCAGACTGCTCTGATGCAAGCTTGTCTATACGGTCACTGGAAAGTTGTACAGATATTAGTTCTTTTTAAAGCTAATGTAAGTGAATATCAACTTTTTCCTTGTGTTTTTGTCATGCAGAAAAATGTTGATTGTCCCAAACTAGGCTATACTTTCTACTGATGCATGTGATATGTACCTTTAATATTAGATTCACAAAAAAGATTGTTTTAGTGGCGCAACAGCAATTCATTTTGCCGCCCTGAAAGGTCATACTCGGTGCATCCGGCTTCTTGTGGCTGATTACGTGCCTAGTGTGCCGGATTTTTGGAATATTATGCGCGGTATACCCGCAGATGAAACAAATAAGGAAGCTTTTGATGCAGGGTATGTCAATATCTGACGTTCAAATGTATTGGCATCTTTTGATAACAAATAGATCATATCCATTTTCCTTTTGCTTCAGAAATCTTCGGAGAATAGTTAATGGAAAGTCGGATGGAGGTGTCACTCCTCTTCACTTGGCAGCTCTTCATGGGCATGCTGAGAGCTTGCAATTGCTCTTAGATCTTGGAGCCTCTGTCTCTGAGGTCACGGTCAACGATGGTTCAACTATTGATCTCATAGGTAAAAACTGAACAGGGTAAAAAACGAACAATAAGCTGTTTAACTCAAATCAAGAAGTTATGGTTTATGGAACTTCATTACAGCTGACATCAAAATGTATTGAACAAGTGAAAATACCATGAACTTATATAAATGGTCATAGATTAACACTGCCCTGAAATTGCAGGTTCAGGAAGCACACCCCTTCACTATGCAGCTTGTGGTGGAAGTGTTGTATGCTGCCAAGTAATGAATTACTTTCTCCCTTCCATGAACTTTTTGAAAATTATTCTACTCCCATTACTGATTACTGTAAAACAGCTTCTCATTGCAGCAGCAGCGGACATGGGAGCTGAAAATGCTAACGGGTATGCCTTGGCAAGTCCATGCTTCTAATATAAAGTGTTTGTTAGTTTGCTTCCCAACAATTGAACATCTCATTAAAGATGTTACTTAACAATTGCCACGTGAAGTTCCTGTGTAGCCTTGGTTTATCTGAGATGTGCTTTATGGAAATCTGATCTATTTACGGATGTCACTTCCATACATTTAATGCTGCTGGGCCCTTTAATGGGAATATGTGATCTAACTATGCTAAATGCCAATTAACGGTAACTTGTGTCTTCCTAAATACATCATTTTTTGCTTCGAGCTGCACTCAAATGTAAAGCCAGTTGGTTGCATTGTGTGCTTATGTCCATTATGATCTCATATGATGGCCTGGACTTATAGGTTAGTGTTAGCCTATGTTTATGCCTTGTTAGGAAAATAATTTCCTTGTAACTTGTTCAATGGTTTACCGTTTTCCAATGCTATTTCCTTGAAGGTTGACTCCTTTGATGGTGGCTCGCTCATGGCACAAAACCAGTGCCGAAGGCATCCTTAGCAAACACCCAGAAGGGAGAGTACGCATTCTTCCGTCGCCATATCTGTCCCTTCCACTGATGAGCATTGTCAAAATTGCTCGGTGAGTTCAAATACGAGACACAGTATGTAAATATTGTTAACATTTTTTTCCTGTTTTTAACTGTTACTACAAACCTATTCTTTTCTGTAATAAGAATGAAATCTCCAAAGTACGAAGCATCAGTATGAATGTACCAACCTTGTGCACAAAACCACACTCATTGTCACCTAGTCTGTCATTAGAGATGGCTATGTTAGCAATTAAGACAAAAGAAAGTAATACTCACTACATTGTAGGAGAAATTGTGCGTCATTGGGTGCATAATGCTGATGAGAATTTGGCCTTTACGCATCCAAATATATATTTTCAGTTAAGAAAGAATGGATAAACTGTTCCCCGTTTGTTCTACACCGTTTAAAAATTCACGCCTGTGTTGATTGTCGACAGGGAATGTGGATGGAGAAAAACCTCCGTCTCGTCTACTTGCCATGATCCATGTGTCATATGCCTGGAGATGGAATGTACGGTAGCTGCAGAAGGTACTAACAAAGTAACCTTAATGCTGAATCGTTCTACCTTGTCAGATCCTTCATAAATTTTGTATGTTCTAATAGGTTGTGGCCACGAGTTCTGCACAAAATGTGCACTCTATTTGTGCTCCACCACAAGCAGCTCGACGTCTATCCGTGGGGTGCCGGGCTCCATATCCTGCCCTTTGTGCAGGCACACAATAGTGTCGTTCATGAAGCTCACAAGCACCACGCCAATAAAGGAGCTTCCATGGACAAGCTCATCATTAGCTATATGTGCGGCAGGCGCAGGCACCGGTTCCAAGTGTGCCGGCTCTTTGCACCGCCGTTCTGACATGCGCCGCATACGCTCCTCCTCGGTTCACCTGGGATGCTCCTCTTTTAGATCCGGTAAATTGGCATCCATCAAGTTGAATTGTGCAGGGTTTGATGAGACGATGCCCTGCCTCGTCAGCTGTCTGAAGCCGGATGTGCGGCGATCAGCTTCGTATAGGGAACGAATCAGTAGATATTCGGAGTTTTCATAGCGTTCTTTGTTGGTCTTGTGCCTTCCTTTCATTTTCTCAGTTTTTTGGGGTTTTGTTGTGTGCACTGTCTATCTATGACTAGCTTTGCTTTTCTTGTACATGTGGCATGATCTGCTGCTTGTCTTATAACATGGCATGTGATCATGATGATTAACAGATTAATATCTGTTTGTGTATATGGCGTCTTTTCAGATTGAACAGTGTAAGGTATATATGCAAGTCAGCAAAAGTCTTTTATCCCCATCGGGGAACAAGTAGAAATGTGGAAGAGCATCTTCACCTGCTCGCCCAATACAGGCATAGAATAATAAAGAGAAGAGCATACTGCTGCGGAAATTCACGTTGGCCACAAATAGAATAAATACATTTTTAAAAAAATAGTAAAACATTTTCAAAATATTCTGAATATTTTTGGGAGATGAACTTATACAAAATTGTACTTAGAGCATCTCCAGTCACGATTGCCAAAATCAGCCACCAAACTGTCCGCGGACGTCCGCGGACAGCCCCTAAAAGTGGCCTCCTCCAACCATGTACCCAAAATCCCACCAAATTGTGGGGTCACTTGCATGTGATTGGTGGAAAAGGAGAGAGAATGATCAATCAAGGACAAAAGAAAAGAAAACAAAGGAAAAGCTGTTCGCCCGGATGCGTCCGGTCGCCCCCAAACTCTCCCCACATATGGGGTGGGTTTGGGCCACATATGGGGTGGTTTTGGGAGTTGCCGGATAGGCCGGACCTATGGGGAGTGTTTGGAGACATGGTTGGGTGCATGTTTTTGCCTCAAATCTGGTCCGGGCTGTCCGCCCGGACGTTTGGGGGCGGTTTGGCAACTCCGTTTGGAGATGCTCTTACAAGCCAAGTTTCGTGGTGAATATACATTTGATATGTGCAGAAAAGACAAACAAGTGGCCGGAATGGATTTCAAAAAGATTTCTTCAGAGCATTGATTTTGTTATTTTTGCACACACCACCAGATGTCATTTTATCACGAAACTTGACACGTATTTAGGAAACATGTGTATGTTCGTCACCAATTTTTCAGAATGCTTTGAAATGTTGTACTATTTTTTTTTATTCTATCAGTAGCATATGACCTCGGGGACTCCCGCCTCTCTAGTGTTGTGTCTATTTCATGTCGCTTTTTGTGTGTGTTCCGCAGAAAACTTAATAAGTTATCAACATGAGTCTGTGCCGCACGATGAAGAGGACCTCATTATGATCGGCACCGGCCTCCATCTTCTTAGCGTCAACATTTAGGATGTCGGCTCCACAGTTTGCTGTGCTGTGTTTTAATCAGCGGCCGCCCATGCGCAACCGGCCCAGCAAGTATCCCGTTTTTCATTTTCTCGAGGAAACCAAAGTGGCAAAGTATTTGGTCGGGGATACAACCTATAAAAGGGGATTTATTTGGCGAGTTGAAAGTGGTGACAATATTAATATTTGGGAGGATGCTTGGATTCCTTCTAGCCCGACAAGGAAGGTGATCTCTTGTCGTGGTAATACTATCTATATGAGAGTGGCCGAACTCATTAATCCTGTCACTGAGCGTGGGATGAGGTACGTCTGAGATCTATCTTCTTGCGGGTTGATGTCAAGAGGATCCTGAGGATTCCTCTTGCCGTGTGCATGATGGAGGATTTTGTTTCATGGAACTACACAAAGACGGGTATATTCTCGGTGCGATCAGCTTATTACGCTGAGTGGGATCATCAACATGGGAGGAAACTGATTCACACTAATGATCAAGGTACAGCTAGTATCAATCATGTTTGGTCCCAAAGGTGAAGATTTTCTCATGGCGCCTCCTGCATGGTACAATTCCCTGTAATTGTGTCCTGGCTAATGGGCACATCATAACTAGCGGTGTATGTCCAATGTGTGAAATTTCTTGTGAACATACGTTGCATGGGTTTTTTCAATGCCCTAGGGTGTTGGAAATATGCGAAAAGCTGGAATTGCTTGAAGTCATAGAGGAGATGTCCACTATTGACATTGACAGATCGGGTTCTGCAGTGTTTGAAGCTCTCCTTCGAGCACCAGACCGTGCATGAAGCTCCAAGACTCTGGGTGTTGGACTGAAGGAAACCATAGCCACAACATGCTGGTTTATATGGTGGCAGAGGAGACAACATACGCATGGGGAGCAGATTCTGAATCCGACACGGTCAGCTTAGGCAATAGAGCGATTGTTACCAATTATTCCAGATCATATACAAAGAATGTTCGCACTTGAACCAAAGGATGGGAGAAACCGAAGGAAGGTTACTGTAGGTTGAATGTAGATGCATCCTTCGGAGCTGATTCATGCACATGCGTCACCGGGGCTGTTATCCGAGATGAATCAGGTGCCTTTATTGCATGCAGCAACTGCGGCATATCTTCAGTGTCGGATGCACCATCTGCAGAAGCTAGGGCGTTACGAGACGGTCTCCTTCTCGCTGGTCAAGTAGGATGCAGCAAGCTTATTATCAATAGTGATTGCTTGGAGGTGATCTCTACAATGCAAGACGGGGGAAATTTCGTTGGTCCTGCTGCCATATATGAGGAATGTGCTTTCTTAGCTAGAGGTTTTGCTCATGTTATTTTTATCACTCGTTTAGAGAAGCCAATAGAGTAGCTCATACATTAGCTGAAAAGGCCGAGGGACCTCAGACAGTGTGGCCGGATGATCCGCCAGATTTTATTTTTATGCTGCTCATAGAGGAAAAAAGATGTAACTATTTTCAATCAATAAAGCCGTCGTATTTTTCAAAAAAAAAGTGGTTCCACCCGTTGACCGGATCCCAGACAAGCTGCCCCACAGATTTACTTGTTGCTTGGTCTAATTAAACGGCCGGCGCTCTCCACTGTATGTCTGTATCAGTGTGTGCTCTCACCCTATAAGCTTGGCGACGCAGATCACGGGGCGAACGTAGTTAAGCTGGAAAAGCTGGCCTCACGCGCTAGCGATGTGGGATGAATACCGTGTTTTCCGGTGCGGGAGACCGTTGTGGGCTCGCCAGGTGCAGATGGCCCTAGAAACCCACCATAAGTGTTGCCACCCCTCGTCGTTGCCCGCCGCCGTGGGGAGCACCTATACTACGGGCTACGCGGACTACGCGTACCCCCTTGCCCGCCCCCGATCATATTGGGCTCGGCCCACTTTCCGCAGACGCTGTTTTTTCCTGTTTCTTTCTCCTGCTTCGCTGTGTTTTTTTACATGTCCTGGTTAGCTCCTTCTCGCGGGACAGTCATTTCGAAGAAGATATGAACTATTTTAAATCTGCATGATTTTAAAATTTGAACCAAATCTGAAACTTTTTAAACAATAGAACAATTTTTAAAATCGGAAACAGTTTCTAAGTTGGAACCATTTTCAATCAAATGAAACCATTTTTCGAAAATCGGAACCATTTTCAAAAACCGAAACCATTTCCTCACCATTTTCAAAAATTGGGAACCATTAAAAAATCAGGAACCATTTATAAAAATCAGAACGATTTTCAAAATCGGAACTATTTAACCAATCGGAACGATTTTTCAAAATCAGAACCATTTCTCAAAAAAGGGAGACATTTTCACCTATATCAAAAAATCGACAACCATTTTAAAAATGAGGAACCATTTTCAAAACTGGGAACCATTTTTAACGGAACCATTTTTGAGCCGGAACCATTTTAAAAAACCCGAACCTATTTTCACCAAAAAATCGGGAACCATTTTTTTTTAAATCAGCCCGATCCGAACGATTTTTAAAAACCCAAACCATTTTTTCAGAATCAGGAACCATTTTTAGTTGGGAACAGTTTTCAAAAAATGGAACTATTTTCACATATTTCAAAAATCAGAAACCATTTTCAAAAATCGTGAACCATTTTTCAAATCGGAACCATTTTCAAACCATTTCAAAAATCAGAAACCATTTTCAAAAACTGGAACACGGTTTAACCATTTTCAAAAATCACGAACCATTTTTTAAGTCGGAACCATTTTTAAAAATGGAACCATTTTTAAAAATCGGGAACCATTTTTAAAATTTAGAACCAGTTTCAAAAATAATCAACCATTTTAAAATCGGAACCATTTTTAAAAACCGAAAACAAGTTTTCACTATTTTCAAAAATCGGGAACCATTTAAAAAAAATCAGGAACCAAAATCGGAACCATAGGGAACCATTTTTTATGTCCAAAATTGTATTACAAAAGGTACTAAAGGAAACATGAGGAATGTTAGAAATATTGAAAAGTACACAAAAAATGGGAAAATAAAGATAGTACAGAAAAAAGAAACAAAAAGAGGAAACGGAGAAAAAAGATAACATAAAAAGGAATAAAGAAATAAAGAAAAACAAACTAGAAATACGAAAACACGAAAACACGAAAAAGAACAAAAGTAAAGGGATCCGGTGAGGGTAGGAGCGGTGGTATGCCCATGGCGGCCGTCAGGAAGAATAACCATGTCAAGAAAAATTGAACATTTTGACCTTTGTTGAACTCGATGATGTTTGTTTGAATAATGAATGTATTTATTTTGAACCATGTGAACATTATTTTCCAATCCATGAAACATGTCTTGTTAGAACTTATGAATATTTTGACGAACACTTGAATGTTTTTTTTTGTCAGTGAACTTTTCTTGAAGTCGTAGAAAGTACCTTTTTTCGAACACTTGATCGTATTTGAAAGCATGGTGAAAACAGAAAAAATGATTTGTAAAACCAAATAATAGAAAAGTAAGAAAAAAGGGAAAGAAAAAGAACAAAAAAGAGAAGAGAAACGAAAAAAACCTGGCAGCAAACCAGGAAATAGAAAACCTGATGAAGGATAACATCTCTAAATACGCGAAAGAAAAGAAAATAGTCGAGCGATATATATTGGCCTTTTTTTAGATAGCTATATATTGGCCTGGCTCACGCGTTAGTAAGGAGTGTACTGTTGCTTCTAGATGGGCCTGGGGTTTGCCGCCGCCGCCGTGCGAGGCTCCCGGCGGCTTGCTCGTCTCGGCCGTGCAAATGTAACAGCGGTGGCGCAGTGCTAATGATTCTCGGACGCTCTGATGATCGCGACATACAAATCATGAACTGAATTGGCAGAGTAATTTTATCTAAAAAATTGACAGACTACACCATGGACTGTCGGATCGAAACGAACCCGATTTGCCCAAGGTCGCGTTTGGTAGCCTGCATGGCTTTCTCACCTGCGCCGGGCAGGTTGGGTAGGGCAGTGCTGGGGTACAACGCGATTTGGGCCATGTTGGTGGGTTTGTTTGGTAGCCTGCATCAGAAAACGAGCCACATTTGGCCCAATGTTTGGTTGCACTGTTTCTCCGATTTTGGCTCTGCAAATCCGACCTCCCCTTGTTTGGCAGTGTGAAGAACACACAGAAAGAGTGATAGAGTCACCCTATTCAAATTTGGTGAGGTTACCAGGTAATGCAAAGCAAGAAAGGTGGCAGAAATCATCTACTTAACACTGACTAATCATTGATTTCGTCAGGGGAACACACCCACTGACCCAAAATAGGATTTCATACTTACACCCCCACAAGCTTAACTACAGCTAGGGTTAAGAGTTTGGTTACAGGTGCAATCTGCGCACCTGATAAGTACTTACACTAGGGAAACACTCCCCTGACATCAAAACATGAAGAGCATACAAAAGAACTGCTCTTCAAGCAAGTCACACTGAACTAAGAACTCACTTGCCATGAACTGGACAGACGAAGGCCTCCTCAATGGAGTTGATGAACCTGAAGAGCTTCACCTTGAAGCCGTCGCCGATGAACTTGAAGACGGGGACATCTTCGGTGTCCAGCTTGATCTCCTTGGCGAAGTCTTGCCATCCTTTGAAGATGACAAGGTGGTCTTCGAACCACCTGAGCTGGACGAAGTACTCACAACACTTGGTGGTGCGAAGTGGAATGCAAATCTTCGCCTCCTTGCCTTCCTTCACCTTGGGCTTCTTCAGCTTCCACTTCTCCACGACCAGCTTCTAGATGTCAGGGGGGAAGATGATGGAGTGAAGATCATCATGCTTCACCTCTAGGAAGAAACGCCGGGGAACGACACCATCAGAACAGTATCCCAGCTTTGGTGCACGACCCATGCCCTGTTCCCCTGTGAGCTTCTTGTCATGCATGTCCTTCACCGCCAAGGCCAGACCTGGCACACGAGGCCTTGCCACATTTTGGTGGACGATGCAGTCAGTTAGAGGAGCTGGAGGCTCCATTGTTTTCCTGCATTGGGTGTGCCAGTCCTGCAATGCAAGATCATAAAGTTCAGGCAATGCAATGCAACTTCATGAAGTGGAGGCAATGCACATGAACATGGACATGAAGTTCAGGCAATGCAATGCAACTTCATGAACTGGACATGGACATGGACATGAGCTAATGTGCAATGCAACTTCATGAACTGGACATGCAATGCACATGAACATGGACAATGTGCAATGCAAAATGATACATCAAGTACTATGTGCAATGCAACTTCATGAAGTGGAGGCAATGCACATGAACATGGACAGAAACTCTTAACCCTAGCCGATGAACCTGATGAACTAGAAACATGGACAGAACCTGATGAACTCACTTGCCAAGCTTGATGAAATGGAGGCAATGCACATGAAAATGAACATGGATTGCAGATTGACAATGAAATTGACTAAGGTACAACACATCCACATGATAATGAACATGCATCAAATACAGATCTGCAATACGATTCACAAGGGATTGCAGATTGACAAGGGGTGGTACCACTTTTACCAAGGGCTCTTCGAGGGGCCGGCGCCGGTTGCCGAAGGTGAAGAACGCGCGGCGGTTGCCGGTGGTGGAGAAGGCGCGACGGTTCGTCGTGGAGGACGCGCGACGGTTGCCGGTGGAGCGTCGGTTGCTGGAGGAGGAGGAGCTCTTGGCGCCGCGAAGCTTGGCAGTGGGTACTGGTTCGCCGGAATCTTCACAAGAAGGGGGAACCCAGGCGGTGGCCCAAGAGGCGGCGAGGCTGGGGTTCGAGGAGGATGAGTCGGCAGTGGCCTCACCGCCACGAAGCTATGCGGGGCGTCCTGGACCAGATTGGGGAATCCAATCGCCGGACCCCCGACCATCGTCACGCCGGCTGCATGCGCCGCCGCTTGGACTGCCCTGGCAGATTCGGCCATCCTCCGTGTCTCCGAGGCCGCCATCACTGCCGGGCTTGGCCAATGCGAAATCGGCGAAGGCCGCTTCATGGGCGGGAGGAGAGCAGGGTCAATCTACGCCGCCGAACTTCGACGACCGCCAGCGGGCCCCTTCTCGAACTCCCGCACGGGTCTCATCACCGAGCTGCACGATGCGCTATGGCCGACGGGACCGTGGACCAGCGGTGGAGGACGAGGCGGAGGAGCCGCTGCCATTGGGGTTTTCTTGGGCGGTGAGAGAGAGGCGATGGGACGTGTGAGAGCGGTGACAGTCAGAGGCGTGGGTGCGGGGGGGGGGGTGATGGCGCGTCTCCCGCGCTTCTCCACGCGTGCAGCCGTTGCCACGTTCCTTCTCCTCGCGGCCTGGCTACCTGGAAACGGCCGATTCGGCCGTTCCTATGAGGCCTGGCCCAAGGGTGCATTAAACACCGTGCGGGCCTGCCTGCAGAAAAATGTAAATCAAACAGCAGGCCTGTTTCTGCAGCCAGCGGACCTGGCTGCAGGCTACCAAACGAGCCCCAAATCATTACTTCCGGGACGCGTCTAGCGGGCGCCCGGGCGCCTAACCTTAGGCCCAAACGCTCACAATTAATGTTTGCCACGTTGGACTCGAAAGCGACATATCCAAAGACTCATCTTCCCCAACTGACCACCAACCCACAGCGCCGCGCCCCGCCACCACGCACAGCGCCGCCCCGCACATAACCGGCGTGTGGCCGGCATGATTTAACGCAGCTTGGTGAAGGAGCTCCGGCAAGGGCGGATCCAGGGTGGGCTAGCAGGGGTCAGACCCCCCTCCCCCCCAATGTTCGCCCCCCAACTAATCTATACATATATTTCAGCATGTAGCAACATTATATACAGTGAATCAGTAAAAACTTTGTTGGCTGTGGATAATTGCGTACCCAACACTCAAGCCCAACTGCCCAAGCCCCAAAGATAGCAGCAATCCAAGTAGTAGTGCGCACAAAAGCCCAGCAAGCATGGCCCATATACCTGACTCGCTAGGCCATTGAACGTGCCGTTCTCATTCGTCTCCTCTTTCCTGGCACATCGATCTCGCTAGTCGCTACTGCTCCCGGCCGCCGACCTAAATACTTGTACATCAGCTAACTGGCGGCGAATACGACAACGCCGCTCATCGTCGTTGTACGTCCGCATCACAATCCCTTCATCTCGCCACCGGATTATTTGTCTATCTAAGGTAGTACACTGTACACACTACAATACTTGTTGTGCGCATCTGCTAATCCTATATAGATCCTCTTTTGTTTCAGTTTTTCTAGTCTTAGTCATCAACAAAGAACATGAATATAATGGGTTGATATTTCACGCTAATTGTGTAAATCTTGGATCTTGCCAAAGTGGTAGGGATTTAACGATTCAAATAATTTATATACATATAATGGCTTTGCCAACCATGTGTTGATATCTTAGTAAGATGACTAGGTGATTTAGAAATCGACAAGGTGAACCCGTTTGCTAAGAAAAATTGTATGTTGATTTTCCAATTTTTTTGTTTGATTTCTTAATATACACTACTTCACATGCGGCCGTCAGAATCTCGCCCCCCCTATGTCGAAATCCTGGCTCCGCCCCTGCCAGCTTCTGGATGTCAGGCGGGAAGATGATGGAGTGAAGATAATCATGCTTCACCTCCAGGAAGAAACGCCGGGGAACGACACCATCAGAACAGTATCCCAGCTTTGGTGTACGACCCATGCCCTGTTCCCCTGTGAGCTTCTTGTCCTGCATGTCCTTCACCGCCAAGGCCAGACCTGACACACGAGTCCTTGCCACATTTTGGTGGACGATGCAGTCAGTTAAAGGAGCTGGAGGCTCCACTGTTTTCCTGCATTGGGTGTGCCAGTACTGCAATGCAAGATCATAAAGTTCAGGCAATGGAATGCAACTTCATGAAGTGGAGGCAATGCACATGAACATGGACATGAAGTTCAGGCAATGCAATGCAACTTCATGAACTGGACATGGACATGGACATGAGCTAATGTGCAATGCAACTTCATGAACTGGACAGGCAATGCACATGAACATGGACAATGTGCAATGCAAAATGATACATCAAGTAATATGTGCAATGCAACTTCATGAAGTGGAGGCAATGCACATGAACATGGACAGAACCTCTTAACCCTAACTGATGAACCTGATGCACTAGAAACATGGACAGAACCTGATGAACTCACTTGCCAAGCTTGATGAAATGGAGGCAATGCACATGAAAATGAACATAGATTGCAGATTAACAATGAAATTGACTAAGGTACAACACATCCGCATGACAATGAACATGCATCAAATAAAGATCTGCAATACGATTCACAAGGGATTGCAGATTGACAAGGGGTGGTACCACTTTTACCAAAGGGCTCTTCGAGGGGCCGGCGCCGGTTGCCGAAGGTGAAGAACGCGCGGCGGTTGCCGGTGGTGGAGAAGGCGCGACGGTTCGTCGTGGAGGACGCGCGACGGTTGCCGGTGGAGCGTCGGTGTGGGGACCCCGGACTAGCTGTCCGAAATACCCTTGTGCCTACAACATCAGCGATCCCATGATCAGTCTGTCGCTGAGCACAATCAAACTCGTATCAAAAGAACATCCATAAATACCGAAGGAAATTACTTACTTGGTTGAAGCAGTAACTTCAACAGATACTTGCAGCGGAAATCATCAAACAGCGTGGAGCCCAAGTCATTAGCCGTAACCCCACAGGCAGCTGACTGGGAAGCGCCCTAGTTCGCATTGACGTCATCGATCTCTCAGTCTTCAGCATACTTCTTCTTGAACTCTGGACATGGGAATATCCAGGGACACAGCCATGAGTACATTTATGTACTCGCAAACTACCCCCGACATGGGCATGCAATAGCATCATTTTTATTATAACAAAACCTTTATTTTGAGAAGACATCTCTATATCTTTGTCAAAAAGGAAAGAAGTCTCTTTTATAAACATTTTTCCCGGAAAATCACCATTTATTTATTTCTCCAAAACTCCTCCTTTTTCTGACCAAGGCTCGTCATAGGACCAATTAACTTCAACAACTTCATATCATCTCTTTGGTATAGTCGTGGAACACTTTCTCCACTTCATTTTCCTGTTATACTCAAATCTTTCAAGGGTGCACATATGTCAAAGTACGGCCTCCCAACTGTCCATATCCGAGGACTCGGCTATTCGAATAGTTTTAACCCTCTGCAGAGGTAGCACGCTTTTCCCACATCCATCCGGTAACTCATCGTGTCTGCCACGTCCCGCCATACAAGGTGTATGTGAAGTTGAGCCTTCGACCATAGCCTGTCCTTTGCTCATGCTAGTATAGGACCCTACCACTACGAAACTTGCAGCAACACTTAAATCCAGCACGTCGGAAACTAAGTGTGAGGACTCGTAGTTCTGTCCGGCGGTCTATTAAACCTTCAATCCTCTTCCTCCATTACACTCATACCAGTAAACACTAGTAGACTTCTCTTGAGAGGACCAAGGTCAGGGGGTAGGTCATCCAAACCATCCCCTCATGGAACGGGGTCATCCCCGTTGTTGAGGCATCCGGTACTAATATGAGCAAATTATATGACTAAGCCCTTTCCCATATGTGGGTAAATGTGGTCGCACAGAGTATCGGCTGGTTGACGTAAGTACAAAGACACACCGTGCATTCTTCCCAATTAACTCAATTCTTCACTTTTCCACTTCAACACCGACATCTCGGCACATCATAATCCATCCATATAATTTCAAAGGGAGTTTTGAATAAACAACATTTTTCCCAACCTATAGTTTGAAAAAGAATTTCCATCCAATATCTCCACATAGGGTGTCAAAATATTATACTTGTATTTTTAAAACAAAAGGTTTTCAAAATCATAGCTTTAGTGGCAAACACCACATAAATCACTTATGCTCTTTATAAGTAAAACATGTGAATCAAAATAGATGTATGTAGATGCAAGCTCAGAGAATAGCTTGCCTTGCTCGGCAAAGTGAACTTGGTCTTGATCTTCAGGTTCAACGAATTCTCCTTCCTCAATAACTCCGTTCCAAAGACCACTCCGGTAGCGTTTATATCTAGCGTCGCAAACAGGAGGATAACACAACAATCACTAAGCAAACCAAACCACAAGTGGTATACAGACAAGTAACAAACCGTAAGCTTCGAACTAATCGTTCGGGCAACAGCTAGGATCTACACTTACGAGGGCATTACATTGATCCGTAGTCCAATATTATACCCGTGCTAGGAACATGTAACCCTAGGCATACAGAAGACAAGCCAATTGGATTTAGTCCACGAGTCATTACGGATTAATTTTTAAATTCCTATTTCAATTTGTCCCTTTTGTTAATTTATTTTAAACAACATTACAAAATAATTATCCATGTTTGGAAACAAGGTGGAACATGAAGGTAATCATTTGCTGAACATTTTAAGAGGTCAAACTTAATTTTTGGATCATTATTTTTAAAGATATGAATCTTCCCAATTTGTTTTATATTCTGCCATTTTCTTTATTTTAATAAAACATTAAATAAACTAATTTATTTGGATAGGTGAATTACACCAAAAGGCAGGCTTTATTTTTCTGATCATTTTGGTATCTTATTTGTAATTTTTGGACAAGTATTTAAAAAGATATGGATTTTACAAGTTTAAATTTAAATCTGGCTGTTTATATTATTTTCCAGAAAAGATAACGGAACGTTTTGCACCGAGACAACGCCTACACACGGCCACTGGCCAGTGGGGCCTTCGGCCATGCTGGCGCTGACGCGGCGCAGGCGGGCGCTGGGCCACTGACGAGTGGGCCCCGGCTGTCAGCGTGAGGGAAAAAGTGAAAAAGGGCCGCGCGCCGGCGGGGGTTCGAACTCGCGTCTCTCGGGCGGATACGCGGCGTGCTAGCCACTAGGGTGGAGCGGGGTGAGTGATAGCCTACGTGCGCGTATCGTTATAAGGTGTGACGGTGCACGTCGACGTCGCGCACGGCCGCGGCGACCACCGGCGAGGACGCGCACGGGATCGACGGAGGAACACGCGCTGGGACGTTCTGAGGGCTGCATTCGACGCACACGACTACGGGCTAGCTACTGGCGGTGCCACAAACCAAATGGTCACCGGGAGAAGCTCCGGCGACGAGGCCGTGCGGCGGCGGCTATGGCCCAAGACGGCTACGACTATCTACGACGAACTGGGGACATGGAGCATGTCCAGGAGAAGCACAAGCTCACCCTCGACGCGTGGGTGCTCGCGGCGGTGAAGGAGAAGGTCAGCATCGCCGGCAATGGGGTGGCGGAGCTTCGGTCGGAATCGAGGAAGACGAGGACGGGCCGCTCGACTCGCGGCTCCCTTCTTCGATTCCTTGCACGGAGAGGAAGAGGACGACGAGGCGGAGGCGATGACGCTCTTCGATCTGCTCGGGGAACTCTGGAACGGTGGCGGTGCTTGACGGCGTCCATGGATGGGGTTCGGTCGAGGTGGAGAGAAAAGAGAGGGAGAGGGAGCAGCAGGTGGGCGAGTGGATGAGGGAGGGCAGAGGAGCGCCATGAGGGCCTCCTTATCCTCCTCGCGCGACAGGAGAGCGAGGGGGGTCCGGGCGGGCGGTGCACGGCGGGGCGACACGAGGAGCACGGGCACTAGCGCCATGTGCTCACGGGAGCTACAGAGAAGACGCTTTTCTAGATAACCCCCTGGACTTATTTTCCAATCACAACCCAGTCCTTTTCTGTTCCTTTTATTTTCCTTTTAAAACCAGTAGTGTTTTAGGGAATTATTTGGGGTACTAAAACATTTTATAAAAATTTGAGAAAATTCAGGTAGCCTCCCATATACATGTAGAAGCTCCACAAAATTTGGTATTTGAAAATAAAATGTTTTGAACAATATTTGTTCATAGGGTTTAAATAATTCATTTTTGATAAAGTCAATTTGTCAAATCAAAATATCTTTGTAATTGGAGATTAGGAGAGTGATATGATAATGAGATGGTTATCATCTCATTCCTGGATTTTATAAGATAAAATATTTGTTATAACAAAATAGAGGATTAGGTAGAAAGGGAAATTAAATAAGATCCTTTCTTTTAATCAAGATTTTATTTTGAGAGTGAGGGTAGTCATAGGGGTCTTGTTTTGTTTTCAAGTAACATTCCAAATTTGTGATCAGTAGGTTTTCAACTTATCATTCAAGTATATTGGTGTAAATATTCACCCAAGCAACCATAAAACAAGAATTAACAATTAATATAACCATAAGTCCAACAAGCAACAATCACAACAGGATCAACGTCACAATAATGACCACACAAATCAAACCACAACTTTGTCACACCACAATTTACATAATCAATAATACTATCTTATAAAAATGATCAGTCTTAATTATGACAAGAGGATGTTTAGGAATTATCTCCACTCATAACTTAATAGTTTTCAAAAAGATTTGGAAAAGAAATATGTGGGATATATTTCCCACTAGTGTTATTTTCAAATGAAGTGATAATCAAAGTTTATAAAATGGAAGTTGCATACAAATGCAAAATATCAAGGTTAAAGATAGATAGGGGATAGCATATAGATCTCCATATTTTTGGGAACACATAGTTTTGGAAATACTTTTACTTTCTCAAATACTGGTATTAGTTTTGGTTGTTGATAAACCAAGTATCATTGAAATGGAGTTGGCCAAAATAAGAATGGAAAAGATATATAGAATATTTTCTTGTCATAACATGATCACCAAAGTTAAATATATTATTATATTGATTGGGTCTTATATTTGCTAATAAAACAACTTAACAACAAGTCACACAAGTTCAAAACATATTGGTGATGGGAAGGAGAACACAATCATCAGTGAAACATTTCAAAAGTTTTTGTTGGTTCTGAATTTTGGGTCTGATAAAACTAAGTTTTTCTTGGTTCCAAAATTTGGGATGTTACATTTCCTTCCCCCCTTAAAAATAAATCTCGTCCTCGAGATTTGCCCGGTGGTAACAGGGGAGTACGAGGGCACAGGTTTTGGGCTGACTATACTTCTGCGGTCGTTGCTCCTTCAGTGAGGTTGCCATGTGAGAGCTTGGCAACTTGATGATGTGAGGCTTTCTTTGTCGATGATCTTCGGTGCTGAGTTCAGATCCTCGATGATGGGGTTGACTTGGCGATTGATTCGGATGGGTAGTCTTGGTTGGCTGTTTCCAGATTCTACAAAGCTAAAGCGCACGGATCTAATTATTACTAAGTTCTTGTATACCCATTGCAGGTCTTCCCCCCTTAAAAAGGGGTCTTTAATCGGTCTTGTTGAAAGTCGCAGCTGGAGTTGACTTGGAGGCACCATTCTTCTTGTCTCGGAGATCATATCTTGGGGAAACAAGCTTCCAATTAGTTAGTTATATAAGAATGTGGGTGTATTTTGTGACGTCAAATTGCCTTAGTCATACAAGAAGGATTTGTTAACAAGGTAGCTAGTCTGGTCATCAAACTACTTTTCATATTCCAGAGGCGGAGATGTACTGGATTATCTGATGTTCCGTTTATTTGTATGTGACACTCAATTGTTTAAGCATACAAAGGTGATTTGTTAACAAGTTCATGAGGCTTGTTACCAAACTACTTCTATATAACATGAACATTGGAATATCACATTATTTTTAGAGAGATTAATAATAATAGCTCTGATGTAAAAGTTTCCAGATGCTCCATGATAGTCTGATATATTGCTTCTTTGGGTCTGGGTCTTCACAAAGCTTCGCAGGTATCTTCACAAGTAAGTTAGTGCACCAGAACAGTTAGGGTTTTCGGGGAAAACTTTCTGGTTGAGGAGCTCAAGTTAGTTTTCAAAGGAGTTGGGTGCTATACTCTGAACATCAAACTTTTTATACCTAAGATCCAAAACAACCAACTTTACATAGGCCTCTAATTCTCGAGTCTTCAAAATACCATTCCAACATCTCTGGTAAGGCCACTACTATCAACTAGTTAATTGAATCTTGGCCCTTGCCCAAGCTAAAGTTATTAATCCACCATCATCTTCTTCGGGCATAAATTCTTTATCATACTATAGTTCAATCTATGAGATGCCCATCAAATCTTTTAGGAATAATCTTCCCATTACATCCTATCACAAAAATCGCAGTGGTCTACCAATTATTTCTTGATTGATTTTTCTCCCCAGATAGGCATATCTCATATTATCTTACTCTTTCAGGTGGTTGTTTTCCCACGACCATATCATCAAAGCTAAATAAAGCATCCAACAATCATGTGATCATATCATCAAGAATTGCCCCACTTTCTAACCAATCCAGATTTCATCTCCTAACTTTTGGGCCTTGATCTCTTAATCTATACTACTATTAAAAGAGCAAACTTGATCGGATACATTAAATTTGTGTCGTTCGATATCAGATCAACGATCCAGATTTTCCCCCCGTGTTGAGCTGCCATCTACACGAAACGTTTTCTTTTGTTTTTCCTGAGTTACGAGCCGACCGAATCCCGGCCAGCTTCGGCCTAGCCATGGTGACCGTGGGTAAAGGCAGCGGAGATACCTTGTTCCGCGCAACTTCTCAGCCACAGCCGGGTGCTTCATGGCCATGGCGGCAGAGCTTCTCAGCCACAGCCAGGTGCTTCATGGCCATGGCGACAAAGCTTCTCAGCACGGCTGGGTGCGTCATGGCCATGGCGGCAGAGCTTCTCGGCCACGGCTGGGTGCGGCATGTCCATGGTGGCGGGGCTTCTTGGCCACGGTTGGGTGTGTCTTGGGTGACGAAGCGGAGATCGGAACCAACACGAACTGCCATCCCGCCGCATCTTCTGCTCAAGCAAGGCTCCCCTACCGAATCAGGCAGGGAGGCACCCGATCCGGCGACGTACCTCTCCGGCCTTCAGTCCTTACTCCTCGCCACAAAAGGCCACAAAAGGATCATATCCCGTCCTCGCGCCGCCATCTTTTACCCATACCCAGTCCCCTATACATACCGACCAGCAGCTACACCACAATGCCGCCGACAGTCCGACCACCGCCTCGCCCAGTTGGGGCTCCCATGCTCACACATACTCCGTACTTCAAAGCTTACCCCATGGCGTCCGTGCCAGTCCTGCCGGCCAGGCCGCCAATCAGCGTTGTGTTCGCGATTCGTGCGACCTCCGTGACTGACGCCAATCCGCGTGAGCCAGCGAACTCCGTTTCAATCCATGCGAGCCAGCATGCGGCCAGAGCCTGCACGAGGCGAGCAACAAATGTCTTCAGGATGAGAGAGCCTCCACACGAGGCCAGCGAGTTCCACGCACCAAGCAGACTTTTTTCAGGTTCGCCGTCATCCTCCACCTCTTGATCTTAACTTATTTAGGATGCTATACTGTGTCCCTGTCCCACGCCACGGCCGCTGGACGACGTAGCACCTGTTCTCCAGAGTACTTTGTGTGGAGCTCGCAGCACCTGTTCCAGGACTTGAACCCATTTGATAGTGCACTCAGCGGTGTAGATGACCGCTCTGCTGCCAGCATGGACGGCTGGAACTTGAGCATGCTGTAGTCGATGAGGCTGAGCTCAAATATGAAGTAAGACAGCAGCTCCAGCTGAAGATTCAGAACACGTCACAAAGGACTCGAGTCAGACAGGCAATGCACATTAACTAATAAGCCTATTTTGCTGGGAGTGGGCAAGATCACTGTGTATACCGGAATAGTGTGAGCTCATTTCTTCCCTGGGTAGCACAGAAACGCTTTCACTTTTCTTTTTCATTTCTGGGACAGAGAACCTTCCATTGTTGCCTCCAAGTGATTTGAAGATTCAGTATAAGCAACATGCATATTGATATCCGATGCCTTTGGGTTTCATATTATTTTCTTTGTAGAGATGCTACCTGTTATAAAGAAATATTGAATTCATAGGTACATTATTGTATATGCGCGCATATGTGTGACGACTTTTTGCATAGTAGTTGATTATCACTTTTAAATAACAGTTGATTTTAACTTTTCTTAATAACGAGATCTTTATTATTTAAGAAGTTTTAAACATTACACCTGGCATCTGCATAGTTGATTTTCACTTGGATAATGATATTAAATTTCTTCCATGAATTTATTGATACATGTACTAAAGTTGCACGTTTACTTGACTTATAAGTGTTGATGCACACACTATGCCCCTCTCGCAATCATTTCTCCTTTCACCGTTTGCCAAGCCAACAAATGACGACTCGACTCAATAGATCAACTTTGCTTATGTACTAATATAGTTGATTATTTTTTCGGTACTCGAGTGCACCGATTTTTTTAGTTTATTTTGTGTTCTAAAAAAGTACTCTCGTGACATTGTAATTGCGATATTTTTAGTCGGTATAGTATACATCGTTGGGCATGACACACATTTAAATGACTCAATAAAAAACTCGCTAAGCGAGAAATAAGATTAAAAAAAATGTTTTTAGATTATTTCTACGTGCGTGCACAAGTTACTATGAATGTAAAAACTAAAAAATATCATTCAACTTAATGATAAGATGTGTCTTACAGAGACGTGCGTGCACGTGCAAGGCTACTAGTCAACGATAAAAGATCCTTCTAAGAATAATCCAAACAGAGCGTGACCAGCTCTGAAAACTACTGTCACCTAGAATGTCTTGCTACTAGACCAAGTCATATTGATTTCTAGAATCCGATGAACATTCACTTATCCTCCACCAATTATTTCTTGCATCCAACAATCTACTCATTTGATTACTCATCTTTGACCACTCCCTGTAATTCCATAAGAATTTACCACAAAGGTCACTTGCGCTAAGAATCACCCTAAGCATACCAACACCGGAGTATTCTTCTTAATTTACTTGCTTCTAAACAATCCAACATCATTTTATTAGCAAGTGCTTCCTAAAAATCCAACAACTTTCACCTTTATTTCCAAACCTTAATTCAAGGGTCACGTCTGCTAGCTCTAGATAACCACCAATGGTTGGGGACCACAACTGGTTAGCCCCAGAGTATTAATCAATATATCAACTGTCCAAACCCAATTAATTTATCGATCCACTCGAAGTTTTCACTTCTATTCTAAACCCCAAATTTTTGATATTACCAACATCATCCACCAAATTTTGATCTCAACAACTAGATTCTTAAGGGATCCTTTTGACTAATAAACTTATAGTTCAGCACCCTTATATCCTCCTAAAGTCTCTTTTCCAGCAACTAGTTTTGAGTCGTCCTATGGCAACTCTTCCCTTTATCCAGAAAAGCAGTTAGTATTTTGGCAAAATTTGGTTAGATGAGAAACTAAAGTTAGATAAATTATGCTAGTTATGTTAGTTTTCATATTCTTTTGTTAGTCCGACGGGATACGACTAGTGTCATCCAACGTCGGGTCTTGAATCTTCATCTCTCTCGATGGCTTGATGTGGTTGTACAAAATGGCGTATGAAGACTGCTATCCGTTTTGCCGAAGGTCGCAGAGTCTTGGAGTAGGGAGTCTTCCATACCTGGCTTTTCTTACTAGGAGAAAATTTTCTGAAGGGTTTTCTAAGTCGGACTTTTGAGAGGGTACAAAAAGTATATCTACGGCCAACAAGGCAAAAAGGTTTTTGCAAACAGTCAAAATTAAAGCAACAGATAAAAGTGTGGTTACTTTGGGTTTCCGACAAGACGAGTTTTGTGAAACACACAAGGAAAACAGCACACATAAATGAAGCACACAAGCAAAGATCAATCAAGGCGCTTTTAGCACCAACAGACGTTTAATACCGTGGAAGATGGGGTTTGCTCAAGTAAAACAAGCTTATCATATCGATCCTATGGGTCTGTATCTCGAGGATTTTCTTCATCTTGTCCTAGTGGGAACCTTTGGCGGTGAAATTACTGCAACTCCTGAAGGTTGCACGGATCCTCGGTCTTCGCGTATAAAACACTTTGATGTTGAGGTCTTCTGGTTGCTAAGTAATAAGGTCTCTCCTGGTTCATCGTCAAATATATTTAAATTTGAATGGGGACAAGATGACAGAAGAAACTTTTGATAAACCTTTAGACAAGAGGTAAGGTTTAGAATAATTCGAGAAGGTGAAAAGAGTGGAAGTTATACTTACGCTTCCTTAGATACAATATAATTTAGGTGGTAATATATTTCTTTCCAAAATAGTTTCCTCCTATGGGCCATGGTGAAACAGGGCTATTGAAGTCTTCATTTTATCGCCTTAGTCTTCAGCTGGAATACTTGAGATTGTCGAGGTAGTAACTGGGTGGAATTGTTGATATTGATTGAGGTCTTCGAGGTTTCTTGCTTTATTGATACTGACGATCTTGGTATTTGCAGATCAATCACCTTGATGTTGAATATTTGAGATGGAAGCTTTTTCTCGTAGGTGCTAGCTAATTAGGTCTCACTGGGGTTCATCGTCAAGTATTTTGAACGGGCAAGAGGGATTAGAGAAATCCTTGGAAAATTTTAAATAGAGGGATACGACTCAGAAATATTTGAGAAGGTGAGAAAAGTGGAAATTATTTTTGGACTTCCTTAGATAAAATATGTTTTTGGTAACAATATATTTTTAACAAAATATTTCCTTCCTAACTAACGTCCATGCTAACTAAGGTCTGTTACAGTCAGGATGGCTCTGATACCAAGTCTTGTGGGGACCTCGGACTAGCTGTCCGAAATACCCTTGTGCCTACAACATCAGCGATCCCATGATCAGTCTGTCGCTGAGCACAATCAAACTGGTATCAAAAGAACATCCATAAATACCGAAGGAAATTACTTACTTGGTTGAAGCAGTAACTTCAACAGATACTTGTAGCGGAAATCATCAAACAGCGTGGAGCCCAAGTCATTAGCCGTAACCCCACAGGCAGCTGACTGGGAAGCGCCCTAGTTCGCATTGACGTCATCGATCTCTCAGTCTTCAGCATACTTCTTCTTGAACTCTGGACATGGGAATATCCAGGGACACGGCCATGAGTACATTTATGTACTCGCAAACTACCCCCGACATGGGCATGCAATAGCATCATTTTTATTATAACAAAACCTTTATTTTGAGAAGACATCTCTATATCTTTGTCGAAAAAGGAAAGAAGTCTCTTTTATAAAAAATTTCCCGGAAAATCACCATTTATTTATTTCTCCAAAACTCCTCCTTTTTTTGACCAAGGCTCGTCATAAGACCAATTAACTTCAACAACTTCATATCATCTCTTTGGTATAGTCGTGGAACACTTTCTCAACTTCATTTTCCTGTTATACTCAAATCTTTCAAGGGTGCACATATGTCAAAGTACGGCCTCCCAACTGTCCATATCCGAGGACTCGGCTATTCGAATAGTTTTAACCCTCTGCAGAGGTAGCACGCTTTTCCCACATCCATCCGGTAACTCATCGTGTCTGCCACGTCCGCCATACAAGGTGTATGCGAAGTTGAGCCACCGACCATAGCCTGTCCTTTGCTCATGCTAGTATAGGACCCTACCACTACGAAACTTCCAGCAACACTTAAATCCAGCACGTCGGAAACTAAGTGTGAGGACTCGTAGTTCTGTCCGACGGTCTATTAAACCTTCAATCCTCTTCCTCCATTCCACTCATACCAGTAAACACCAGTAGACTTCTCTTGAGAGGACCCAGGTGTCGGAGAGTGACTCCCACGATACTGGGGTGGTCACACTCTGAAGTGTGTTCGTGTAAGGGGCTGAACTACGCAGTCAAACAATCCTCAACCTGCACGGCGACGGTGCTCATCGAGCATGTAGAGGGACACCACGACAGAGATAAGACACCAGCCCGTACCCAGGTTCACGACCCTCAGGAGGAGGTAACACCGCTACTCCTGCTTGTCTGTATTGCACTGCGGTAGGTTACAGTACAATGAGCTTGCCGAGGGCTCTCTTATGGCAGGTTGGAGCTCAAGGAGGGACTGCTAAGGTCTTCTTCCTCCTTGCGCGTAGGTGGCTATGCTATGGTGAAAAATGCGATCCTTTGCTACGGGGGTGCACCCTCTCCTTTTATAGGCGCCCCGGGCCTCATCCCTGCGTCTTTGCGCAGCGGAAGGGTTCCACATGGCGCCGAACAATGGAGCGGGTGCACAGCAGCTCTGGTATCCATGGAATCGGTCCATGGTCGTAAAGCTGGCCGTGGTGGCAGGTCGACCACCACCCTTGCAGGACGGCCAGCTGGTGCCGTAGAGATCTATGGGGGTGCCCACGATGACGTCGCCCTTGGAGTGTAGCGCCGGCCATCTTCTTTATCACCAAAGAGGAAACCCTCGTAGTCCGGCGCGGGGGGGGCACAGCTTTGTTGCCCCCTTTAATCACCAGAACGGCAACTGTGGCTTCATCGTCACCGCGCGCAGGGCGCGCATCACTCTGCGGCTGCTACAGTGGCCATGTGCACTCTGCAGCGGTTGCTTCACAGCGAAGCATCTCCACAGGGCCTGGATGGCCTCGTGGAGGGATTGGCGTTGACCTCTCTTCTGGTGAGAGAGCTTTGTAGAGGGGCAGCAGCGCTGGGAGCCTCTTCAGGCCTTGGCTGCCCTTCAAGCCCTCGCGAGGAGTGTTACCTCGCGAGTCTCTCCAAGCGGTAAGCTTGGTCCTTAGTCATCTCGAAGATACCGTCGAGTGTCGAGGGCCGTGGAGCATGCGCTCTGCACACCCTAGATTCCACTGGGCCGACAGTAGCCCCCGGGCCCATGATGGGCACGGCGGAGCCCATTTTAGACTCAGACGAAGCGTCATGGGCCCAAAGTGTCCGGCCGGCCCGAGACACGCGTCGCTCCATTGCAGAACCACGACGACCTATTTTCTTCGGCGAGGCGTGCGTCGTGGGGGGTCCTACCACGCCTCGGAAACTTCCCCGAGGTGAAATAAAGCCTGCGCACCGGTTCAAGCAGCAGTTACTGCTCCCATTTGCGCGCCCGACGTTTCGTTCTCGCCCTCAACGCTTCCACATCCTTTGGCGATTCTCCTTGTCCTTCCAACTTTCTCGCGCTCCCCCTCGCCGGCAATGAGCTCCAGGAGAGGCAAGTCGGTGGCCGCGGAGTCCTCCGCCGATGCGCAGGGGGACGAGGTGCTCAACCCCGCTCTCGTCGGGGAGCGCTTCAACTCTCAGGAGTCCCTGAACCGAATCCGCCATGCGGTCTCAGGGGCGTCGAACGAGCACGGCGCCAGCGACATCAAGGCCGCCAAGCTCGGCCGCCTCCCTAGGGGGTTTTTCCCCATCTTCTTGCACACCGTCATCGCTGGACTGGTGCCTCCGTACTCTCTGTTCCTGGAGGTGATACTGGAGTTCTACCAGATCCAGCTCCTCCATCTGCACCCCAACTCCGTGCTGATCCTCTCCATCTTCGCCTACCTGTGCGAAGCGTATCTGGGGGTGGAGCCATATGTGGCCCTCTTCCGGAGCTTCTATGCGCTCCACAACTCCACGCCAGGCGAGCGCTCGGGGTGCGTCTCCTTCCGCATCGTGGATGGCATGAGGAGTGTGTACATCCCCATGTCCTGGAAGGGCGACAAGCCTGTCACGGCGCTGGTGAAGAAGGTGGATGACTTCCGGCAACGGTGGTTTCTCATCGGCACCAGGACGCAAGGCGACTTCCTTGATGTCCCAGTGGCGGCGCCCGTGAGGAACTCCCACTGGGGTAAGCTGCCCTTTGAGCACAAGAAGATCGCGACCCTGGTGGGCCGCATGAAGCTTCTCCGCGAATCTGGCCTCACCGGGCAGATGATCGCGAAAGATTTCACGAGGCGCCGCATCGCCCCGCTCCAGGCACACAAGAAGCCGATGTGGATGTACTCGGGTCCCATGGACTCGATGCGGCTCCACTGCAGCGAGCACAGCGAGGCCGTCATCTCCTCCATCATGGGTGCCCTCTTCATCCACCTGGACGTCGCGGTGGCTATGGACGACACCCTGAGGCCTCTCCACCAGATTCCTCCGAGCCGGCGCTTGGTCATCCTGGAGGCCATGCCGCTGTTCACGGCGCTCGGCTTGGCTGGAGAGGAGAAAGAGTAGGTGGCAGTGCCCGTGGCGGAGGAGCTAGGAGCCACGGAGTCGCAGGCTGCGTCGGACACCGATCTAGGTGATGAGGTGGCCCCAGAGCAACCATCGGCGAAGGAGGTGACCTCCGCAAGGGAGGCGCCTCCTGTCAAGGAAGTCCACGAGGTCTCTTCTGACGACGACTTCGAGATGTCCCCCTCGCGCTCTACCGTGGAGGGGGAAGAGGATGAGGGCCGCCAGGCCGTGACGGGGCGCAGGGAGCCCCGGTCCAAGGCGGCCCAAGACGTGCCTGCTGGGAAGGCTACCGAGCCTCTTGAGGGGTTTGGTGCCAAGACCACGCCCCTGAGGCGTGCATCTGGCATGGCGTGGGTGGACACCCATGCCAAGAAATCAGGGTAAGCGTGTCCCTCAAGTTTCTGCTTTCGTTTCTTCAAATGTCCCCTCCTTTCCTGAGTCCTGATTCTTTACGCCAGCGACCTGGTGCCTGCGAAGCGTCGGAAGCTTCGCAAGGCTGTGGACGTTGTGAGGCGTGCGTCTGTGGCCTCGGCAGACGAGGCCTGAGGCGGAGGGGCCCACTGGCCCTATCGAGGAGGAGCCTCGAGTGGAGGCGCCCGCCCCGCCCCCTGAAGAGGGCAGCAGGAGGAGAGGACGGAGAGGGTGCCGACCCCGCCACGCCCTGCCACTCCTTCTGAGCAGCAGGTGGACGAGGCGGAGGCAGCACCAAGCCACAGCTCGCCCAGGATTGTGGTGATCGAGGAGGATGCTCCCCTGACGGCCCCGCCAAGCTCCGAGGTGGGGGCGATGATCATGGGACAGGCTTCACCTGCCCCCGAGGCTGACGGAGTTCCGCCTGAGGGCGACGGTGCCGGTGCGCGAAGCGCCGGCGCGGAGGAGAACTTGCCCCCCAGCACCCAGGCCGTCCTGCGCCAGAGCCACGAGTCTTCAGGTTTGACGCGGGCGCGTCGACCTCTGCGCCGCGCGGGGCTTCCCGTGCCCTGGTCCTTGGCGGCTGGGACTGGAGCAGGGGGCATCGCGGAGTGGCCTTCCAGGTGGTAAGGGAGTCCCTGGACGGCTTGGAGGCCCACCTGGCCCTGGAGGAAGCGAAGATCGCCAGGAAGCATGGCGAGCTTGCGAAGGCTTGGGCAGCCTTCCATGACGCCGTGGAGGCCCGCAAGCAGAGCGACTTGGCTCTGCAGGCGGAGCGCGAGGAGGCTCTCCGCTTCGCCAAGGAGGTCCGCGACGGGGCGGTGCGAGACGCGGAGGAACTCCTGGAGCCGCTCCAGGCAGAGCGGGAGGCCATCGCCGCGGACTTGGCCGCGGCCAGGGCGGAGCGAATGGCGATGGAGACCTCGCTTGTGGACCAGCGTCACGAGCTGGTCGACCGCGAGGCCAAAGTCATCGCTGGCTCCGAGACGTGCGGTCTTCCCTGGACACGTTCCACTCGACCCTGGTCGCCAGGGAGCAAGGGCTGAGCGCGCGGGAGGGCGACCTGCTTCGGCGCGAGGAGCAGCTGCAGCAGGCGGAGCTGGAGCTGTCGAGCCAGCGCGCCAACCTTGACGCCCGGGAGGATAGCTTGGACAGCGGCCACGCCAAGCTTGAGGATGAAGTGGCTGCCCACAAGAAGTTTGTGGAGCGCTTCAACGCGAAGCTCGCTGAGGCCAAGCAGAAGGCGGAACAGGATTTCCAGGACCGGGAGAAGAGGTACCGCGCCGCCGTCTCCAAGGATTACGACGACAAGTTCAAGAAGCAGGAGAGCTGCTTCCGGAAGAGGCGTGATGAGGACGACGCCCAGATCCGCGAGCTGGAGCGGATGAACACCAAGCTGAACTCCCGGCACAGGCGCGCCACAGACGGACGCCGCCGCGCTGAAGAAGCCCGCGATCACGCAGAGCACGACCTCGCCACCCTCATGGCTGACATGAGGGAGATGAACGAGCAGGTCGGCCCTGCCGTGGAGCGAGCGGTGGAGGCCGCCGAGGGCGCCGAGGCCGCGCGGATGCTGAGCCAGCAGCGGGAGCGTATGTTCCGAGACTTGGTGTCTCGGGGCAACGCCCTTGCGGAGAAGATGGGTAAGGTGGCTCCGCCTGTTCCTGCCCAGGGCAATGCGGATGCCGCCGCATACCTGGCCTAGTTCGACCATCTCTTCACCGCCCTGGAAGTCCCTGCCACAGAGCTTTAGGACGTTATTGACGAGGCCTGCCGTGATCTCCTTGCGGTGGCGGTTAACTGCGTCTTCTCCAACCTCCAGTTCCTCCACCCTGGCTTCGACTACTCCACGGTGACCGAGCCCCTTGATGGGGATGAGGGCCTGGACATCTCCAACTCGATCCGGGATGAGGTCGCGGACTTCTGCAGCCGCTTCAAGCGTGCTGAGGTGGAGGAGGAAGATGGCGAGGAGGACGGCTCTGCGGCGGCGTCTGGAGAGGGGGAGCCTGAGGAGGAAAGCGATGTAGCTTCTGATTGATCCTCTCCTGCAGCTGACATGCACCTGAGCGCCACGGGTTGGCAGCTTTTTAAGAAATTTTAAGTAGTCATGGTTTGTAATATACTTTAGGTAGTATGCTACTATGCTTTAAGCGTGTGCCCCTCGAAGGGCCCTTTTGTCCTGACTTCATGCCTTTGGTTCGCTCTGCGTCGCTAGGACCCTTTTCCTTGCGCTATGACTCTGCCGCTGCGGTATGCGTGAGCAATGACACAGCAAGGCCGGGGAGAGTTTAAGGCTTAGAGAGGTAAGAGCCCCCGAGGCGCGATGCTTGGGGACTCCCCTTTGACGTACAAGCAGCCCATGAAATGCAAGGAAAAAGGAACAGCTCGAGGGACGACAAGCACTCGCAAAAAGGGATGAAGAGACTCTTGAGACGAAAGCGCTGGACTTAGCTTTGAAGGGCTTTTTGTCCTGCGGAGGGTGTTGCCTTCCAGTTGATGCGCTTTTGCTCTCGAGGCTTGACTTCGGCTTTGCCAGCTTGTAGGGACTCTTGTTCCCTGTAGATGTTAGAGAGGCAAACCCAAACGCTGGTGCATGGTATTAAGAACTCATGTGCGCTTACAGGTTTCCTCATGTGTATCTCGTGAGGAGAGTAAGTACCAAGGTTCCCTGGTGAGGTGGCGTGTGTTGGGAGCAAGCCCTTTAGCCAGAGCTCAGATCCTTTGGATTTTGCGGTGCTGCTGGGGTGCTCTTAAGGCACAGGCACCGTACTCAGCCCCCGCTCGCGAGGTGCGCATAGGGAAAAATATGAGCGCAAATGAAAAGGGAAATGATGGAATGTAAACTCACCACCAAAATATTACATAGTGGCGCCTCGGCGCATAGTTCCGCTTGGGAACGAAATGGTTCATTACACTTGGCATTGCCAAGATAAAGTTTTTTCCATGTCGAGGCATGGGGACCACATTCTGTGGCTGAGACTCTCTACGGCCTGTCGCGGCACGTTTAATAGGAGAGCTCGGAGGGTCTGGCCCTCAGGAGGAAGCTTTGTGAAGCTTGGAGGTGAAGTTGCGTACTTCCCTCAAGAGACAAAAAATGCCTGGCGTGACCATGATCACGGGTAGAACTTGCGTAGATGTGCGATGTTCCACGGGTTCTTGACAGGGATGCCGTCTTCTGTCTCAAGGCGTACGGCGCCAGGCCTGGCGATGTGAGAGACCTTGTAAGGGCCTTCCCACATAGGTGACAGCTTGTGGAGGCCTTCTCTGGAGAGGATTCGCCTGAGGACGAGGTCGCCAGCCTCCAGAGTGCATGAGCGCACATGGCGGCTGTGGTAGCGCCGCAGATCTTGCTGGTATTTTGCGGCTCTTAGCGCGGCACGGCGGCGCAGTCCGTCGAGAAGCAGCAAGTCGTCGTTGTGGTGATCTTCTTGATTATCTTCGTTGAAGGCGAGGACCTGTGGGGACCCATGCTTGATCTCTGTGGGGAGGACAACTTCGGTTCCATAGACGAGGGCGAATGGTGTTTCACCAGTGGGCTTTGTGGGAGTGGTACGGATGGACCAGAGCACAGATGGGAGCTCGTCGATCCACCCCTTGCCATGACCCTTGAGGATGTTGAAGCTTTTCGTCTTGAGACACCTGAGGACTTCCGCGTTTGCACGCTCGACTTGACCATTACTTTGTGGGTGAGCCACCAAGGCAAAGCAGAGCTTGATGCCGAGCGTTTCGCAGTAGGACCTGAAGATGCCGCTTGTGAATTGCGAGCCGTTGTCGGTGATGATGCGATTTGGCACCCCGAAGCGGCAGACCAGGCTTCTGATGAACTGCACTGCTGCCCTGGCTGGTATGCTGCGTACCGCCTCGACCTCGGACTATTTGGTGAACTTGTCGACGGCCACGAAGAGGAAACGGTAGCCCCCTTGGGAAAGGGCCCAAGATGTCCAGCCCCCAGACCGCGAACGGCCAGGAGAGCGGGATGGTCTGGAGCCCCAGCGTCGGCTGATGGATCTGCTTGGCGTGGAACTGGCAGGCGTCGCAAGATTGGACGATGGTGACCGCGTCTTGAAGCACTTGGGGCCAATATAAACCGCCCTTGAAGACCTTGCCTACGAGAGTGCGTGCGCAGGAGTGGTGGCCGCACTCTCCGCTGTGGATGTCCCTGATCAGCATTTGGCCTTCTTCTGGAGGAACACCCTTGAGAGCGATGCCGTTTGGGCGCTTGCGGTACAGGTGTCCCTTGAGGATGTAGTACGACTTGGCTTGTCGAGCAATTCGCTCTGCTTCTGCATCCTCTTCAGGGAGGACCCCCTTCATGAGGTAATCCTTCAGCTCATCGACCCAGCCTGTTTCTTGGTGTGCCATTGTCAACATCAGACGCTCCCCTATATGAGGGCCGCAGTTGGGCGCTCCAGCTTCAGGAGGTGGTGGGAGCACTTCGTCTGTGCTTGCGGCAGTGACTTCTTGTGGCTGCTTTATGGATGCCTTGGTGAGCCTTTCTTCAAAGACGACTGCTTGCTGGGCTCGCCTTCGCGACGCGCGCTTGGCGATGTCATCGGCTTCCTGGTTCTCCTTTCTCAGGATGTGCATGAGCTCCATGCCTCTGGAGTGCTTCTCGAGCTTGCGGACCTCTTCAAGGTAGGCTGCCATGTGTTCATCTTTAGGCGTGCAGCTCTTGTTGGAGAAGTTGACCAGGAGTTGGGAGTCGCCCTTGATGAGTAAGTGCTTGATGCCTAGGGCGATGGCGGCCCTTAAGCCGGCGAGGAGGCCTTCGTATTCGGCGATGTTGTTCGAGATCTTGTCGATTGTGAAGCACAGCTGGACATCGTAGTAAAGCTTGTCGCCCTTGGGCGAAGCCAGGACGATGCCAGCTCCCCCATTGCGGCAGGCGAAGGCACCATCGAAGTGCATGGTCCAGTGGCTGGGCAAGATGTCTCCAGGGGGCTCGGCTTCTTCTTCTTGAGGCTCTTCAGGGTTTGGGTCAGTCCATTCGGCAACGAAGTCCGCCAGCGCTCGTCCCTTGATGACTCTTGTGGCGTCGAAGCGAAGTTGAATGGCTGCAGCTCGATGTTCCACCCTGCGACGCGGTCTGTAGCGTTGGGGTTGCGCAGGATTTGCTCCAGGGGAAAGACGGGACCACCGTGATAGGGTGGCCCTGGAAGTAGTGGCGTAGCTTCCTGGAGGCGACGAGGAGCGCGATGAGGAGCTTCTGCTGCATTGGATACCGTTCCCGAGCATCCCGTAATACCGTGCTAACAAAGTAGACAGGGTGCTCGACAAGGGTTGTAGATGGTGGTGCAGCTTCGGCTCCCTGCGGTGGCTCTTCAGGGCCCTTGCCGAGACCTGCCTGTGGTGAAGTCTCGGCAAGGGTGCTTGTTGCAGGCTCGACTTGAGGCTGTGGGCCTGGCTGTGGGTCTGTAGAGACTGCTTCTTTGTCGGGCGGTGCGGGACTTGGAGTGGCAGTGCTTTTCTTGGGGAGGACTGGCTCTTCCCTTTCTGCCACCAGGACGGCGCTTGCGGTCTGAGGAGTGGCTGATAAGTACAGCTTCAGATGTTCGCCTGTCCTGGGGGCTACCATGACTGGTGGGCTAGCCAAGTATTTCTTTAGGTCCTCAAAAGCCTTGGCTGCCTCTTCAGTCCACTTGAAGGTGCCGGACTTGTTCATGATCTTGAAAAATGGCAGTGCTCTCTCGCCAAACTTGGAGATGAAGCGACCCAGGCTGGCCATGCAGCCGCTAGGCGCTGCATGTCCTTGAGTCGGCGAGGAGGCTGCATGTCTTCAATGGCCTTGATCTTGTCTGGGTTGGCTTCTATGCCGCGGTGAGACACGAGGAATCCGAGGAGTTTGCCAGATGGGACCCCGAAGACGCACTTGGCGGGGTTCAGCTTTATGTTCACCTTGCGTAGGCTCGCGAAGGTTTCCTCGAGATCCTTCAAGAGAGTGTCTCCCTCTCGAGACTTGACCACGATGTCGTCGACGTAGGCCTCTGCATTTCTGCCCATCTGAGCCCCCAAGGCTATCCTCATGAGCCTCTGGAAAGTGGCACCGGCGTTCTCGAGGCCGAAAGGCATGCAAGTGTAGCAGTACACACCACAAGGGGTGAGGAATGCCGTTTTCTCCTCGTCCTCTTTAGCCATCTTGATCTGGTGGTAACCAGAGAAGGCGTCCAGAAAACAGAGGAGGTCGCAGCCGGCGGTGGAGTCCACAATCTGATCTATTCTTGGCATGGGGTACGGGTCCTTGGGGCTGGCCTTGTTGAGATCTGAATAGTCGATGCAGAGTCGGCCTCCTCCGGCGGGCTTAGGGACAACCACGCCGTTCGAGAGCCAAGTGGCATGCCCGACCTCTCGGATGACATTTGCTTCTTTTAACTTTCCTACTTCCTTGACGATGAATGCTTGCTTCTCAGGGGCTTGTTTCCTTGCTTTCTGCTTGACGGGGCGTGTGTCTAGACACATAGCTAAGTGGTGCTCGATCACCTCCCTTGGGACACCGGACATATCTGACGGCGTCCATGCGAACATGTCAGAGTTTGCCCGAAGGAAGGCGACGAGCGCGCTTTCCTATTTGGGAGGCAAGCCAGCGCCTATGGTGACACTAGCCCCCGAGCCCTCAACCCCGAGCTACTGGTGCTCAGAGACACCTTCTTCATGGATGCTTGCTCTTGAGAGAACATCTGCTTCTTCTTCTTAGGCCTCTCGAGAGGCTCCATGTCCTCATCAGCTGGGAACGCCATGGCCGCGGCCTTGTAGGCGCTCACGACAGCGCGCGTGGCATCCTAGATATGACCATGGATGGCGATGGTGCCAGCGCTGCCGGGGATCTTGACCATGTTATAGGCGTGATGCGTGACGGCCATGAACTTGGCGAGGGCAGGGTAGCCGAGGATGGCGTTGTATGGCAGGCCAATGTGCGCGACGTCGAAGTCGATGAGCTCAGTGCGGTAATTCTTCTGTGTGCCGAAGGTGACAGCCAGCCGTACTTGCCCCAGGGGTGCGATTGAACCACTGGTAACCCCAGTGAATGGCCTGGAGGGCATGAGCCACTCATATGGCACCTGAAGCGTCTCAAAGGTCTCGACAGAGATGACGTTCAGGCCAGCACCCCCGTCAATGAGCGTCTTGGAGACGGCGATGTTATTGATCGTGGGGGTGCAGACCAGGGGGAGGGTACCAACAGTCTTGGTCGACTTGGGGTGGTCCTTGGCGTCGAAGGCAATGGTGTACTGAGGCCACTTGAGGGGCCTGCCTGTTTCGACACTTGGGAGTGCAGCATTGAGTTCTTGGGCGAATTGCTTGAACTGGCTGTTGGACTTGGGTGCTTGAGCTCCGCCGAGGATGCAGGCCATAGCCCCCCTGGGGGCCTGATAGCCTCCATCTTCCTCGTCAGGGAGGTTGTTGTTCTTCTCGACGGCGTTGGCTTGAGTGCCCAGAGGCTTTTGGTAGCTGTTCTTGCGCCCGCCTTTACGGTAACCGCGGCCGCGGCCGCGGCCACCGCCGCCTTCTTCATGCTCGCGCTTCCTGCTCAGCTTCTTGAGGTCGAAGCAGTTCACGGTGGCGTGGCCACGCCTGTTGTGGTAGACACAGAACGAACGGTTGTCCTCTTTCTTCTCGTCAGGCTCTGGGAGTCTTCGTGGGGTACTTTGCATCAGGCTCCGCCGCTAAAACAGCGGTGACCTTGCGCTTGGTTTCGTCCCGCTTCTTATGACTCTTGGATCCCACGGCCTGATCGTCCTGCTCCCTCCGCTGGCTTATCTTCTGGAAGAGGACACCCTCTTCAGCCTTGGCGCATTTGTCAGCGATGTCGAACAGCTTCACCACGGAGGTGAGCTTGTCGTGGATGCCAAGCTTCTCAAGCATTCGGTGATTGGTGACGCCCTCCTTGAAGGCGGAGATGACGTGCGAGTCCGGGATGTTCAGGATTTGGTTGCGCACTTGACTGAAGCGCTGGATGTACTTGCGGAGGGTTTTGCCCTTCTTCTGGGTCACAGCGCGCAGGTCATTGACGGTGAATGCGCGCTCATACGTGCCCTTGAAGTTGGCGATGAACTGCCTACAGAGCTCCTCCCATTAATCGATGGAGTTCTCAGGTAGATTGAGGAGCCAAGACAGCACAGTGTCCCTGAGCGCGTGGGAGAACCAGTTGGCCATGACCTTGTCGTCTCCTCCTGCAGCTTGGATGGAGGTGGTGTAGAGCTGCAGGAACTCGAGGGGGTTGGATGAACCGTCGTATCCCTTGGGGAGGGCCGGCCTGAACTTCTGGGGCCAGACCACGCGGCGCAGGGAACGGGTGAAGGCCGCGCAGCCGATGGCATACGTGGCGGTCCCGCCCTGGAGGGCTCTGCGGTTCTGCTGCCCCGCCTGGCCGATCTCTTCGGCCAGGCGGTTCTGCTGGTCCCTCTGGCACTCCATCTCCACCCGCAAGTCCGGCGCGGTTCGCTGCATGATTAAGCAATCGTTCGGCGAAGTCGCATGAGAGTTGACCTTCTGCGCCCCCGCCGGGGGTGGACCCGGTGGCGGAGGTGGCGGCGGTGCCCCTGGCGCGGCTGTTCCAGCGCGGCCAGAGTGATGCACCAGGGAGCGCGACTGCGCTGGGCGCATGTTCACGATGTCGACGAGGTCATGGAGACGGTCGAGCCAGTTGTCGACGGCCTCTGGGTTGGGGCGGAAGCGGAGAAGCTCTTGGGCCATGAGCAGCGCCGTGTTGGGACTGGGCGCTGGGCGTCCTTGAGAGGACGCGCTTTGGCGCCGAGACGGGTGCGAGGATTCTTCGTCCTCGCGGTGCTCGGGCTCTTCGACATGCGGGCCAGTGGTGTTGGTGCGGCCCGCGATGCGGCTGCTGCGAGGACGGCCGGGGCGGCCACGGGTGGCGTTGGCGCCGGGCTCGGGCTCGGTGTTGGCCCTGCCAGCGGTGCGCCTGCTGGCGCGAGTTGCGTGGGTGACCGTCATGATGCGGAAGCCGGTCGAAGATTGAAGACGCGCCTCAGCCCCCTACCTGGCGCGCCAATTGTCGGAGAGTGACTCCCACGATACTGGGGTGGTCACACTCTGAAGTGTGTTCATGTAAGGGGCTGAACCACGCAGTCAAACAATCCTTAACCTGCACGGCGACGGTGCTCGTCGAGCATGTAGAGGGACACCACGACAGAGATAAGACACCAGTCCGTACCCAGGTTCACGGCCCTCAGGAGGAGGTAACACCGCTACTCCTGCTTGTCTGTATTGCACTGCGGTAGGTTACAGTACAATGAGCTTGCCGAGGGCTCTCTTATGGCAGGTTGGAGCTCAAGGAGGGACTGCTAAGGTCTTCTTCCTCCTTGCGCGTAGGTGGCTATGCTATGGTGAAAAATGCGATCCTTTGCTACGGGGGTGCACCCTCTCCTTTTATAGGCGCCCCGGTGTCGTGGGTTTGTCACGTCAGGTGTCATAGATGACTTCGTAGGTGTGGGATTACGCGAGTCAAGCATCTCCGAGCTTGGGATCGCAGGAACAAAGATCAACACAGATTTACCCAGGTTCGGCCCCCTCAATGTGAGGTAAAAGACCTACTTCCTGCCTACCCTAGATTGGTATTGATATGATAATCGAGGTGTTACAATGGAGGCGATCCGATCTGGTACTCGCCGTATGAGCTAGGGTTTGGGGCTTGATAGCTTGACCCGCTCTAAGTCCTGCGAGTCCTCTTTATATACACAGAGGCTCGCTAGGTTACAAAAGGAAACTTCCCCATAAGGAATACATCCACAGAGGCCTACTCGGAGACTACTTGGTCTTCACGTCCTCCGGGATTTGTCTTCTAGATCTTTCTCCTTATGGCGGTTCAATATTGGGCTTGTTCCCAAGTGGGCCTTCATCCGTGCGAGTAAGTTAAGTCGCACTGGGCCGCGGGTTAATCCAGAAAGTATTCCCCCGACATTAGCCCCCAAGCATGGCCTGAACTTCATAGTACTTCTTGATCTTGAATGCTTAGGCCGTGCTTTTCCTTGTTTCCAATCTGCGGCTTATAACTTTTCTTGGCGGCTCAAGAACGCGACTTATCCTGTCTTGACGGTTGATTTTCAGATCTAAACGTCTTCCGTCTGGGTTATTTATCTTGACTCATCGTTTTCCCCAGCGTTCTGCATCAAGTCCTGCATCCGCTACTCCTTTCCGCCGCCTCCAATCTCGCTTCTCGTACTCACAATCCTTCGGTGGATATCTCCATCGATCTGAGAAAAATGTCTCGCCGCAAGTGCAACTGGGAAGGCTCGTGGGTCGACGAAGATTTCCTGGAATCCCTATCTGCACGGGGCCTTCTTCCGCCAAAAGATCAATGCGAATGGCGGCGGCGGTGAGGAGGTAATCCCCAATCCTCAACCAGGAGAGATAGTGATTTTTGCGGAGCATGTTGAGCGCGGGTTCAAGCCCCCGGGCTCTCTCTTCTTCCGCTCCTTGATGCAGCGGTTAGGTCTCGCTTCCATGATATTGGCCCTAATTCGATGTTGCAAGTGAGCAACTTCCACGTCCTCTGCGAAGATTATCTGGGCATCCCGCCTTCAATAGATTTCTGGCTTGCTCTTTTCAATTGCAATAGTCAAAGGGAAACCACAGATGGTCCTTTTCTCCAATGCGGCGCCATTTCCTTCCAACGCCGTAGGGGTAGTATCTTCCCAAAACTAACTCTCGCCAAGAAAATCAAGGAGTGGCAAAGGACATTCTTCTATTGTAAAAACACTTCTCCTGAGGGTGAAATTCCTTCCTCTTTGGTCTCCTCTTCCCTTCGAGGCTACCGATGCTCTGTCTTCTAAACCTGATCCTTCTTCGTTGCCCTTTATCGAATCCCTCTTGACAAGGTGAGGCGCTGACACTCCATGGTCTCACTGGATTAGATCTCATATCTTGCTGGACTAAGTGGCGGATTCAGCCTGTGAGTCGCCGCTCGCTTATGATGGATTTCACTTGTCATGCAAATGACGTCGATCGCACTTGCCCTGAAGATTGGGACAAAGGGGAGTGGATAAATTTCATTCGCCGAGTGACGGACGAGGATATTGACTCGTATGACAACGTCGGACTTGCTCCCTTCTGGGCTGAGCACAAGCCTTTTGTGGTAATGTTTACTTGTCACTTGTTTCCTCGAAAATTCCTTTCCCAAAAATTGATTATTTCTGACCTGAGCTCCTTTTCAGATCGATCCCTATTTCTGGGTTCTTCCTTCAGAGGACGTCGACTTGAACCAAGGAACCGTGGCTGAGTCGTCAAGGCAAGCCGCAGCCTTTGACGAAGATACAGTTATGCACGAGGGTAGTGCTTCTGAAGAGGAACAACAAATGGCCGACGCTCTTTTGTCTTCGACTCCAAATACTCCTTTCCTGGAACTTCCTGAGGTGCCTCGCAGGTCCTCGAAACGTATTTTATGCCAGAGCTCAGAAGACCCACGCAGCCTGAAAACGTCGCAAAGCCTTGGCGCTACTGGTAGAAACAAGAGCTGCCAAATCTTTAAAACTTACTGATCCCAACAAGGCTACTTTCTTCCGAAGCTTGCAAAGGATTGCTTTCAATAAGCTCGGGTAATTGTTTGCGACTCTCTCCTTTTCTTTCGTGATTGCATATTGCTGACACCACTTCTTTTCATACTCTGTAGGTTCAGATTTGCAAGGTTTATCTTCTCCTTCCTCTGGTTGCCTGATGAAAGTATCCGTGTCGCCTCTGGGTATGGTTCGCCTTCCTTTCAATGTTGCGGCTCTGCTAGGTCAGCTTATTAACCCATCAATGTTTTGCAGGGCATGTCTGAAGAGGCTACCAAGTCTAATTCTCACCCCACTTCTTCTCAGCAAGCTATGAGCGAGGATGATGCTGCTGATGAACGTGGGAAACAGTAATGTGCGACTCATCCAAGGCCCTCCCTGGAGGAAGGTATTGCAGATGCGGCTCCTGCCGCGACTCCAGTCGCAGCTCCATCCACAACTCCTGCTGCTGGTAGGATATCTACTGAAAATAGAATTCCAGCTCCAGGAAATAGTTCTAAGTCAATCGCAGATGCCATAATTTCTGCTGGAGACAAGCATGCTGCTCTGCTGCGCGGCTTAGTTGAGCAATTTTCTTCAAGTCGCCAGGTACATATACCGTAGCCCCCAAGGATCAAAACCTTGTGTCATCGCACGGGGTGTTGATTCTTTTCCTGCTTCAAATCTCGAGCCCCCAAATTCCTGGATAATTTACCTATCGTTTTGCTCTGTTTGTTTTCAGCGTGAACTGTCCTTGCTTGATGCTTCTGGCTCAATAAAGGGTAAAGGCATTTCCATAGACCATCCTGAAATGATGCAGTCTCGCCTGGAGCAGCATAATGAGGTCATTAGGGACCAAGATCAGGAAATAAAATCTCTCAAAGGTCAACTCGACTCCTGCGAAGAGCAATTTAAAGAACTTGAAGCTGATATGCAGCAGCGACTCATGGAGAAAGACGAGGTCATTAGATCTTTGCGAGAAGGGCTGGCTCTTAAATCTGAATTGATTGATCGCCTGAAGGGAGACCACGCAAAGGAACTCGCCGCGCGAGATGAAAAATATAACTCGCTGCTCAAAGCCTTTGAGGGTTTTGGCTCCATGGTCAAATCAGCCGTCCTGCAGCTTGCTGGTTGGTCTTGTATTCCTTTAATCATACATATTTTGGGTAACCACTCGTTAGTCTCTGACTTGTTTCTTGCCTTTTCTTTCTTTGACATAGGACCTGAGGCCCCAGTGTCCCGCTCCAATTTGAAGGATCAACTGGTATATCTGTCTGACCTCAGCCAGCGCTTCTTAAAGGTTACCAAGGAAGTTATGACGGTAATCACTCCTGCGACTGATGGCCCAACATCTTGCGAGTATTGGATAATAAACTGCTCAAGGCTCCACATTATGTCTCTGATTGGAAACGATCCTCTGCTCGCGCCGGAGCCGCGCATGTCTTGACATTGCTTCGAGCATATTATCCAGAGATAGATGTTGGCAAGGTTGCTCGCCACGGCCTGGCGATGAGCGCAGATGATACTGAACTGCCAATAAGCGAGTACTTCGATATCTGGAAAGGGATGCGCGGGTATGCCACAAAATTTGTTGATAACTTAGACTTGGGCACTTATCTTGATAAATTCAATCTTGATGGGAGCAAGGTGTCAAGGAAAAGTCCTCAGGAGCTGAGTCATCTCGGGCTGCCACTCCAGCAACAGTATCTGGTGGCCCTTCTGCTTCGTCTGGCGGCGCCCTGATTATTAGGACACCTGCGACTGCAACTGCGAGACAAGCCGCGCCAATTCCCACTCCTGTTGCTCGGAAGAGGAAAAATAAATAATGTGGGACATGCCCGTTAGTCTGTAAGATATTCATGTATCATAAACTGTATTTTTGTGACCTATAAGCAGGTTCTTTTCTTGATAATTCCATTAAGTAGACGCTCGCGCGGCTCAGTATTTCCTAGGAACATGTGTGTTCAGGGTCGAGAGCGGCCATGATAGGCAATCAAGCTCGATTGACGCCACACCCCAGTACTTTGGTCGCATAATGCAAGACGCTTCTAGCTTAAGGATTGCCACTAGTTTGGCAAAATTTGAGGTGCGATTGGTACTCGCGATGCTCGTAAGGAGCCCTCAAGGGTCAGTGATATATGAAATTCAAAAGACTCAGCGACTCAATGATAGTTGAGGCGAAACGACAAACCCTTGAATGTCAAGGGTGCCGGCTTTATTTCATAATCACTCGATGTTTTACAGGGTGTTACATGATGATGCAGGCCCTTTAATGCGGGTTTTCTATTCCCCGCAGGCCATGCATACTTGATACTCATCGCACTTAGTTGCGAATTAATACTCCTAACGGAGTGGGTTGAACACCTGATTGGTTCAATTTTGAGTCGCTAAAAGCGACTCGGGTCGAGCATGATAGCTCCGATGTATGTCTCATGTTGAAGCAGAAAGCATTGTGTTGGGCGATCAGCCGCACTGAGCTGCGACTTATGTTGATTGAGTTTGCTTTGTAAGGTCTCACGATAACTGAGCCCCTTTGGCTGGGTTGTTGATCGAGGCTGGGTCTATGCACATGCGCCATCTCTTGTCTTCTTTTTGTATCAAGGCGACCTCTGGGGCATTATCTTGCTGATGCGCGACTTCTCGGTGGGTATTTACCATCCGGTGGCTGCATCCTGTTGGCCGCTTCCGCGGTACCTCCAACGCGACTCGTTTTGAGCTGCGATCACCGATCTGCGACTGATACCCATGTGAAGAGTTGGCGATACAAGCTTCTTCTGCGAGTACTGAGCCTGCGTTCTCGCATTCTAATGCTCTCTGTCTGTCTCCATATATTGTAATAACACCGTTTGGTCCTGGTATCTTTAACTGTAGGTAGACGTAGCAGGGGCGAGCGGTAAATTTGACATAGGCTTCTCTTCCAAAGATTGCATGATATGAGCTTTTGACTGCTACAACCTCAAAGTCTAGGAGCTCTGTGCGGAAGTTCCGCTCTGTTCCAAAGCTAACTTCAAGTGTTATCTTTCCGATTGGTCGCGTAACAGCTCCTGGGATTATTCCTTGAATTTCTTTCCTGGATGGTCGCAGCCTTGTCTCGGGTATATTCATTCTTCGGAGCGTGTCTTGATATAGGATGTTTACTCTTCCTCCTCCGTCCATTAGGACCTTACTTAACTTGTATCCCGCGACTTCTGGCGTGACCACCAGAGCTGGCTGTCCTGGATCTCTTACTTCTGGGGGGTGATCGCCGCGACTCCAAATAACCGATTGCTCTGTCCAGCGACGATACCTTTCTGGCGTTGAAATCTGACTGCTCTTCCGGTCCATCCGTCGTTTGTACCTCCACTGTATGAAACTGTCCTATGTTTCTTCTAGGTAAAACGTCAGGCTCTTGATGAGAGCTAGATTTATTCTTGTGGTGCATCGATCTGCTGCGAGCTGTATCTGGCGTGTCGCCTTCTTTCCACCTCCGGTAATAATGACATTGCGCCTTTGTGTGACCCGCTGGCCTGCCATCTCTCCTGCGATGTAAGTCGCAAGGCACGTCGAAGATCCCCTTGCAGTTATTAGGGGGTAAGGCCTTATCACTCCCTTGCTCTTGCATCTGGTGTGCGCGACGTTCTGTCTTCGCGACTGGCAGTTTCCCCGTTGGGTTCTGTGATAAGCCGCCTGTCCCTCTATCTGTCTTTGCATACTTGTCAGCCGTTGCCAAAAGCTGGTCGAAACTATCAATCTTGTGCTCAGCGCGACTTAATTTGTGCACCAGCGGCTCAAATCTACAGTTCTTCTCATAGCTTGTATTGCAGCTTGTACTGTTAAGTTTTTGGCGGAGCCAAGGATCTCCGCGACTCTCTTGATCCAGTCGCCGCTTGATTCGTCCTCTTTTTGAATGCATTGTCTAAGGTTTTTCATATCTTCTGTTTGGAATCTGCGAATGAACTTGTCCTTCAAGTCTTCCCATGTGTTTATTGATTTTGATGGCAGCCTTAATAGCCAATCCCTAGCTTCTCCCTGTATTGCCAAGTGGAAGTATTTTGCACGTATTTCTTGAGTCACATCAGCCCTGTCATGCTTGCCTCGTAGTCTTCTATCCATAAGGCAGGGTCTTGGTCACTGCGATAGGTGGTGACTCGCTGCGACTCGTCGAAGTTCGGGGGAAACGAGTGAGCCGTATTTCCTCTCCAAAACATGCTGGTCCTTTCAATAATGAATAGGAGTTTACTGGCGCTGAATCTTCATCTGAATCAGTTTCAATCTGGGATGGCTGAGTCGCTCCGGTCATCCGCGACTCGCCTTCTATCTTCTTTTCTTTTTCCAATGATACCTGCAAACCTGCTAACTGGTTGACCACTTCTTCGACGCTGTACTTTCTCCTCCCCATGATACCTCGTTTTGCGGCTCATTGGGCGTGACTCCATACATATTTGCTTGTTGTAAAGCAGCAGTTTGTAGTAGGTCGATCGCATGGCGAGCTTCCTTATCAGCTCGCGTGTCTCCAACCGGTGCTATCTTTGACAATATCCCTATCGCGGCGTGCACGTTGCTCTCTGGGTCGCCGTGGAACTGTGATTTCCTCTCTCTCTGCCATCTTGATCTGATGTTTTTGCTGCCAACGACGGAGTCGCCACTCTTCTTCTTGGAGTTTCTTGCGCTCAGATGTCATCTTGGTTCGCACCGCCTGGTGCTTCGGCTGGCAGTGGCGGAGTCGTCGGCCTTCTTCTTGGAGTTTTTCGCGCTCAGCCGCGAGTCTTTGTGCCTCTTCACAGAGTTCCGTCCTGATAGCTTCAATCTCTTCAATCTTGAGGTCTCCTTCCTGATTTGGTAGAGATCCCCAAACAGGTCTTGATGGGACGGGGATGGGCAATCTTGCCGTAGCTTGTTGTAGCTCCTCCAACACGCGGACCCTGACCGGCCGCAGCTCCTTCACCGATTCGCTTCCTTGAGTCGCGTCCATAGATCTGCGACTGACGGATCCGACGAAAACTTTTACTGATCCGATGGGAACGATGTATCCGAACTCGATGCGATCTGCCTCGGGTCCCCACTCTGAGTCGTCGATGAAGGGGACCCCATTGATGTCTTCAACTTGGCCAATGGCGATGTCCTTGAAGCCTGATTTCGATCCTGCGCGGAACGTGACGCTTTTGACCGCAGGCCCCACGGTGGGCGCCAACTGTCGTGGGTTTGTCACGTCAGGTGTCATAGATGACTTCGTAGGTGTGGGATTACGCGAGTCAAGCATCTCCGAGCTTGGGATCGCAGGAACAAAGATCAACACAGATTTACCCAGGTTCGGCCCCCTCAATGTGAGGTAAAAGACCTACTTCCTGCCTACCCTAGATTGGTATTGATATGATAATCGAGGTGTTACAATGGAGGCGATCCGATCTGGTACTCGCCGTATGAGCTAGGGTTTGGGGCTTGATAGCTTGACCCGCTCTAAGTCCTGCGAGTCCTCTTTATATACACAGAGGCTCGCTAGGTTACAAAAGGAAACTTCCCCATAAGGAATACATCCACAGAGGCCTACTCGGAGACTACTTGGTCTTCACGTCCTCCGGGATTTGTCTTCTAGATCTTTCTCCTTATGGCGGTTCAATATTGGGCTTGTTCCCAAGTGGGCCTTCATCCGTGCGAGTAAGTTAAGTCGCACTGGGCCGCGGGTTAATCCAGAAAGTATTCCCCCGACACCCGGGCCTCATCCCTGCGTCTTTGCGCAGCGGAAGGGTTCCACATGGCGCCGAACAATGGAGCGGGGTGCACAGCAGCTCTGGTATCCATGGAATCGTTCCATGGTCGTAAAGCTGGCCGTGGTGGCAGGTCGACCACCACCCTTGCAGGACGGCCAGCTGGTGCCGCAGAGATCTGTGGGGGTGCCCACGGTGACGTCGCCCTTGGAGTGTAGCGCTGGCCATCTTCTTTATCACCAAAGAGGAAACCCTCGTAGTCCGGCGCGGGGGGCACAACTTTGTTGCCCCCTTTAATCACCAGAACGGCAACTGTGGCTTCATCGTCACCGTGCGCAGGGGCGCGCGTCACTCTGCGGCTGCTACAGTGGTCATGTGCACTCTGCAGCGGTTGCTTCACAGCGAAGCATCTCCACAGGGCCTGGATGGCCTCGTGGAGGGATTGGCGTTGACCTCTCTTCAGGTGAGAGAGCTTTGTAGAGGGGCAACAGCGCTGGGAGCCTCTTCAAACCTTGGCTGCCCTTCAAGCCCTCGCGAGGAGTGTTACCTCGCGAGTCTCTCCAAGCGGTAAGCTTGGTCCTTAGTCATCTCGAAGATACCGTCGAGTGTCGAGGGCCGTGGAGCGTGCACTCTGCACACCCTAGATTCCACTGGGCCGACACCAGGTCAGGGGGTAGGTCATCCAAACTATCCCCTCATGGAACGGGGTCATCCCCGTTGTTGAGGCATCCAGTACCAATATGAGCAAATTATATGACTAAGCCCTTTCCCATATGTGGGTAAATGTGGTCGCACAGAGTATTGGCTGGTTGACGTAAGTACAAAGACACACCGTGCATTCTTCCCAATTAACTCAATTCTTCACTTTTCCACTTCAACACCGACATCTCGGCACATCATAATCCATCCATATAATTTCAAAGGGAGTTTTGAATAAACAACATTTTTCCCAACCTATAGTTTGAAAAAGAATTTCCATCCAATATCTCCACATAGGGTGTCAAAATATTATACTTGTATTTTTAAAACAAAAGGTTTTCAAAATCATAGCTTTAGTGGCAAACACCACATAAATCACTTATGCTCTTTATAAGTAAAACATGTGAATCAAAATAGATGTATGTAGATGCAAGCTCAGAGAATAGCTTGCCTTGCTCGGCAAAGTGAACTTGGTCTTGATCTTCAGGTTCAACGAATTCTCCTTCCTCAATAACTCCGTTCCAAAGACCACTCCGGTAGCGTTTATATCTAGCGTCGCAAACAGGAGGATAACAACAATCACTAAGAAAACCAAACCACAAGTGGTATACAGACAAGTAACAAACCGTAAGCTTCGAACTAATCGTTCGGGCAACAGCTAGGATCTACACTTACGAGGGCATTACATTGATCCGTAGTCCAATATTATACCCGTGCTAGGAACATGTAACCCTAGGCATACAGAAGACAAGCCAATTGGATTTAGTCCACGAGTCATTACGGATTAATTTTTAAATTCCTATTTCAATCTGTCCCTTTTGTTAATTTATTTTAAACAACATTACAAAATAATTATCCATGTTTGGAAACAAGGTGGAACATGAAGGTAATCATTTGCTGAACATTTTAAGAGGTCAAACTTAATTTTTGGATCATTATTTTTAAAGATATGAATCTTCCCAATTTGTTTTATATTCTGCCATTTTCTTTATTTTAATAAAACATTAAATAAACTAATTTATTTGGATAGGTGAATTACACCAAAAGACAGGCTTTATTTTTTTTGATCATTTTGGTATCTTATTTGTAATTTTTGGACAAGTATTTAAAAAGATATGGATTTTACAAGTTTAAATTTAAATCTGGCTGTTTATATTATTTTCCAGAAAAGATAACGGAACGTTTTGCACCGAGGCAACGCCTACACACGGCCACTGGCCAGTGGGGCCTTCGGCCATGCTAGCGCTGACACGGCGCAGGCGGGCGCTGGGCCACTGACGAGTGGGCCCCGGCTATCAGCGTGAGGGAAAAAGTGAAAAAGGGCCGCGCGCCGGCGGGGGTTCGAACTCGCGTCTCTCGGGCGGATACGCAGCGTGCTAGCCACTAGGGTGGAGCGGGGTGAGTGATAGACTACGTGCGCGTATCGTTATAAGGTGTGACGGTGCACGTCGACGTCGCGCACGGCCGCGGCGACCACCGGCGACGATGCGCACGGGATCGACGGAGGAACACGCGCTGGGACGTTCTGAGGGCTGCATTCAATGCACACGACTACGGGCTAGCTACTAGCGGCGCCACAAACCAAATGGTCACCGGGAGAAGCTCCGGCGACGAGGCCGTGCGGCGGCGGCTACGGCCCAAGACGGCTACGACTATCTACGACGAACTGGGGACATGGAGCATGTCCAGGAGAAGCACAAGCTCACCCTCGACGCGTGGGTGCTCGCGGCGGTGAAGGAGAAGGTCGGCATCGCTGGCAATGGGGTGGCGGAGCTTCGGTCGGAGTCGAGGAAGACGAGGACGGGCCGCTCGACTCGAGGCTCCCTTCTTCGATTCCTTGCACGGAGAGGAAGATGACGATGAGGCGGAGGCGATGACGCTCTTCGATCTGCTCGGGGAGCTCTGGAACGGCGGCGGTGCTTGACGGCGTCCATGGACGGGGTTCAGTCGAGGTGGAGAGAAAAGAGAGGGAGAGGGCAGCAGGTGGGCGAGTGGATGAGGGAGGGCAGAGGAGCGCCAGGAGGGCCTCCTTATCCTCCTCGCGCGGCAGGAGAGCGAGGGGGGTCCGGGCGGGCGGTGCACGGCGGGGCGACACGAGGAGCACGGGCACTAGCGCCATGTGCTCACGGGAGCTACAGAGAAGACGCCTTTCCAGATAACCCCCTGGACTTATTTTTCCAATCACAACCCAGTCCTTTTCTGTTCCTTTTATTTTCCTTTTAAAACCAGTAGTGTTTTAGGGAATTATTTGGGGTACTACAACATTTTATAAAAATTTGAGAAAATTCAGGTAGCCTCCCATATATATGTAGAAGCTCCACAAAATTTGGTATTTGAAAATAAAATGTTTTGAACAATATTTGTTCATAGGGTTTAAATAATTCATTTTTGGATAAAGTCAATTTGTCAAATCAAAATATCTTTGTAATTGGAGATTAGATATTTTGAGGAGAGAGTGATATGATAATGAGATGGTTATCATCTCATTCCTGGATTTTATAAGATAAAATATTTGTTATAACAAAATAGAGGATTAGGTAGAAAGGGAAATTAAATAAGATCCTTTCTTTTAATCAAGATTTTATTTTGAGAGTGAGGGTAGTCATAGGGGTCTTGTTTTGTTTTCAAGTAACAATCCAAATTTGTGATCAGTAGGTTTTCAACTTATCATTCAAGTATATTGGTGTAAATATTCACCCAAGCAATCATAAAACAAGAATTAACAATTAATATAACCATAAGTCCAACAAGCAACAATCACAACAGGATCAACGTCACAATAATGACCACACAAATCAAACCACAACTTTGTCACACCACAATTTACATAATCAATAATACTATCTTATAAAAATGATCAGTCTTAATTATGACAAGAGGATGTTTAGGAATTATCTCCACTCATAACTTAATAGTTTTCAAAAAGATTTGGAAAAGAAATATGTCCGGATATATTTCTCACTAGTGTTATTTTCAAATGAAGTGATAATCAAAGTTTATAAAATGGGAGTTGCATACAAATGCAAAATATCAAGGTTAAAGATAGATAGGGGATAGCATATAGATCTCCATATTTTTGGGAACACATAGTTTTGGAAATACTTTTACTTTCTCAAATACTGGTATTAGTTTTGGTTGTTGATAAACCAAGTATCATTGAAATGGAGTTGGCCAAAATAAGAATGGAAAAGATATATATAATATTTTCTTGTCATAACATGATCACCAAAGTTAAATATATTATTATATTGATTGGGTCCTATATTTGCTAATAAAACAACTTAACAACAAGTCACACAAGTTCAAAACATATTGGTGATGGGAAGGAGAACACAATCATCAGTGAAACATTTCAAAAGTTTTTGTTGGTTCTGAATTTTGGGTCTGATAAAACTATGTTTTTCTTGGTTCCAAAATTTGGGATGTTACAGTCAGTTGCTGGAGGAGGAGGAGCTCTTGGCGCCGCGAAGCTTGGCAGCGGGTACTGGTTCGCCGGAATCTGCACAAGAAGGGGAACCCAGGCGGCGGCCCAAGAGGCGGCGAGGCTGGGGCTCGAGGAGGACGAGTCGGCGGTGGCCTCACCGCCGCGAAGCTATCCGGGACGTCCTGGACCAGATTGGGGAATCCAATCGCCGGACCCCCGACCATCGTCACGCCGGCTGCATGCGCCGCCGCTTGGACTGCCCTTGCAGATTCGGCCATCCTCCGCGTCTCCGAGGCCGCCATCACTACCGGGTTTGGCCGATGCGAAATCGGCGAAGGCCGCTTCATGGGCCGGAGGAGAGCAGGGTCAATCTGCGCCGCCGAACTCCGATGACCGCTGGCGGGCCCCTTCTCGAACTCCCGCACGGGTCTCGCCACCGAGCTGCACGATGCGCTATGGCCGACGGGACCGCGGGCCGGCGGTGGTGGAGGAGGAGGCGGAGGAGCCGCTGCCATTGGGGTTTTCTTGGCCGGTGAGAGAGAGGCGAGGGGACGTGAGAGAGCGGTGACAGTCAGAGGCGTGGGTCTGGGGGGGGGGGGGGGTTATGGCGCGTCTCCCACGCTTCTCCACGCGTGCAGCCGTTGCCACGTTTCTTCTCCTCGCGGCCTGGCTACCTGGAAACGGCCGATTCAGCCGTTCCTTTGAGGCCTGGCCCAAGGGTGCTTTAAACACCGTGCGGGCCTGTCTGCAGAAAAACGCAAATCAAACAGCAGGCCTGTTTCTGCAGCTGATGAGGTTATGCTCCGCGGGTACCCTAGCATGGAGGTACCTGGTGCACGTGGTGATCAAAGATGTCCAAGAACTAATCGAAGCCCATGAAGGGAGGCCCAAGACGAAGAGTACTTCCCAAGTTGGATTAGATCATAGTCGGTTGGAACTTTCCATAACATGTAACCTTGGTCGGTTATGTTTCCCGAGACCCAGCCTCCTATATAAAGACTGGAAGGGTGATCGATCAGGAACAAGCAATCCATAGCCTCCAGAACCCCGACGAGATCAAAAACTCGCCGGACCTTTCTAACCTTCATATTCACACAATCAATACAGACAAGCAGGACATAGGGGTTTTACCTCACTCGAGGGCCCTGAACCTGGGTAAATCCCGCTGGTCAGCCGTCGATTCCACCAATACTACGTGTTCTCTACCACATAATCAACCCTAGGTATAGCAACCACGGGACTTGCCGAGGACACCCCTCGTCAATTGGCGCCGTCTGTGGGAAACGGTAGTATTGGGCTCACGGTTTCACCGGTTTCATCATCACGCGGCCACTCGCTGACCGCATCTGCACAAGGTAACTCGCCTATTGCATCATCAAACGGCAAATCGCCGATCACATCTGCAAACGGAACTCGCCGACAAGATCGACTAGCATCAACTCAAGAGCCGATCACTCGCCAAGATCTCCAAGGAGGCTCACGCCGCACTCGATGGAAGCTCAACAAGCCTTCGCCGGACTCGAATCAGGTTTGGATATCACAGTTGGAGAATTTAATTTCTTTGTCGATAAAGATGGTGTGCAGGACCTGTTGGATCCACTCGACATGGAGACACTCGACGACGCTTCAACTGCGACACCATCCATCTTAGCGGCGACATCATCACAGATCGTTCCGATCCAATCGCTAAGCGACTCCGCAACGACCATGAACTCGCAGGAGTTTCGCGACGAAGTAGCCAAAAGATTTGGAAGGAGCGAGATCAAATCTGCATACCACCCGAACAACTCAACTAAGTCACTCGACAACATCGTCGACTGCAACAACGTCATGGACAACGAGGAGAACATAAACGACAACATATACCTGGCCGATCTCAGTGGCCCAGAAATCCATGCCAGCCACGAGATATTCACCTGCGACGCAGACAGCCTGGACAAAGCACCCGAGGATCTACTCGATTGCGGCAAAAACCCCAGCAAGCAAAGCAACTCCAACATGAGCCTGGACGACGATGCTGAATCCATAATGCGCGTTAACAGCACATGGACAGAAGATCGGGTGGTACCTTACCAGGTCTACACCGCGAGTACAGCAGAAACATCAACAGCTGCAGCATGCCGACGACCTACAGAATACCCTTGCATAGTCACCATGCCTGACGGGACAACCATGCTAACCATCACTGCAGAGATGGCAGAGAAAGTGAGCAAAGTAATCGAAAGCTGAAAAATGCTACCAGCAAACGCAACCCCAGAGGAGGTATTGACCTTGCAATACTTCTAGTGGAAAGAATCGATACGGCTGAAGAACTACAGAGCAGTACTTGAAGAACGCAAAACGCAGGCCAGCATAACGAGTGCGCGACGAAGAGCATTATCCATGAGTTCAACGGGAAGAAACGACCCAGCAAACAGGTCGCGAGTCATAAACCTCGGAGACGCAGATCGTGCAGCGGTCACTCGAAACCTGGATCCAGCCTTTATGGCAGTCGATGCGGAAGGAATCCCCATACCTACTGAACCAGCCGGAGCGGTGATGACGCTGGGCACCTACCTCAGAACAATCGAACCTCCTGCAGGAGATCCAAAGAGGGATCAGCACCTCCAACTATACAAACAACTAGCAATAGCAGCAAAAGCCATACAGCAACCACAAGCAACTCCAAGGAGAGACACAGATCGAGACCGACGCAGTCGAAGTCCTCATGGAGGGAGCAGTCGAAAAAGCTCACGCCATCATCGATCCAGCAGGAGCCACTCGAGAAGATCATACAACAGCAGCTCAGACTCGGCAGCAGAAATCGGACCCTGTGGAGCGCTGTGCTTCACTCGACGAATCCGGGAGGCTCGTATGCCTAAGAAGTTCTCGCTGGCTACCACGCCAAAATTCAATTGCAAACAAGAGCCATCAAGCTGGCTAGAGGACTACAGGCTGGCAGTCGGATGTCAGCGCGGCACCACAACCACAGCTATGCAGTACATACAACTCATGATGGAGGGCACAGCTCGCGATTGGCTCAAATCGCTACCCGAATCATACTACGACTCGTGGGAACACTTCAAAGGTGATTTCATCAAATACTTCGAGCCTCTATGCGAACGCCCCAAAACTTTTGAAGAGCTTCAGACCTGCAAGCAAAAATCAGATGAATCTCTGAGATCGTACATACGGCGGTGGACCACCATCCGCAACTCAGTAGGCAACGTATCAGAAGATAGGGCAATCGATGCCTTCAAAAACGGACTCTGGAGAGAAGACTTCAAAGAGACACTTGGCGAGAAACCCAAGGTCAATGGCGGCACTCATGGTACTCGCAACAAAGTGGGCAGATGGAGAAGACTCCGTACGAGGCACTCGACCCGCATCATCACATGAAAATCACGAGGGTGGCAGTCGAGACCGCAGAGATAGCTACAGAGATGATCGAAGGCGCAAACGCAAGCATCGTTATCACGACGATGACCATCCAAACTTCATCGCAGCTGGCTTTGCCCAGTCAAGGGACAGCCGCGACCAAACTGACAGACGACCCAACGATCATCGTGATAATCGAGATCATCGTACGGATGACCGCCGAGATAATCGAGACCATCGCACAGACGATCGACGTGACAGTCGAGACCACAGACGCGACGACCGCGATAGCTACAGGAGGCCAGAGTGGCGCAGGCGAGCAGACAAAGAGCCTGAGCGCTCAATCGAAGAAAAGATGGACGATTATTGCAGATTCCATCTTTACAAAGGGGACGATGGTAAGCTTCGCTCTAACCACTCGCTGAGAAATTGTAGGGAATTCGATCAGTTTGCGATTGAGCATATACTGTGACTGCAAAGAGATGGACGTGCACCTCTTCAACTGACGCAGACTCCATCGACTACACCACAAGCACAGCCTGTTCAGACATATCCAGCACCGCAGCAAGTACAACAAGCACAGGTATATTCCGTACCACCGCAAACACAGCCTACTCAGGTGTATCCTGCATCAACACCAGTGCAACCGATGCCAGTATACATGGTGCCAGCATAACCCGTTACGGGAACACAAATGGTGGCAGCCGTACACCAAACGCAGCAAGGAGATGAGCAAAAATATCCCGTAACCCGCGGGCAGATGAACATGATCCAGAAAGGACGTCCCTCCAATAGAGAGCAAAAGTTACACACTCGACACGTCAATATGGCGGTGATGGCACCCCCAGCTATCACAGATTTTTTGAAAGGATCAGAAACCCCGATTGTTTTCAATCCAGAGGACCATCCACCCGCAGTATATCGACCAGGGCATGCAGCCTTGGTACTCGACGCTCAAATCGGAGGATACGCCATGACCAAGGTCTTCATGGACGGAGGTAGCGGCCTCAACATAATCTTTGCAGATACACTACGAAGGATGAATGAATCAGTCGAAAACCTGCCAAAATCCACAAGTACCTTTCACGGTATCGTCCCAGGAAAAGCAGTACTCCCACAAGGCACAATACAACTTGATGTTACATTTGGAGATCCTACCCACTTCAGAACAGAGTCGATTGAGTTCGAAGTGGTCGATTGGAAGTCACAATACCATGCAATACTCGGGCGTCCTGCCTTCGCTCGGTTCATGGCTGTCCCACATTATGCCTACCTTCAGCTCAAAATGCCAGGACCAAAAGGGGTCATAACAGTTGACGGAAATTTTCAAAGGTCAGATTCATGCGACCGTGACTTCAACAAAATCTCCGAGATGTACGGGATGGAGCAGTCACTCGCCAAACTTGAGATCTCCAACGATCGCACGCTTCTACCGGAACATAAGAGGCTGGCATCCGACAGAGAATTCAACGCCACAAACGACACAAGGAAACACCAGGTGCACCCGACAGATCCTTCAAAAACGGTCAACGTATCGTCGAGTCTCACTAGTGAACAGGTAGGCGCACTCGTCGGATTTCTTCGTGAAAACTGGGAGATATTTGCATGGTGCCCAGCGGACATGCCAGGTATCCCCAGGGAATTCGCCGAACATTCTCTACAACTTAAGCCAGGTTCTCGACCAGTCAAGCAAACTATGCGCCGCGTTTCAGACCCAAAGAGAGACGCAATCGAAGCAGAGGTTGACAGATTGCGTGCTGCAAAGTTCATCCGAGAAATCAAAAAAGTAGATTGGGTTACCAACCCTGTACTAGTGGAAAAGAAACACTCAGACACCTTGCGAATGTGTGTGGATTTCACCGCCCTGAACAAATGCTGTCCAAAGGATCACTTCCCATTGCGCGAATCGACCAGATCATCGACTCAACAGCAAGATGCGCTCGGTTATCATTTCTGGATGCATACTCCGGATACGATCAAATTCGGATGAAGGAGGAAGACGAAGAAAAAACATCATTCATAACCCCACTCGGGGTCTTCTGCTACACAACCATGCCTTTCGGGCTCAAGAATGCGGGTGCAACATACCAGCGCATGATGCAAAACTGTCTCCAGGAGCAGATAGGACGCAATGTCCAAGTCTACGTCGACGATATCATCATCAAAACTGAGAAGGAAGATACGCTAATCAGCGATCTACGGGAAACATTCAATAACCTCAATCGATACAACATCAAGCTCAACCCAAAGAAGTGCACTTTTGGTGTTCCAGCAGGACAGCTTTTGGGTTACTTGATATCTGCGCGAGGAATAGAAGCTGATCCAGAAAAGATACAGGCTATACTCACAATGAAGAGACCCGCCAAATTACACGAGGTACATCAGCTAGCCGGTCGAGTAGCAGCACTCAGTCGATTCATCAACAAACTAGGCGAAAAAGCGCTCCCGTTCTACAAACTGATAAAAAAAGGAGACAAATTCGAGTGGACAGACGAGGCCGAAACAGCCTTCCTCGAACTCAAAAAGATGCTCACAAGTCCTCCAATCCTGGTAGCACCCCGGGAAAAAGAGCCACTCTACCTATACGTCTCAGCCACCAATCTAGTGGTCAGTACAATATTGGTAGTCGATCGCATGGAGGAAGCACACAGCCAAAGCATACAGAGACCAGTATACTACGTAAGTGAAGTTCTCTCCCCATCCAAACAGCGGTACCCGCAATATCAAAAACTGGCATACGCCGTGTTCATGACATCTAGGAAGCTAGCGCATTACTTCACAGAGCACCCGATAACAGTGGTCAACAAATCGGCGATTGGAGATGTCCTCACAAACCCCAACGCAACGGGACGTGTAGCAAAATGGCTCATCGAGCTGGGACCACTCGGAATCAAAGACGAACACCCGAAGGCCATCAAAGCACAAGTCTTACCCGATTTTCACATCGAGTGGGTCGAAGCCCAATTGCCAGGGGTACCTGACGTATCAAACTCCTGGACAATGTACTTTGACGGATCCAAAAAGAACGAAGGAGCGGGGGCAGGTGTCGTACTAATCTCGCCAAAAGGGGATAAACTCCGCTACATCTTGCAAATGGGTTTCGAGTTCCCATCAAATAATGAGGCGGAATACGAAGCCCTAATTCATGGCATGCGCATGGCAAAAGCTATGGGATGCACTCGACTAATGATTTACGGTGACTCTAAATTGGTTGTGCAGCAAACAATGAAGGCCTGCGACGCAATCGCAGATAACATGATCGCCTATCAGGACCTGTACAACATAATGGAAGGCAGCTTCGAGGGTTGCGAACTACGGCATATAGGGAGAGAAAGCAACGAAGAGGCTGACAAACTAGCCAACATCGCTTCCACAAAAGCACCAGTGCCACCAGGAGTTTTCTTCGAGCGAATAGAGCACAGGTCAATCAACAGACGACAATCAAACACGACGGCAGCTACAGACAAAGGCAAAATACCAAGCACAGAAGATCCTCCGATTGAGGTACTTCTCATTGAGCCAACATGGACTCAACCTTTCCTTGCATACATACTTCGCAATGAACTACCAGAATATACAAACGAGGCCAGACGCGTTACTCGACGGGCAAAAGCATACACCATCATAAACGGAGAGCTGTACAAACGCAGCACTTCAGGAATGTTTCAAAGATGTATTGCACTCGAAGATGGCAAAGCTCTCCTTCTGGACATTCATGCAGGTACCTGTGGGCACCATGCCGGTAGTCGATCACTCGTAGCCAAAGCCTTTCGAGCAGGGTTTTATTGGCCTACAGCGTTAAGGGACACAGAGGACATAGTCAAAAGGTGCATCGGCTGCCAGAAGTTCGCTTCCAAGCCACATGCACCCGCATCTGCGCTAAAAACCATACCATTTGCATGGCCTTTTGCCCAATGGGGACTTGACATGGTGGGACCACTCAAAAAATCATCGAAAGGCGGTCATACTCACCTATTGGTAGCAGTCGACAAATTCACAAAATGGATCGAAGCCATCCCCATCACAAGCTCGACAGCTTCCACGGCGGTCCGTTTCATACAATTGATCATGTATAGGTTTGGAGTAATGGACAGTATCATAACCGACAACGACACCAACTTCACGGCAGAAGAATTCAAATCCTTTTGCAAGGAGCAGAACATCAAGCTAAACTATGCCTCCGTGGCGCATCCACAATCTAATGGACAAGTCGAAAAAGCCAATGGACTCGTATGCAGCGGCATCAAAAAGAGACTCTTGGTACCACTCAGAAGGGCAGCGGGTGCATGGATTGATGAACTCCCAGCAGTATTATGGAGCTTAAGAACCACCCCAAACGCCTCTACACAGTACACACCGTTCTTCATGGTTTATGGTGCAGAAGCAGTACTACCTTCCGACGTCAAATTTAACGCACCGCGGGTAGAAGTGTATGAAGAGGACGACGCAAATAAAGCACTCGAAGACGCAGCTGATTTACTGGAAGAAGCACGTAATACAGCCTTGGCACGAACGGCTGTTTACCAACAAGACCTTCGCAACTACCATAGTCGACGATTGCGCACACGATCCTTTATGGTGGGAGATTTAGTGCCGCGGGAGAAGCAGAAGAAGGTTCACAAACTCGCATCACCATGGGAAGGACCTTACATCATCACAGAGGTCATAGATGGCGGAGCCTATCGACTGAAAAACGCGAAGACAGGGTAAGAAGCATCAAACCCGTGGAACGTAGCGCATTTGCGTCGTTTCTATGCATAGATCTGCAAGTTTCATATATAGTAGCACATACTGTCAGAAGAGCCAGCAGGTTTTAGACGCACTCTTTCCCTTACCAGGGTACCTAAGGGGACTGGAAGGTTTTTAATGAGGCGGCTTGCTGGTCGAATACATAATATGGAGTAAAAATATACTTTCCTTCATAATTCTCATATATTTCTTCCCCACTCGAATACTCGGGGCTGGAGCATAAAACCATAGGGATCAAAACTCTAAAAATACTTGCAAAACGCAAGACTTGCAGCCCACTCGATAGACTCGGGGGCTGGGCCAAATAGACAACCCAACCCTACTCGATAGACTCGGGGGCTTGGTCAAACAGACAACCCAACCCCACTCGATAGGCTCGGGGGATGGGTCAAAAAAAAACTCCTCGGCATATTTGGATGCTTGCGCAAATCAAAAAGCACAGAAGTATATAGCAAAAATATATACTCGAGGGCCGCCCGATGTCAAACTGAAGCTGAAACGACATCTTCGGCGATCAAAATTCTGAACATTGAGCCTACACTGAATAGTCTTATCAAAACAGCAAGCGCACGCATAAGATATGATGTATACACATTCGAGTGAATGATTCAAGACTACAATCGACAAAAGGATTCGACTGGCAAAGGTACTCCCATGGGAGCATATCAAAAATTTCTTGCGATTGATCGAGGAAGAAGCAAAATTATTGAGATTATCCTCTACTTCAAACGAAATAAAGCTTAATCTCGGGGGCTACTCCCATGGGAGCGCTGTCGCGCTCCCATAAATTTCAAAAACAAAATATTTCGATTGACAAAAGCAACATAGAAGGATGATTCGAGATTGTCCTCTATTCCAAGACAATAAACCACAATCTCGGGGGCTACTCCCATGGGAGCGCTATCGCGCTCCCATAGGTTCTCAAAAGAAGGTAGGAAACTCACTCGACTACAGCCTCGACTAAATGCATTAAAGTACTCCGCAAATCAAAAGAATCATACTTCATAAATTCCCGAACTACGCCAATCGCGGATGTTTCGGATGCTGCATACGCAAATGCAAAGGTAAGACCTGCCGAGCAATCGAGCTGGGCCAAGGGACGCTCCAACAGTGTTTTCCCTTGAATTTTTCCGTGTCAACAGACATGATGAAAATCCTGACGGACGCGTTAGGTATCAAAAGTTAAACTGCGGAACGAATCAGTAAGACCTACAACGGCCTGAGTCGAGTCTGTCCAGTATGTTCCAGCTTCGAGTCCGGGGACTCGAACCTGATTGAAGGCTAGTATGGTTTCGCCCGAATGTGTGGTTAACTGAGCTCGATTTTCGAGTGAATCAGGCCTGCTATGTCAATATCCCTAGGCAAAAGTTTCAAAAGTGTTCCAGCTTCGAGTCCGGGGACTCAAACCTGATTGAAGGCTAGTACGGTTTCGCCCAAATGTGCGGTTAACTGAGCTCGATTTTCGAGTGAATCAGGCCTGCTATGTCAATATCCCTAGGCAAAAGTTTTCGACGGCGTTCCAGGCTGGAGTCCGGGGACTCGAGTCTGACTGAAGACTAGTAAGGTTTCGCCCAAATGTGCGGTTAACTCAGCTCGATTTTCGAGTGAATCAGGGCTGCTATGTCAATATCCCTTGGCTGGCATTCACCTATAATCGAAGCAAATTAAAGTTAGAAGAGCTGCATCGGATCAGGAGTACAAGAGCGAAGACTATGACGTGCACGATGAAGGGAGCACATGCTCGATTCTTCGAGTCAAGCAAGTACTCGGGGGCTAATGAAGAGGTTATGCTCCGCGGTTACCCCAGCATGGAGGTACCTGGTGCACGTGGTGATCAAAGAAGTCCAAGAACTAATCGAAGCCCATGAAGGGAGGCCCAAGATGAAGAGTACTTCCCAAATTAGATTAGATCATAGTCGGTTGGAACTTTTCATAACATGTAATCTTGGTCGGTTATGTTTCCCGAGACCCAGCCTCCTATATAAAGGCTGGGAGGGTGATCGATCAGGGACAAGCAATCCATAGCCTCCAGAACCCCGACGAGATCAACAACTCACCGGACCTTTGTAACCTTCATATTCACACAATCAATACAGACAAGCAGGACGTAGGGGTTTTACCTCACTCAAGGGCCCTGAACCTTGGTAAATCCCGCTTGTCAGCCGTCGATTCCACCAATACTACGTGTTCTCTACCACATAATCAACCCTAGGTATAGCAACCATGGGACTTGCCGAGGACACCCCTCGTCAGCAGCCAGCAGACCTGGCCCGGCTGGCTGCAGGCTACCAAATGCGCCCAAATCATTACTTCCGGGACGTGCCTAGCGGGCGCCCGGACGCCTAACCGTAGGCACGAACGCTCACAATTAATGTTTGCCGCATCGGACTCGAAAGCGACATATCCAAAGACTCATCTTCCCCAACTGACCACCAACCCACAGCGCCGCACCCCCGCCACCACGCACAGCGCCGCCCCGCACGTAACCGGTGTGTGCCCGACATGATTTAACGCAGCTTGGTGAAGGAGCTCCGGCAGGGGCGGATCAAGGGTGGGCTAGCAGGGGTCAGACCACCCCCCCAATGGTTCGTCCCCCAACTAATCTATATGTATATTTCAGCATGTAGCAACATTATATACAGTGAATCAGTAAAACTTTGTTGGCTGTGGATAATTGCGTAGTCAACACTCAAGCCCAACTGCCCAAGCCCCAAAGCTAGCAGCAATCCAAGTAGTAGTGCGCACAAAAGCCCAGCAAGCTTGGCCCATATACCTGACTCGCTAGGCCATTGTTCGTGCCGTTCTCATTCATCTCCTCTTTCCTGTCACATCGATCTCGCTAGTCGCTACTGCACCCGGCAACGACCTGAATACTTGTACATCAACTAACTGGCGGCGAATACGGCAACGCCGCTCATCGTCGTTGCCTGTCGGTCGTTGTACGTCCGCATCACAATCCCTTCATCTTGCCACCGGATTATTTGTCTATCTAAGGTAGTACACTGTACACACTACAATACTTGTTGTGCGCATCTGCTAATCCTATATAGATCCTCTTTTGTTTCAGTTTTCTAGTCTTAGTCATCAACATAGAACAGGAATATAATGGGTTGATATTTCACGCTAATTGTGTAAATCTTGGATCTTGCCAAAGTGGTAGGGATTTAACGATTCAAATAATTTATATACATATAATGGCTTTGCCAACCATGTGTTGATATCTTAGTAAGATGACTAGGTGATTTAGAAATCGACAAGGTGAACCCGTTTGCTAAGAAAAATTGTATGTTGATTTTCCAATTTTTTGTTTGATATCTTAATATACACTACTTCACATGCGGCCGTCAGAATCTCGCCCCCCTATGTCGAAATCCTGGCTCCGCCCCTGCCAGCTTCTGGATGTCAGGAGGGAAGATGATGGAGTGAAGATAATGCTTCACCTCCAGGAAGAAACGCCGGGGAACGACACCATCAGAACAGTATCCCAGCTTTGGTGCACGACCCATGCCCTGTTCTCCTGTGAGCTTCTTGTCCTGCATGTCCTTCACCGCCAAGGCCAGACCTGGCACACGAGGCCTTGCCACATTTTGGTGGACGATGCAGTCAGTTAGAGGAGCTGGAGGCTCCACTGTTTTCCTGCATTGGGTGTGCCAGTCCTGCAATGCAAGATCATAAAGTTCAGGCAATGGAATGCAACTTCATGAAGTGGAGGCAATGCACATGAACATGGACATGAAGTTCAGGCAATGCAATGCAACTTCATGAACTGGACATGGACATGGACATGAGCTAATGTGCAATGCAACTTCGTGAACTGGACATGCAATGCACATGAACATGGACAATGTGCAATGCAAAATAATACATCAAGTACTATGTGCAATGCAACTTCATGAAGTGGAGGCAATGCACATGAACATGGAGAGAAACTCTTAACCCTAGCTGATGAACCTGATGAACTAGAAACATGGACATAACCTGATGAACTCACTTGCCAAGCTTGATGAAATGGAGGCAATGCACATGAAAATGAACATGGATTGCAGATTGACAATGAAATTGACTAAGGTACAACACATCCGCATGACAATGAACATGCATCAAATACAGATCTGCAATACGATTCACAAGGGATTGCAGATTGACAAGGGGTGGTACCACTTTTACCGAAGGGCTTGATACGTCTCAAATGTATCTATAATTTTTGATGTTCCATGCTTATATTATGCCAATTGCTACATGTTTTATATACACTTTATATCATTTTTATTCATTTTCTGGGACTAACCTATTAACAAGATGCCACAGTGCCAGTTTCTGTTTTCTGCTGTTTTAATTTGGTTTCAGAAAAGTTGTTCTGGAAATATTCTCGGAATTGGACGAAACAAAAGCCGAAGTCCCTATTTTTCTGTCACGTACACGGAGTCCGAAGGAGAGACGAAGGAGGGCCGTGGGCCGCCCTCACCTGGTGGTGGCGCGGCCCCCCTTCTGGCCGCGCCACCTCGTGGTGAGGAGCCCACGGGTGCCCTCAGACGCCGCTCTTTCGCCTATTTATTCCCCCCGACGAGAAAACCCTAAAATAACCAGTCATATTCCAGAAAGGGTTCCGCAGCGCCGCCGCCATCGACGACAAGTTTCGGGGGACATAAGTCTCTGTTCCGGTACCTTGCCGGGACGGGGAAGTGCCCCCGGAGCCATCTCCATCGACTCCACCGCCATCTTCATCGCCGTTGCTGACTCCAATGACGAGGAGGGAGTAGTTCTCCCCGAGGCTGAGGGCTCTACCGGTAGCTATGTGGTTTATCTCTCTCTCCCATGGTGTGATCTTTATGTGATCATGAGCTTTGTAATCTAGTTGAATAAGTAAATGTTACTCTTTATCTATTATGCCACTCTAGAGGTTACCTTAATATGAACTCCGGATTCACTCTCCACGGTGTGAAGGTGACGGTGTGCGCATCGTGTGTGATTCCTTTATGACGTTGTGGCGCTTGTTTACTTCGGCTTGAGGTGTGCTTTTGCAGCCCTACGCAATGAATGGTGTTCATTATCCAACAAGAGAGTGTTTGAGAGTAGCATTTATTTATTCAATTATGAGGTCATTGTTGAGAGTGTCCACTAGTGAAAGTATGATCCCTAGGCCTTGTTTCTAAGCATTGAAACACCGTTTACAACAAGTTCTGCTACATGTTTGTTTGCTGCCATTTTTATTTCAGATTGCAATTACTAGTTATAATCATCCATATCTATTATATTATTAAAACAACAAACAATGGACAGCTAAGATTAATCAAGAAACTAGCAAGAGAAAATAACGGCTTAGATTAAGACATAACGCTTCGGTAGATTAGAGGATATGAAAACCACGTGCAAAAGACCATGTCTTTAATAGCTACCAGCCGTAATCGATCAGGTCTGCCTATACGAGAGTATGCAATGCAGAGTTGGACTCCTCCTAGGACATAACAACATAGGCATCTTATATTAGGTATAGATTATAAATCCCACGGTACTAGATACGTAATCGGGCTACCACTTTAGTCCTTTACGTCAAAGCTGAAAGATTATCATGGACTCAGATTGATCGCCGTAAATCTTACAGAAGGATTATTCAATTCGCTGTTTTCCGGGCGGATACGCACGCCATTGTCGACGCGGGGCGGAGATATCAGATTGCATATTGTGCACGATGGAGTAGTACGTGGATGTCGACGGTTGATCGGTCTGACTTCACAACGGCCATCCCGCCGTGTATCTCGACATGGCAGCGTCCTCGGCCCAGCGCAAAGCTTTCGATGAGCTTGAGGAAAAAATTGCAATATTAAGAAGCTAGCTCGACGAAAACGGCGATCACGCGCCAACGAAGGTGACCTAAGTCTATCACAAGGTCTTCGAGGAGCTTGAGGCAACAGTTGCCATTATCACGCCGATGAAGCTAGCTCGAGGCGACATCCATGATCTCAAGGTGACCCGAGTCTAACTCAATGTCTTCAAGGAGAGTCCTTTTGCGAATTTTGCGAGAAGTGATGATGTCCTGAACCCACATGGCTGGCATTGGAGCACTTGGTGACCCGACATGCAGTTTGCATCAGCTGGCTTGATTATTTCCTGACGAATCTAACAATTATTCATAGACCTTGCAGTCTTGCACACGTCCTTCCGTCTATCATATCTATTCAGTTTTTCTTTGTGCAGTCTCATTATGTATGTTGGCCTCCTGGAACAACGCAAGGTCTCGGGGATCACCATCACAAAGCTCATGAATTATAACCACGCGGTACGCCGCACATGCCCTGTCAGGTCTGATTTTTTTTTCAGTGTGTCGTTTCTTCAGAAAATAACTTAATTGTTATTGGAAGCTCTTCATTGCTATGATATACGCTGACAAGAGTGATTTATTAGTATTACTAGGCAGACAAGAATTCTTTGATTGCAGGGCACTATAATTACTGCAGCATCAAGGGTTGGCAGATCGATATCTCATGGCTGATTCTAAACTACGCCGCCGTCCACCGGCGATGTTGCAAGAGATAGAGATGCATGCATGCCGTCTATGTCGCTGATGCCGGAGGGTTCAGTGTCCGTGAAGAATTTCGATTTTCACGTTCAAAACCAATAGCCTAGATGGATGCCTATATTATAGATCAAAGTACTTATGCAAGAAATTAGCAGGCGCATCAGATTTCATCTACAGTATTATGAGCGGCACAAACTTTACTCTTTCTTATCACTATCTTTGATTGGTCATTGGTATGTTATACTCCTTCCGTTCACAAAAAGATGTCTCAACTTTGTCTAAATTTGCATGTATCTAGACATGCTTTAGTGTATCCATACATGCACATTTAGAAAGAGTTGAGACATCCTTTTCTAAACGGAGTGAGTACGAAGTTGATTAAGCTCCACGTGAGTATTGACTCCATGGATTTTGCCTACGGCCATCCAGCACTTAAAAGGAGTATTTGCAGAAAGAGCATGTACCTGATGCAAACAAATGGATGCACAAGAACAGAAGCAACTCACGGCGAGAGTGAGATCATGGCTCTACATGCGCATTGCCATCGATTCCGGCCGGCATCATATCTTTCCTAGGTACACTACACAAAAATCTCAAAAAAAAAAAAAGTACACTACACAACGTCTATCCATCAGGTCATTATTTAAGTCATGTCTTAATTATGTCATATCATCCATTACCTGAACTAATTTCTGTAGGTTGTTGCAAGCCAGGTGTCCCACAAATTAAGGCTTTGAGTCAGGTGCCGGTGTATGATCTCAAATTCTTTTTAGAGTCACAGGGATCGCTCCCGGTTCCATTACTTTGCATAACAAAACCATAGCGATGATCTCAAATTCTCTTGACTTGCGTGGGTTAAATGATGAATTTCGTACATATACTATTATGCTTACTGCTGTTCAGGTTGTTCAAACCGAAGCTGTTTGTTAATGAAGACAAAATGCGCACTAATATATGGTTGCAAAGAAGTACAAGAATTCTATTATATATGTGGCAAGAGTCCATGACCGACCGGCCCCCCTGGTGTTGTTGCATTGTTATGCTTCGTTTTTCTGTTCTTGCAAACAAAGTATATGCGTCGGATCAAGTTTATAATCTGCAGGCGCTGTGGTAATGTTCTCCCGCTCATCAGGTACGTAGAAGAGTTTAGGCCACATGATTAGCCTTTTGTAACTAAATGTCTGCTCCAATGCACCCGTGAAGGCACTCCCAAAATTATGCACAAGTCTCAGAAAACAACTCCTCACCGTTGGAATAAAAAAGTGTAAATAACTGATGTACTTATTACTACTTTGTTTTCGGACTGACAGCTCCTTAAATGTACTTTTCGTATACTTGAATAGATTTTTGTTGTCATATCTGCTGGAAATTTATAACATCTTTCTTCCACTCACTATTCATAGTTTCAGTAAAACTGACGGTGTTAGATGGATATAGATAGTTTGGCATCCTCTTGGAAAACACACGTGATGTTGATGCGCAGTCGGTGCTTCAGTTTTGTATTTCTTATGATTATTGTGGGAGCTAGATATATTTTCTGCACACTACCTGCAGTTAAGTGTTGAAAGCATCAAGTTAAATCTCGAAGGTGCGCGATTATGATTAGATGAAACGATGCAGAAGTAGCAAAAGGACTGGCTGATGCATCCAGTGATTTAAGGTACTGCTGGAAGCAATACATCTAAGACATATCCTTTAACATAAGTAAAAATATTTGATTTGGTCCAATGTTTTTCGAAAGAACTTCGGTAGCTGAAACTTTCTGTCTTCACTATTTGGATATCTGGGAATGATTTTCAGTTATCCACGTTTGCTATATAAAGGGTAGTTCCTTCCGAATTTTGAATAATTTTATTTTTATTGCACACTTGATTAGATAGTACTTTACCTATGATTAGTTCAGAACCATCCTTTTCCGAAAATATAGCTTGATATTTGTCTGAGTTAAAAGAAAGGTCCATCAAACAAAACCATGCGAGGATGTTTCTTCATTCCTCGCCTCTGCTAGGAACAATACATGCCTACAAATGTGAAAAATATATGTAGCATTCCTACAAAATCTAACATCGCAAATGCACAGATTACATAATTAAGTTCAATTAATGATTCTTAAAGTATCAAATTTATATACAAATATGAAATACTATTTTTTGCCAAATTTAGAAAATGTTGCGGCAAAATATTAAGTGAGTCTAGCCGCGCAAATGCACGGGCCACCCTGCTAGTTACTTGTATTTCACTATCTCTTCGCCGAACTAGTGCACATATACATCTGACAAGTGTATTAGGTGTGTTGGGGACACAAGAGACTTCTTGTATCTTAATTGCAGGGTTGCTTGAGAGGGATATCTTTGACCTCTACCTCCCTGAGTTCGATAAACCTTGGGTGATTCACTTAAGGGAAACTTGCTGCTGTTCTACAAACCTCTGCTCTTGGAGGCCCAACACTGTCTACAAGAATAGAAGCGTGCGTAGACATCAAGCTATTTTCCGGTGCCGTTGCCGGGGAGGTAAGTGTTGGAAGGTATCTCCTTTAGATTCGGCAATTATTTCTTTTTGTCTCTTGTTTTTATTTTCACTAGTTAGGCTTAATGGAAAACAACAACAAAATTAGAGATCTCTACGAACTTTATATTGAATTAGGACATGATGCTTTTGAAGAGAAAATTAAAAAACCTATGGAAGTTTGTTTGCATAATAGTGATAGCAATGTTATTAGCATGAATTTTTTGAACACTATTATTGCTAATGCTATGGAAAAGTCTAAGCTTGGGGAAGCTAGTTTTATGAAAATGATCTTTTTAGTCCCCTAGGTATCGAGGAGAAAGTTTATGTTGATTATGATATGCCTCCTATATATGATGCTTACAATGATGAATATGATATTTTCAGTCCATCTACTATTGAGGATAAAATTCATTATGATTATTCTATGCCTCCAATTTATGATGATTACAATGATGGATGTGATAGTTTTACTCCCACTATTACTAATAAAATTGATTATACTTATGTGGAGAGTAATGATACTTTTATGTACGTGGATCATGATAATAGTGCTTTATGTGATAGCTATATTGTTGAGTTTATTCATGATGCCACTAAAAATTATTTTGAGAGAGGAAAGTATGGTTATATAAATCTTCATGTTACAAAATTTCTTCTCTTTATGATGAAGGTTTTGAGCTTTCTCTTGATTTGATTTCATTTGCTGGGTACTTTAAGACCTACTGGTCCTTATGAGAGAGGGAGACACGGTTTCATATATCACAATAATATTAAGTCTCCCCTCTTTATGTTGAAATTTTTGAAGTTGCACTTGTTTTGCCTTCCTATGCTAGTCACTTTGTTCTTCATTGACTTGTTTTCTTACAAGGCTCCTATGCATAGGAAGAGTGTTAGATTTAAACATGTTTTATATATGCTTCTTGATGCTCTCTTTTATGTTTCAACTCTCATCTTTATGAGAGCATCATTAAAATTATCATGCCTAGCTAAAAGGCTTTAAAGAAAAGCGCTTATGGGAGACAACCCATTATTTTATTTCTGTAATTTTTCTTTTATTTTTGAGTCAAGGTGATGTTTACTTCTGTAGCAACTCCTTTGTATCTTTATTTATCGCATTGTTGTGCCAAGTAAAGCCTCTAATAGAAAGTTGATGCTAGATTTGGATTTCTGCGCAGAGACATATTTTTTTCTGTCCACCGTTTTGAGATGTACGCACTCCAGAAAAATCGAAAAATTCTGAAAAAATTCAGGGTGATCCTCATATATGTACCCAACTTTCATTAGTTTTGACTTTTCCCATCTGAGCAACTTAAGTGCCTCTAAAAAATTCGTCTTTCCAGACTGTTCTGTTTTTGACAGATTCTGCCTTTTATTTTGCATTGCCTCTTTTACTATGTTTGATTGGATTTATTTGCTCCATAAAACATCAGTGGTTGTAGGTAATGTCCAGAAGCTTTGGTAATGATTGTGTCGCAGTAGAATATGAGAATTTTTGATTATGCACTAACTCTCTAATGAGAATTAGTTCGAGTTTGGTGTGAAGGAAGTTTTCAAGGATCAAGAGAGAAGGATGATATTATATGATCAAGAAGAGTGAAAAGCCAAAGCTTGGGATGCCCCCGTGGTGCATCCCAGCATATTTCAAGAAGACTCAAGCGTCAAAGCTTGGGGATGCCCAAGGCATCCCCTTCTACATCAACAACTTATCAGGTCATTTCTAGTGAAACTATATTTTAATTCTTTCACATCTTATGTGCTTTACTTGGAGCGTCTGTGTGCTTTTATTTTTGCTTTGTTTGTTTTATTTTCTGAATAAATTGGATCCTAGCATTCTTGTGTGGAGAGAGACACGTTCCGCTTTTTCACGTGAATACTCATATTCTTCACTTATATTTGTTGAGTATTCTTAACTAGCTACTGCAATGCTTTTAGCTCCTGTTTTTCTTGCATCTCTTGTTCAGAGCTGTTAGTTCTTGTAGAGAAGTACTCTCTTGTTTCATTGTTAAAATATTTGGAGAGTTTATGTTGAAATAAATCAATTGGAGTTTGGTTGGAAACAGAAAATGCTACATGTGGTAGATGGTGTATTGAAAAGATATGTTCATTCTTGTAGATCATTGTCTTGTATAATTTGATGCTTTGCAATTGTTTTGAGCTCTTAAGTAGATCATGTTTAAGCTCTTGCATCATGTAGTTAAAACCTACTAGTGGAGAACTACCGTAGAGCTTGTTGAGACTTGGTTTGCATGTTTGTATCTCTAAGGTCTAGATATTTTCTGGTAAATATTTGAGCAACAAGGAAGACAGTGTAGAGTCTTATAATACTGCAATATGTTTTTATTTAAGTCTTGTTGTACCAGTTTATACTTGTGTTTGCTTCAAACAACCTTGCTAGCCTAAACTCTGTACTGAGAGGGAATGCTTCTCGTGCATCCAAACCTTGAGCCAAAACCCATGCCATTTGTCTCCACCATAACTACCTACTATGTGGTATTTCCTGCCATTCCAAGTAAATACTTCATGTGCTACCTTTAAACTATTCAAAACTTTATTACTCTTATTTGTGTCAATGTTTTATAGCTCATGAGGAAGTTATGTGGCGTTTTCTCTATCACCTTGTCATTTACTCATGACAGACTTTCACCAATGGACTAGTGGCATATACATCCGCTTATCCAATAATTTGCAAAAAGAGCTGGCAAATGGGGTGCCCAGACCCAACTAATTATAATTTCAACCATTTGATTCTCTTCACATGTTTGCCAATGATTTATCAGAAGCAAAATTCCAAAATGTTAAACTTTATCAAATAGGCACTCCTCCATGGTATGTGATTGTTGGAAGGCACCCGAGGATTCGGTTAGCCATGGCTTGTGTAAGCAAAGGTTGGGAGGAGTGTCATACCAATTTATAAATATGCATGTGTAAACAAAAGAGAAGAGGGATGATCTACCTTTGGGTAGAAATAACGTCCTTCATGGGAGCCGCTCTTGAAAGTCTGGGTGATAAGGGGGATAGAGTGCCCACTGCCATTCGTTGACAACAACAAACACCTCTCAAAAACTTACTTTATGCTCTCTATATGTTTTCAAAACCTAAAAAGCTCTAGCACATGATTTAATCCCTGCTTCCCTCTGCGAAGGGCCTTCTTTTACTTTATGTTGAGTCAGTTTACCTACTCCTTTCTATCTCAGAAGCAAACACTTGTGTCAACTTTGTGTGCATCATTCTTATATGCTTACTTATTGCACTTGTTATATTACTTTGTGTTGACAATTATCCATGAGATATACATGTTGAAAGTTGAAAGCAATTGCTGAAACTTAATCCACCTTTGTGTTGCTTCAATGCCTTTTACTTAGAATCTATTGCTTTATGAGTTAACTCTTATGCAAAGCTTTTTGATGCTTGTCTTGAAAGTACTATTCATGAAAAGTTTTTGCTATATGATTCAGTTGTTTACTCTTTATCTATCTGTTAACAAACTATAACCATTGCTTTGAGTCACTTCATTCATAACATGAGCCTTGCAATATTATTTGATCAAGATTGTGTGAAAGCATGTCTCCTCAGAAATTATTTGTTGTTATCATTTTACCTACTCGAGGACGAGTAGAACTAAGCTTGGGGATGCTTGATACGTCTCAACGTATCTATAATTTCTGATGTTCCATGCTTATATTATGCCAATTGCTACATGTTTTATATACACTTTATATCATTTTTATGCATTTTCAGGGACTAACCTATTAACAAGATGCCACAGAGCCAGTTCCTGTTTTCTGCTGTTTTTTGTTTCAGAAAAGTTGTTCTGGAAATATTCTCGGAATTGGACGAAACAAAAGCCGAAGTCCCTATTTTTCTGTCACGTACACGGAGTGCGAAGGAGATACGAAGGAGGGCCGTGGGCCGCCCTCACCTGGTGGTGGCGTGGCCCCCTTCTGGCCGCGCCACCACGTGGTGAGGAGCCCACGGGTGCCCTCAGACGCCGCCCTTTCGCCTATTAATTCCCCCGACGTGAAAACCCTAAAATAACCAGTCATATTCCAGAAAGGGTTCCGCAGCGCCGCCGCCATCGACGACAAGTTTCGGGGGACAGAAGTCTCTATTCCGGTACCTTGCCGGGACGGGGAAGTGCCCCCGGAGCCATCTCCATCGACTCCACCGCCATCTTCATCGCCGTTGCTGACTCCCATGATGAGGAGGGAGTAGTTCTCCCCCGAGGCTGAGGGCTCTACCGCTAGCTATGTGGTTTATCTCTCTCTCCCGTGGTGTGATCTTTATGTGATCATGAGCTTTGTAATCTAGTTGAATAAGTAGATGTTACTCTTTATCTATTATGCCACTCTAGAGGTTACTTTAATATGAACTCCAGATTCACTCTCCACGGTGTGAAGGTGACGGTGTGCGCATCGTGTGTGATTCCTTTATGATGTTGTGGCGCTTGTTTACTCCGGCTTGAGGTGTGCTTTTGCAGCCCTACGCAATGAATGGTGTTCATTATCCAACAAGAGAGTGTTTGAGAGTAGCATTTATTTATTCAATTATGAGGTCATTGTTGAGAGTGTCCACTAGTGAAAGTATGATCCCTAGGCCTTGTTTCTAAGCATTGAAACACCGTTTACAACAAGTTCTGCTACATATTTGCTTGCTGCCATTTTTATTTCAGATAGCAATTACTACTTTTAATCATCCATATTACTTGTATTTCACTATCTCTTCGCCGAACTAGTGCACCTATACATCTGACAAGTGTATTAGGTGTGTTGGGGACACAAGAGACTTCTTGTATCTTAATTGCAGGGTTGCTTGAGAGGGATATCTTTGACCTCTACCTCCCTGAGTTCGATAAACCTTGGGTGATTCACTTAAGGGAAACTTGCTGCTGTTCTACAAACCTCTGCTCTTGGAGGCCCAACACTGTCTACAAGAATAGAAGCGTGCGTAGACATCAGGGCTCTTCGAGGGGCCAGCGCCGGTTGCCGAAGGTGAAGAAGGCGCGGCGGTTGCCGGTGGTGGAGAAGGCGCGACGGTTCATCGTGGAGGACGCGCGACGGTTGCCGATGGAGCGTTGGTTGCTGGAGGAGGAGGAGCTCTTGGCGCCGCGAAGCTTGGCAGCGGGTACTGGTTCGCCGGAATCTGCACAAGAAGGGGGAACCCAGGCGGCGGCCTAAGAGGCGGCGAGGCTGGGGCTCGAGGAGGACGAGTCGGCGGTGGCCTCACCGTCGCGAAGCTATGCGGGGCGTCCTGGACCAGATTGGGAATCCAATCGCCGGACCCCCGACCATCGTCACGCCGGCTGCATGCACCGCCGCTTGGACTGCCCTTGCAGATTCGGCCATCCTCCGCATGTCCGAGGCCGCCATCACTGCCGGGCTTGGCCGATGCGAAATCGGCGAAGTCCGCTTCATGAGCGAGAGGAGAGCAGGGTCAATCTACGCCGCCGAACTCCGATGACCGCCGGTGGGCCTCTTCTCGAGCTCCCGCACGGGTCTCGCCACCGAGCTGCACGATGCGCTATGGCCGACGGGACCGTGGGCCGACGGTGGGGGAGGAGGAGGCGGAGGAGCCGCTGCCATTGGGGTTTTCTTGGGCGGTGAGAGAGAGGCGATAGGATGTGAGAGAGCGGTGACAGTCAGAGGCGTGGGTGCGGGGGGGTGATGGCGCATCTCCCGCGCTTCTCCATGCGTGCAGCCGTTGCCACGTTCCTTCTCCTCGCGGCCTGGCTACCTGGAAACAGTCGATTCGTCCGTTCCTATGAGGCCTGGCCCAAGGGTGCTTTAAACACCGTGCGGGCCTGTCTGCAGAAAAACACAAATCAAACAGCAGGCCTGTTTCTGCAGCCAGCGGACCTGGCCCGGCTGGCTGCAGGCTACCAAACGCGCCCCAAATCATTACTTCCGGGACGCGTCTAGCGGGCGCCCGGGTGCCTAACCATAGGCACGAACGCTCACAATTAATGTTTGCCACGTTGGACTCGAAAGCGACATATCCAAAGACTCATCTTCCCCAACTGACCACCAACCCACAGCGCCGCGCCCTCGCCACCACGCGCAGCGCCGCCCCGCACGTAACCGGCGTGTGGCTGATATGATTTAACGCAGCTTGGTGAAGGAGCTCCGGTAGGGGCGGATCCAGGGTGGGCTAGCAGGGGTCAGACCCCCCCCCCCCCCCCCAATGGTTCGTCCCCCCAACTAATCTATACGTATATTTCAGCATGTAGCAACATTATATACAGTGAATCAGTAAAAACTTTGTTGGCTGTGGATAATTGTGTACTCAGCACTCAAGCCCAACTGCCCAAGCCCCAAAGCTACCAGCAATCCAAGTAGTAGTGCGCACAAAAGCCCAGCAAGCATGGCCCATATACCTGACTCGCTAGGCCATTGATCGTGCCGTTCTCAGTCATCTCCTCTTTCCTGGCACATCGATCTCGCAAGTCGCTACTGCTCCCAGCCGCCGACCTGAATACTTGTACATCAACTAGCTGGCGGCGAATACGGCAGCGCCGTTCATCGTCGTTGCCTGCCGGTCTATGTACGTCCGCATCACAATCCCTTCATCTCACCACCGGATTATTTGTCTATCTAAGGTAGTACACTGTACACACTACAATACTTGTTGTGTGCATCTGCTAATCCTATATAGATCCTCTTTTGTTTCAGTTTTTCTAGTCTTAGTCATCAACAAAGAACACGAATATAATGGGTTGATATTTCACGCTAATTGTGTAAATCTTGGATCTTGCCAAAGTGGTAGGGATTTAACGATTCAAATAATTTATATACATATAATGGCTTTGCCAACCATGTGTTGATATCTTAGTAAGATGACTAGGTGATTTAGAAATCAACAAGGTGAACCCGTTTGCTAAGAAAAATTGTATGTTGATTTTCCAATTTTTTTGTTTGATTTCTTAATATACACTACTTCACATGCGGCCGTCAGAATCTCGCCCCCCCTATGTCGAAATCCTGGCTCCGCCCCTGCCAGTTCTGGATGTCAGGAGGGAAGATGATGGAGTGAAGATAATCATGCTTCACCTCCAGGAAGAAACGCCGGGGAACGACACCATCAGAATAGTCTCCCAGCTTTGGTGCACGACCCATGCCGTGTTCCCCTGTGAGCTACTTATCCTGCATGTCCTTTACCGCCAAGGCTAGACCTGGCACACGAGGCCTTGCCACATTTTGGTGGACGATGCAGTCAGTTAGAGGAGCTGGAGGCTCCACTGTTTTCCTGCATTGGGTGTGCCAGTCCTGCAATGCAAGATCATAAAGTTCAGGCAATATTGGAATGCAACTTCATGAAGTGGAGGCAATGCACATGAACATGGACATGAAGTTCAGGCAATGCAATGCAACTTCATGAACTGGACATGAACATGGACATGAGCTAATGTGCAATGCAACTTCATGAACTGGACAGGCAATGCACATGAACATGGATAATGTGCAATGCAAAATGATACATCAAAGTACTATGTGCAATGCAACTTCATGAAGTGGAGGCAATGCACATGAACATGGACAGAAACTCTTAACCCTAGCTGATGAACCTGATGAACTAGAAACATGGACAGAACCTGATGAACTCACTTGCCAAGCTTGATGAAATGGAGGCAATGCACATGAAAATGAACATGGATTGCAGATTGACAATGAAATTGACTAAGGTACAACACATCCGCATGACAATGAACATGCATCAAATACAGATCTGCAATACGATTCACAAGGGATTGCAGATTGACAAGGGGTGGTACCACTTTTACCGAAGGGCTCTTCGAGGGGCCGGCGCCGGTTGCGGAAGGTGAAGAACGCGTGGCGGTTGCCGGTGGTGGAGAAGGCGCGACGATTCGTCGTGGAGGACGCGCGACGGTTGCCGGTGGAGCGTCGGTTGCTGGAGGAGGAGGAGCTCTTGGCGCCGTGAAGCTTGGCAGCAGGTACAGGTTCGCCGGAATCTGCACAAGAAGGGGGAACCCAGGCGGCAGCCCAAGAGGCGGCGAGGCTGGGGCTCGAGGAGGACGAGTCGGTGGTGGCCTCACCGCCGCGAAGCTATGCGGGGCATCCTGGACCAGATTGGGGAATCCAATCGCCGGACCCCCGACCATTGTCACGCCGGCCGCATGCGCCGCTGCTTGGACTGCCCTTGCAGATTCGGCCATCCTCCACGTCTCCGAGGCCGCCATCACTGTCGGGCTTGGCCGATGCGAAATCGGCGAAGGCCGCTTCATGGGCGGGAGGAGAGCAGGGTCAATCTGCGCCGCCAAACTCCAACGACCGCCGACGGGCCCCTTCTGGAACTCCCGCACGGGTCTCGCCACCAAGCTGCACGATGCACTATGAGGCCTGGCCCAAGGGTGCTTTAAACACCGTGCGGGCCTGTCTGCAGAAAAACGCAAATCAAACAGCAGGCCTGTTTCTGCAGCCAGCGGACCTGGCCCGGCTGGCTGCAGGCTACCAAACGCGCCCCAAATCATTACTTCCGGGACGCGTCTAGCGGGCGCCCGGGCGCCTAACCGTAGGCACGAACGCTCACAATTAATGTTTGCCACGTTGGACTCGAAAGCGACATATCCAAAGACTCATCTTCCCCAACTGACCACCAACCCACAGCGCCGCGCCCCCGCCACCACGCACAGCGCCGCCCCGCACGTAACCGGCGTGTGGCCGACATGATTTAACGCAGCTTGGTGAAGGAGCTCCGCTGCTCCGGGGTACTTTACCGCAACAGCGCCCTCAGATCGCACCGCCCACGCCGCCGGAATTGGCGAGGCCATCGGCGTGCCAGAGTTGGGCGACAGAAAGGCCTCCGCAGCCTTCCGCGAGGGCCCTGGGTAGAGGATGCACATCCAGAGGAGTCAACGGTGGATGCGAGGAGCAGATCGAGCAGTTATGTGAGTAGGCCTGGGCCGGAGACAGGACCTCAAGGTAAACGCGGCTCGCTTGGAAAATGGAATCTATCGGAGGCATGCAAACGCTGCGCCTGGAACAAGCATGCATCTTCTCCATCGATTTTTGAGAAGGGGCACGAGATAAAGTGTGATCGAAACAGATATTGTGGAATAGCACAACGCACTAGGGTGTGGCCTGAGTATATTTATAATAGGAGACATGTACATGTACAAATACAAGGGTTAACCGTATTAGGTTAGGACTATACTAGGACCTGTACATTATATCTAACACCCTCCCTCAATCTTAACGGTATGGGACAAGTTAAGATTGCGCCTACAAGCTTCAAACAATGGCAGTGGCATCGGTTTGGTGAAGATGTCTGCAAGCTGGTCCTTTGACGAGATGAACCTGATGTGCAACAGTTTCTGTGCAACTCACTCTCGCACAAAGTGATAGTCAACTTCTATATGCTTCGTGCAGGCATGAAAAACAGGATTAGATGACAAATATGTGGCTCCAATATTATCGCACCAGAGAACAGGTGGACGATCATGTGAAATCCCAAGCTCCTTGAGTAGTGACTGTACCCAAATCAATTCAGCAGTTGCACTGGCAAGTGCCTTATATTCTGACTCTGTACTCGAACGAGACACCGTAACCTGTTTGCGAGCACTCCAGGCGATCAGATTAGGACCATAGAATATGGCGTGACCCCCCGTGGATCGCCGATAATCAGAATTTCCAACCCAATCAGCATCAGAGAATGCGGACAAGAGGCAGGATGGGTCTGCTCTGAGATGCAGACCATGAGAGACAATCAGCTGAACATAGCGCAAGATGCGCTTAACCGCAGTCCAATGGGGACTACGAGGAGCATGAAGATACTGACAGACCTAGTTAACCGCGAAGGAAAGGGCCGGACGTGTGAGGAGAAGGTACTGGAGGCCACCAACAATGTTGCGATAACGAGTCGCATCCTCAACAGACAAAGCATCACCAGCTGCGGAATGGAGCTTCTCATGAGCATCCATCGGAGTGGAGACGGGATGACACTGAAGCATCCCAGCACGACGAAGGAGGTCCAGGGCATACTTCTTCTGTGTAAGAATCAGTCCCTTTGACACAGGAAACCTCGATGCCAAGAAAGAAGTGCAGGGACCCCAAGTCTTTGACAGCAAACTCAGAGTGTAGATCCTGAACGAGGCGAGAAGCAGCCGTGGTAGAGGAGCTCACCAAAATAATATCATCCACGTAGACAAGAAGATACATAGTGAGCTCTGGGCGACACAACATGAAGAAGGACGTGTCCGCTGTGGATGGTGTGAATCCATGTGCACGAAGGGCGGCACCAAGGCGAGCATGACATGCTCGTGGTGCCTGCTTCAAGCCATAGAGAGCCTTGATCATACGACACACATGCTGCGGCTGCGAGGAATCAACAAATCCGGGTGGCTGACGCATATAAACCTCCTCTTCAAGAACACCGTGAAGGAATGCATTTTGCACATCAAGCTGACGAAGGTGCCATCCTCGGGAAATAGCTAAGGACAAGAGCAAACGAATGGTGGCCGGCTTGACAACCAGACTAAATGTATCTTCGTAATCAAGGCCATACCATTGCTTAAATCCTTTGGCGACGATGCGCGCTTTGTAGCGCTCAATGGACCCGTCAGAACGGCATTTGGTTTTGAAAACCCACTTCGATTCGATGATGTTGAGTTCAGGGCGTGGCGGTACAAGCTGCCACGTCTTATTCCGGAGGAGTGCACTGTACTCAAGTTCCATGGCAGAGCGCCAATGTGGAGTACGAAGAGCCTCATGATGAGTAGCAGGCTCAAGAGTTGAATCAGCAACACCATTTGCGCGACATGCGGCAATCCAGGCAACAGTCCCATCTGTCCACTTTTTAGGCTGGAAAATGTCGTTGCGGCTGCGTGTGGTGACTCGAGTTGGAGCAGGAGCAGATGATGTTGCAGCCGTGGGTGAAGGCGCAGCAGACGCAGGTGACGAAGTCGATGCAGACCCTAGCGTCGAAACACAGGGAATCGACCCAGGCGACACAGGCGATCCTGGACCAGGTGACGAAGGTGCAGGAGACCGTGGCCCAGGTGAATGCGGCCCACCAGCACGATCTGTGCATGACGCTGGAGTGGGCTGAGATGAGGGACCAGCCTGGTTGGCCCATGCATGGCCTTGCATGGTCTGATCAACGTGATCAGCACGGTCAACATTTGAGGGAGCCGCGGACGTCGCAGCGTCCACATCAGGAGATTCCGAGTCATCCAGAAGCTCGAGGCGAGCACCACGCCCAGTTCCTGCACCATGGTTAGGCAACAACAGTGGAGAATATGCAACATCTGCAAACTGGTCAATGGAAACAGGAGAAGAGGCATGTGGTGCGGACTCGGAAACGGACGTTGACTGTGAGAAAGGGAAGACGTTTTCATCAAAAACAAACGTCCCTAGAATTATACACGCGATTGGAGGGAACATGCAAACATTTGTACCCTTTATGGAGAGAACTACAGCCAAGGAAGACACATTGTTTGGAGCGAAACTCAAATTTGTGTTTGTTATATGGACAAAGATGAGGCCAACAAGCACACCCAAACACCTTTAAAAAAGTGTAGTCCGGAGACTCATTAAACAATTTTTCAATGGGGGTGTGCATATTAAGAACACGTGTAGGCAAATGATTAATGAGGAAACAAGCAGTAACAAAAGCATCACTCCAAAAGCGAAACGGAACGGATGCATGAGCAAGGAGAGTGAGCCCAGTTTCTACGATGTGACGATGCTTGCGTTCAGCAGCACCGTTTTGTTGATGAGTATGAGGACATGCTACACGATGAAGAATACCACGTTTTTCAAAAAACGTGTTGAGGTTGCGATATTCACCGCCCCAATCAGACTGTACGTAGAGAATTTTGTGACCAAGAAGACGTTCAACATGCGTTTGGAATTTAACGAAGACATCAAAAACATCAGATTTGCGCTTAATAAGATAGAGCCATGTAAAACGACTATAAACCATCAATAAAACTCACATAAAATTGTGTCCACTAACAGAAGTTTGTGCAGGCCCCCAAACATCGGAGTAAATGATCTCTAAAGGAGATTTTATTACATGAGTAGACACAGGAAAAGGTAACTGATGACTTTTCCCTTGCTGACAAGCATCACACACTAGAACTGTTTTATTGGTAGACTCTATGGGAAGCACATGTCGATGAAGAACATGCTGAACGACTGGAGAGGCTGGATGGCCAAGGCGGCAATGCCACTTTGCCGACGACACAAGGACATTGCTGAAGGCTTGACGAACTGGGGGCGCACCAATGGGATATAAAGCACCTCGACTCCGACCACTAAGGACGATGTCCCTCGTATCCCGGTCCTTCACAAAAACATCATACGGATGAAACTCAACAAAAACATTATTATCACGTGTAAGTTTCTTAACGGAAAGGAGATTATTGCTAACTTCGGGAACGTATAGGACATTTTTAAGATGAAGTGGTGTTGAAGTATGTGTGGAAATAGATGATTGACCAATTTGAGAGATGCGCATACCTGAACCATTGGCGGTGTGGACTTGATCCTTCCCGGCATAGGGTTCCCTCATGGTGAGCCGGTCCAGATCACCGGTGAGATGTTCCGTCGAGCCGGTGTCCATGTACCAGCTGGGGTCGACAAGCGGCTGCGAGGTAGGGCGGCCATGAGTTGCCATAGCAACTTGGCGCTCAGTGTGGGTGCCGTCATTGCCAACGCCAAGATAGTCACAGTTGAACCGTTTGTACCACCTCGAGGCAATATGCCCAACGATGCCACAGAGTTGGCAGACCGGACGAAAGCCATCGTTGCGACGGCGATTGTCATTGCCACCTCGAGAGCCACCACCACCCGAGTTGTTGTTGTGGGTGGGCGGCTGTGAGGGGGCCGTGGACGACCGCGGCGACTGTTGTGGCGGCGGCGGGCGAGGGCCACGGTTGCCACGGAAGGTGGCGTTGGCCTCAGGATAGGCGTCGGAGACAGCGCGCCGGGCTTCGACACGTTGCTCCGTGCTGAGGAGGCGCGCGTACAGAGCACGCGCAGAGATCGGTGGATCCCGACCTTCGATGGCTTCAACGAGGTCGTCATACTCCGAGTCGAGGCCGTTGAGGACGAAGCCTACAAACTCCGAGTCGCGAATGGGCTGTCCCACGGATGCCAGAGTGTCTGCGGCAGTCTTGACCTGATGGAAGAACGCCGACGCGGAGAGGTCGCGCTTCTTCATCTGACTGAGCTGGCTCCTGATCTGGTTGGCGCAGGCATTGGACTCCGAACCAAAGCTAGTGGTGAGTGTCGTCCATGCATCGTACGCCGAGGTGGCGAAGAGCAGGAGGCCAGAGACCGCCGGCGTGAGAGAAGAGACGATCACGGACAGGATGGCGGCGTCCTGCTCAATCCATGCGCGGTACTCCGGGTTCTGGATGATGGCCATGCGGCCTCCTTCTGCTGGGACGGAGAGCCTCTCCGGCGGGCACGGGAAGGTTCCGTCCATAAAGCCAAGCAGTGAGCGGTTGCGGAGGAGCGGGACGATCTGGGCACGCCAAAACAGGAAGTTATCCTGAGCGAGCTTGACCGGCAGGAGATGGCCGAATTGGAACGGCCCAGCTGAGGACGATGACGAGGATGCACCGGTGGCGTACATGCCGCCGAGTGGTGGCGCCGATGATGACCCGTAGCCATAGGCAGCAGGGTTGAATGCCTGAGGCGGCACGGAGATGCCCGAGAGCGGGGTCCAGGTGCCGGAGAGCGGGGCGGAGAGGCCCGGAAACTGGCCGGAGAAGGGGAAGCCAAGGGCTCCCGTGGTGACCGGTGCCATGGTGGAGTTGATGATGGCGTCCGTGTACAGCGAGGACATCGCGGGCGCGGGCGCGGATGCAGCGAAGGACGCCACGGGTGCGGCAAAGGACATTGCAGGCGCGGAGGAGGTCGCGGGGACCGGGGCGCTGGAGGTGGTCGCGGCGGCCGTGGTCATGGCGGCGGCGGCAGAGGCGGAAGCGGAAGAGCTCATGGCGGCTAGGGTTAAGATCTCCCGTCGTCTGATACCATGTGATCGAAACAGATATTGTGGAATAGCACAACGCACTAGGGCGTGGCCTGAGTATATTTATAATAGGAGACATGTACATGTACAAATACAAGGGTTAACCGTATTAGGTTAGGACTATACTAAGACCTGTACATTATATCTAACATAAAGAAAGATGGTTGAGAAAATAAAAGAGGGAAGAAAGCGAGTGGCAGAGTGCCATGTTCACTGTAACTTTTGACTGTGCTCCCACATGGTGTGGCAAGGTGAGCTGGTTGATCTTGTGTGCACATTGCCCTAGAGCGTGGTGAGAGTGTATCAATATGGCGATATTGCAAATTTATTTGTCCGTTGAAGTAAAACATAAGTGTGAGGCAACTTCAAAACAGCGTTAAGCATTTTTTATGTGTGATGAGACAACTTTATAGTGAGTGGTAAGCAACTTAAGAATAATTAAAAACAATTTTGGTACGACATGAAACAACTTAAGTGTGCATTGATGAAACTTCACAACCATGGGGAGGAACTCCACACAATTAAAAGTAATTTTTGTACAACAGGAAACAACTTTTGGTGTGCGTCGATGCAACTTCAGAACCGCGGGAAGCAATTCCACAAACAAGAAACTAATTTTGGTACACATGGAACAACTTTGATGTGCATGGATGCAACTTCATACTGATAGTGCGCTCTTCGTTGCACCACGGCTACTGGTCGAGAGGTCCCCGGCCGACGGCAAGTCCGAGCGGAGCTCGACATCTCCGCTCCGGCTCGGCTCCCCGTGCTCGCCAGTGACTTGGGACTCTGAGTCGGTGGTCTCGGCCTCGTGGTGGACGTCACTTTCACCGGGACGACGTCGCTAAAGCAACATTGTGAGCGATGAAGCAACTTTAGTTGCCGCAGAAGCACCATTTATGGGCGCCGAAGCAACTTTCACCGGGACGACGTCGCTAAAGCAACATTGTGAGCGATGAAGCAACTTTAGTTGCGCTGAAGCACCATTTATGGGCGCCGAAGCAACTTGTGTGGGTGCCGAAGCAACTGGTGTGAGCACGGAAGCAACTTTTGTGGGCGCCTGAAGCAATTTGTGTGGCCGTTGAAGCAACATTTGTTTGTGTGTGTGGTGGTGGTGGGGGGGGGGGGGGGGGGGCTATGAAGCTACTTATGTGGGACGGAAATACCATTTTTTCGGAAGCAAGTTTTGTACGGGACACAACAACTTGGTTGCACTAAGAAGCAACTTTGTGCGTAACCAAAAAAATACATTAAAAATTTGGTAGAAGCAACTCCCCCACCAGGTAGAAGCAACTTTGGTATGCTATGAAGCAATTTAGTGTGCGACGAGACAACTTTATAACATCGGTAAGCGACTCCACAACAAAATAAAACAACTTTGATACCTACGAAGCAATTTTGTTGTGTGAGGAGACAACTTTATAACAATGCAGTAAGCATCCTACAACAAAAATAAAACAACTTTGGTACGAGACAAAACAACTTTAGTATGCGATGAGACAACTTCACAACAGCAGTAAGCAACTCCATGACGACTTTGATACACTATGAACCAAAATAAAGGCAACTTTGGTACACTATGAACCAAAATTTTGTCGTGCACAACAATAACCAACTCCACACTAGGTAGAAGCAACTTCGGTACACTATGAAGCAATTTTGGTGTGCAACGAGACAACTTCGTAACAACGGTAATCAACTCCACAACAAAATAAAGCAACTTTGGTGTGTGAGGAGACAACTTTATAACATCGTAGTAAGCAACCCACAATAAAAATAAAATCAATTTTGGTATGAGGCGAAACAACTTAAGTGTGTGATGAGGCGACTTCACAAAAACAATAAGCAACCCCGGTCTCTTCCACAGCAAGTAAAAAAGATTTTGGTATGAGACAAAACAAATTACACCAGCAAGCAACTTAACAACAACTTAGAACAACTGCGACACAAACTGAAACAACTTGAGTGTGCGATGAAGCAACATCACAACATCCACATGCAACTACAACACAAAGACAAGCAATTTAGGAGTATAAGGATGGTAGTAGTTAGGGTAGTTCTAACCTTTGCTACAATTAATTTTTTATTTAGAATTTGCTACAATTAGATACATCGATGGAAAAATGCAATTGTTTGGTCTGTGGACATATTCTAGCCCGTCAGCAAAAACAAAAGATTTCTAGCCCCTCGGTCAACTTAAGAAAAGATCCCAAAGCCCAAGACCCAGCCCACCACAAAAGCAACGACTCGCTGCTTCGCATCTCAGAGAAAAGAGCTTGGACTTGCTCCAATGTTTCCTACGCGTGAGCCAGCTTTGCGGGAGGATTCTCCATTGAGACGGACGCACCGCCGCCGCGCAGGGCCAACACGCGTTCCTCCACCCGCGAAGCTCTCGCCCACTTCACCGGACCGAGCTCCGGCCTCGCCGTAACCTCCGCGGCGCCGACGCCGCGTCGGTCCTCGGCGTACGCCCTGGTCGTCGTGCTTGGGCGCTCCGCGGCTGCCCCTCCCGGCGCCAGCGACAAGGAGGTCCCCGGGTGCGCGACGAGCAGCAGCTTCAATCTCATGGCATGGGGTGGACCAATTTGGGGAGGACTAGCGCGTCGGGTGCTCGGTTGGGGATGACGTGGGCAATGGATTTTGTCCTCCACCGTGAGCGCTCAGTTTGTCCAAATAGCGCAGCTGGGCACCTCCAACGGCCTGGCGCATACGGAGCAGGCGTGTCCCATTTTGTCCGAACAGACAAATCACTGCCTCTAACGGGCTTGCGCATAAAGATATTTGTCCGGGCGGACTGTCCGTGCTGGATCAAAGCTGGCCCAAATTTGGATCCAATTTGAGCGAGGACGGACTATCGGGCTGTCCGCTGTGATGTCCTCTCGTGTCCGGTCTAGCCCAGCTGCCAGCGAAACAAAAGACCCACTGCTTTCTTTTTATTTTTCTTCTCCACTCTCCACCTACCACGCCCTCTCTCTCTCCTCGGTCTCCTCGGTCTCACCGTCGCCGCCGCGCTGATCGATCGCAGTATGTACTACAGCAGGCGAAGGTGCGCACCGCGGAGCTGGACGGGCCGAGCTGGCAGGTGGCGACGCCAGCGCCGAAGACGCCGCCCGCGCTCGCCCCAGCGGCCAGGCGGCACTGGAAGCGCATCATCTCGTTGTCGTCGGCCCCGCACCGCGCCGCGGCGCCGTGCGCTCGGGCGGCCGCCCTGGCCTCCTGAATCGCGCCGCTGTGCACCCGGAACATGGCCTCCACCCGTGGGGTACCACCTGCCGCGACGAGTGGCCGTCCGGCAGCTCCGCCATGGTCAGGAACGCCGAGGTCACCGGCGCGGCGTCCCTGCAGATCGCGAGGGGTTCGCTGTGGCCCCGGTGCTGGGCCCCAAGCCCGCCGATCTCGACCGCGCGAGGCGGCTCGCGCGCTCCGCCATCCGGCGCGCAACGGTGCTGGTGTCGCTGCTACCTCCCCTGCCGGACGGATTTCCGTGGTAGTTGGGTGTAGGCCTGCCTCTGCTTCCTCTGCTTCTCTCTCTTCCTCCTCGTCCTTTTCTGGGATTCTTGCAGAGGCTGGTGGATTCTGCTTCCCTGAATCTGTAGAAGCATTCCTCTCTCCATTTTTCTTGATGGGGTTCTGGGTTCACGCGCGGGTCGTCTCCTGGCCAAGGTGTGTGGTTATTTCTTCGCTTTAGTGATGCTCTCTCTTGAGTCTTGATTCGTTCCTTAACCGCGAATGTTTGGCCGGTTTGGTTTTTGCAGTGAGGCTTGGATTCTTGGCCTTTTGGTTGCATTCGTTCAGTTGTTCTTGGGTGCTTTCCCTTGCAATTGCAAAGATTCCTTGCGTTCTTCTTTTGAAGCGATTCGTCCTGCCAATTTGGGTCGAACTTGTGTCCCTAATTTTTCAGCAATTTTGCAGGGAAATTGTAGCCCAAATCTTCTGCGACGACATGTGAAGCCACCCAAAGGACTAGGCAGCACGCGAGCAGAACTTACCGGGCACCGCCGCCGCCGGCATCTCCATTTTGTCCCTCTCCTTGCAAGAACCGGCGAGTGCGAGTTCACGCGCCCGACCCGAAGCCATGGCTGCCTCCCCGCCATTCACGGCGGCCGCCTTATTCTTCCTTCTCGTGCTGCACCAGTTGCTGGCGTCTGCCATTGCGGACGCCGGCGAGGCGGCGGCGCTGCTCGCCTTCAGGCGCGCGTCCGTGGCGAACGACCCGCGCGGCGCTCTCACGAACTGGGCGTCCGGCAGGGGAGATGTCTGTTTTTGTTTGCGCCACACCGTTGGGGGCACCTCCACCCCAAACGAAAAACAGGTCCGCGGTCCGACCCCAAACGGACCAAAAGGGACACATTGGGGTGTCCCTTTGCGCCAGCCCGATGGAGGTGCCCTAAGAGGCATTTACTCCCTCCGTTTTTGTATACAAGCCCACTATTAAAAATACAATTTCTATCTATACAAGGCTAGTATCTCTTTCCAAGAAGAATTGATTGCAATTTTACCTTGTACAACGGTGCTCATTAATGAGAACGTTGCATGCAACCATACACTACAGGAATAGCGCTCTGTGCCTACGGCCTTTTGCCGTCGGCATAGGCCTCATTGCCGTCGGCACAAGGCTATGCCGTCGGCACAGGGTCGTCGGTATAGGTCCCAGTAGACACAGGTCACGCGGCTGTCGGCATAGACCAAAGCGGCATAGAGTCCGTCGGCATATTGTTTTCCAAAATTATTTCCCAATTATTATTTTTTTTAAATAATATTTTTACTTATTTTCAATTCTACTCCGAATTTTCCAACTTTTGTTTTTTTTTTCAAATTTCGAATGTACCACTTAGCCACACACTTAATCATAGGTCAAATACTTACCTTGATCAAACTTCCCGTTCGGTCACCCATCCTGAAATTGCTCCAGCCCAGACACGCTTAACTTCTGAGTTCCTTTCAAATAACCTACTAAGTGAGATGTTAGAACTTACTGCTATTAGTATCTTATCAACCTTGTTAACCAATGTGTCATGATGTTACACTTTTTATTATTTAAATTTTGAAAATTTATTTGAATGAATAACAATAATTATGTAATAATATTTTGTGAATAAATAACAATAAAATCTATTTTACTTTATTTTCTCCTCTTTACATTAATATGAAAAAATTCATATCTTTAAATACGTAAATCAAAATTTAACAAATAAAATTTCAAAATCGATTAGAACAATGAGAGGAATCCAAATATGACATTCATATCATCTTTTTCATCATGTATATGACTTCTTGTAACTTATTTTAGAAAAATGACTTTATGCCTATTTTCCGAAACTAATTGAATTTTATGTGAAAAAATAGTCAAAAAATGAAATCCTTTGGCATGGAGTACTTTCATCTGTACTAGTTGCTAGGATAAATGATAAACTTGAGTTTCGAGAAAGTTTACAAAAAACTTCTTCACAAAAAGGTCAATCATCTATAAACATGTATAGGTTTCTAATCAAATGACCAAGTTATAATCATCCTCGTGCCATAGTATGTGATAATGTTCCCATATTTGACACATAAGTGTGTCTTGGTATGAAAAACAATGTTGCAGAACTGAGATTTTCCAAATTAATTTTATAAATATCATTTTATATTTTTTAATTGTCAAAAATGACATTTTTTGTGAAGCAAGTACAACAAATACGGTGGAAAATGGCACCCATCCAGTTATCACACAAAGTAGACCATATTTTATGGACAATCCAGCAATATTAGGAATTTTCTCGTTTTTTATCTAATTTCACGTATTTAAATGACTTTATGTCTATTTTTTCGAATATAATTAAATTTGAACTACAAGTATGTGATAGTTTGCTCTAAACTTTTAAAAAAATTAATTTTACGATACACCAGTAGTGGTTACTTCACAAAACCGTTGATAGTTTTGAATAATGCAACCCTTTTGAAGAATAGTCACGGTGGTCATTTTGAGTGTTTTTTCAATAAAATAAAAGAAAGTGAAAAAATAGTCAAAAAATGAAATCCTTTGGCATGTAGTACTTTAATATGTACTAGTTTCTAAGATAAATGATAAACTTGAGTTTTGACAAAGTTTACAAAAAAATCTTCACCAAAAGGTCAATCATCTATAAACATGTATAAGTTTCGCTTCAAATGACCAAGTTATGACCATTCTCGTGCCATAGTTTGTGATAATGTGTCCATATTTGATACATAGGTGTGTCTTGGTATTGAAAACATTATTGGCAACAACTAATTTTCGAATTATTTTTATAAATATCATTTTCCATTTTTTAAGTGCCAAAAATGTCTTTTTTTATTAAGCAAGTACCAAAAATATGTTGCAAAAAGTAATATGAATGGTGAAAATGATGATATGGATGTCATATTTGGATTCCTCTCATTTTTCTAATATTTTTAGACATTTTGTTTGTTAAATTCTGATTTACGGATTTAAATATATGGTTTATTTCATAATAAATAAAATATATAAAAAATGAGAGGGACCTATGCCGACGGCAGCCTAGTGCATGTTAAACGAAAAATTGAAAAAAATGAGAGGGACCTATGCCGACGGCATAGCCTAGTGTCAATTTTTTTTGTCTCCGCGGATCTATGCCGACGGCCCCGACATTTAGCCGTCGGCACAGGTCGGCATTCCTGTAGTGATAGAGAAAGATACACCACATACAACATGTTTAATTAGCATGGAATACTAGACGTTTTCACATGGTTACTCGTGCTATTTAATAGTTAGCTTCGTTTTCTTGGTATCTAGGAATTGAGATAGTGACCTTGTATAAAAAACGGAGGCAGTACCTTACTTCAGGCGTCTTCATCGTCGACGGAGCGGCCACCGCGTGCTCTTTGTATGGCCATCGGAGGACGCTGCCTCCAATCCTGTCGCCGCACGCGCGTACTCATGCGAGAAAGAGCCGCCGATTCTGTGCACGTCGCCTGCAGCTCACGCCATTGGCGTGGCCATTGGGCTTTAATTGATCTGACCATTGTTCTTTCTGTATTACCTTGAATCTATCGAGGTAATTGCATCACTGGTATAAGAGCAAGTTTAATAGTAGAGCCAACAGCCGGCTATAAGAAATTGCCACGTCATTTACAGCCAACCATATAGCCAACAAGTACAATAGCTAGATATAAAAATGTGTTACTTTATCAAGATATGGCCCACCTCTCATCCTCACTAAGTGCCTACGAGCACGTGCTAGAGCCGGCACTTGCATGAGAGCCCGCTGCCCTTCTCTCGCCTCTTCTCTCTCTTCCATGTCATCAAAGAAATATTATTTTATCTCTTATAGGCCGCTTACATAAGCTTATTGTACTTGCTCTAACTACTTGTACTCCATGTGCACTTCCATACGAAAAGTTGCAAAGTATGGTGCGGTGGTACGAAAACTATCATCCTATGTGAAAATTCATTTAAACCAGGGCGGCACGTATCCATGCGCCGGGTGGAAAATAGGTGGGCCGCAGCGCGTAGCTGATTTTCAGAAAAAGACTCCCATGTTTCGTTATTTTGTTTTGGTCCTCCCACCTCGCGCAAGAGGGAAGAGCCCGTGACCTCGCTCGCCTACCATGCACCTTGCTCTCCACCTCTCCCCCACATTGGCGACCGCGGACTCCATCGCTCCCGCTCATAACTCATCCATGCGGTGACCTCCAATTCGCACGTGTGCCTCCGCCCCTAACCCCTCTACTATATCGATTCATTGCCATTTTAGGCCGACCTTGCTCTCCGCCTATCTCACACACCGGAGACCACCCATGCCATTGCTTGCCACCAACTCTAACCCTTCTTACAGGGTGACCATTGATTCGTGCGCTCGCCTCTGCCCCTAACCCTTATGTCCCGTCGATCCGTTGCTCAAGTAACGAATTGGTTGGTGAGCGCCCCGAAGTTGGCGGAGATGTCATAATGCTGAAAAATCAGAGATATCAAGTACATTCTGTTACAAAAGATAGCACGAATATGATGAAGAGCGGAAAGATCAAACTAACGGGGACACGAGATTTAACGTGGAAAACCTCTCCAAACAAAGGAGAGGAAAAAACCACGGGCGCCAGCCAGCAATCACTTCACTATATCGGGGTGAGGTTACAAACGCCGTGGGTATACAATGTGTGGCTTACCCCAACCGGCGGCTTACAAGATGTATTTATAGTGGACAAACCCTAGGTCGGCTGTAGTCCAACCCGGAAACGATCTGTACCGTACCGCTCTCCTACGTCACAAGCTGGCCTTTATCAGTACATACGAATTTGGATCACCAGAAAACAACACTCCACCTTGAGACAAATTCCTTCTTGTAGCATCAACGAGAACCTTCACCCCTGAAACAACAAAGAAAACACTTCGGCGCCAAATAGCCTCTTGGGCTAGACAGTGATACCAACTAAGCCTGAGCATAGCTCAAACTTAGTAACAGGAACATGCTTTGTCATCATATCAGCCGGATTATCATGAGTACTAATCTTGCATACCTTCAGCTTACCTTGTGCAACAACATCACACACATAATGGTATTTGATGTCAATGTGCTTTGTTCTCTCATGGAACATCTGATCCTTAGTAAGGTAAATGGCACTCTGACTATCACAAAACAGGTTAATGCAAGTATCAACTCCACAAAGCTCAGCAAACAAACCTTTCAACCAAACAGTTTCTTTAACTGCTTCTGCAATGGCCATGTATTCAGCCTCCGTGGTGGATTGGGCAACAACCGGCTGAAGTGTTGCCTTCCAACTAACAGCACAACCACCAATGGTGAACACATAACCTGTGAGGGACCTCCTCTTATCCAAGTCGGCAGCAAAATCTGAATCCACATAGCCTACGAGTCCCTCACCAGCTCTGCCAAACTTCAAGCAAGCATCAGACGTGCCACGGAGGTACCTGAAAATCCACTGAACAGCTTTCCAATGTTCTTTACCAGGATTAGCCATGTATCTACTCACCAAGCTCATAGCATATGACAAATCAGGACGTGAACAGACCATAGCATACATCAAGGAACCAACAGCACTAGAATATGGAACTCGAGACATGTACTCCAAATCATCATCAGTAGTAGGACATTGAGTAGATGACAACTTAAAATGAGAAGCAATAGGAGTACTAACAGACTTTGCATCATGCATGTTAAAACGATGAAGAACTTTCTTAATGTAACTTTGCTGACTAAGAAATAAGAACCTAGACTTTCTGTCACGTGTAATTTCCATACCTAGGATTTTCTTAGCAGCACCAAGATCCTTCATCTCAAATTCGCTACTCAATTGTGACTTGAGAGCAGCGACATCTTTCATGCTCTTGGCAGCAATCAACATATCATCAACATATAACAGCAAGTATATAGGCGATCCATCAACAAACTTAATGTACACACAGCTATCAAATTCAGACCTCTTAAAGCCATGTGACAACATAAATGAATCAAACCTTTTATACCACTGTCGAGGAGATTGTTTCAAACCGTATAAGGACCTTTTCAACTTACAAACAAGATCCTCCTTACCCGGCACTATGAACCCTTCAGGCTGGTCCATGTATATCTCCTCCTCCAACTCTCCATGCAGAAACGCAGTTTTAACATCTAACTGCTCAAGCTCAAGATCATGCATAGCAACAATGGAGAAAAATGTCCGAATAGAACTATGCTTGACAACCGGAGAGAAAACATCATTGTAATCAATACCTGGGATTTGACTGAAGCCTTTTGCCACTAACCTTGCCTTAAATCTTGGAGGCTCACTTGGAGACAAACCCTCCTTTCTCTTGAAGATCCACTTACAGCGGACACCTTCTTTTGCTTAGGCAAGCGCACAACATCCCATGTGCCATTCTTCTCAAGTGACTGCATCTCCTCTTGCATAGCGGAGATCCACTTCTCACGGTCACTTGTAGCAATTGCTTCAGTATACGTGGACGGCTCATGTCCATGCTCCACCTGTTCTGCACAACTCAGAGCATAATTAACAATGTTACACTCCTCAATTAAACGTGGTCGAGGACCACAATTCCTCCTTTGTCTACCAGCTGCGATAGACAGATTTTGTTGCTGCATAACAGGGGTGAATCAGGCATATTATCATTATCAGAATTATCTGACGCATCACCATCATTGTCTTCAGTGACAATTTCCTTTTCAGTGGAGTGCTCCACCTCGACACGAATCTGTTCCTCATCTGAACTAGCTGAAACATCTGAGGACAACTTATCAAAGTACATAACAGATTCATTGAAAACAACACTCCTGCTCATGAATGCCTTGTTAGTTTCGGGATTCCACAACTTATATCCTTTTACACCCGAACCATAACCAATGAAAACAGACTTAACAGCTCTCGGCTCTAATTTCCATTATCAACATGAGCATAAGCAGTGCAACCGAAAACTTTAAGCTGTGAATAATCAGCAGGAGTACCTGACCATACCTCCATAGGTGTTTTCTTGTCGAGGGGAATAGATGGTGACCTGTTTATCAAGTAACAGGCGGTGGCTGCCGCCTCAGCCCAGAAACGCTTACTCATGCGAGCGTTGGAGATCATGCAGCGAGCCTTGGACATGATTGTCCTGTTCATCCGCTCCGCTACACCATTCTGCTGAGGCGTGTACGGGATGGTGAGGTGCCTGACAATTCCTTCTGTTCTGCAAAAATCATTAAAAGCATTCGAACAAAATTCACCACCATTGTCAGTACGAAGTATTTTCACCTTCCTCTCTGTTTGCCTTTCTATCATAGCTTTCCACTCCTTAAAAGCAGCAAACGAATCATCCTTATTTTTCATGAAATAAGGCCAAACTCTTCTAGAGTAATCATCAATAATAGTAAGCATATAACGAGCACCACCATAAGAGGGCTTACGTGACGGCCCCCAAACATCAGCATGTACATAATCAAGTGTACCTTTGGTGGTATGAACGGAAGCATTGAACTTAACTCTTGTGTGCTTACCGAATATGCAATGTTCACAGAATTGCATCTTTCCCAAACTGCAGTCTTGCAGCAACTCTCTCTTGATCAATTCTGCCATACCAAGTTCACTCATGTGTCCAAGACGCTTATGCCAGAGGTTAGTTTTACTTGAATCATCATGAGAAACAGCAGCAACAGTACCAGATAAAGTGCTACCTCTAAGAACATATAACTTAGCAGAATTCATATCACCAACCATAACAATGAGAGAACCTTTTGATACCTTCAGAAGTCTGTTTCCGCCGGTATACTTGTACCCGTCACAATCAAGGGTACTGAGCGAGATCAAATTTCTCGCCATGGTTGGTATGTGTTTCACGCCCTCAACGTGCGTGTCATGCCGTCATGTGTCTTGATCTGAACAGATCCAACGCCAGCAATGGTGCATTGCTGGTCGTTCCCACACGCACGAAGTCTCCAGTCTGCACTAACTCATAAGAACTGAACCAATCTTTGTTACAGCAAATATGAAAAGAACATGCAGTATCTAGAATCCACTCATCTTGACGAGAAACACATGCAGCTAAAACAGCTAGGCATTCGCCATCAGAACTACCATCAACAACAGCAGCCTCACCGGTATCATTACCTTCATTTTTTCGGTTGGTAAGTACCTTTCTTTTCTCCTTGTTCTGCAGCTTCCAGCAATCATCAATGTTGTGATTACTCTTCTTACAATACCTGCAGAACTTGTCACGGCCTTTAGACTTTGAGCGACCTCTGTCGCCCTTGCTCTTGTCTCTGTTGTTGTGTTGTAGTTGTTGTCTCGCTGCTGAGGCCTGCCTCGGACCTCCAAAGCGTCACCCTTGGAAGATGATGACTCCTCCTCTGTACCATACCCTTCATCTTTTCCCTCGTCATGAGGGTCTCATAAACCTCAGCAGTGGTTAGTTCATCACGGCTAAGCAGTATGGTATCACGGAAATTTGCATAGGAATTTGGCAGCGAAACTAGAAGTAAAAGTGCAAGATCTTCATCCTCATATTTTACCTCCATCGACACTAGGTCAGAAACGATCTCCTTGAAGATCGATATGTGATTCATTACCGAACCACCTTCTTGCAGCTTGTGCGAGAACAACTTCATCTTCACATGCATCTTGCTGGTGAGATCCTTGGACATGCAGATCGACTCCAGCTTAGCCCACAGCTTGGCTGCGGTTTTCTCCTGTAGTACTTCTTGCAGGATATCATTAGATAGATGAAGTTGAATAAGAGACATAGCCTTACGGTCTTTTCTCTTCTCATCGGCGGTCCAGTCGGCCGCCGCCTTATCGCCGAATTTCTCCAGCGCTTCGTCAAGATCATTGGACTGTGCGAGGATCACACGCATCTTGACCTGCCATAACGAAAATCTCGTCTTGTAGTCCAGCAACGGTAGATCGAACTTCATCGATGCCATCCAAAACCCTAATCTGAAAACAGATCTGAAACACGGGCTCTGATACCACTTGTTACAAAAGATAGCAGAAACGATGAAGAGCGGAAAGATCAAACCAACGGGGACACGAGATTTAACGTGGAAAACCCCTCCAAACAAAGGAGAGGAAAAAACCACGGGCGCCAGCCAGCAATCACTTCACTATATCGGGGTGAGGTTATAAACGCCGTGGGTTTACAATGTGTGGCTTACCCCAACCGGCGGCTTACAAGATGTATTTATAGTGGACAAACACTAGGTCGGCTGTAGTCCGACCCTGAAACGATCTGTACCGTACCGCTCTCCTACGTCACAAGCTGGCCTTTATCAGTATATACGAATTTGGATCACTAGAAAACAACACTCCACCTTGAGACAAATTCCTTCTTGCAGCATCAACGAGAACCTTCACCCCTGAAACAACAAAGAAAACACCTTCGGCGCCAAATAGCCTCTTGGGCTAGACAGTGATACCAACTAAGCCTGAGCATAGCTCAAACTTAGTAACAGGAACAGGCTTTGTCATCATATCAGCCGGATTATCATGAGTACTAATCTTGCATACCTTCAGCTTACCTTGTGCAACAACATCACGCACATAATGGTATTTGATGTCAATGTGCTTTGTTCTCTCATGGAACATCTGATCCTTAGTAAGGTAAATGGAACTCTGACTATAAAAAAACAGGTTAGTGCAAGTATCAACTCCACAAAGCTCAGCAAACAAACCTTTCAACCAAACAGTTTCTTTAACTGCTTCTGCAATGGCCATGTATTCAGCCTCCGTGGTGGATTGGGCAACAACTGGCTGAAGTGTTGCCTTCCAACTAACAGCACAACCACCAATGGTGAACACATAACCTGTGAGGGACCTCCTCTTATCCAAGTCGGCAGCAAAATCTGAATCCACATAGCCTACGAGTCCCTCACCAGCTCTGCCAAACTTCAAGCAAGCATCAGACGTGCCACAGAGGTACCTGAAAATCCACTGAAAAGCTTTCCAATGTTCTTTACCAGGATTAGCCATGTATCTACTCACCAAACTCATAGCATATGACAAATCAGGACGTGAACAGACCATAGCAGACATCAAGGAACCAACAGCACTAGAATATGGAACTCGAGACATGTACTGCAAATCATCATCAGTAGTAGGACATTGGGAAGATGACAACTTAAAATGAGAAGCAATAGAAGTACTAACAGACTTTGCATTATGCATGTTAAAACGATGAAGAACTTTCTTAATGTAACTTTGCTGACTAAGAAATAAGAACCTAGACTTTCTATCACGTGTAATTTTCATACCTAGGATTTTCTTAGCAGCACCAAGATCTTTCATCTCAAATTCGCTACTTAATTGTGACTTGAGAGCAGCGACATCTTTCATGCTCTTGGCAGCAATCAACATATCATCAACATATAACAGCAAGTATATAGGCGATCCATCAACAAACTTAATGTACACACAACTATCAAATTCAGACCTCTTAAAGCCATGTGACAACATAAATGAATCAAACCTTTTATACCACTGTCGAGGAGATTGTTTCAAACCATATAAGGACATTTTCAACTTACAAACAAGATCAATCGGGGGCGCTCGCTCTCCTACGTCACAAGATGGCATTTATCAGTACATACGAATTTGGATCACCAGAAAACAACACATTCAAATTCAAAACCATGTGTAAAATTCGTTACATGATATGAGCAACATTGCTGCTCACTCCCTGCTAGCTTCTACAACATCCGAGATGAGGAACGTCATTAAATTAAGCACATACACGATCTCCCAACGAGTGACATAATTGGTCAGTTCGTACCATGGGCTACAAAGGCATACTGGACAAGTATTTGGGACGGCAAATGGGCCAAATATCACTGTTTTTTGATGAAAATGAGCCAATTAAAATGTACTGTTTTTTTTTTGCAATTTCTTGTTAGCATGGGTTGTGGGGGGGGGGGGGGGGGGGGGGGGGGGCATAGCTCTTCCCTTGCTTCTACATCAGACCAATCCACTCCAGAGGAATACAAACATAGAAACTATACTACAGTGTTTCCTAATCTGTTGCTGCACTTTAACTTCCGAATACAAAATTGAGAACACGAGCCTAGTGTCACACTTTCAGAGCTAACAAATACATGAAACATGGTATCTTCTTCAATCCACGGAACTATGATGATACTCTCCTCATTTCAAACAAATGGATACATGGTGACCAAATACTACTAAACCCCAAAATAGTATCAACCTACAACTGGACTTATGAAATTCAACAACTTTGAAGCATGAACCCGTGTAACGAAATAGGGCAACATGAAAACCCATATTGTTTTGCATAACTCTCATAGGGAAACGATGCCTACACACTAACACAACACATATCAACTCTTCCAGCTGATCCTATATAAACATGAGGTGAGACAGAACTCATCGGAGGATCCTTGTCGAAGTTTCGGCGGCACGGATTAGAAGCCATCGTTGCCTAGACGAGTTCCGGCTCCTCGGTCCTCCTCGCCTTCGTCCTCTCCGCGGTTGCGAAAAAGGAAACTGCGTTTCTTACCAAAGACCTCTTTGGAATTTTCAGTTTTCCAGAGCACTTTGTCGCAAAACTGTTAAACGTCGGGCTTGTGGACACATGTCGTCTCCTAGTTCATTTTGTTTGAATTTACACGTAGGATGATAATTCTTGTAGCACCGCACCACGCTTTGTAACATTTTGTATGAAAGTGCAAGTAGTTGTACCAGTGGTATAAACCTCATTAAGAAACTGAGCCGTGGCAATTCTTCAGCTCGAGTCCTGACGCCACGGAGTCAACACGTCAACCTTCGTTTTCAATTACGCCGTGAGGCGACAATCAAGAAAACAACAGTCCATCCATTTCTTCTCTCTTTAAAATTTTAACCACTTCAGCAGCGATACGGCAAAATCACGCGCCAAATCCCAGAGGCGAACACTATAAATTTTCGCGAAAACATCCGTCCATGGCAGCATCGTATCCTGCCCTGATCAAGCTAAGGATCGAGCAGCAAGCACGCACGTGTCACTACACTCATTGCTCATCGTCATGCTCAACCTTTACCCAAGGATCTCGGCAAGCTCCCGCGATGGCGATGGCGACAACGACAACGTCGCCGCCGGTAATCGCGCCTTCTACGGAAATCGCCTCTGTCTGCGTCGCCATCTTCCTGTTCTGCGTGCTGGCTGCCACCGTCAGGGTCTGGAAGGCTTTCGCGTTCGCCGCCGCGGTCGCGCTGCTCCTCCTCGTCCTGGGAATCTTCGCGCCGGGGACGACAACACGGGCTCGTCGGTTGACGGCAAGTCCGGTACTTGCTCTCACGGTCACAGATAGAGGCCGCCGGCCGGGAGCGGTCGGCCGGTCCGCGGCGTGCGTCCCCGCCGACGCGCCGAAGGCGTTCGCGTACGTTTGCCCACTGGAGATGGGGGAGCAGCAGGCTACGGCGAGTTGCGTGCTGTGCCCTGTGTGCCTGGAGGACGTGCGCGGCGGCGAGATGGTGCGGCAGTTGCCCTTATGCAGGCACGTCTTCCACGTAGAGTGCATCGACATGAGGCTGCAGTCGCACCGGACATGCCCAGTCTGCCGGTGCATGATCTCGCCGCCGACGACGGTGACATCCAAACCCTCCTCGGAGCCGGAAGAGGGGCTCCCTGAGTCGTTGGTTGAGGAGGCATTGCCACCGGTGTAGTGGAATTGGCGCGTACGAGTGTATTGCTTCTGTGTTGCAGTGTTGGCCAATGTGTACCCTGTGTAATGAACATATATAATTCTTAACAACAAAATTGTCAAGGCATAACCAAGTCAAAATTGTGCAAACACGGGAGTGAGCTTAGGAGATACGTTGTTCATTTGAATTCGAATTCATGTGTATTATGAAGTTCATCCTTGTAAATCATCGTATTTTTGTGTTCTTATGTTAGGAATGATACATGACGATACACAGCATACTAATTTATTTGCAATTTATTCAAAAAAATATGGAGAGCGAGTAGGGCTCATCACGAGTGAGAATTAAGTTAACTCTCAGTGGTGTCAAATCAGTTTTAGTTGCAAATCATGTCCAATTCTAGTACAACTGAGAAAATCTCATGCGTGTAATCCATTTGTAATAGGGAATATGTCAGTTGCAACTCATGTATAACTGAGAAAATTTTATTTGCAGCTCATATGCAACTGTGCAGCCCACACTAGTAGGAAATCACTTGCTAGCAATTGACGAATAGCACTGTTGCCTACTAGTCCACGTGTTGCTACTAGTAACTAGTAAGCTCTTACTGATATCGTGCCAACCGGAAAAAATCTCAGTTACAACCTATGTGTAACCCTATGGCCATATGTTACCGGAGAAAATCTGAATTAAAACTCATGTACAACTCACATATCTCACAAATATCGATGTAAATCCGAGGGAACTAATATTGAGTGTCATTCTAGTGAGAAAGCAAAACCAACAAATATATTAGCTCCACTCGGAATGCATGTATGGAACATGCACAATCACCTACGCTAATCGTTGAGAACTTGTCTGTGGCAAGATGGTTAGAAGGGTAGTTGTTCACTCAACCCAACAGAGTTCAAATTATAGATTTGACATTGGTGTTTCTCATTTAGACGAAATATTCTTCAGTGGGAGGCGACGTTCCGTCGACAGCTAGATGCCTGTGATGACTTCGTCAATCTCAAGACCCGACCGTCGGCTCAGTCTTCCGTAGGTGCTTAAAGAGGTAGGGTGTGTGTTCATAGGGGTGAATGTGTGCACACATATGTGAGCGTCTGACTTGTACTGTGTTTCGTAAAAAAAAACTATGCTAATTGTCCGCGCCCTCGAGAGGTGTCTTTACATGGGAGGAATATATCTTTTAGGTACTCTCTCTATTTTAAACTAGATGATTTTCATTTGTTCACATGTGGATGTAACTAAAATGTTAAATAACAATCATCTAATATAGAACATCTAAATATAGAAAGTGAAATATATTGCACAACTTTAACGAGTGCATTTTTAGGTTGAGTATTCTCTAGTCTCTGACTCTGTATGACCGTTATTTCTCAGAATTTTGGTCGATTGAGAGTTACACACAGTGTTTGTGAAGGAAACACACTAACACTATACGATTAAACATATCCCACAGCGTTTGTTTTTTCTTCGATCTGGATCAACTTGCGTTCCAATTAACTTATGGTCGCCCCAAAATCGTCGGCTACTTCACGGTTCCACTGTGGACAGATTTGCGACACAACTAGAAACTGAGAGTGAGAGCGATATATTTGCATCAAAGAAGACAGCAATCTCCTCCCACTTTATTACCTAAAGTTGCCACAGTACAGCAATATAACTGAAAGCAGCGGAAAAAGTTCTGAAACATATATAGAGACACATTCAGATCCGGCAGGATGTGCGCTGACGTCTCTTGTGCATGTACTCGGTTGTTGCCGGGAGAAGGAACTGGGAGGTGAAGCTATCAGGGAATGGCGGCGGCCGCTGCCCCCGCCGCCCCTAGCTGGCAGCAATCCGGGGTGGTAGAGGCAGCACGCCGGAGTCGACTCCACGTTCAGATGCATGCCCTGCACCTTCGCCGACGCAGCCATCATCAACATCAGGCAGACCTGCACGAGAAGAAGAACAAGGAAGGCACGGAGGTCGACGATCGCCAATTCGCCATCATCTCGATCGGTATTGTTTGGCTAGGACAGAACTTCAGAGATATTCTGTCAGAACAGGTTGAAATCCCTCTATATAAAGCCATGGATGCACGAGGATTGCGTTTATCCCGATAAATTAGGAAAATATTCATGCTCCCGGCGAGGTGTCGCATACACTGGCTGGATACACGGAAGGACAGCTCATGATTTATTGGCTTCTCCTTTTGAAGGATATTTTTTTACAATTTCATTTGAAGGCTTTTATTACAGTATGTCAAGGCAGTGAACTGGCGGTCTGGCTCCGCGCGGATATGCAAGTCCTAACGAACCGCTACAAGTTCAAATGGACACATGATGTTGCTCATGATAAATTCCAAAAGACGAAATTGGATTACCATCACACTCTTCTCTTTATAATCCAGTTGTGGAGAAATTATGTTGTGGGCGAATCTCCACAAAAACAAATTTACCTTCGGAGGGGAAAGATGCTAACTATTAGAAAAATAGCAAAAAAACGATGAAATAACGGGGACACAAGATTTAACGTGGAAAACCCCTCCAAACAAAGGAGGAGAAAAAACCACGGGCGTCAGCCAACAATACTTCACTATATCGGTTGAGGTTATAAACGACGTGGGTTTGCAATGTATGGCTTATTTCAACCGGCGGCTTATAAGATGTATTTATAGTGGGCAAAACCCTAAGTCGGCTGCAGTCCGACTCCAAGGTGTTCCGCTCTCCTCGTCACAAGTTGGTATTTATCAGTATACACGAATTTGGATCACCAGAAAACAACACTAACGTCACATTTTTTTCTATTTGGAATGTTAAATTAATTCAAATAATTGTCCGAAGTTTTGAAGCACTTAAAACTTATTGAGGACTTGTTTAGAACTATTAAGGTCTACATACACACAAATTTGGACTAGGTTGAGACATGCTTTTGTTAACTGAGAGAGTAAAATAAAAACCATACGCGTACATATAGGGCTTGAAGGTTACATCGCCATGGCACTCAACCTTTCCTCTCATCCTATCATCCAATCGAGTGAAAATTTCTCTTATCCTTGAGCACGAAAGATGTTCAGAATTCAGCATTTTGTATTCAGTGGCTCACAAGCTCTATACATTTATTCCACGCACTTACAGATGGAGCGATGCATTGTCTAATATGGACGGAGATCCTGTGATATTATGAAGCTATGTCACCAAGTAATTTTTTCGACGTATCCACTCCGATTAAGAATTAACTGACAAGTGTGACCCAAAACTGAACTCAAAATCAGAAAAAAAATAAAAAAAATATGGTAAATCTTATATTTTGTGTTGCGTCTTCCGAAGATGTGTGGCTTCATAAATGATTTATCATTAAATAGTTTATCATATTATGAGCTTCAAGGTTATTAATTTCATAAACCAATGATCCGAATGAAATGAAAGTATCGCAGAATACACAACGAAACATATAAGATTTACTAGAGTAATAAAGAACCCTTTTTCGATAAGGAAATAAAGATCCTTTTATCGAAAAAAAAGACTTACTAGAGTGTTTTTTGAGTTTTCTGAAGAGTTTGTATTTAGGTTCAGATTTTTGGTAAAACTTGTCCGTTGAATTTGAATCACAGTGGGTCTTACTTACCAGAAAGTACGAGCTGTCTCGATCGTGTGGTGTGGGCAGTATATATCTTAGAACTTCTCGAAGGTCAACTTTTATTAGTAGATTTTTAAGTATACACAGGAGAGTCTTCATCACATCACAACTGGCGGGCAACGAGAACCGGTCATTCGCTTTCTCCGTCGCCGGCGAAGCAACCATGTGAATTCAACCGAAGTTATCGATCGATTCAACCAAAGAACCTTCCAACGTATAGTACCGGAATTCTTCTCACTCGCCCACCCACCGAACCGACCACGGTCAGAACTCGAAGTCCCTCTCTAGTCTCTACAAAATCGCCGTTCCGTTCCACCACGAGCGCACGGCACGGCCCCACGGCGTAACCCATCCCTCTTTCCTTTCGAGATCTGCTAGCTCCGGCAGCTCTGTTCTTGCGCCATGCCAACGGCCGTGACCCACCGACCGCCTCCACCGGGCTTCTTCTCCTTTCTCAAGCACGGCGTCCTCCTCCCGGCGCGCCACAGTGGGCTCTTCCTGCCGCTCCTCGCGCTCACCGCAGCCCTCGCCGCGGGGCTCCTCCTCGCCAACTCCCTCGCCGTGCAGCCGCTCGCCGCCGCCGTGCTCCTCGACGCCGACGCCATCAGCCGTGCCCACCCGGCCAGCGCGTCGTACCAACGCCTCGTCAGGACCTCCACGGCGACCTCAGGCGGCTCCTGCTCGAAGCCGGCGCGTGCCTCCTCGCCGCGGTGGTCTTGGGCTCGGCGATCAAGATAGCCACCGTCTTCGCCGCCGTCACCGCGTTCTCCGGCACCAGTGGGCGCCCCACCGTGCGCGCCGTGCTAGGCAGCGCCAGGGTCAAACTCTGGAGCCCCGTCTTGACCATCGCCTTCGGGTACGTCCTCGAGGTCGCCTGCGCCGCCGCCATCGTCGGCCTGGCGCTGCTCACCGTCTACTCCTGGAGTACTCCCTGCTGCTCCTCTTCCTCGATGCGCTGCTCGTGCTCCTCGCCTCGCTCTTCCTCGTCTACCTCACCGTCGTCTGCTCGGTGGCGGTCGTCGTCTCGGCGGCGGAGCCGAGCGGCGCGGCCCTGCCGCCGTGTCCCGCGCGTGGCGGCTCATGCAGGGAAAGAACTCCCAGGCCGCGCTCTACGTCGTGGCCACGTGCGCGCTCGGCGCCGCGGTCTCGCCGGTGTACACTCTCGCGCTCAGGTGGTGGCCGCGGAGCGCCGGGAGCGGGGTGGCCGCCGGCGTTGCGTACGTTGTCTTGCTCGGCGCCGTGGAGGTGTTCTCCGTCTCAGCGGTGACGGCGTACTACTTCGAGTGCAGGGACCGCAAGGAGGAGGAAGAGGAGATTGCAGGTTACAGATACGCCAGGCTGGCCAATGGAGACGAAGCGAATATTTGATCACCTTTTTCTTTTTGACGAAAATATTTGATCACCTTATTTTTTCATTGTCAATACTGTAATTTGGAGTACTACGTTACGATTTTGTAGCAAAGAAATACTACTAACAGAGAATACACAGAAGAGCATGGCATGCGACTTTATGAGTGCAATTCCTTATAGGCCGTGCATAGCTCATACGGCACCAAATCGTTTTCGCGTTCTTGAACAGCAAACACATTTGTCCTCCCAAATAATAAGGCCCATCAAACTGAAATTTCCACGAAGTTGCAAAATGTTGTAAACTTTCTTTTACCTCACTATAAAGAAAAACCATTACCTAGTCCATCACCCATAATACTACTACGGTGCTACCGATTTAAGAAGTCGTTGCCACTTCATTGTCACTTTCAAATCCACCGGCTCCAAACAGCTAATGAATCCGTTGAGACAAGATAATAATGATATCTTGGCATTGACATTTACAGGAAGGTGTGGCTGGTATATCCATTCCAACGGCGAGGAGGAAGGAAAGAATCCAATACGCTGAATGTCTTTGAGAGTTGAGACCATCGATAATTTTCAGACACTGTCAAAGTAAGGCAGCTCGAGGCAGCAGGAATATTTCCTCGTGGAGCAAAGCACATGATTCTACGACGCGGGCATCGCTATCTCGGCCGCCACCACGCCGAGATTTTAAAGATCAAACTTCCAACCTTCTTTTGCTTTGCTGGTGAGATCTATACCTCTTATAAAGCAAAACCCGACTAAGTGCATTAATTATTTTTCTATCTCAACATGCAAGCTATCTACATCACCCACTATTTTGACCAATCAATTGTCCATGTCATCTCCACTAACAATAATTAATAATAGTTTTCATGCAACCTATCCATGTTTTTTCAGCCATATAATTGTCCATGTCACTAATATTTAGTCCTCAGATATTTAACAATTTCACATGATTTAAATTTAGTGTCTCCGCTATTGTGATCAAGTGAATCTTGACAATTAGATATTTCATGTGTCTTTTACCCGTTTCATTTTCATATTTTTTTCTAAAGAGATTCCCGCTGCAACGCGCGGGTATTCTTCTAGTTAGCTATAATGACCGGCCTGACTTCGCCACGCCTACTACCGACCCGAGGATAAGGGCTTTTTTATTGCATGGTTGAAAAACACAGTAATATGAAAACGCAGAAATTTCATAGGTTTTTAAGTGCAAACCAACACAGAAAACTGCTGAAATTGTTGTTCAGATAAAATGCAGGAAAAACAAAGGAAAAGTGTCTCGACCTACACACTTGTGTCAGAAAAAAGAGTTTAGCGTATCTCCACCGGGGGCCTCCAAACGACCCAAAAGGCCCATTAACGGTTCGGATGTCAAAATCGGCCACCAGCGGCAACCCTCAAGCCTCGCCCGAACAATTTTGTGTCCGGCACCCTCGAGGGCTCTCTAGGACATGGTCCTGACAGCGGTGGCCCGCCCGTCATAGACACAGCTTCGGCGGTGGCCTCTCCTTTTTCCTCTCGCCGGCGATTCGTGATACGTCTCCAACGTATCCATAATTTCTGATGTTCTATACTTATATTATACCAATTGCTACATGTTTTTTTTACACTTTATATCATTTTTATGTATTTTCTGGGACTAACCTATTAACAAGATGCCACAGTGCCAGTTCCTGTTTTTTGTTGTTTTTGTGTTTCGGAAAAGTTGTTCTGGAAATATTCTCAGAATTGGACGAAACAAAAGCCCATGATCCTATTTTTCTGTCACGTACACGGAGTCTGAAGGAGACACGAAGGAGACCGAGGAGGCGGCCACACCATACGGTGGCGCGCCCCCCCTTCTGCCGCGGCACAACGAGGTGTGGGGCCCTCGGGTCTCCACCGACGTCGCCCCTTCGACTATAAATTCATCTTTTCGGGAAAACCCTAGACATCCGAGTCATTATCCACGAAAAGTTCCAAAGCCGCCGCCACCATCAACTCTAACTCGGGAGGGTTCTGAAGCTCTTCCCGACACCCTGCCAGAGAGAGGAATCATCACCGGAGGGCTCTACATCGACATGCCTGCCTCCGGAGTGATGTGTGAGTAGTTCATCCTTGGACTATGCGTCCATAGCAGTAGCTAGATGGTTGTCTTCTCTTCTTGTGCCATCATGTTTAGATCTTGTGAGCTGCCTATCATGATCAAGATCATCTTATTGTAATGCTACATGTTGTGTTTGCTGGGATCCGATGAATATTGATACTATGTCAAGTTGAATATTGAATTATCATGTCTATGTTATTTATGATCTTGCATGCTCTCTGTTGCTTGTTGATACTCTGGCCAAGTTAATGCTTGTGATTCCAAGAGGGAGTATTTATACTGGATAGTGGATTCTGTCTCCATTTAATCTGGGACAGTGACAGAAAGTTCTAAGGTTGTGGATGTGCTGTTGCCACTAGGGGTAAAACAGCAATACTTTGTCTAAGGATAATTTTGTTGCTTACATTATGCACTTTACTTAATTACTTAATGCAATAGTCTGTTGCTTTCAACTCAATACTAAAAGGGGTACGGATGTTAACCTGAAGGTGCACTATTTAGTCACAGATACATGTTGGATAGCGGTCTGTGTAACATGTTGTAATGCCCAATTAAATCTCATAGTAGACACTACTTGTACATGCATTATTATGCACTTTTCATATTGTCAATTGCCCAGCTGTAATTTGTTTACCCAGCATGTTAGTTATCTTTATGGAGAGACATCACTAGTGAACTGTGGACCCTGGTCCATTCTTTTACATCTGATAATACAACCTACTGCAATCATTGTTCTCTTTCATTCTCTGCAAACAAATATCATTTTCCACACTATACGTCTAATCCTTTGTTTTCAGCAAGCCGGTGAGATTGACAACCTCACTGTTAAGTTGGGGCAAAGTAGTTTGATTGTGTTGTGCATGTTCCACGTTGGCACCGGAATCTCTGGTGTTGCGCCGCACTACACTCCTTCACCAACAACCTTCAGAAGTGACTTTTCTCTCCTACTGGTCCGATTAAACCTTGATTTCGTACTGAGGGAAAACTTGTTGCTACGCTCATCATACCTTCATCTTGGGGGTCTCCCAACGAACGTGTGCCTTGCACGTATCAAGCAACCTTTTTCTGGCGCCGTTGCCCAGGAGGTCAAGCCTTCTGCAAGGGGAGTCTCTCACTTCCAATCTCTTTACTTTGTTATTGTCTTGCTTAGTTTTTTTATTTTGTCTTGTTTGCTTCTTTTATCAAAAACACAAAAATTAGTTACTTGCATTTATTTTATTATTTCGGCCTAGTTATAATTTTGCTAAAATGAGTACTACTGAGAACACCAAGTTGTATGACTTCACTAGTACAAATAATAATGATTTCATATGCACTCCTATTGCTCCACCTGCTTCTAAAGTAGACTTTTATGAAATTAAACCCGCTCTGTTAAACCTTGTTACGAAAAAACAATTTTCTGATGTTAGTACTGATGATGCTGCTGCTCACCTTAATAATTTTGTTGAACTTTGTGAGATGCAAAAGTATAAGGATATATATGGAGATATTATTAAACTGAAATTATTTCCTTTCTCTTTGAGAGGAAGAGCTAAAGAATGGTTGATGTCTTTGCGTAGAAATAGTATTGATTCATGGACTAAATGCAAAGATGGTTTCATTGGAAAATATTATCCTCCTGCTAAGATTATATCCTTGAGAAGTAGCATTATGAATTTCAAACAATTTGATAATGAACATGTTGCCCAAGCATGGGAAAGGATGAAATCATTGGTAAAGAATTGCCCCACCATGGACTGACTACTTGGATGATCATCCAAACCCTTTATGCAGGACTGAATTTTTCTTCAAGAAACCTTCTGGATTTGGCTGCTGGAGGTACCTTCATGTCTATCACTTTAGGTGCTGCAACAAAGCTTCTTGATGATATGATGATTAATTATTCTGAATGGCACACCGAAAGGACTCCCCAAGGTAAGAAGGTAAATTCGGTTGAAGAAACCTCTTCCTTGAGTGATAAGATTGATGTTATTATGTCTATGCTTGTGAATGGTAAATCTCATGTTGATCCAAATAATGTTCCCTTAGCTTCGTTGGTTGCTCAAGAGGAGCATGTTGATGTGAACTTCATTAAAAACAACAATTTCAACAACAGTGCTTATAGGAATAATTTTGGTAATAACAATTATAAGCCTTATCCTTCTAATAGTGGTAATGGTTATGTCAATTCCTATGGTAATTCCTACAGCAATAAAAGGAGTGTACCCTCTGATTTTGAAGCCATGATTAAGGATTTTATTAGTACACAAACTGCTTTTAATAAATCTGTTGAGGAAAAGCTTGGTAAAATTGATGTTCTTGCTTCTAAAGTTGATAGCCTAGCTCTTGATGTTGATCTTTTGAAAATAAAATTATGCCTAATGATGTTAAAAAGAACAAGACTTTTGCTATTGCCAATGTTATCCAAGTTCACATTGACAACAATATTAGGATGTTGGCTGAGTTGCATCCTAGGTGGGAAAGAGAGGATAAAATTGAAAAAGAGAATAGTATAGCTAGAGTTTGTACTATTACCACCACTAGTAATGCTGATGTTTCACATGCTAGTAAACCTCCCACTATCAATGGTAACATAATTGGTGTTGGCAATGTTTCTACTACTTCTGCAAAACGTTTAAAATTGCTTAAAACCACTGAAACTGTTCCTGATAAAAGTGCTGAATTTTTTCGAAATATGGGAGACAATGGTTCCATTACCATTGATCATAATGATTTTGGTTTTGATGATTGTAATATTTTTGAAGTAATTATGTTCTTACAAAAGCTAGCTAGAAGTCCTAATGCTAGTGCTATAAATATGGCTTTTACAAAATATATTACAAACGCTCTCATGCAAGTTAGGGAAGAGAAATTAAAACATGAAGCTTCTATTCCTAGGAAGTTAGAAGATGGTTGGGAGCCCATCATTAAGATGAAGGTTAATGATTTTGATTGTAATGCTTTATGTGATCTTGGTGCTAGCATTTCTGTTATGCCTAAGAAACTCTATGATATGCTTGATTTGCCACATTTGGAACACTGTTATTTGGATGTTTATCTTGTTGATAATGCTATGAAGAAACCTTTGGGGACAGTTGATGATGTTCTCATTATGGTTAACAATAACCTTGTCCCCGTTGATTTTATTGTTTTGGACATTGAATGCAATGCTTCTTGCCCTATTGTTTTGGGAAGACCTTTTCTAAGAACTGTTGGTGCCATTATTGATATGAAGGAAAGAAATATTAGGTACCAATTCCCACTCAAGAAAGGTATGGAACACTTCCTAGAAATAAAATGAAGCTACCTTTTGATTCTATTATTAGAACACATTATAATGTTGATGCTTCTTCACTTGGAAAGACTTGATTTTCACTTTCCGCGCCTAGCTGAAAGGCGTTAAAGAAAAGCGCTTATGGGAGCAACCCACTGTTTTATTTCTGTACTTTTTCTTTTATTTGAGTCTTGGAGCTTTCTTACTTCTGTAACAACTCCTTTGTATCTTTATTTTTTTGCATTGTTGTACCAAGTAAAGTCTCTAACAGAAAGTTGATGCTAGATTTGGATTTCTGCGCAGAGACAGATTTTTGCTGTCCACCATTTTGATCTGTATGCACTCCAGAAAAATTGAAAAATTCTGCATAAGTTCACGCGTGATCCTCAGATATGTACGCAACTTTCATTAGTTTTAAGTTTTCTGATCTGAGCAACTTAAGTGCCTCGAAAAAATTCGTCTTTACGAACTGTTCTGATTTTTGACAGATTCTGCCTTTTATTTTGCATTCTCTCTTTTACTATATTTGAGTGGATTTCTTTGCTCCACAAAACATCAGTGGCTGTAGATATTGTCCAGAAGTATTGAAGATGATTGTGTCCTTACAGAACATGTGAATTTTTTATTATGCACTAAGCCTCTAATGTGAATTACTTTGAGTTTGGTGTGAAGGAAGTTTTCAAGAATCAAGAGAGGAGAATGATATGATATGATCAAGAAGAGTGAAAAGCCTAAGCTTGGGGATGCCCCCGTGGGTCACCCAAGCATACTTCAAGAAGACTCAAGCGTCTAAGCTTGGGGATGCCTTGGGCATCCCCTTCTTCATCAACAACTTATCAGGTCATCTCTAGTGAAAATATATTTTAATTCTTTCACATCTTATGTGCTTTACTTGGAGCGTCTGTGTGCTTTTATTTTTGCTTTGTTATTTTCATTTTCTGAATAAATTGGATCCTAGCATTCTTGTGTGGGAGAGAGACACGCTCCGCTTTTTCATATGATTACTCGTATTCTTCACTTATATTTGTTGAGTATTCTTGACTACCTACTGCAATATTTTTAGCTCCTGTTTTTCATGCATCTCTTGTTCAGAGCTGTTAGTTCTTGTAGAGAAGTACTCTCTTGTTTCATTGTTGTATTATTTGGAGAGTTTGTGTTGAAATAAGTTGATTGGTGTTTGGTTGGAAACAGAAAATGCTACATGTGGTAGATGGTATATTGAAAAGACATACTTATTCTTGTAGATCATTGTCTTGGATAATTTGATGCTTTCAATTGTTTTCAGCCTCAAGTAGATCATGTTTAAGCTCTTGCATCATGTAGTTAAAAACCTATTAGTGAAGAACTACCGTAGAGCTTGTTGAAATTTGGTTTGCATGTTGGGTATCTCTAAGGTCTAGATATTTTCTGGTAAAGTGTTTGAGTAACAAGGAAGACAGTGTAGAGTCTTATAACTAGTTGATATCCTGTGTTTGCTTCAAACAACCTTGCTAACCTAAACTCTGTACTGAGAGGGAATGCTTCTCATGCATCCAAACCTTGAGCCAAAACCCATGCCATTTGTGTCCACCATAACTACCTATTATGTGGTAATTCCTGCCATTCCAAGTAAATACTTCATGTGCTACCTTTAAACTATTCAAAAGCTATTATCTCTTATTTGTGTCAATATTTTATAGCTCATGAGGAAGTTATGTGGAGTTTTCTCTATCAACCTTGTCATTTACTCATGACAGACTTTCACCAATGGACTAGTGGCATATACATCCGCTTATCCAATAATTTTGCAAAAAGAGCTCGCAAATGGTGTCGTGGGGTAGATAACACGGCAGATACTACTTTGGGGTAGCTTGAGTTTTTGGGTAAGGCGACACTGGCGTCTGGGAGATTGTTTAGCATTGCAGGGGACACAGGTTTACCCAGGTTCGGCCTCCCATTGGAGATAAAGACCTACTTCCTGCTATCTTATTATTACTCTTGGTCTCGATCTCGATAACCGGCTACGACAACAGAGCCGGATCTCGATCTAGGTTACAAAGCTTATGTGTCTCTCTCGATGGTTCTCTCACCTAAAGCTTGGGGATTATGAAAGTCTTGCTAGCTATGGCTCAGGGGCCGGTTTATATAGATACCGGGCCCTCTGACCGCGTACACAATAGAGCCGGGTTCTACCCGAACTCCAAGTCCTATCCTAACTTCTTTATTCTTCGTGCACTCCAAGCCTTCAACCGCCTCTCGAACCGCCTCTGGCACCTTCCAGAATATCGCCTTCCTTAGCCGGGTCACCGCCAAGGCCCCGGCCCAGAAACATAACCCGGTCCGTGCTGAGGGCTAACTGCCCTGACCGGGCCTCCTTCCTGGCGGGTCACGTTTCCCTCTTCATGGGCCTACCGGGTTATTATCCCTCCATCAGTAGCCCCCAGGTTAACCAGGTAACCAGGTTGCCATGCTTTGCTTCCAACTTTGTGTCGCTTCCTTGATCAATGCTGGTACCCTGGCTTGCCGGGTTAACCACCTGAAATACAAAACAACAAATACATATAATGCACTATTTTATCTTTCGGCTTAGCTGGGCCAGCTCTTCTTGGCGGGTCATACCGTAACCCGGCTTTACCACACTAGGTCAAATGTCTCCGGGTCTCTCACCCAACACTTAGCGAAAATCTCAACTCAACTGGGCCACTTGCTAGTCATAACTGGAGCCAAAGAATATTCCTTTTGTCCTGTCTGTTTGTCGTTGACTTCCTGGAGAAGATGATTATCTTATCCGCTCACTTTTACCGCAATACCCCTAGGGTTTTCACCGTGGCTACAAATATCTGGCCACGACCCCCAGAGTAAATTTCCCCATTCTCACGTTCATCCCCTACCTCACGCTCGTGTCACTGCCACCGCAGCCGCCGGAACTCCGATCTTCAATCGCGCCCTTCAATCTCGTTCAAACTCCAAGGTAACCTCGATTCTTACTTTTATCCATTCCGCGCATCCGATTCCAGCCCTTATTTCTTCTAGATTGGCTCCGTATTTCATTATCCACATTCGCATCTAGAACTAGGGTTCATAACGCCATTGTTGCGCTCTGTCCTTCTCCAGAGCTGAAATCCATGACGAAAGAGAAGATAAAATCTGGAGGGCCCCGTGCGGCCAAAAAGCTCACGAAGAAACCCTCTGGTACTGCTGCTGATGCATCTGGATCCGCGGCTCCCGCAGCCGCTCCAGTAAACTGGACAAGGTCCAGTGCGACCAAGACCACGCTTCAGTCTTTCGTGAACCGGGGCGAACTCCCGGCTCAGAACGAGATCCATTGGCGCGCACCTGGGGAGGAGACCCGGCCCACACCAGAAAAAGGTGAGGTCGTTGTGCTCTTAGATCACGTGACCCGGGGTCTCCGCCCCCTGGGCTCCCTCTTTTTCCGCCAAGTCTTTAAATACTACGGGCTCACTCCCATGGATGTGGCGCCCAATTCCATTTTGAACATTAGCAACTACGTCATTTTCTGTGAGGATTATCTCCAAATACCTCCGTCTCTCGAATTTTTCCTTGAAATCTTCTATTGCAACCCATCTCGAAAAAATCAACCTCTTGGTCCGTACGGGGGCGTGTCTATTCAACGCAGCAAAGAATGCACTTTCCCGGCTCTTGCTTTAGCCAGCCACCCCAAGGGGTGGCAGAACACTTACTTCTATTGCAAGGATACCTCTCCTGAGGCTGATGAGGCCAAATTCCCGGCCTTCAGAAATTCTCCTCTTGTGTACAATTCAAAGATGAACAGCTATGCTAGCCCGGATAAGCGGGAAGCACTTGAAGGCATCCACCGCCGGGCCAGAGCCCTACTAGCCCACGGCCTTCGTGGGACTGATCTGGTGAAATGCTGGATTGGTTGGTTCATCCAACCTCTCAGCATCAGGACCCGGCTCTTTCATGAATACACAGAAGAGACCACTGACGACATGCGTTACTCAGAATCTATTATATAATTAAAAGAACAAACAATCAACAGCCCAGATTAAGCAACAATCAAGGAACGGTTTAGATTGGAATAGATAATTTGGAAGGATTGGAGTCAATATCGTATTGAAGAAGGAAATAGAGAGAAAACGATTCGTGCGAGCATATCCACCGATGGGTTAGCTTCTAGGTTCCTAAAGCATCTGGACAGGTACAGTCAGATCAAAAGACGGCGGATCAAAAGAGGGCGGCCGGCCGGTCGCCGCGAGAGGAAGCCTTCAGCCGCACCGAGCAACACCACCGGCGTTTTCGACTCCAGGTCGTCGAGGCATCATGTGCTACACACATTCAAAGACAGGGACTTGAGCGAGGACACGATTTGCCTCTGTCCACTTTAACTGACCGGCAAGAAAATCAGGATACTTGCATGTTAGTTGTTGAGGTATGTAATTAGCTGTCAATTTTATTTGTAACGTATGTATATAGATTAGATCTCAGGGCGGCCGGCGTACTTTCGTCGGGAGCATCTGACATGGACGTTCACGCCGGCGCATGTAGTCAGGCACGTCGCCCCATGGATGATTAGGCCGCTGCCCGCAATGGCAAGGGACAGGGCCTCTGTACCGGTGTTGATTCCCTGGCCCAAACTTGATTCGGCTGGCTTAAATTCAGTGATCTGTGACAACGGTCAAAATCGATTTGTAGGGAGACGATTTTTTCTGTCTGGAGAACAACGGCGTGTGTATACCGCTAGACATGGTGATTTCTTTTTTGATTTTCAGGTGTGTGTATACCGCTAGACATGGTGATTTCTCCAGACGTCCGACTTACCTTCGCTGATTCTCTGGCTTCCATGTTTGGCTTTCAGGTTCTACGTCGATGCGGACAACACCGGCTCATGCACTGTCATCACGCCGGCGCATGTTGTCGCGCACGCCAGCGGCATACATGAGTACATGACCGACATTGATTTTGGCCCCAAACTTGATTTTCTACCATGTTTTGACTATACCACGATTTGGAACAATATGCAACTTGAAGATGTTTGTACGTGGACTTGGTCGGCATAAGGATTAAGGAGGAAGATTACTGAATCTTTATTTCCCAGGCCAGAACGTATATTCGAACACATATTTTATCCCACATTGTTGATTTGGAAGAGAGGATGTGCCGCGGTTATTTGAAAACATTTGGTCTGGTGACTCAGCGATTCAGTTCCTCGACACCGTCCAAACTTCCTACACCCAATTATCAGGCAAGAATCTATGTACCCTCAAGTATGTACTCTAGATATAACTGCACATGCTATACTGGTACTGGACTGGTGTCATGCGTTTCACTTCCAAATTAAGATGGAGCTTGGATGTCAGCAACATATTAATCAAGTTATGGCTCTCCGGTTAAGTCTGCATAGAGTTTTTGTTCTGATTGCTTCAATTTTTCAATTGGCAGATGTATTAGGACCAACTGTCAAACACACCGAGGTAATATATTTGTTGATGCCTTTCTTATTGCTAGCGGTGTATGTTAGCCTTGATGGCTTATTTAAATTTCTCAGCAATTTCATGCATCTGAAAAGCCCTGAAAATATTACTGCATTATTTCTCTATATTTTTTGTTTGACTGTGGAGTTTACTTGGGATTTGTTTAGTTCTGACTTCTCAGTCCAGGATGCAGATTTTTTGCATGCAGGTTAAAGGATCGAACGCACATATTCATAATCTCAAGCATGAAACAAAATATGGTATGTGTCTTTTCTTTTGTTTAAATATAGTACTTATATATCCTCTCTTATTTTCACATCGATATGTGCAATGATTTTTTTGTATGGTAGGTTATATATGTGTCGAGACATTTCAGTCTCATACTTCCAGAGCACAACATAGCATTGTGACGGTTGTGTGCATGGCTGAGAGCTTTTACTATGTCATTTACAAATAATATCTCTTCAGTTGTATAGCACCAAATTTGTGAGAGCTGAAGAGGAGGGTTAAATATTTAATATGCATATAATAAAGAGAGATTTTATTAACTCGCTGTTTGCATCAACGCAATACAAAAATGGATTCAGTATGATTTCTCGATGCAAGTAGATTATATTAATTGTGAAGTGTTTACACCTGACCTCACTATAAGGCCTCACTCGATTGATGGCTCATATGTGTTTAGGTACATATATGCTGAAAAACCACGCAGCGTAGATTCAAGTCACCATGGTCACAAATGTACTACCGAGATTTCCATGCATAAATTCTTGAACAAACTCCATGCGAATTCAGAAACTATAGAACTTGACATTAATTCATACAGATTTCTCGCAAGAAAATTCATACAGAAATTAAAAGTTGCATTTATATAATATACTTAAATCTCCATAATTAAAGAATAACAATATTAAAATAAAATATATTCTATTTGACCATCAGTGTCAAAACAACATAGTAAAATATGCATGTTGTTTACACGTGCATGGAATTGAGTGTATAGTAACATAGGCTAACAAAAATAGAGCATGGGCCCAATTCAAATAGATGACTCGATTCCTTAATGTGCAATGGTAGAGTTCATGCATGGTCGTCAAAAGGGACTAAGAGAAATGTTACATACAAATAGTAAAAGTATATGGATGATGTTGGGTATATATATGAATAGTTGGAAGTGCACTTTATACTTTCAAACGACATATAATATTCAGATTAAGGAAGCATAACATCTTTAGCATTTTTTAAATGAAATCAGTTATCATTATATTGTCTTATAAAGACACGCGACAAGGAAAGTAAATTAACATGGACATTAAAAAATAAGACACCAATAAGATCATTCTTATAATTAATAATTGGAGGAAATGTACACAACAAGATGAGAGTTGAAGACAAAACATGATATTCGTGTGGTAGAACTACAATCATATGTTGGCATGCGGTACCAAGATCTCAGTAGCATTACTCTTTTATTGTCACCACAAAATAGTCCTTAGATATTATCTAATAAACTCACTTTATATCGAAATACAATCGTGTTTCTCGAGATATACAACGTTTCTGCACATCAACTTCTACGAATATTTAGAATTGTAAATTTGTGTAGCAATGTCTTGAGCAATATAATAGTTTTTGGTAGAGACGATACAAAATTCATATAAATATTATTGGTAGTAAATTTAGCCGCGCAAATGCACAGGCCAAATGATCGTGGTATTTTTTGTCTTGGTCTTTTACTTTGAACTGAACAAAAAACACAAATGAGTCGGCCATGGACATACTATTGTTCTCTACCGTGTATTAGTTTTTACCTGAATATGTACGAGTATGAAGCGACACATTGATTGGAGGTATAATCTGAGTTCAGGTGTTAGGTAAACTGAGCTTACGGCCAAATACTTTTACTCGGTACAGTTACATAATCTTATAATGGATTAGTGCAAATCCATGGCCAACTCTAACTGAATTTTTAAAATTAGTTTTGCAGGCCAGAATAAGCTAGGGAGGTGCTTAGCTACACATGTCGCAACAAGCATTTTCCATAAAATATGCATAAGCAACATTGATTGGAAGTATGAGATTTCCAAAATCTTTTAATCAGTGCACTGACATAATTTTTTCCTCGCTTAGTGAATACTAATGGCCAGCGCTAAATGAATTTTGTTTTTTATATTTGTTTTGCAGGTGAGAATAGTTAGGGAGGTGCTTAGCTACACATGTCACAACCAGCGTTTTTCAGAAAAATGAGGAAGTTATTGTTACACTATGTTTTATGGTAATCATGTTTCCTGATGTTAATATGATCTAGCCAATATATTCATGTCGCAGCTAGGAGTTTTCCATAAAATTTGCTACCATAGGAGTGAAATAAAGGAAAGAGGTGCATGTTATTCTTCAGTAGGTTACAATATTTCTTTAAACTGTGTACATACTAATTTGAAATATTTTAAAAAAAATGTTCTCTTTTCACCTTTAGCCATGCACATATTTAAGGGAGGTAGAAATTATATGAGGTAAAGGTTTTTGTTAAACAAAATAAACATCGTTGACAACAATTTCAGCCTTATAATGTGAAGTAATCTGTCGTAAAATCAGTGCAAAATAAAATATGATTCAGTTTCTATTTATGATTGTCGAACTTAATTATATTACAGAAGATACAGTAACAAGCTTTTGAGTGTAAGGTTTTGCATTTTTTTCACAAAAGAAGGAGTACTATCCATAAGAAAAATGAAACATTACATATCAAGATTTTGCATATCAACGCTAGCCGCGCAATTGCGCGGGCCACCCAGCTAGTTCACACTATTAGAAGATCAGATCGTGAAGAACGCCAAGAAACTCCTCGGCGAAAAGAAGACTGATATTGCTATGAACGGGCTCGCCCCTTTCATTACCAAGAACAAACCTCCTACGGTACAACTTGTCATCCACTCACTTCCTTAAATGTAACCCGGTGCTTCTTGCAAACTATCTTACTGATACCTTTTTTTTGTCAGGACTCCAAATGGTGGAGTGCAGATTACACCCCTACATCCTCTGCTGAAGAGGACACAGAAAGTGACGACCAAGAAGAAGAAGAAGAAGGTGAGCCAGACTCCATAGGCCGGCTCTTCCTCGAGCTGATTAACAACGAAGTCCCCAAAAAGGACACTTCTACTGATAACCCGGCTCTTCTCATTCCAGGCCCCAATGACCCGGCTCCGGACGTATTGCCGGGTCCACAAACTGCTGCACCCACTCCTCAAAAGAGGACCCGAGCTGCAATTGCAAAGGTGCCATTTTCTCGTTTCTCAACTTGCATGATGAACTCATCTCAAACTCAAATACCAACACAGGAAAAGGAACTTGAGAAGGAAGCTGAAGCCAACAAGAAACCGCGGACCCGGTCCTCTGCAAGCCATGTCACTCTGAGCACAGGTATCCCTCCATGTTCTTTATCAAGCTGGGCCAAATCGATCCAGAAGACGCCCAGCAAAAAGTATCCTTTGGCTGGCAAAATCCGGGTCCCTAAACGTTCTCGTGTATCAGATTCTTCCTCGGACGCGGCTAGCACGCCCGAGGATTTCCTCATCAATACCGGGTTAGGATTACTCTCCTTTTCATTTTTCAACACTTTAATCTTTTCTGTAACTAAATTCACCTCTTTTCGCTTCAGTGCCAAAGCTATTGTGGAGGAAGACCCGGAATCTTCTCCAACCGCATCTCCTCCACCTGCCAGAACTGAACCCTCTCCAATGGAAGTACAAGTTGAGGAGGCGGGTCAAAAAGAAGAATCTGGCGCCGAAAACGTGGTAACCTCACCACCAAGTCCGCCAGTTGCTCCAAAACCAAGCCCAGATGCGCAATCACCCGGGCATGGGTCTGGAACCAAAGAAGTTGACCCAGAAGTCCAGATCACCGGGTCTAAGCAAGGCCCGGCTCCTGGCGTGTCCACTGCTATTGCCAAGGTCACAGCACCAGAAATCAAGGTGGATCCCTCTGCAAAGGGCAAGGACCCGGTTGCTTCTTTGGATCTGGCGACTCTGAACTCCATGTCCACACCGGCTCTGTGCGAGGAATACTTTTCTCGCCTTGCTCATCATAAGAACTTGGAGACTGAGCTTGTCTCTCTGCTTCAGAAACGGTACCAGGTGTGCTTTTAACTTTACTTACCTTCTTACTTCTTGCATAACCATACTCTGCCTAGCCCCCAAGCTCCAAATTTATCACTTGTTGAAAAACTTGGTGCTTGAAACGCCAACATCCTTTACAAAAACTTTTCAACACTGTAGCCCCCAAGTGCCGGGTTAGCTGTCCACAGCAACCTGGGACTAATCACTTGAACAATTTTAAAATTTACCCGTGTAGCCCCCAAGCACCGGGTTAGCACGCTTGCGGCAACCTGGGGCTTTACTTGTCTGTTGCAAACTTTTGAAACTTTGTAGCCCCCAAGTTCCAGGCTAATAATTCCTTAGTAACTTGAGGCTAAACTGTGCACTTTTTTTTTAACAGGAACATGTGAACCAAGCCGATGAAGAAGTGGCCCGGCTACAAGGAGCCTTAAAAGCTGAGACTGAGACCCGGGCTGAAGGGCAAACAAACTTCAAGCCCTGGAAGAAAAATAACTGCCTTGACTCAGGAGAACTCAGACTTGAAGCGGGACATGCAAGAGCATGAAGAAAACTTTCAAGAGCAGCTGACCAGCCTCCAACAGAAATTGAATACAGCTACCAGCGAGCTGACCCGCCTGAAGAAGATGATTACTGCCATGGTTGCCTCCCTTGTTGGTAAGCACAATACTCTCAAAACCCGGTAAATTTTTCGTCTGTTCCAAGCTCGGCATGTAAACTATGCCTGACACTGGTTTCCCTTTTGCAGGTGCACGTGATGGCAACATCCGCAAGACCGCAACTGAGAAAGTCAAATGCATGTATACACTGGTCCGCCAATTATACTTTGGGAGTTGCGAGGTCATCAAAGCTGCAAGAAACTGGGAAAACCCGCCCAGCACTTACACTGAAGTGCTGGGCCATTTGTCCACAATGCCTGGCTGGATTCACCTGCTGAAGAAATCTGCATGCAGGGCCGGGGCCATGCGCAGCCTAGCTTTGGCTAAAGCTTACTATCCCCAACTTGACCCGGCTCCTCTGGCATCGGGTTTTCCTGAGTACAATGCAGATGGCACTCCTTTTGACAGGAAGACCTACAGCCGGGTTATGAAGCAGACCCGGTTCGTGGCTACCCAAATTGCCAACAATCTGAAGCTTAACACCATCCAGTATGGCTACAACGAGGCGAATAAAGAAATTGTGGACGACGAGCCTCAACGCATCGACCTGCTACAGAGCTACAAGGAATCTGTTGCTGGTGATAAAACTGCTCCAAGTACTTCCGCTGCGCCAAGCTCCTCAACTCCCACTGTGCCACCTCCAGCGCGTGCACCAGTGGAAGATGAAGATGAACATTACTTCCAGTCCCTTCAACTTGTCACCTGGCGCACTGATGGAGCCCCCAAGACCCGGGAAGCAGAAGCAGAGACGGCCAAGGATGACTCGACAAGCGCCAAAGACGACACCCCAGCTACAACTCCTTCCACTAACCCGGCTCCAGAAGCCGGCTCTTAACTTATGCAGATGCTGTGCTCTGCTAGAAAACTTATATCATTCGGCCCTTGGGGCACTTTATTGTAATAACTTAGCTATTCTGATACCATGCCTGTGATGTGTGCTTTTGCACTTGTTTTAAACTTTGGTGAAACTATGTGGAATCACATGACATTGAAATATCCAATTGCTTATCTTCTGTGGTTTTGATGACCCTTTTGGTTTCTTTAACTGTGAGCCGGCTTTCGCATGGATATCCTGGCGCAACTTCTCTGAGAAAAACAGGGTCAAACCAAGTCCCAATGGGCTTCATGGTTGATTGAGTTTCCAGGTGTGCAATCAGGCCATATAAGTGCGAGTCACATCAGCTACACAGCAAGATAACCAAGAATACTAGTGGCATAAAAGCCGGGTCTTGGGATTGCAGCTACAGACTTTTTGCAGTAAGAGCCCCCAAGACCTGGATCAATGTTTATAAAGTAAAGGGCTTATGCCTCAGTACCCCATTGATCCAAAATACTGGTGGGACGCACTCTCTGGGCATCCTCAAAAATAAAAAACTTAAACAACTGCAACCAAAACTGAAACCCGGGGATACTTATGAGCCGGGTCCTGGGGAAATAACTTTAGCTATCTCAATGACAAGCCCCCAGGACCAAGCTTGACCAGAACTGCCACAATACATATAGAACAAAGAAAAATAACCGGCTTATAAAACTGAAACATAAACTGAGACAAGACAAATTTCTTTTCAACCTTCACTTTATTGATAGAAAAGGTTAGGTCAGCAAGCCGCCTCATTAAAAACCTTCCAGTCCCCTTAGGTACCCTGGTAAGGAAAAGAGCGCGTCTGAAACCTGCTGCCTGTTACATCGTGTGTTACATCTGATACATCTTTTTCATGCTAAGTATAATATGGGCGCAGCTGCGCAATGTTCCACGGCCTCTCACGCTCTTCCATAGAAAAGGTAGAGCGTGTTGAGTCATTGACTGTCTCTGATTTCTCTCTAGCGTCCACCAAATAGTATGAACCATTGTTCAATTTCTTGCTTATGATGAAGGGCCCTTCCCAAGGAGGAGATAACTTGTGCATCCCTTCCTTGGACTGCACCCATCGCAACACTAGATCACCTTCCTGGAAGGTGCGAGTTTTAACCCGGCGGCTGTGATACCGCCTCAAATCTTGCTGATAAATTGCTGATCTTTCCAATGCTTGCTCTCTATTCTCCTCCAGCAGGTCAACAGAATCCTGCCGGGTCTTCTCATTTTCTGTCTCCACGTAAGCCGCCACGCGAGGCGAGTCATGAATAATATCACTTGGCAAAACTGCCTCTGCCCCATACACCATGAAGAAAGGGGTCATCTTTGTGGATCTGTTTGGTGTTGTATTGATTCCCCAAACAACTGATGGCAATTCCTCCACCCACGCTCCGGCGGCTCTGAGACACGGGACCCGGAGACGTGGTTTCAATCCTCTGAGTAACTCCTGGTTAGCTCGTTCAACTTGCCCATTGGCCTGAGGATGAGCCACAGAAGCAACATCCAAACGTATACCATTGTTTCCACAAAACTTTGCCATCTCTCCCAAGGACATATTAGTACCATTGTCTGTGATAATACTATGGGGATACCCAAACCTGTGTATGATCTGCTTCAAAACTTCACTGCTGTTGCCGCCTCACAATTTGTAACAGGCATGACCTCAACCCACTTGGTAAACTTGTCAATGGCAACGAGGAGGTGGGTTTTCTTACAAGGAGACATGCTGAAAGGACCCACCATATCAAGCCCCCAAACTGCAAAGGGCCAAGTCAAAGGTATTGTTCTCAACTCCTGAGCCGGCACATGAATCTGTCTTGCATACCTTTGACATCCATCACATCTATTCACCAAGCGCTCTGCATCTGCCTGGGCTGTGAGCCAAAAGAAACCGTGCCTGAAAGCTTTTGCAACCAAGGACCTAGTTGAAGCATGATGACCACAATCTCCCTCGTGAATTTCCTTCAAAATTTGCCGGCCCTCCTTTCCAGACACACATCTCTGATATACCCCTGAAACACTTCTCTTATATAACTCACCATCTATGACCACATAGGCCTTGCACCGGCGCACGATCTGCCGGGCTATGACTTCCTGCTGGGGCAACTCCCCTCTCAAAAGATATGCAAGATACGGTTCTGTCCACTCTGGAATTTCCCGGGTTACAGCCACCAGCTGCGAATCCGGGTCTACCAACTCTTCCTCATCCTGGGACTTGACTGATGGAGCCCATAGCTCGTCCAAGAAAACGTTAGGTGGAACCGGCTCTCTGCGTGAGCCGAGTCTTGACAAAGCATCTGCAGCATCGTTTTTCCTGCGGTCAATGTGATCCACCTGATAGCCTGAGAAGAACCCAGCTACTCTATCCACCTCTCGCCTGTAAGCCGCCATAGTTGCATCTTTTCTGTCCCAAGTTCCTGAAACTTGCTGCGCCACAAGATCTGAATCCCCATAGCACTTAATACGCTTGATGTTCATCTCCTTTGCCATACGCAAACCATGTAACAAGGCCTCATACTCTGCCACATTATTGGTACAATCAAAGTGAATTTGCAAAACATAACTCAACTTGTCACCTTTGGGAGAAGTTAACACCACTCCAGCTCCTGAACCTTGCTCTTGTTTAGACCCGTCAAAATGCATAACCCAAGATTTGAGACTCGGGGTGAGAGGTGGTGCATTCAACTGTGTCCAATCATTAAGAAAATCTGCCAACGCCTGAGACTTGATAGCTGTGCGAGGCACATAATCAATGTGATAATCCCCCATTTCAATTGCCCACTTGGCAATTCTTCCTGTAGCTTCGGAGTTTCTGATGATATCTGCTAAGGGAATAGAACTGACCACCGTAATTGGATGCTCCTGAAAATACGGCTTCAACTTTCTACTAGCCATGAAAACACCAAACACTAGCTTCTGCCAATGTGGGTATCTCTGCTTTGCTTCTGATAGGACCTCGCTGACATAATAGACCGGCCTTTGTACCGGGTTCTCTTTTCCTTCCTCTTTTCGCTCAACCACCACCACGGCACTCACAGCTTGAGGCCCGGCTGCAACATACAAAAGCATGGGTTCCTTGGGACCCGGCGCCGCTAAAACTGGCGCTTCTGACAACTGCTTCTTCAAGGCCTCAAAGGCCTCATCTGCCTCTTGATTCCACACAAAATTATCTGTCTTCTTCAACAGCTTATACAACGGAATAGCTTTTTCTCCAAGCCGGGAAATAAACCGGCTCAACGCAGCCACACAGCCTGTCAGCTTCTGAACATCAGCCAACTCCTCTGGCCTTTTCAAACTCTGGATTGCACGAATTTTTTCCGGGTTTGCCTCAATTCCACGCTCTGACACAATGAAACCAAGTAACTTGCCCGCTGGAACCCCAAACACACACTTCGTAGGATTAAGCTTCATCTTGTACTCTCTCAGATTCTTGAATGTCTCTGCAAGGTCATTAATAAATGACCCGGCTTTTTCTGACTTGATAACCACATCATCAACATAAGCATGCACATTGCGCCCAATCTGATCATGAAAACAATTCTGGATACACCTCTGATAAGTTGCTCCTGCATTCTTTAACCCAAAAGTCATGGTCTTGTAACAAAAAGCACCAAAGGGGGTGATAAACGACGTCTTCTCCCAATCTTCCTTGTTAAGTTTGATCTGATGATAACCTGAATACGCATCCAGAAAACACAAGAGCTCGCTGCCTGCAACTGCGTCAACGATTTGATCGATGCGCGGTAGTGCAAACGGATCCTTGGGACAATACTTGTTCAAACTCGTGAAATCAATACACATCCTCCACTCATTATTCTTTTTTAGAACCAAAACCGGGTTAGCTAACCACTCTGGATGAAACACTTCCATGATAAAGCCGGCCTCCAAAAGCCGGGCTATCTCTTCTCCAATTGCTTTTCTCCTTTCTGCATTCATTTTTCTCAAACCTTGTTTTACCGGCCTAGCCTTGGGATCAACATGTAAACGGTGCTCAGCGAGTTCAGTTGGAATGCCTGGCATGTCACTAGGTGTCCACGCAAAAACATCCCGATTCTCACGGATGAACTCGATGAGCGCGCTTTCCTATTTGTCAGTTAAGTTTGTCCCTATGGCGAACTGCTTGGAGGAATCCCCAGGCACAAAATCCACCATTTTTGTGTCCTTTGCTGCTTTAAACTTTGCCCTATCATCTTCTGTCATTGGCTTCTTGAGCGCCGTGTTATCCTGTGGGTCAACATTTGATCTATAAGCTTTCAACTCCTCTCTAGCACAAGTTTGTTCTGCCAGGGCTGCATCCCCTCATCGCATTCTGCTGCAATCTCTCTGTTACCATGTACTGTAACGATCCCATTGGGACCCGGCATTTTCAACTGTAGATACACATAACACGGCCTTGCCATGAATTTGGCATAAGCCGGCCTTCCCAATAACGCATGATAAGGACTTGGAAACTTTACTACCTCGAACGTGAGCCACTCTGATCTAAATTATGGATAGACTCGCCAAAAGCAACCTCCAGTGCAATCTTTCCCTCTGGTGTGGCTGATTTCCCAGGAACTATACCGTGAAAAATTGTTGACGTTTTCTGCAACTGTGACTCCTTCAATCCCATACGCACAAATGTATCCCAGTACAGGATATTAATACTACTACCACCATCCATCAGAACTTTTTTCAACTCGAAATTGTGAACTTGAGGAGCCACCACGAGAGCCAGCAGACCCGGGTGCTCCACCACCTCTGGATGATCTGCCCTACTCCATGTGATGGTGTGCTCTGACCACCTCAGATATCTTGGCACCCCAACGGCCACTGTGTTAACTGCCCTCTTGACTAACTTTTTCTCTCTCTTGGTAGTGCCACTGGTGTATATGTGATACTGGCCCAACTGCCTCGGGTTCTGAGAAAATCCTCCCTGATTACTTGTATTCTGGTTCGGACCCTGACCCGGGTTTCCAGTGGGTACCGCATTTGCTCCTGTTAGAGGCCCCGCAGCCGGGTTACCACCCTGGCCGGGTCCTCCACTTCTGTTTGCTCCCTGCAGAGCTCTCTGCACCTCATTATTTTTCCACCTATTCAAATCCACACACTGTGCCAATGAATGATTGGATGGTCTACCCATCTTGCTATGGCGAGGACACGGCATCCTAAAAGCTTCCTCAGTACTCATTGGGCGTGTTCCCTGGTAACTACCTCCACTATTGTGATTCCCACTGTTTCCCTGATAACCCCTGTTGTCCTGGTAGTTCCCGTCCATCCTTTGCCTCTGAAACCCGGTATTGGTGTTTGCTACTAACTCTGAACTTCCATCATTATGACCTCGCTTATGCTGATTCTGATTGTTGTTATTGTTGTTTCCCGAGCCATTATTGTTCCTTCCACCATTATTTGCCGTGCCTTTCCCCTTCTCTTCCTCAGGCTCATCCTGAGTTTTGTCCGTGGCTGCGTGCCTATTGCAAGCATCCATCAACTCTGCCATGGTGACCGGCTTAACCCGGTGCCCTTCCTTCATGCGACCCAGCTTCTGGACAAGTGGTGCATATTTACAAGTTTCTCCATTGATGAAATTGCATCCTTGGGCTCAATACCAGATGAAGAGTGCAGGATCTCCGTGACCCGGCCCATCCAATGACGTGCTGACTCGCCTTTTTTCTGTATACAACGATCAAGATCCTCAATGGAAAACAAACGCTTGCACGTACCCTGAAAATGCTTGGTGAAAACCGCCTTCAACTCATCCCAGGAATTAATGGACTTCTCTGGTAGATTTTTAAACCACAACTTCGCTGCTCCATCGCTCATCATCAAATACATGTACTTGGCACAAACATTCTCTGTGGCATTGCGTATACACATTGCCATCTCATAACTGCTCAACCAGCTGGCCGGGTCCACGCTGGGCTCATAATTGGATATCTTACTTGGCTCCTTAAACTTCTCGGGGAAGGGCTCTGCTCTAATGGAATCTGAAAGACATTTTGGCCCGGCTAAACTGGAAGAACTTGACAAATATTGATATTACCGGGTGAGCTTGCAGACGCGGCTGGTGCGGACCCGGTCCTCCTTGTGGTACTCCTGCTGCAGGTACTGCCGGGTTTGCATTGCCCGCACTTCTCCCCGCGCGTGATCTATTGACTATCTGCTGAGCTATGGAAACTGCTGGGGCGGGTTGATGCTGCTGATTGTTTTGATTTTGATTTTGCTGGGGCGGGTTTTGCTGCTGTGCCGCTACAGGCCCGGCCAATGGCGGGTTACCTCCATTGCGACTCTTACTACGATACGTTGTGGAATGCAATGCACTTTTCTCCCTTGAATACTGAGTTTGCTGGACAACTGCAGTGCGTAACATGTCAATGGCACGCCGGGCCTCAATCTCCGCTGGCGTGTCTCCCAATGGAATACGATCAAGCGCCAAAGTTGCTGCATACACGTTATCCGCCGGATTTGAATAGTGACCCGCCGGCGTGTGGAACCTTGGTGCTCTGGGCGGCAGACCCGGATTTCCCCTGGCTCCCCAGCGAGAAGACCCGGCGCCGTTGCCACTGCAACCCCAGCTGCTCCTGTTCCTCTATCTGGTTCTACATCTGCCCTTACAACTGGAGCCACCTGGGTGACACCAACTGGTTGATCTTCTGGGGTCCTAAACAGTACTGCTGGGTTTATAGCGTTTTCTCCAGGGGCAAGCCGGCTCTGGTGCCTCCTCCGGTGCGCCCTGGTCATCTCATTGAAACGATTTTCGTTATCCTCCATTTGCCTCTTTCTTGCTTCTATTTCTTGCCTCTCTGCCTCGGCGTCCCTGCGCATCTGCTCCAACGCTCGGCGTGCTGTATCCAATTCCATTGCTCTAACTGCTGCGTTTTCTGGAGTAACCAACCTTGTAAGGGCTGATGGGTCTAAGACCAGGCCATTGTTAAACAGGCCGGGGCAGCTGCTGTGTTACTTCTTTCCTCTCCTTGGGCCCGGTTATGCAGGAACCCAAAACTGTTTCTGTATCTTGCCGTATCCTCGCTTTCCTCTGAGACCGAAGCCGGCTCTCCATCAGCTCTCTGTTCTGCCAATTCCAGGATCGGGGGCAGCGGCTGTTGACCCGGGGTAAAGGCCGGTGGAACAACAGCTGATGGTGATGGTTGCATGCTGGACGAAGGCGCGGTGTACACCGCTACCCTACGAACCGGCTTGGACTTGACTCTTGTTCCTCATCATCTTCCTCTTCTGCATCATACCCGAACCGGCCTTCAAACAGGGGCAAGATTGATTCCGACCCGGCTTGTTCCACCGCGTCACCCGGGATTTCTACCGGGTCAACCAGCCGTTCCTCCAGCGTGTTCAAGACCTCAACTTCAGCTGTGCCAACTGATTCCTCTCCATCAGATTGAACAATTGTGGCGGCTCCTGACACAGATTCATAATCTCCATTACTAGCAGATCTAGTTGTAATCATGCCCACAAAAACATTAAATTTGCCAATTGGAATAACATCACCTGATTCAAGTAGATCAGATTCCGGACCCCAGCCAAAATCATCGACGATGGATTCTCCTTGCTCATTGACTGTGATCTGGCCAAAAACAAAGTTTTCGACCCCTCTCTTTGCTTCTCCCATGATGGTGACACCTTTGGCCGCGGATTCCCACAGACGGCGCCAACTGTCGTGGGGTAGATAACACGGCAGATGCTACTTTGGGGTAGCTTGAGTTTTTGGGTAAGGCGACACTGGCGTCTGGGAGATTGTTTAGCATTGCAGGGGACACAGGTTTACCCAGGTTCGGCCTCTCCATTGGAGATAAAGACCTACTTCCTGCTATCTTATTATTACTCTTGGTCTCGATCTCGATAACCCGGCTACGACAACAGAGCCGGATCTCGATCTAGGTTACAAAGCTTATGTGTCTCTCTCGATGGTTCTCTCGCCTAAAGCTTGGGGATTATGAAAGTCTTGCTAGCTATGGCTCAGGGGCCGGTTTATATAGATACCGGGCCCTCTGACCGCGTACACAATAGAGCCGGGTTCTACCCGAACTCCAAGTCCTATCCTAACTCCTTTATTCTTCGTGCACTCCAAGCTTCAACCGCCTCTCGAACCGCCTCTGGTACCTTCCAGAATATCGCCTTCCTTAGCCGGGTCACCGCCAAGGCCGGCCCAGAAACATAACCCGGCCCGTGCTGAGGGCTAACTGCCCTGACCGGGCCTCCTTCCTGGCGGGTCACGTTTCCCTCTTCATGGGCCTACCGGGTTATTATCCCTCCATCAAATGGGGTGCCCAGTCCCAATTAATTACAACTATAACTGCTTAATTCTCTTCACATGTTTTGCCATGATTTATCAGAAGCAAATTTGAAAGTGTTAAACATTATCAAATATGCACTCCTCCATGGTATGCGATTGTTGGAAGGCACCCAAGGATTCGGTTAGCCATGGCTTGTGTAAACAAAGGTTAGGAGGAGTGTCATAACAATTTATAAATATGCATGTGTAAACAAAAGAGAAGAGGGATGATCTACCCTTGGGTAGAAATAACGTCCTTCATGGGAGCCGCTCTTGAAAGTCTGGGTGACAAGGGGGATAGAGTACCCACTACCATTCGTTGAAAACAACAAACACCTCTCAAAAACTTACTTTATGCTCTCTATATGATTTCAAAAACTTAAAAGGCTCTAGCACATGATTTAATCCCTGCTTTTCTCTGCGAAAGGCCTTTCTTTTACTTTATGTTCAGTCAGTTTACCTACTTCTTTCTATCTCATAAGGAAACACTTGTGTCAACTTTGTGTGCAACAATTCTTAAATGCTTACTTATTGCACTTGTTATAGTACTTTGTGTTGACAATTATCCATGAGATATACATGCCTTTACTTAGAATCTATTGCTTTATGAGTTAACTCTTATGCAAAACTTTTTGATGCTTGTCTTAAAAGTACTATTAATGAAAAGTTTTTGCTTATATGATTCAGTTGTTTACTCTTTATCTATTTGTTGGCAAACTATAGACCATTGCCTTGAGTCATTTCATTCATGACACGAGCCTTGCAATATTATTTGATCAAGATTGTGTGACAGCATGTCTCCTCAGAAATTATCTTGTTGTTATCGTTTTACCTACTCGAGAACGAGTAGAACTAAGCTTGGGGATGCTTGATACGTCTCCAACGTATCCATAATTTTTGATGTTCCATGCTTATATTATACCAATTGCTACATGTTTTATTTACACTTTATATCATTTTTATGCATTTTCTGGGACTAACCTATTAACAAGATGCCACAGTGCCAGTTTCTATTTTCTGCTGTTTTTGTGTTTCAGAAAAGTTGTTCTAGAAATATTCTCGGAATTGGACGAAACAAAAGCCCATGGTCCTATTTTTCTGTCACATACACGGAGTCCGAAGGAGACACGAAGGGGACCGAGGAGGCGGCCACACCATACGGTGGCGTGCCCCCCTTCTGCCGCGCCGCCACGTGGTGTGGGCCCCTCAGGTCTCCACCGACGTCGCCCCTTCGCCTATAATTCATCTTTTCGGGAAAACCCTAGATTCCCGAGTCATTATCCATGAAAAGTTTCAGAGCCGACGCCGCCGTCAACCCTAACTCGGGAGGGTTCTGAACCTCTCTTCCCGGCACCCTGTCGGAGAGGGGAATCATCACCGGAGGGCTCTACATCGCCATGCCTGCCTCCGGAGTGATGTGTGAGTAGTTCATCCTTGGACTATGGGTCCATAGCAGTAGCTAGATGGTTGTCTTCTCCTTTTGTGCCATCATGTTTAGGTATTTTGAGCTGCCTATCATGATCAAGATCATCTTATTGTAATGCTACATGTTGTGTTTGCTGGGATCCGATGAATATTCATACTATGTCAAGTTGAATATTGAATTATCATGTCTATGTTATTTACGATCTTGCATGCTCTCCGTTGCTTGTTGATACTTTGGCCAAGTTGATGCTTGTGCTCCAAGAGGGAGTATTTATGCTGGATAGTGGGTTCAGTCTCCATTTAATCTGGAACAGTGACAGAAAGTTCTAAGGTTGTGGATGTGCTGTTGTCACTAGGGGTAAAATAGCGATGCTTTGTCTAAGGATAATTGTGTTGTTTACATTATGCACTTTACTTAATGCAATAGTCTGTTGCTTGCAACTCAATACTGAAAGGGGTACGGATGTTAACCTGAAGGTGGACTATTTAGGCACAGATGCATGCTGGATAGCGGTCTGTGTACCATGTTGTAATGCCCAATTAAATCTCATAGTAGACACTACCTGTACATGCATTATTATGCACTTTTCAATATTGTCAATTGCCCAGCTGTAATTTCTTTACCCAGCATGTTAGTTATCTTTATGGAGAGACAACACTAGTGAACTGTGGACCCTGGTCCATTATTTTACATCTGATAATACAACCTACTGCAATCATTGTTCTCTTTCATTCTCTACAAACAAACATCATTTTCCACACTATAAGTTTAATCCTTTGTTTTCAGCAAGCTGGTGAGATTGACAACCTCACTGTTAAGTTGGGGCAAAATAGTTTGATTGTGTTGTGCAGGTTCCACGTTGGCACCGGAATCATTGGTGTTGCGCCGCACTACACTCCTTCACCAACAATTTTCATAAGTGACTTTGATCTCCTACTGGTTCGATTAAACCTTGGTTTCGTACTGAGGGAAAACTTGCTGCTACGCTCATCATACCTTCCTCTTGGGGTCTCCCAATGAACGTGTGCCTTGCACGTATCAATTCGCACCATCGCTGCCACTCTCGTCGCTACCTTCTTGATTCGCACCTCTGCGACCTTGCCGCAGAGTTAGGGCCCGTCTCGTTCCGCCGATCTCCGACCTCGTCTAGCGCCGGCGCATCTAGTTCGAGCCCGGGTACGCCTCTTCTTCCCTCCCGCCCCGCACGCAACCTGTTCGACCATTGGTTGATAGGCTGAATTTGTGTATTTGTCATTCTTGGCCTTGTTTCATTGCTTTGTTTCGTCAAACAGGCAATGGACAACGACGACGACGAGATCATGTTTTTGGAAATGATGGCGGAGGATGCCGCCCTTGTGGCCGACGCAGAGGAGAATGAGATGTTCATGGCCGTGCTTCTAGACGCTGCACTCAAGGCAGACGCGGTGCCGAAATTTGGAGGATCAGCGAAGGGGCGAAGGCCCAACAAGGAACGACACAGAGCAACTGGGCACATGCTGTTGTACCAAGACTACTTTGCCGACGCTCCGGCGCACTTGCCACATGTATTTCGCAGGCGCTTTAGGATGAGTAGGAGATTGTGTAGGAAGATCGTGCATGGCGTTCGGGAGTACGACGACTAGTTTGAGCTGAAGAGAGACTGCACTGGCGTCCTTGGATTTTCATCTCTTCAGAAATGCATGTTGGCCATATGGTGCCTTGCTTACGAGCTACCCGCGGATGCCTTGAATGACTATCTCCGTATGTCTGAGTCCACCGCCGTCGAAGCCACCTACAGATTCTGTAAGGCAGTTGTGAAGGTGCTCGGAGAGGAATATCTGAAAACACCAAATGAGGCAGACACGGCGCGTCTGTTGGCATAAGGCCAAGAAAGAGGATTTACAGGGATGCTTGGAAGTATCGATTGCATGAACTGGAACTGGAAGAACTGTCCGTTCTCGGCAAGGGATGTAAAAGTTAGGCCATCACGAAAAGTGCAGTGTTATGCTTGAAGTCGTGGCAGATTATGATCTTTGGATATGGCATGCCTACTTCGGCACCACTGGTGCCGCCAATGACATCAATGTGCTTCACAAGTCCACTGTGATCAAGAAACTTTGCGATGGCCTAACTCCACCATGCAACTATGTGATCAATGGCCATGACTATAACAAGGGGTACTATCTTGCTGACGGTATCTATCCCGCTTGGTCTACATTTGTGAAGACCATCTGCAACCCTCTCGGCGGGGTAGATTGCCATTTTGCAAAGAAACAAGAGTCTGTTCGCAAAGATGTGGAGCGGGCTTTCGGTGTGCTCCAGGCCAGGTGGGATGTTGTCCGCTACCCTTGTCTTTCATTGTCGCTAGATGAAATGAGTGATATCATGAATGCTTGTGGCATCATGCACAACATGATCATTGAGGACGAGCCTGATAAAAGGAGGCAACAGGTTGGCGAACAGTTTGATTTCCAGGGGCCTAAGGCCAATCCACAGCCGGGCGCGCCGACGCAGTATCAAGAATTTCTTGCCGTACATCGGGAAATTCGTGATGAAACTCTGCATCAGCAACTACACAATGACCTCGTGGTGCACCTGTGGGCTATCAAAGCGACTCAGCCGGCGGATGTTTGATATGGTTTAAAGTTGAATTCAAATTTAAACTTTGTATTCAAATAAGAACTTGTGTTGTAATAGTGCCTATTACTTTTGAACTTTAATGCACGCATCTACCTATTACATACGATTACAACTATTCCTCATCATCGGAGTCAGCCTTAGGCGGCGGTGTCCCAGGCACGTCGTCCGCCGGCGCCGCGTCTAGAGTTCCGGCTGCCACTCCGGTTCTAGGGCCTGGGCGACGGTCGGTCCTGCTGATACCCACAAGTATAGGGGATCATTGAAATCTTCAATGTATAAGTATAGTATGATCCCACGAGGAGTAGAAGGTATAAGTATTTATCCTCTCAAATAAGAGTGTCACTTATCTTATTATCTATGCACTAGACAAACTAAAATGATTAAATGATGCAAGTGTTTTTGGGTTTTTGGTGTGGAGTTTGCAATAAAGTAAAAAGCTAAAAATAAAATATGATAAGTGAAATCTCTCAAAGAGAGAAAGCCCAATCCTCTATGCAGCAAGAGGACAAGCTCAAATGTGTGTTTCTTATAAGTGGAGAACGTTCCCAAGGGCTACCTAGACTTTATGGCATAAATATTTCTAGAACAACAAGGTAAGCATTTTGTCAAGTTTTAATCTTCTTTGGACGGAGCCATAATTAGGGAAAGCTAAATAAATAAACTAAACCCCCTTATGATGGTTCTTATGGCCCAGTAAATGACTGCACAAGAGCTATTAAGACATAGAGTCCCACCATAGCCTTAAACTCTAAGGTCCCCGATACTAATACCCTCATAATGCAACTTCATGACTCGGTCTCAGGTTTACATGTCCTCCCAAGTCTCCTTCACTCCATTACACTAAGGTGTTCTCCTATGAGCCCATATAGGTGAAGTGGTGTGCAGTCGACGTTTGTACAACCCCATCATAGAATTACATAAAAAGATAAACACTAGACAAAATACCAACACATGTCATATACAAATCATTGCCAATCCATCCTATGCCCCCAGGAACATGAGAGAACTACTCACAACGCGGAGACATGATATGATTCAATGGCATAAATGATACAACACAATCTGAAAATATAGTCTCACCATAAAATAATGACAAGTAGCTAATCATACACAGTTAGAATAGCACTTAAAAAATTATCTAGGGTTCAACAATCTCAAACTATGAGGGGATGAAGTGGATCACGAAGATGGTGATGGAGCTGGTGCTGGTCTTGACAGTGGTGTTGATGGAGACTCCGATCTTCTCCGGCATTAGCCTTCTGTCTTCTGTTTCTTGGTTGTGTGTTTCTCCGCTGCCTCCTCGCGAAACTCCTTGGGGGACTATTTTTATAGACGTTTTTAGGTCAAGACGACGCCACGAAGACGAAAACGGACGGCATCAGAGCCACGAGGAATAAAAGAGGTGGTCCCACACGGCCCAGGAATCTGGCCGCGTGGGACCATTGATACGTCCATTTTACATCACTATTTTATATCATAATTTTCTGTTATTCATTGATATATTTCATATTTAGAGATGATACTTATGTTATTCTACCTATTTTGCATGTTTGATGATTATTGGAGAATTAACCACCGAGTCAGGATTCTGATGGAAAAAGGACCGTCAAGAAGACATATTTCTGAAGATCAGCAATTAGCAGAAAATATCCAGAAGTTCCTATTTTGTCAGATGCCGGAGGCAGCCAAAACGGGAGGCCAAGGTGGGCCACCATGGGCCCTCACCATGCCATGGTGCGCACCCTGGCTGACGCGCCGCCACGTGGTGAGGAGGCCCAGGCCCACCTCTGCCGGTGCCCTTTCGCATACTTCATCCCCAGGAAACCCTAACACATGGGGAGTCATCGAGGAAATATTCCGCCGCCTCGACGAGGCGGAAAACACCAGAGAGAGAAAAGCTCTCCGGCAGGGAGAAATCTGCCGGGGAAATTCCTTCCTGGAGGGGGGAAATCGTCGCCATCGTCACCGTCATCGAGCTGAACTTCATCGGGATCATCATCATCTCCACCGCCAGCACCATCATCTCCACCGCTCCACTCCGTTCCGCTGTAACATCTAGGGTTGTATCTTGTCTAGTTCATAGGGGAAACTTTCCCGGTGTTAATTACTCCTTGTGGTTGATGCTATTGAGTGAAACCGTTGAATTAAGGTTTATGTCCAGATTGTTATTCATCATTATATCACCTCTGATCATGATCCATATGATGTCTTGTGAGTAGTTCGTTTAGTTCTTGAGGACATGGGAGAAGTCTTGATGTTAGTAGTGAACTATGTTGAGTAATATTTAATGGTTTGATATTTAAGTTGTGGTGCTATTCTTCTAGTGGTGTCATGCGAACGTCGACTACATGATACTTCACCTTTATGGGCCTAGGGGAATGCATTGTGTATTCGAATATTAATTGTGGGGTTGCCGGAGTGACAGAAACCTAAACCCCCGTTGGTATATCGATGCATGAGGGATAGCAGGATCTCAGAGTTTAAGGCTGTGGTTAGATTTATTTAATTACTTTCTTGTATTTGCGGATGCTTGCAAGGGGTATAATCACAAGTATGTATTAGTCCTAGGAAGGGCGGTGCATTAGCATAGGTTCACCCACACAACACTTATCAAAACAATGAAGATTAATCAACTATATGAAGCGAAAGCACTTGACGAAATTCCCGTGTGTCCTCAAGAACGTTTGGTCATCATAAGTAAACCTACCGGCTTGTCCTTTGCTGTAGAAAGGATTGGGCCACTCGCTGCAATTATTATTACTGTCTTTTATTTACTTGTACTTTATTTATCTGCTATATCAAAAACCCTAAAAACTTGTCTGCTAGTATTTACAGTGAATTCCTAATCAAAACTGCTTGTCAACACCTTCTGCTCCTCGTTGGGTTCGACACTCTTATTTATCGAAAGTACTACGATACACCCCCTATACTTGTGGGTCATCAAGACTATTTTCTGGCGCCGTTGCCGGGGAGTGAAGCGCTATTGGTAAGTGGAATTGGTAAGGAAAACTCTTACTGTACGTGTGTTTTTATTTCTGTCTGCTGCTATATTTCATCATGGAGAGATCTTCTCTTGAATTCCTATTTGGAAAAACCACTACCACTGCTAAGGTAGTAGAGGAGGCGCCATCTGTGCAAGTAATCCCATTCAAAATACCTATGAAAATTGTTGAACGTGTTACGAATAACCGCTATGAAGGGGATGGAACTGTCCATCCTGGTGATCATTTTATTTTTACATGAATTATGCGAGTTATTCAAGTGTGCAGGTATTTCAATGGAAGAAGTTAAGAAGAAATTATTCTCTATATCGCTGTCTGGTAGAGCTGCACATTTATAAACTGCTGAAGAATGGGCGTTCTCTTGGTTGGGAGGAAATTGTACCTCTCTTTTATTCTAAATTCTATCCTCCAAGTGAGATTCACAAAGACCGGAACCTCATATATAATTTTTGGCCTCATGATGGAGAGAGTATTGCCCAAGCGTGGGGGAGATTGAAGTCACTAATGCTCAAATGCCCCATTCATGAGCTTCCTGGTAATGTTGTTGATAACTTCTATGCAAGGCTTTCCTTTCAGGATAAAACTTATTGGATACTGCTTGTTCTGGATCATTCACTCGTAATAAAGAAGAGTTTAAATGGGACCTTCTTGATCGGATTCAGGAGAACACTGAAGGATGGGAGAACGACAAAGGTAGAGAGTCAGGTATAAAATATGATTTCGAATGTATTAAAACTTTCATGAATACTGATGATTTTCGAATATTAGTACTGTTATGGCCTTGACTCTCAAGTTGTTGCAAATTACTATAAAGCTTTTGCCTCTTATTTCGGTATGCCTAAAGGGTTTTAAGAAATATCATGAACCTTATAAAGATAAACTGTTTCTCCTATGACTAGAAGTATTGAAGTTAATACTGTTGATCACATTATTCCTGAGCCTTATATTGAAAAATTCCTTTTCCTGCTAAAATAAAGGAACATTATTATAGCTAGTGTTGTTAACAAAAGTACAAAGAAAGCTATAGAACCTGATGAACAAATAACTGTTGAACCTGTTGTAGCAATAATAAGGACCTTGTCACCGAAAATATAGAAGATGGGCACATTTTTTTGTGAAGATGCTTCTAATATTGTTTCACATCCTAAAAGCTCTAGGAAAACTAGTGTTCCTGTGCTTTCTGTTAGGATAGGTGATCATTGCTATTATGGTTTATGTGATATTGGTGCAAGTTCAAGTGCTATTCCTTATGAGCTTTACAGGGAAATATGCATGAAATTGGTTCTTGTGAACTTGAAGAAATTGATGTGGTTATTCAGCTTGCTAATAGAGAAACTATCTCTCCAATTGGTATTGTTAGAGATGTGGAAGTTTTATGTGGTAAGACTAAATATCCTGCTGATTTTCTAGTACTTGGTTCAGCTGCTAGTAAAACTTGTCCTATCATTTTTGGTAGACCTTTTCTGAATACTTGTGGTGCTGTTATAGATTGTAAGAAAGAGAAAATCTTTACTAAATTTGCTGGTGAATCTTATGAGTTCAATTTCTCTAAATTTGCCAAAGCTCCTTATGAAACTGAATTGCCTAATGAAGATTTTAAAGTTGCTCAGCTTGCCTCTATTGCTCTTGCTCCTAACAATGCTTTGCAGCAACACATGGAGGACCACGAAAGTGAGGTCTTTATGGAAGAAAGGAATGAGCTTGACGAAATATTTCTTCGTCAACCAATACTTAAACATAATTTACCGTGGAAGATTTGGGTACCACCCACCACCAAGGAGGATCCTGTTTTCGATTTAAAACCTTTACCTGATAATCTTAAATATGCTCATATTGATGATAAGAAAACATATCCTGTTATTATTAGTTCTAAACTTTCAGGTAGAGAAGAGAAAGATTGTTGGAAGTGTTGAAGAAACACCGTGGAGCTATGGCTACACTCTTGATGATTTAAAAGGGATTTCCCCTGCTATTTGTCAACATGCTATTAATATGGAACCTGATGCAAAGCCAGTTGTTGAACATCAACGTCGTTTAATACCCAAGATGAAGGAAGTGGTAAGAAATGAGGTATTGAAACTTCTTGAAGCTGGTATTATTTATCCTATTGCTGATAGTAGATGGGTAAGTCTGTGCATGTGTTCCTAAGAAAGGAGGAATTACTGTTGTGCCAAATGAAAATGATGAACTTATTCCTCAAAGAGTAGTAGTTGGTTATAGAATGTGCATTGATTTTAGAAAGGTTAACAAAGTTACTAAGAAGGATCATTATCCTTTACCTTTTATTGATCAAATGTTAGAGAGATTGTCTAAGAAAACTCATTTTTGTTTCCTTGATGGTTATTCTGGGTTTTCTCAAATTGCTGTGAGAAAGCAAGATCAAGAGAAAACCACTTTTACTTGTCCTTATGGAACTTATGCTTATAGACGTATGCCTTTTGGTTTGTGTAATGCTCCTGCTACTTTTCAAAGATGCATGTCTGCTATTTTTCATGGTTTTTGTGAGGAAATTGTGGAAGTCTTCATGGACGATTTCTCCGTCTATGGAACTTCTTTTGATAATGCTTGCACAATCTTGATAAAGTTTTGCAGAGATGTGAGGAAACTAATCTTGTTCTTAATTGGGAGAAATGCCACTTTATGGTCAATGAAGGAATTGTTCTTGGACATAAAATTTGAAAGAGGCATTGAAGTTGACGAGCTAAAGTTGAGGCAATTGAGAAAATGCCTTGCCCAAGATGTCAAAGGTATTCGTAGTATTCTTGGTCATGCTGGTTTCTATAGAGGTTTATTAAAGATTTCTCTAAAATTTCAAAGCCTCTTACTAATCTTCTCCAAAAAGATGTACCTTTTGTTTTTGATGATGATTGTAAGGAAGCTTTTGAAACTCTAAAGAAGGCTTTAATTACTGCTCCTGTTGTTCAACCACCTGATTGGACTTACCTTTTGAAATTATGTGTGATGCTAGTGATTTTGCTGTTGGTGTGTTCTTGGACAGCGAATAGATAAGAAGTTGAATGTTATTCATTATGCTAGTAAGAATTATGCCACCACTGAAAAGGTTCCTAGCTGTAGTTTTTGCTTGTGACAAATTTAGACCTTATATTGTTGATTCAAAGTCACTATTCATACTGATCATGCTGCTATTAGGTACCTTATGGAAAAGAAAGATGCTAAGCCTAGGCTTATTAGATGGGTGCTTCTTTTACAAGAGTTTGATTTGCATATTGTAGATAGGAAAGGTGCTGAAAATCCTGTTGCTGATAATTTGTCTAGATTGGAAAACATTGCTTATGATCCTATTCCTGTTAATGATAGTTTTCCAAATGAACAGTTGGCTGCAATAAGGGTAAGTTCGCGAGATAGTCCTTGGTATGCTGATTATGCTAACTTTATTGTTTCCAAGTACTTGCCTCCAACCTTTTCAGCTCAGCAAAGAAGGAAATTCTTTTATGACTTGAGGCATTATTTTTGGGATGACCCACTTATATAAAGAAGGAGTGGATGGTATTATGCGAAGATGTGTTCCAGAACATGAACAACAAGAGATATTGAGAAAATGTCATGGTAGTGCTTATGGAGGACATCATGCTGGAGATAGAACTGCACAAAAGGTTCTACAATCAGGTTTTTATTGGCCTACTCTTTTAAAGATGCAAGAAAGTTTATTTTATCTTGTGATGAATGTCAAAGAGTTGGTAATATCTCTAGACGCAATGAAATGCCTATGAATTATTCTCTTGTTATTGAACCATTTGACTGTTGGGGATTCGACTTTATGGGTCCTTTTCCTCCTTCAGAAGGTAATACTCATATACTTGTTGCTGTTGATTATGTTACTAAATGGGTAGAAGCTATACCTACAAAAAGTGCTGATGGTGAGACCTCTTTAAAAATGCTTCAAGATGTTATTTTTCCTAGGTTTGGTGTGCCTAGATATCTTATGACTGATGGAGGTTCTCATTTTATTCATGGTGGTTTTAGAAAGACCCTTGCTAAATATGGTGTTAATCATAGAATTGCTTCAGCTTATCATCCCCAAACTAGTGGGCAAGTAGAATTATCAAATAGAGAGATTAAATCTATCTTGCAAAAGACTGTTAATAAATCTAGAAAAAATTGGGCTAGTAAGTTAAATGATGCTTTATGGGCTTATAGAACTGCTTATAAAAACCCTATGGGTATGTCTCCTTATAAAATGGTTTATGGTAAAGCTTGTCACTTGCCTTAGAATTAGAACACAAAGCTTATTGGGCAGTGAGAACTTAATAGAGACTTTAAACTTGCTGGTGAAAAAGGTTGCTTGACTTGAGTTCTTTAGATGAATGGAGAAGTGAGGCTTATGAAAATGCTAGACTTTTTAAAGAGAAAGTTAAGAAATGGCATGATAGGAGAATTCTTAAAAAGAGTTTAATGTTGGTGAGAAAGTTCTATTGTATAGGTCTCGTCTCAGATTTTTTGCAGGAAAATTACTCTCAAAATGGGAAGGACCTTTTGTTATTGTAGAGGTGTATCGTTCAGGTGCAATAAAGATTGCTTCACTCAAAGATAACTCTACACAAGTGGTGAATGGGCAAAGACTCAAACATTATATTTCTGGAGATTCTTATAATGAAGATGTTGATATTATTCAAGTGGTGACTCCGGAAGTTTTCATTGAGAAGCAAATTCAGGAACTACAGAGTCTGTTTTTAAATAGGTAATAGTTTCGGTAAGAAAAAGTTCGCGTTTTACTTTCCAAGAGTTATTTTTGTCATTTTTATTAAATATGGAAAATTACGAGACGAAAACGGGTAGGAAACGGTGCCCGAGGGCACCTCACCATGCGTGGCGCGGGCCCACCCCTGGCCGCGCCACCACATGGTGAGGCGCCTCGGAGCCCGTCTCCGACCAGGTTTCTTCTGTACCTTCCTTTTGTTGCGAAACTTTTTGCTATATAATCCCCCATCCCCGAGGTTCGTATATCGTCTTCTTGTCGTGTTTTGTTTCGAGCTGTTTCTGTCCAGATGTCGTCCCAGGGTTCATCCTCAGAAGATTACGTGCAGCGTCGCCAACGTGAGCTCCTCTGAGACCTTGATCAGGGAACTTTCGTTGGATGGGCGGAAGAGGAAAGAGTCACGGCGAGGCGCAAGGACATGAATGAGAGCGTCAAGGAGGAAGTGAAGAAGATGTCATCAGCCAAAAGGGGACAGCCAGCTGCAGGATCAAGGGCTAGCAAGCCCACCTTTGTGGATCGGTTAACACTCAACGTGCTTTTTCTCATAATGTGCAGGGAGCAACCCACATGTTCCAGATTTTAGCTCTTTCCCGTGGTAACTGAAGCCCTTCGAGTTACTGATGAGTTCTGTGATCAGTATCGAGTCCTGAGGATGGAGGTGGAAATACTCCAAGATGAGAACATCAGGCTTCGCCGAATGCTGGAGCGTTTCCTGACCCCGCTCCAAGTCGTCCCACCATCACCGCCAAAGGAGTAATTCATCATTGGTATTGGCATCCCCTTGGCTTGTTCCAAGCTTGGGGGAGTGCCGCGGTATCACACCATTATCTTTACCTTTTACCTTTCAATAGAGTCATATCATGAGTAGGGAAGTTATCTTATAGGATGGTTTGCAGTGTGGAAGTATCTCTCTTTTAGTTGGTTATCTATGTATCCCTTGGTGTGAGTTGCCGTTATGGAATATTAATGAGAAGTTTCATCATTTACTTTCTGCACACTTTATTTAGTTTGCAAATTCTGTCATATGGATGATCTTGTTATTAGTATTGGTATCACTTTGGGAGCATCAAGTAAATCTTTTTGTTTTGGCAAACTTAGCATTGGTCAGTAGCTCAATACTTTGAGGCTTAAGTAGAGAGAGGGAAGTGCATGTAGATATATTATTCCATGATCTTTCTTTCTTGTTGGCTCATAAGCTTAGTATTCTCAAGTTAAATTATTTGTGCTTCCAAGGAAGATTGCATGATTGTTTTTACTACATGTATATTTGTTTGTATCCCTCAACTCTTATGCTTGCTACACAACCTTGCTAGACAAAAACCTGTATTGAGAGGGAATGCTTCTCATACATCCAAACCTTGTCCACCATATCTACCTATTATGTGGTATTTCCTGCCACTCCAAGTAAATACTTCATGTGCTACCTTTAACTATTCAAAAACTATTATCTCTCATTTGTGTCACTGTTTATTAGCTCATGAGGAAGTATGTGGGTTATTCTCTATTTAACTTGTCAGACAGACTTTCACCAATGGACTAGTGGCATATACATCCGCTTATCCAATAATTTTGCAAAAAGAGCTGGCAAATGGGGTGCCCAGTCCCAATTAATTACAACTACAACTGTTTAATTCTCTTCACATGTTTTGCCATGATTTATCAGAAGCAATTTCAAAGTGTTAAATAATTTAAATAGGCACTCCTCCATGGTATGTGATTGTTGGAAGGCACCCGAGGATTCGGTTAGCCATGGCTTGTGTAAGCAAAGGTTGGGAGGAGTGTCATACCAATTTATAAATGTGCATGTGTAAACAAAAGAGAAGAGGGATGATCTACCCTTGGGTAGAAATAACGTCCTTCATGGGAGCCGCTCTTGAAAGTCTGGATGACATGAGAAATATTGTTTTCACCACTACCATTCGTTGACAACGACATACATAGCTTAAAAACTTATTTTTATACTCTCTATATGATTTCAAAACTTAAAAGCTCTAGCACATGATTTAATCCCTGCTTCCCTCTGTGAAGGGCCTATCTTTTACTTTCATGTTGAGTCAGTAAACCTATTCCCTCTGTCTCAAGCAAGCATTTGAGTTGTTGTGATTCAACCATCTATATGTTGATACTTTCAATCATGTCTTTATGTTTCCTTGTTTAGCACAAAGCTTTCATCTGAATGAATATAACTTTGAAAGTTATCAATGACTGTAAGGAGACTGTTATGATTGAGCATGTAAGTTCTGCAATATAAGCTCTAATATAAAGACTCTGCTCGAAAGATAAGTACAATTGTTAATTGTTCTCTGACCAAGAACAAAAGTTTGCCATCACCAATTATGATTTTCTCTATGCACCTTATTGTGACTCCCTTTACTTGTTTCAAGTTAAGTTATATGAAGGAAGTTGCTGTCTAAATGACTTGTGTATTAATAGATGTGATGCTTCTTGTCCGTATTTTGTTTATCGACACTTCACTCCATAAACCTGTGGTCTTGTTTACTGAGTTCAGCTTTCGCTTGGGGACAAGCGAGGTCTAAGCTTGGGGGAGTTGATACGTCCATTTTGCATCACTATTTTATATCATAATTTACTGTTATTCATTGATATATTTCATATTTAGAGATGATACTTATGTTATTTACCTATTTTGCATGTTTGATGATTATTGGAGAATTAACCACCGGAGTCAGGATTCTGCTGGAAAAAGGACCGTCAAGACACATATTTCTGAAGATCAACAATTAGCAGAAAATATCCAGAAGTTCCTATTTTGTCAGATGCCGGAGGCAGCCAAAAGGGGAGGCCAAGGTGGGCCACCATGGGCCCTCACCATGCCATGGCGCGGCCCCCTGGCTGCCACGCCGCCACGTGGTGAGGAGGCCCAGGCCCACCTCTGCCGTGCCCTTTCGCGTACTTCCCCAGGAAACCCTAACACACGGGGAGTCATCGAGGAAATATTCCGCCGCCTCCACGAGGCGGAAAACACCAGAGAGAAAAGCTCTCCGGTAAGGAGAAATCTGCCGGGGAAATTCCTCCCCAGAGGGGGGAAATCGTCGCCATCGTCACCGTCATCGAGCTGAACTTCATCGGGATCATCATCATCATCTCCACCACCAGCACCATCATCTCCACCGCTCCACTCCGTTCCGCTGTAACATCTAGGGCTGAATCTTGTCTAGTTCATAGGGGAAACTTTCCCGGTGTTAATTACTCCTTGTGGTTGATGCTATTGAGTGAAACCGTTGAATTAAGGTTTATGTCTAGATTGTTATTCATCATTATATCACCTCTGATCATGATCCATATGATGTCTTGTGAGTAGTTCGTTTAGTTCTTGAGGACATGGGAGAAGTCTTGATGTTAGTAGTGAACTATGTTGAGTAATATTTAATGGTTTGATATTTAAGTTGTGGTGCTATTCTTCTAGTGGTGTCATGTGAACGTTGACTACATGATACTTCACCTTTATGGGCTAGGGGAATGCATTGTGTATTCGAATATTAATTGTGGGGTTGCCGGAGTGACAGAAACCTGAACCCCCGTTGGTATATCGATGCATGAGGGATAGTAGAATATCAGAGTTTAAGGCTGTGGTTAGATTTATCTTAATTACTTTCTTGTATTTGCGGATGCTTGCAAGGGGTATAATCACACGTATGTATTAGTCCTAGGAAGGGCGGTGCGTTAGCATAGGTTCACCCACACAACACTTATTAAAACAAAGAAGATTAATCAGCTATATGAAGCGAAAGCACATGACGAAATTCCCGTGTATCCTCGAGAACGTTTGGTCATCATAAGTAAACCTACCGGCTTGTCCTTTGATCTAGAAAGGATTGGGCCACTGTAACACCCCGAAAATTTAGGCCGAAGTTTTAAATTATTTTTGGACGCCGGAAAACTTTATCTAGTTTTAATAAGTGTTTCCTAAATCTTTCGAGGCAATTTGACTTAGAGTTTGCTCCCTCTTTGAATACCGAAGAACTCCCCTACCCATTTCTAGAAGACCCGCCCAAAAATATTTCATACTCCAATCCAATATTTCCAATTTTGGAGTTAACTGTTAAATGTCGGCTCCGATTCCAATTTTATTCGGTCAACTTAGGAGTCTCGGAAAATCCTCATAATTTAGGGAGTTGCATATTTTTGTATTTCCTACACTTTTTCTGTTGAACCCAAACCCATTCGAGCAAGTTTTGACCTACTTCCTTTATAAGCCGAAAATCGATGCCGGTACGCGGCTTAGCGGACACATTCCCAAAACCCAACTTGCCAATGTCCAATTGAGCTATAACTCCATAGACACACTCCTTGTACCAAACCTAGCTAGTGTTAAAAATTTGGATCATTTGGACCAACTTTTTCTTGTAGAACATCCATCGGACACATTCTACCATTTCGAAACCCGAAAATGTTTACCCGTAAAATCTTCTCCAAATTGAGTGAAACTGGGCCACATTGCTCACATACCAGTAGAACATCTCCAGTAAAAATCCTAGCTCCATTGGAGTAGTGGAAGACTCTTTCATTTTATCGAACACTTTCTGTGCGTTAAGTTTTCGGAAAATCTTGTATTACGAAGTGTGGAGTTTTTGAGTGTGGCCGGATTGGTTGTCTTGGTCTGGTCCTTGTGAACCCAGTGGTACAAACTTTTTTCAGTTTGGAGCTCCGAGTCGTCGGGAACACGACGACGTCGCCGTGTCACGCTCTGGACGTCCGGGACGCGCGCTTAAGACGGACCTAATCTCTGTTTACTACTATGGTCGGTACCTAATCCCCAGCTGCAGTACACCTCGTGCGTTGCTGTACATCCAGCAAGGCTGCCTCATCCCTTCCCCCTCCTTATCTCCTCCCTGTAGAAGAAGTCATGCATGACCTCAACTCCATTGATGACCACCACCTACCTCTCCTCCTCTCCCTCTATATTAAGCCACCCCAGCAGCCCTCGAGCGAACCCTAGCCACTCCACATCATTCCCTCTTCCCTGCCCTCTCCATTCAGTGCAAGAACGCGAGAGGAAGAGCCACACAAAACCTCCACAAATTCCACCTTTGCCACCGTAGTCCGAGCTCGGGCACACGTGTTGGAGGTGACCCCCGCCCCGGCCTAGCCCTCCCCGTCCGCGGCGCGCCACCCCCGGCGGTCTCCGCCGTCGCTGGCCCTCCGGGCGAGCTCCCCGGCCCGTCCCCGGCCAGCCCTGCTCGCCCCCGTGCGAGACAGAGGTGGAAGACGACCTCTGTGTCGATCCCCTCTGTTCTGTTCTTTTTTTTCTCCTCCGAATCGTTTTCTGGCCCAGCCAGCGCACAGGAGCAGCCGGCCTTCCAGCGGCCCAGCCAAGCGCAGTACAGTGGCGCGCAGTAGCGGCCCGTTTGCGGCCCAATCTGTTTTTTTCGCGCAGAACTTTTCTTTTTCCTGCTGGACAGATTTTCGAACATCAACATCTTTTGAACCGTAAGTCCGTTTTCGGGGATTCAAATTTCTAAATCTTCGTCTCGACGAGATCTTTCCAATGGTACTGATTCCATCTTGTTCCAAAATAGTTCCTTGGGGTGCCCTTTTGTACGTGCATTCCGGAGTTCGTGGAACGGGCTATCGCTGCCCTACGCCGCGAAATCGCCCCGACCTTTCTAAACCCGGTGGATCCCCGTCTTCGAAGTCAAGCTAACCCCTTGCTATGAGCAGTCCCGCAGTGTTTGTTTGTTTACTTCTTGCCATGCTGAATGTTAATATTTTTGTGTGTATCGTTATATTTATGCATGTCTGAGTGTTGTTCATGTTTATTATGAGACTCGTAATATTGCTCCTACCATGTTGCATTTTAAATATTGCTGCATATATACATATCTGTTGATCTCCAAAATATTGTGCAACACCCCTTTTATTTTAGTCGAACGAGGAGGCGCTTGCCGGAGGTATCTCCGCCACAGTCTCCCGGTTGACGTTTCGTTTTCCTTGTCAGACGAGGAGGCGCTTGCCAGCGAAATCGCTGCCACAGTCTCCCGGTTGACGTTTCTTTTCCCTTGTCGAACGAGGAGGCGCTTGCCAGCGGAATCGCTGCCACAGTCTCCCGGGTGACGTTTCTTTTCCCTTGTCGAACGAGGAGGCGCTTGCCAGCGGAATCGCTGCCACAGTCTCCCGGTTGACGTTTCTTTTCATTTTGCTAAATTTGGACATGGTTACTACTATTCTTGAAATATTGTGTTGCTAATATTGTTGTCGTTTAATGATATATTACTATGATATTATGGTTGTTGGGTTGGACTAATCATCTGTTGTTTGGACTTGTTATGATGAAACTTGATTAAATGAAACACCCCTCAAAACAACGATAGGGTCAGTCCATGGTGCCACTAATCTGAACTTTGAAAGCAGAACCATCGTCGTCTCATGGGAGGACCGTGACCTAGTAGGTTGTTGAGCCCCTTTTGTGCCATCCATTGGGCGCAGTCGTTCGTTGTGCTGTCCGAGGGTAGAGGTCGACAGGCACGTGTTCGACTGTGCTAAGGAGTCCGGAGCTGTTCTCGCGTCACCTGTTCGTGTTCAACCTCTTGTCGCCTGCCGTATTTGGCTTTCGCTTCCGCTGAGAAAACCAAACCGCCGAGGCCACCAAGCGAGGAGACGGAGCGCCATGCCCCTATCCGGCTGCAGATCGGCGTTCGTCGATCATACTCCGTCAGGTACGCCCGCACAATTTCTCATCTGCTCCCGGTGGCGCATATATGAGATATTGCCCTATTCTAGTTGATCTGATATTAAATGTCGATACATAAATCCGGGTGCTAAAAAGGAAAAGGGAAAAGAAGAAGCATCAACTTATTTTGAATCACAAAAAGTTGCTTTAAATAGGTATTTTCCGACCGCTAGTACTAGTGGTGTTGAAAATCAAAGCCAAGAATCTAAACCTGGACATTGTAATTCAGATGGCGATCATGAAGTGAACTATCAGATCATTATTAATTAACTAGGATCCATTATTGTAGAAGTAAGTAATTTATTAGAATTCATTCTTATTTTAGGTAATCAAATTAGAAGGAATATTATTCTCAGAATAAGCATCGTGTGGTTAGATGGAAACTTTTAATCTTTTACGCCATATGCGTAGATATATAGTACTCCCTCCGTTTGTGACATCTTTTCCGAACGAAGGGAGTAGTAACTATAGGGGCCAATTTTTCAACCCTGCACTAGGGCCCCAAAAATATAGAGCCGGCCCTGGTGCCGCCTATGGCCTACCTGCCCCAGCATACCGACCGCACCATCATGTGAAGAAGATGGACTCCGCTGCCGCCTCATGGTCATGATCTGCGTCGCGCTCGGCTAGGTTGGCATCGGGCTGCTGGCAATCGCTGGAACCCGCGGCCTCCTTGCACGGATGGAGGTTGCCTCCACCCCTCTCCTCTGCCTCCGTTCTCCATCCTCCATTGTGTTCATCCTGACTGCTCGAAGCGCGGCCCTGGTCTGACCTCCCTCTTGATTTCTGACCATGGTGGCTAGCGGAAGGATGGCGAGACACTGGATCTTGGGAGTTCACCTATGGCAGCCACGAGAGTACCTCAATTCTTGATCCTGTTCTGGGATTGCGATGGGTCTGCAGATGGATGCTAATATTCGTTTTTAGTTCATGTCCGTACTCCAGGACGTGGTGCAAGCAGCCATGGCGAAAGACGACCCCAATCCAGCCCAACCTCCTCATTCAGCCAAGCAGCATCTGTTGCTGATGTTGTTTGACCGTTTCAACCCAAGCTATGGCTGTCAGATTAAAAGGTTTGCACAAGTTAAACTAGGTATATTTTAGTATACTGATGTAGTGTACGAGCTGCATGGCCTTTTTGGGGTGAGGAATCAATTGCATCTGATCATATTTGCTTGATTTAGTACCTTTTGGATCAGATTCTTAAATCAGTTTTATTGTATATCTGCAACGGGGAGTCATGCATGTGGTTTAGTGTGTTGACTGACTTATATTTAAAAGGAGTAAGCTATCGATATCCTTGTCGACTGTTTGTGATAACTAGGATTGTAAACATTCATTTATGATTTTAGGACCTTAAATTGAGTTATGCATGTATATATTGACCGCTTGCTTGACGGAAAAATCAATCTGTCAAGATCCATACTCGAAGTGAATGATTTAATGGTGCTTTCTCTGAATTTTCTTAACTAGGGAAGGATCTTGCCGGGGAGTTATGATTGCAGCATTGTTGTGGCCACCCCACCAGCTCACATAAGACTTGGGTAGCCTCCGCCCCTCCCCCAGCGACCTCTGTGTAGATCAAGTCGCCACCTCTCCTCCGTCCTGACCAGCTGAGTCGCTCCCCATAACTTTTCTTACGTGTGCTATTTATTGCCATGTATACATGGGAAAACCAAAGAAGTTCAGAGTTCCAGTGTCACAGAGTGTTTCAACTCCGCTTCAGGATGTGCACTTATACAAACTTGGATTATCAAAAAAAGTTGAAGTGTGTGAGTCACCACTCCGAGCAGCTCTACTATTTTTCTTTTCATTATTTTCCTGATTTGAGAATTGAGGTGCGAGCTGGGTGTTCACACATGTACTTCAGTGTACAGATAGTGACGGCAGCTCTGCTATGAACACTGATGCGCAAAAAATGTTATTTTGTTGTTGTTGTTGTTTCTACTACCGTAGAGGTCATGTATTATGCAATGTGATGATTTTTAGTCAGTGTTGTGTAGGGATGAATAGGTGTATTTTATCAGCAGAGTGAGATATTATTGTAACTTATTTTGAACCATGAATCCTGCAATGTTGTTGTACCTGCTTTTCTTGTGAAGAAACTTCCAACAAGACGATGACCTTTCTTTTAGTTAATATGTTTTCATGTATGAAAGACACCTTCTTGGAGTAGTATTTATGATGATTGTAAATTATTTTAGCAATTCACATCTATGATGAGCATAGTAGTAAACTACACAATTAATATACTACATCACAGTTTAGGGGTATTATAGACTTCCGCTGCAGGAGCCTATCGAGAAGATATATGTAGGTTTATCTTATGAGTATAGATCGTGTATCATCGTCCCAAACTTGTTCACACGATATAACAATTTTATATATAAGCATATGTTTTTGGTTTCTCCGTAGCAACGCACGGGCATTTAGCTAGTTAAAGTCAAATCTAGTGATGCCTTAGCTCACATATCTACCAGTTTACATCTAGTGTGCCAAAACGCCTCTATTTTGCAAACGCCCAGAGCGCCAAAAGGAACATCAGACACAACAACGCAGGCTAAAAGGATCAAGGACAAGTCACCCCTAAACCCATGCAAAAAAAAGTCACCCTGACCCCGAGCTTCTTTGGGGTGACCCTTCCAGTTGACGAGAGGATGTCCTCCCTGGGCGTTTTCAGCATCGTCTCCCTTCTAGATAAGACTTACAAATTGTACCAATTGAAAGGTAACATGATGAGTAATGCTTTTCTGAAATGACATTTGCAAGGAGAGCATCCCGACATCAAAAAAATGCATAGCACTTTGCATTTGACAACTTACAACTGACATAGAGGCGAAGCGATAAGACAGTATATTGAAACATAATTTTGCCCGGTGTCATCTCATGGTTTGCAGATACAGGTGAAAAATGGGCGAACAAACCAGCTGCAATATATCAAACATTACCGTCCAAAAAAATTCTCTTCTAAAAAATTGACGCTATCTATTATATATATGACAATAAGATGAATGGGAATGCACATAAGATACATCATACATGTTACGACGCAGTGAATATCAGTAACAAAATCGACCGTGGAGGTATGATACTGCAACACAGAGATCACACCATCTATCTGACCTTCTTCAAGAACTGTACCTTCTCAAACTGGGGCCACATAACTTTTCTCCACCTCCCATGCATGATGAGACATCATGTTGAATGACGATTTCACCGCCTTCTCGTCAGAAACCTGCCTTGAGAAAGGTATCCGAACAGCAAATATGCCTTCCTCGGATCGAACATGCAAGTCAAAACCCAGCCTGTCTACCCAAATCATCTTCACATCCACCGCCTATTACCATATACGGGACATTGTTAATTCTTGTGCAGCAAAACAGTTTAAAAGCTTTCTAGTAGTTGCATAAGGTATCTTGTGCATCTAAATTCTAAAATGAGGTCTTCTAGAAAAAGAAAATCAGAAGTTTCTTACATTGGCATATAAATTTAAGCCCTTCTAAAAAGTACAAAAAATGCATTATTCCCCCCTTTAATTTACTTTTAGGGAAATGCAAAAGCGACGTGTATCGATGCCTTCATAGAAGATTGACTTATTAGAGGAACTCAGTCGTGAATCCATCTGGGTCTAGGGCCTTGCGAGGCGGTAAGCTCCTGACGACCGTCAAAACCTCCTTCAAGAAGGGTCGTCGAGATCTGACAAAGTTCTCAAAGTGCGAACCCAGGAAGTCTAGGTTCAGCAAGAACTAGCATGGCTCGGCAAAACACAAAAGCGAGTTGAAGTGATAGTAGACTGCTTCCACAATGGCCGTGTGGCCCCACAACACCGTGCCATCAACGACCAAACAATGGATCACGTTCTTCTGCTTCCAGTACGACTCTATTGGTGAAAAACGCTATCTTTGCTTCGGCTTCACAAACCCACGTGATCCTCGCTCGCTGCTGAGCCATCGTATGCTCAAGCGAGGTCAACCCGAGACAAGAATACCTGAGCCAACCCCGAAAGGCCCACCCAGCCCCAGAAAGGGGCCTCGATCCCTAGCCATCATGAGTTGAAGCTTGAGAACCAACTTGCTTGTCACTCTAGCTCGTGAGCCTCCTAGCAGTGATCTTTAACCTGTTGTTGCACTGCCAAAAGGGGTCAGGGTCATCATCCACCGACACCTAGGCTTCCGCGATTACCCCTCAATACCGTCGAGCCTAGTCTAGAACTGCTCAAAACAGGAAGCGTCATAGGCAAGGGCACTGCGAGCAGTCCAGGAGCAGGGCAATGGTCCAAACTGACGGCCGAGAACAATGCAAGGAGCAAGAGATGATCATTTTCTCCTAGTCAACCATGCAAAACACCCCATCGTGTCTGACAAGGGTCGGACCGTGGGAGCGTTGCCTACTCGTAGAACTCCTTAAGCTCATGGTCATTTAGGAACCGTCAGAAACGTCCCATGATGAGGTGGTGGAGGTTGCCATTACTCTTGTCCTCATCACGGCAGTTTGCGTTGATGTCGCCAAAGATAACCCTACCCAGGACCTTGGCGGTTAAGACACACATCTCGCAACAGAACTACAGGGTGCGAGCTGGGCCATCGCTCCCCCCATGGTGGATGCTTTTTGAAAATCCCTTGTTAATTGTTGGGTTTGAACCCTACATTTACCCAGATTTACCAATATGCCCCCCCCCCCCCCCCCCCCCCCCCCCCCCCATTCCAAATTATTAAATGTGCAATCGGACCCCCTTATGTTGCAATCCTGGTTCTGTCCCTACTTATCCGTCACGTCCTGCTTGGTCTGGATCCCATCAATGGGATGACCTGAGCCATCACACAGTTTCCCGTGCATTGAATCGTAAGGCCCACCCATGCATGATAATATTCGATACCCCTTAGTCGGCAAGTAGAAATACCCATCAAAGTCTATGCCCAGCGTTTCCATTTCATAGTAGGGGTCCAAGTTCCAACCGCTAGTTTAGTCTCTCGAAGGCAAACAATAGACGCCCATGTCATGTTGACCAGGCTTCTAGTACCCGTGTGGTGAGCCAAATGCTTTCCCTACCCTCGGACCTTGGCGGCTAGGATGCACATCTCGCAACTCGGCAATGAAAACAAGCATTCCAAACCAGCAGCTTAGGGTCGTATCATTGCAACAGATCAGAGAGTTTTCTTCCAAGAATTGAGAACAAAGTTAAGAATTAACAGAATAAGTTCAGTACTACCTGAAAGTCTGATTCAGCGTAAATGGTGTATATCCTACGAACATCTTCAGCATGTTTGCTGTTCATTTCCTCAACAATGCTTTCAGCAAAGTTTCGAAGGGGATCTGGTTCAGCGTCACTGTATTCTGACGGGGCTACCCACACATGATCCTGGATAGAGAAAAGATAGAGCACACATCAATATCTCATTCATTAGCAGACTCATGTTGCCGAAGCCGAAGCACGCCAACAGAATCGCAGTATAGAAAAAATCAGAGCATTAGTTGTTGATGCTGAAAGAAAGGTACTAGAAGAAAATAGTGTGTTCTACCTCGGTGAAATCTTCCATGTGCAAGATCCGCTCTACAGATATTAAATATAAACTGTCTTCATCTATCTCCTCTCCAAATTTCCTTTCCCACCTAGTAGAAAGCTTCTGCATAATTGAATTCAGCACATTATAAACCATTAGTCCAACTACACTCAAGAACTGAACGCTCTGTGCATCAAAATGAAGAATAAAACAACCAGAAACATTCCAAACGAACTTAGTGAGTTGATATTAACATGGAATCATGACCAAGCACTCTAGTTTGATTTGCTCTTCCAATACTCCATAACATTATCGGGCCCAAGATAGTCCACAAGCTCATACTTATAGAGTATACAGTTACTTTTGTAATCAGCTGATAATCCACAAGCATAATGCGAACATATTCTTAGAAAAAATGCAACATTATAACTTTCTACCTTAAAATCATATTCATCAGTAGGTTTAGTCAAGGCGCCAAGAAAGGTACATTGGGGTGTCCTGGCTCCACTTTGCGGAAACTGCAGCCACCAAAAGTAGAAGAAAAAAATGGTCAGTATAATATGAAGATGATACATACCACAAACGATAAGATGTCACATCAGAGATCAGACTATGGGCCATATATGATTTCTCAGAAGAAAAAAACATGATCCTATGGTGAAGCTAATAACATTGTAACTGAAACTAATTTCCATCAAATTCTAAAGATTAAAATGCATTTGTCCTGTGCGTGTAGTGCAAAAGACGAAATCAAAGTTAGTAGTCAAACCAAGAAATTTACAGACCACGGTGAACAAAAACACCTCTGTGAAATGCATTAATACAGTCACAAATTCAAGCAGTAAAGTTGTTTTGGAATCTGGCATTGGTTGAAAACCAGTACCTAAATCAAGAGCTAACTTTACATTTCCAAAGGAGTGAGATAAGAGGAACCAATTCACCAAACTGCAGTACTACAATTACGAACAATGCTCTGCCCACAATTTAAATAGAAAGCTGAAATATTCAAATCCAAGTGCTCCAAACGTGCAACAAAACCAAAGAGCACTTGACACCCAAAAATGTGAAACATTTCTCAAACCAAAGAACCAATCTGACGTATTAAGTACAAATTGACACGGACAATGCATAAGGCCAGAACTTCAACTGCAAAGTATCTATATCTCCATTTATCATCAATAAAAAAAGTATGAGTTGATTATTGATATATCCACCATGTTTTCTCTAGATAGACTCAGGCCCGTCTATTCAAGTGAATCCAGCTGCTCTTGCTCATAGCTGGTCATTTCATCTCTAACCTAGATCACAAGTTGGCGCTGCCATCTCTTAATTATCTTAATGTGATACCATTACAAATGAGCACTGTAAAATTCTTTAGAATAACAATAGAAAGAGTATTGCTACTCCTTCATGTATGATTTACTTACAACCAAGCAAACCTGCTACAGACATGAGCATGTTGACCATGTATTTACCTGTGTTGGGAAAAACTTAGCAAGTTTATCGCACACTGATGCATCATAAGAAAATCATATCTTCTGTAATTCCCTAATACAGGTCTATCCTACAAAGAAAATCATGTATTCATTTTTTAAGTGGAGTGGGCTTTGCTAGTAGAACTGATTATCTGAACACTATAGTTTATATCTCGTTTCCAAATAATATAAGTTGTGGGTGATAGGAACCGAAGAAATATAAAAAAAGAACTGACGATTTGTTTTTTTAAGTGACATAAGTTCAACATCTACAGCCCGCAAAAAAGCATGGCTGAAAATCGATTATTAACCCGATATCCAGCACCCCGAACTGCAATCCTCTCTAATATCATGCAGCATTAAAGCACACTAAAATGCACAATTTATTTTCACATAACACAACAACCTGACACCAGAGACACATCCAACACGAGATAACAGAACACATATGTACATCAAAATATGCCACAAAGAAACATCAAGACATACCTCTGAACGGATGTTAATTTCCATTTTTTCACTTACAGAGTCACAATGCAATCAAACAGTGAAGGAAATCAATGCTACTCGTGACAGTAAATCAAACTAAAAAGGCTGAATCTTCCTCAGGGAAATTCTAAACCAACAAAAAAAACTACGGTCTTCCGTTGAAATGTCGTTTAAAGCAACCTAGCAGTTCAGTAGTTCTGATTAAGGGCACACAACTGCATCTCCGGACTCCTAACTCAATATTCCTCGCAAAATGCGATCCAAGGACACTTAGAGCCTCCAAGCACGACAACTACCGCATTCCCTCACCTCAACGTGAAAGCTGGAGCGCGCATCAGGTACGGTCACCCCCGTCGCGGCCAGGCAGAGAGCGGGCGCGCCGGCGGCGTCCGCAACAAAACGAGCGCCGATGCCGAGCGGCCAGCCGTCCGCGCCCACGACGGATAGCGTGCCGGAAGGCGCGAGCTCCGCCACCGTCCGCGCCACCTCAGCCGCCGATGGCTGGGTCCGCTGCGCCGACACCAACGGTGCGGAGGCCGATACCGCCGCGGCTACTGCCACCACGCGGACTCCCCGCCTCGCTGCCGAGATGGCGAGCGACGAAGACCGCTGGGACGGCTTCTTGGAGAGGATGGCGCCGCCGGAGCGGAGCGGGGACGAGAGGAGGGAAGGAGACGTCGACGACATGGCTGACGGGATTGGAAGACTTTGGAGGTTGAGATTTGGAGGGGGTGAGATGACACGGATCCGGTGACATGCCCATGGCATGTCACCGATGAACAGTGCCGTGCCTTGCACTCTGGGCCGTTGGATAAAAAATGAGCAGACCAGATCAACACACTGTAGCGCGATCACTGTAGCACGCGTACTGTAGCAGACACCCTGTAGCACGCACACTGTAGCAGATGCACTGTAGCAGGTGTTCATCTATCCATCGATTTTGGATCCAACGGTGAAAAACGGGGCGCATGTCACGGTTACTGTTCACCGGTGACATGCCCATGGCATGTCACCGGATCTCGATCCGGTGAGATGAGACTAGAGGATAGGTCTCGTCAAATGTCAAATGTCAAAATGTGTTCTTCCGTTCAATTATTTTCCGTTTACATTATATGGAGTATATTATTGTCGTCTTATGTCATCCCATTCTATCATTCTATCAGTTCCCATCCACTTCCAACTCATATAACACACGATTCATTCATGATGCAAATTCAACGTTTACAGAGTTACAACATATACCTACTTCCTCCGTTCCAATTTAAATGACTTGCTCACAAAACACGGATACAACCTACAACTTAAAATGTCAGTTGTAATCCACCTAGGACTCACATGTTACACGAGGCGTGATACAAATCTAATAGAGTTACAACAACACATGTGTAAATAGAAAAATCTCGGTTACAACTCACACAACATATGAACCGTGATACAAATCAAATAACCGAGAAATCGAATGAAATTTAGTTAGCGGCAAGAACTAGCAATTCCGTTATATTATGAGATTGTTTATAAAACGCATTACTTTCTACTTACAATCTACCTCACCTCCCCTGATTCAAACCGGAAATCCCAGAAACAAAAATATTGGGAGCCCTAGTTCACTTCCCCACCCCGATCCAAAACGGAGATCCTAGAAGCAAAAACACGAATGGTAGAACAAAAATTTCCCACCTCCGCATGTGCATTCCTTTTGTCGGTCATTCACTTTTTTCGCCATGTCTCCCCACGAGATTCCTCCACCCCCCCCCCCGGATTCCCCCTCCCCTTCCTGACCGTAGGGCAGTGGAGGTTGCTGCTCTGGCCCCAAAGCCTCGTCGCTACCTAGGGTTGGCACCATCACTGGCCACGACAAACCCCGCTGTTGTCGAGGGTCCAGGCACGACCACTGGCGTGGAGGAGACCATGGGGTTGACTGGTTGGTCGGGGCGCTTGCGTTCATTAACCCAACCGGCTTTATTAATAAGGCGATGGCAGATTTTCATAGAAATATGTGATCAAGTCTTGGCTTCCGAAGCGATGTGAGGACCCATGGGCAGCTTCATGGGTGCCTTCGGTGGCGCTGGCCAAGTGCCATGGGAATTGGGAGGCGACGATGAGAAATGGTGTTGAGTTGTGTATCTGTGTTTGAACTATGATGGACTATTTGGATTGTATATGCAAACTGGTGAGATAGAGGTGTGAGAGCACACAGGGACTATGGCGGGGAAGCACATTTTTTTTCTTCCAAATTTTTCTCTCCACTCCCAAAACTGCTTTTTTTAAGGGCGTGTTTGTTTGGGTTATAGCTGTCTGGCTGTGGCTATCTGTGCTGCTGTGTAGAGAAAGCTGTTGTGCAGGGAAAGTTGCTTTTCTCAGTGTCATTGTTTGGCAACTTGTCTGGTTATCTAGCTGTGTGTTGAGAAATTGTGTGAAATACCCTAGAGTTTCAACGACATATATATTTACTGATTGGAGTGTACAATCGTATCTGTCGCTACAAAATACCAGAAATACACAACATTGAAATGAACAAATAATTAGTAGCATATAAATTTGTCCAAAATACATATTCGTACCATTAGGCACATAATATAGCATCCATGATAAATATAGATTTATCCAAACTACATGTCGACATTACACATAATAACTAGCAAGCACGAACATGTCATCTTCTTCTCGCATTGAACAGAACGGTAGGTGTTTTCATATCATCAGTGTTTGTTCCACTCGGGGCAGTGCCACCGACTAATGTTGTTGACTGCCTTTAGATCTTAGGGACGTAATTCTTATCTTGATCAAATCGATTAAATTGTTTGTCACGTAACTGTGAATTCCTAATGGAATTTTAAAGTGCTATGCAAGCAAGGATAATTCTTTTCTGTGCATCCAGATCATAAGAAGGAATATACTTCAATATGCACCATTTGTTTTCCATGATACCAAAAACATGTTCCCAACTTGCGCTTCCCTGTTATTTTCGAGCCATCATGATCATCATCAAGCAATATTGGAGATTCCTTGCCATCTCTTGTTTCCTCTCCAGCAATGGTCATATATTCTCCCGTCACATGTGCCTTCCTAGACATAACATCTTGCTGCTCCAAGTTTGGAGGTGGCACGGTCCTAAACTTTGCATGATCGGGGCGAATATGAAAATAAGAACATGAGTTCAATTATTATGAGCAAAAAACAGCTAGGAACACAAAGATAGTTCTGAAAATGATAACTTACAAGTAGGTGAGTGTTCCACCAATCATCATCTGCCTCCATAATTTTTGTTTCTGGATCCCAGCCTAGCCCGGTTGCATTTTACATTTCGCTCCACCCCATGTAGTCCTTCTTTAACGGCGGGGAGGAGGTCGGGCATCAACCTGGGACTGCCGGGAGGAACCTACCTCTTGAGTCTGGACCGAACGGGTGTGGGGTACTCGGGTGCTGAAAGAAGAAACAAAGAAAATAAGGGGGTTGGGGATGTTCTGTCCAGAGGGTGGCAATCCTGTGTAATTTCGGCGAACGATATGACCAGTTTAGAAAACGTTTCGGACCCCTTTGCGGGAAGCCGCACGAAGCACCCCCAGACGTGCTTTCTCCTCCCTGCCTATTTCGCTAGGTGGCTTTGGCAAAGCTCAAGGCCAAAGCATCCCCGTTTGTTTCATTTGGGGTGCTTTTTCCACTGGAAAGCACACAAAAGGCCAAACAAACACCTCCTAAGTGAATGGAAAAAGTCACTCGATAGATATGTATACGCCATACTTTTGGGCAACGGGAAGGGCTGATATTACTTTGTAGTAAATTTCTACCAGGTGGTTGGAGCAATTTTCATCTACTTGCATTATGCCTGGGAAACAAATTTTTTTGCGAAAACGCAAAAGACTTTTGCGTTTCTTTTTATTGAAAAGGTAGAGTTTGGTACAAGCCTCCTAGGAGGTGATTACATGGGTGAAAAAAACGAGATCAGTGTACATCCCAGGTCTGCGGGATGATTGCCCGAAGGCCTTGTGCTCCGGCATTGACCCAAGCGGCAGCCTCCTCTCTGATCTTCGTCTTCAAGTCGCGGACCGATGGCCGCCCTCTGTCAAAGACACAATCATTTCTGTGTTTCCAAATCATCCAAGGCACAAGAAGCGTCGCAGTGGCAAGGCCTTTGCGCATGGGCTTTGGGACGGTCTGCTTGGCTGCAAGCCACCAGGAGTGGAGCGACGCCTCGCCATTAGGTGGGAGGCGAGGCATCCTTAGCCAGGCTAGAATCTCGTGCCACACCTGCCGAGAGAAGGGGCAGGCCAGGAGGAGATGCCGCATTGTTTCCGGTTTCTGGTCACATAGGGGGCATCGCGCTGGGTGCTGCAAGCCACGGCGCGCGAGGCGGTCGGAGGTCCAACATCGGTCGAGGTGGGCGAGCCAATGGAAGAACTTGACACGCGGCGGTGCCCAGCTCTTCCATGTAAGCTTCCAGGCCTCGCAAGTGATGGAACCCTCGAAGGTGGCTCGGTAGGCGGACTGCGCGGAGTAGATGCCGCTCGCGTTCCGGGTCCAGATCATGCGGTCTGGCTCATCCGAGAGCGTCGTGTGCTCGATCGTGCGCCATAGCTGCAAGTATTGACCTAGCTCTTGGATGCCGAGGATGCCATGGATGTCTCGAGCCCATTGGTGAGTGAGGAGTCCGTCGGCGACCGTTCTTCTCTTGCGGCGACGCTTTGGGATACACGCGTGCAGGAGGGGCGCGAGTTCACGCACGGAGCGGCCTCCAATCCAGCGGTCCTCCCAAAAGAGGGCCTGCTGGCCGTCTCCAAGCTGCATCACCGTAGAGGCGAAGAAGAAGGATCGCTCCTCGTCCATGAATTGCAGGTCTAGGCCGCTCCAAGCTCTGGTGTTGTCGGTGCGGCTAAACCATAGCCATCGTGTGCGCAGCGCCAACCCCACGCGTTCCAGGTCACGAACTCCAAGTCCCCCGAGCTCGATAGGTCGCGCGACGCGTTTCCAATTGACGTGGCAGTTGTCGCCATTGGCTTCCGCACGCGCCGCCCAAAGAAATCCCCTCTGTATTTTCTCTAGGGCCTTTAGCAACTTCTTGGATGGAGCGAGCACGAGCAGGAGGTGCATGGGGATCGCACTGAGCACCGCTTTGACGAAGGCGAGGCGGCCTGCTTTGTTCATCAGGTGTGCTTTTCCAAGTGGGGAGCTTGCCCGCGGCCTTGTCGACGACTGCCTGAAGCTGCAATGCGGTTGGCCTCCATATCGTCAAGGAATCCCGAGATACGTGATGGGCAGGTCCGCGATCGGGCAGCCAAGATGATCGACGGCAGACGCGACATCATCGAGGCTGCAACGGATAAGGGTGGCGGTGCTCTTTTGGTAGTTCACCTGAAGGCCAGTGGCACGACCAAAAAGCTGCAGCATGCTCTTCACCGCGGCGATGTCACTCGGCGTCGGATGATAGAAAAGGATCACGTCGTCTGCATATAGCGAGACGACGGGGATCGAACACCGAGGGTGTAGCTGCTGTAGGATCCCCAGCTGCACAGCGCGATGGAGGAGGCGCCCGAGCGTGTCCACCGAGAGGACGAATAGTTGGGGCGACAAGGGGTCGCCCTGCCTCAGTCCACGACGGTGGCAGATGGCCGGCCCTGGCTCGCCATTGAGGAGCACCTTGGTGCTGGCTGATGAAAGCAGGATGGCGAGCCAGTCGAGGAAACGATCGCCAAAACCGTATTGGCGCAAGACGTCGAACAGAAAAGCCCAGCTAATGGAATCAAAGGCGCGTGTCAGGTCAAGCTTGAGCAGCACATGGGGAGCGCCGAGCTGATGAAGCAATCTCGCCGATTGTCGGACAAGCACAAAGTTATCGTGCAGGCTTCGACCCGGGATGAACGCATTCTGGTTGGCGCTGACCAGGGTGTTGAGCTTGGGGGCGAGGCGCAACGACAGGACCTTTGCGAAGATTTTGGCGACGAGGTGGATGAGGCTAATGGGCCTGTAGTCTCCGAGGCAGCTCACGTCTGCACGCTTGGGCAGGAGCGTGAGAAGAGCCTGATTCAGGCAGCTGAAGCCTCGCCCGCGCATCGTGTACAGCTGCTGAAAGACGTCGACGAAATCTTGCTTGACGATGGGCCAGCACGCCCGCAAGAACTCAGCCGTGAACCCGTCGGGTCCTGGTGCCTTGCGCGCCGGCAGCCGCTTGATTGCCTACCAGATCTCGTCAGCCCCAAAGGGCGCGTCGAGGTCGGACAGGTCGGTGGCGGTGATGAGCTCGGAGAGGTCGAGCCTGCAGTCTCGTGGCATCGTAGTTCCAAGCAGCTCGTCGAAGTGCGAGTATGCCGCCGCCATGTCCTCGGGGTCCGAGACGACGGTGCCATCCACGAGCATGCTATGTATCATGTTCTTTTGGCGTATGTACGCACACTGCCGATGGAAGAACGCCGTGTTGGCGTCTCCGTCCTTGAGGAACGCGACGCGGGCACGCTGTCGAGCGAGGGTGCGTTCCAGGGAAGCGAGGCCGAGGTAGGAGACCTTGATTTGTCGCCGGAGCCAGTCCTCGTCCGGAGTTAGCGTTCTACTCTCCTGCGCCGTGTCGAAGCGCAACAACAGCTCGCGCGAAATCGCCAGCTTGAGGCGGATGTTGCCTACAGTCCTTGCGCTCCAGCTCGTGAGCTTGTGCGCCGTGGCCCGCATGCGAAGCATGACGCGCCGGAACGGGTCCGCGTCGTTGACAGAGAGCCAAGCCTCCGCCACGACGTCGTGGAAGCCGTCGATTCGCGTCCAAAAGTCCTCGAAGTGGAAGCGCCGACATGTCGGCGTGGTCGGGGAGCAGTCAAGGAGGAGGGGACTATGGTCGGAGACGACCGAGGCGAGGCATCGAAGGTGGCATTCGCCGTGCAGCTCCTCCCAGTCCGAGGTCCAGAACACGCGGTCGAGGTGGACAAGCGTCGGAGGTGATTGCTCATTCGACCATGTATAGCGGCGCCCATTGAGGTATACCTCTTTGAGTGCAAGGTCGTTGATCACCCGCCGAAATCGCCCCATCATTCTTCGATTTAGGTTTCCATTATTCTTGTCTTCGTCGCGGAGAATGAGATTGAAATCTCCATAGACCATCCACGGTCCCGGGCACTCGATGCGGACGTCGCGGAGCTCTTGCAGGAAGGCGATCTTGTCAGCGTCTTCTTGCGGGCCGTACACGACCGTGAGCCACCATGGCATGCCGACGCCGGAGGTGGGAGAGACCCGAGCGGACAGGGTGTTGGCGGTGAAGTGGGGACCATCGATGGTGACCACCCTACTTCTCCAAGCCATAAGGATGCCGCCACGGGTTCCGATCGCAGGGAGGTATACATAATCGTCAAATTCCGAGCCTAGAGCTTCAAGGACAATGAACGAGTAGATCGACTCCATCTTAGTTTCTTGGAAACAAATGATCGATGCACTGGTGGTGGCGATCAGCGTTCGTATGGCATTGCGACGAGCGCGCGCATTGAGGCCGCGCACATTCCACACAACAATCTGTAAGTTGTAATCCATAGGTAAGATGTCGACAGAGGGCGGACGGCGGCGACTAGACCTCGATCATGCTGCCAGCGACCACTGTGGTGATCGGCGCGATCGCGGTGTCAGCGGGGAGCTCGCGGCTAATAAGCGCCGCAATGGCCTCCAGGACAGGCCTGGAGATAGGCGCCGCAAAGAGCCCATTGTAGGCCTTCATGTCCACGGCTGTGATCTTCTGGTCAACGCCTATGAATCCGAGCGTGCGGAGATGTGCACGTGGGTGCGCCGCTCGGCCGTGGGTAGTGCGGTGCCGCACTTCTTTGCCGTGGTGGTCGCCGATCTTCCGCGTCGCGGCTTGAAGTTCAGCGGGATCTTCCTCTTCCGCTTGCCCGGAGTTGGGAGCACGGCGGCCAGCTCCTTGGTGGCGGCTTCGAGGAATGAGCCAAGCGTGTACGGCGTCGAGGATTGCCTGAGGCGGCGCATGACGATCGGCGGTGATGCGAATCGCGCCGGGGTTCTTGACGGAGTGGCGTGTTGGCTGGCGAGCGGATTGTGGATCACAATATCTAGCGGGCCGCTTAGCGGGGCCGTTGGTGGGCTTGCAGTTCCATCTTGGGCTGTCCCCTCTTGGGCTGTCCCCTCTTGGGCCATGCTTCCATGGGCCAGAAGATCTGGTGCGCTAGAGGCTTCTGGAAGCGGCGGGGTGGTAGAACTCGGTGTTGCCTCCGAGGGTTTTGCTGCAGCGCTGTGGGGCCCGGAGTTTTGATCAGGCTGGGTCTCGTAAGACGCAGAGACATGTGAGGGTGAAGCCTCGCTTTGTCCCGACAGCGTATCAGTCTCGGGCCCGGCGCGCAGCGAATCAGGGACCTCCTCGTCCGTGGACAGAGATCCACAGGAGTCCTCCTGGTCGCCCTTGCCGCTTTCTTGGTCACCGGTCGTTGCGGTATTGGCTGGGGCCAGCACGGTCTCTGCGGCCTCGTGATCGTGCGCGCTAGGCGACGCGGGCGGAGAGCTCGAAGAGGGGCTCTCAGCCACTAGTAGGGGGCCAGCTGGCACGATGACAGGCTCCGTCTGTGCGAGAGGGCCAGCCGGCGCAGGCGCCGCAGCGGATGCAGCTTTGGCTCTTTTGGCTTCTTCCCTGGCTCTCCTCTGTCGGCCACCGCGCTTTCTTCTTTTGGAAAGACGACGAGGAGGCTGGGCCCTACTGGTGGGCCACGGTTCCATCGTGCGCCCCACGTCACCGGGGGGCGGTGGCGCCGCCGTGGAATCGCGAGTACGGGCGGCGGGCCAGGCGGCATCGACGACAACGGCGTCAGTGCGCACGCGGCGATCAGGAGCTGACCAGCCAGCGGCGTCGACCGCCATGCCATCTGCGCGCCCGTCCGGAGCGCTAGCTGTGCGGCGTCGCTTGCGGCCACGGCGGCGACCTTGCTTGTGCCCTGCGTGGTGGCGCCGGCTTGGGGTGTCGCCGTCGTCCTGAGGCGCGCCGTCGTCTGGACCGCCTCGGCCGCCGTCGTTGATGGGTGGCGGGAAGTCGTCATCCGTGCGCGTGACCTTGATGGATATCGGGTAGGTGAGCGTGCGGATGGTCGGCGGCAGCGCGCTGGTCTGGCCAGGGATGGATTCGACGATCTCCAGGACTGCTGCGCGGCGAATGCATGCCGGATCGTGCGTGCGCGCTGTGAGCCTGAAGGTGGCGAGGTCAGCACGCGAGCGCGTGCCTGGGTGCAAGCGCTCAATCCAGCAGCTACGCCCGAGGATGTGCTCGGCCGTCGACAAGTGCCAGGCCTGCGCTGGGATGCCCTTGAGCTCCAGTTGGACGCGGTGCTCGAATGAGCCCACGCCGGCGTGCGCCAGCTTGCACCACGGACGTATCAGGAGCATGAAGCCTGGGCCGTTGAGGAAGTGGTCGCTGGAGAAGCGTGCCTTGAGCTCGGAGGTGGCGAAGACGATGAGGAAGTCCTCGGGCTGATGCAAGTGGACCGTGAAGTCGCCGGGGCAGAGGTCGTCGAAGGATGAGTACAGAACGTCTTCGACCTGGCCAACCGCCACGGCCGGCCTTGTCCCCGTGATGGTGGCCACCATCCCGCGTCGCAGCACGGCCTCCGCCTCCTCCATCTCCACAGAGTGCGACATGATGACGCGCTCCGGGTCGATGGGCAGTGGTGTGGCAGCGTGCTGTGGCGGTGGTGCAGGAGCCGAGGGCGCAGGAGCCGCGGCAGCGGGCGCGGCGGTGCGCGTCGGTGGCACGGCGGCTGTAGCGGCAACGGCGGCACGCAGGGGCTCGCGGAGCACCCCACGACAATACTTCCAACAGTCCCTTGAGTTGTGGCCGGAGTAGAGGCACCGTCGACAACGAACGTCGTTGGTGCAGTCTCTCACGGGGTGGCCTGGATCGAGACAACGAAAGCAGAGTCCGGCCGTCGTCTCCGGCGAAGGGCTCCTGGGGCGCGGTGGGGTCGGAGCCGCAGCACGTCTTTGGCGGCGGCAGCGACGCCTTGGCTGCTGGAAACCGTCGGCGTCGACCTGCGCTAAACCCTAAACCCTAGAGAGAACATGACAGCAAACAAAATACGATGTGATTTCAAGTTCTTTCACTGTCAATATGCCACATCAAGTGGCACTAAAAAATTGGACAAATATCACAAATTCTTCGTTATATTGCAGCATTATTAATAGTGTCAATATCAGTTAATTGAAGCAATGCAGAATAGAGTGGCCGCAGGCCACATCATCATTGTTTATGAAAATTTTACTCCAGGTGGTTGGGACTCCAACAGCTGACATTTGTACATCAACACTAATTCAATGCATTTTGACAGTTCGAGTCTAGCAGTACCCGTAGAAAATAATTATTTGTATTTTTTTGCGAAAACATTAGATACACAGACACTCGCATATACATGCAAACACTCAAATTATGAGCGCGATCAGGTCTTGAGATTGACAAAGTCGCCATGTCTCGCGGTCGACGGGAACGTCGCATCCCGCTAAAAAGTATCCCGTCTAAATAAGAACATGAGTGTTAAACCTGAGATTGTTAAACATGTGGTTTGAACTCTGATGGATGGGTATACAACTACCCTCCTAGCCATTCATCACAGGTTGGTCTGAATAATTATTTGTATTAGGATCGTACAATATAAAAACTTGTCCTTACCAACTCTTCCATTCTGTTTGTAGTATCTGTGGAAGCTCCACCAAGATTTCACATTAATGGAAATGTTCTACTTTGTGTCAGCATGTACTCTGGGGTCAGCTCCACCAGGATGCTTATATTAGCATTACTTCCCAGCTCTGGGCTCAGCTTTAACATCAACATGAACTGTTAAAACAATAGCTGAACTGGAAGCTTTTGTCAAAACTGATGACCTGAAGTTTGTGACCAGGACATTCATGATGATGCATAGAAGAACCTGCAGCTCACATCTGGGTCTACTCATACCAATAGAGGGCATGGGCAACAGGCTTCATCCAATCTGCATGGCGGAGGCACCAGAACTGTTAAAAGATGACAGAAGTAGGTCTGAGCGCCAAGTGTGAATCATCCTTCTCATTGCTTGATGACAATCCAACTAGACAAGATGTAAGGATTTTGATGGTTCTTCCAGCTTCGTAACTGTGTCACATGAAGAAATACTTCCTACCTCAAATATTGCCTCTGTCTTTAGAAAAGCACAGATAGAACGGCCCGAGGAGCCTGAGTTCTCATAAGATAATCTCCGGAGTAACACATGTTCTGCATTCATACAACCAAAGGATGTAAGTAGTAAACCTGCTAGTTAAATAGATGGTGACCTTATTGTCTAAACATCAAATAGTGACGTTAGCCTCTATATGATTACTACAGCTCAGATAGTGGTATTCCATTTACAAATAGTATTCCCATGTGTAAATTGGTTTTGTGTTACATGTGCTTACATATGTTACAGACAAGAACAATCTGACAGAATGTGAGGCCAACTGCACACATAAGATGATGAGTGAAATATAATGAGATAAACAAGGTTTGCCTGTGTCAAACATGGATATTGGGATAATAGTTAAACAATTAGCAGTTCCAGTGAAACATCACGATAACAAAACCGAACAAATGAAAAGATATGTATCCACATAAACAAGCTGAGAACTAAATGTATGCACATGCGTAAACTGGCATGCTAGCTTATCTGGATTTGCAGTAGTAGCATATGCACCAAAAGTGAAATAATTGACTTGAGTAAAAGAACATTTTCTTAGTTCTGCTTCTCAACCTTTCTATCGACACGTTGATCACTCAACCAATACTTTCATTCTTGAATATTCAGAAGCAATAAAGAAGAAAGTTTAAAAAACCCTTTTCCGGGATAAGGAGATCAGTCAAATCCCTCAACAACAGAAATATCCATGACATGTAGCTTCCACAGTGTAAACATTTGAGCATCTTTTTACATATTGATGCATGCTTTCCGAAACATGATTCTCTAGAAGAGATCTAAGTGATATACACAGCAGAAGAAAAGGATAGGAATAAGTAAAATGCAATGCTACCAAAAGATACAACAATCATTTATACAAGATAATACTGAAGTACATGTTCAAATGAATGATCAGTGAGATCAATCATTAGTCAGAACTTTTGACATCATAGAACTCAATGTTCTTATATTTCTGAGAAATTATTTCTGCCTGAACTTTCCGAGCCGTGTCGGTTGCACATCCAACAAGGATAAGCACTGATGTACCAGCGAATCCCCGGAATGCTGTCAAGTGAGATATTTGTTCGACCACAGATGGTCCAGCAGCTAGTACAGCCAGAAAGGCAGATCCTAGGACAGAGATACGACTAAGAACCTGCAATAATAAAAAATATTTTTTAGTGCAAGACATATCTGAATACGGTGGGCAGCATCACAATGGATTTCGTTTCCAGTACTTGATGTGCTTAAGTTATGTTGATTAGGGTTCTTATTAAAATTGAACTTCTAAGACTGAATTTCCAAAACCAATGAATGGCTACAGTACAACATGTTTCTCACATGCATTATGCATAATAACTAGTTTTGTGAAATAGGGGAACTGGACATTTCAATATCAAATAAGAAGTGCCTGTGACATACTCTTAGGGCACTAATTCAGGAGTAAAGTTACCTACTGATCCCAAAACTATATCTGGGTCATCTGTTCAGCATAGACACATGTAAGCTTCACAAGGCCGCTTCGGCGAGGTCTCCCTAGGTGGTCGGAGTCGGTGAAATTGGAGTCACTACAGAGTGATGAAGACAGACACTGATGGGCAACCTGTCGGCGATCCTTGTTTTCAGAGGTGTGTGTGCAGCTTGTGTTCGTAGCCAGGGTGGCTGTTTGTGTCCTCATGATAGTCGGCAATGGTGTTTGTTCCGGTTTTTTGGCCGCTTTCCTGCTAATTAACCAGCCAACTCTCTTCTTATTTAATGAAAATGGCAAGTATTGTTCCTTGTTTCAAAAATAATAATCATGGTCCGGATTAAGACCAAGCAATCCATTGTGGTACTGGAAGAGTAGCCGAGCCTTATCCACGTGTTAAATGACCACACGATCACCATCCTTGAGGGCTGGTATTATGTTTTTTCTGTCGCCGGTGACTAGCGAATTGGTTGAAGAATCTAGTAGAAGCTTCACATTGTTGCAACCAATGGATCCGAGAGTGCTGCCTCGCCCTCGTCTGTTCAAATGAATGCAAGCCCCAAACAAATGCACGTAAGGGACTTCTGGAGGTTGAACTCTGCAACAAAGAGCAGCATATCCTCCTGTGCCTTATCAAGTCAGAACACAAGCGCTTTCTCCACCAAGAATAGTAGCTGAATGTGCCCAGAGGGCCCTGCCTTCAGTAAGAAAAAGTTACTTATGGCTTCAACTCTGCAGCGATTTTGCAGCGTTACACGGGACAGGAGGGTGGCCATATGGCAGACAGGATCAAGAACATCAATACGACAGGAGGGTGGCCATATCGCCGCAAGGAAATCATGTTGCTTGAGCTCAAATTGGAATATGTACTCAGCTACACATGAAGCAGCAGATTGGAGGCTGAGAGGACAGTTGTCTAACACCGAGGTTGAGAGCACTTGAGAAAAACCATCCGGATACTAGTGATTTATAAAAGGTTTACAGTGAGTTACGGGAGTACAGTACCAGAAGAATTAACACTTAACCATACAAGGTCTGGTTGAACAACTACTCTTTCCCACACAGCCATTGCACAGATTATCAATGCAGTTAGCCTAATTAACAGCTACCACGTTCGAAAAATGAGCAAATGAGTCGGAACTTATGCATGCAGTACATGCAGTCATGCATTATTCCAAAATTTAGACAAAAGAAATGCATCTTTTCTGATTACGAGAAACAACTCACTGTTTTAATGAATGCAGCTGTATTTTTTCCTGGCCGCACAAGCGGTATTGAAGCACCTTGCCGCTTCAATTGCTCACTAAGATCATCAGGATCCAATTGAAGAAAAGTGTAATAGTAATTGAAAAATGCTATAAGCATTACATTAGTTGGAAGATAAAAAGAACCTGCAGCACACATTTAACAGAATGAGATTAATCCTAAACAATAGGTGCTTTATGGCATTCCAGTTGTCCCTAAAAATAAATATCAGTTATAGAATAAACTAGAAAACTATTCAGTTTACCTCCTGGAGTTAGGGCTATGGCAGCCTTTTTAAGAATATCCAAGCCAGTGAATCGTGCCAAAGTAGCAGGTAAAGCCAATGAAGATGTAGAAAATATGATAGGCATGACACCAGAACTATTGACCTGCTCATAATGGAACTGAATTAAGTACTACTTCCTTCCGTAATTTGATAGATAAGTTATAAATCAAGTGAAGATCAGAATAACTGTGAGTATGAAAGACAGAACAGAGGTAAGCGCAATTGTGAGTACTAACAGTTTTATCTTATTCATCTGTTAATCAAAAAAAGAGCAAGACTTTTTGCACAATCCAACATGCTCCAAATCTTTGCTGGTTCATGTAAATTAACAGATGATGAATTCCTCAGGTCCAGTTCCATGCACGTGACAGGTTCACCTCCCGACGGGAGCGAGTATTGCAACCAAGTTTCTTGCTTCTTCTTTAATATTCAGGGCCTCAGGGGTCCCTCCCCCTCTGGTCTCCTATGTTTTATGCATGTGACAACTAGAAAATGATTTGAGATTATTAATTTGTCCTCTCAAAGATCACAAAGCTTTTGGGGAACAGATTAGCATAAAGCAACTAAGAAAATACACAGTTTCAAATCTAAACTTTTTGCTGAGTTGAGTCATTTGACAAAATTTGTGAAAATATTTTATATGAGCCACGGCAGAAGAGGACGACAAGCCTGTCAAGATGTAAGTGGGAAAGGCCCCATCGAGTGTAGGTCGCGGGAGACAACGGTGGCGCGTGCATGAGTTAAGCATGTATGGGTGGCTTTATAAGCCAGAAGGGTGTGCCGTCTATATCCAGCTAAGCTTTGAATGAACAAATTGATCTCACGCCTTCGATTCCGTCGGCAAGGTGGTTTCCAGTATGACACGGGAAGTTCCCTTTTATGGATCTGCCATCATTTATTGCATAACATCAAACTCAAGGGTCCGTCCTCCATGCTATTACCGTTGATTCAAGGTAAGTTTTGACTCTGTGACCCGAAAATGTTGATCTTGTAAAATATCCATCAGACTATAGTAATGAAGCATAGTGTTTTTCGCTACATCTCAGTAAAGTATTGAGGAATTCAGTTATTTTCAGTTTAAGCTGATTTTGTTTTTGAAACAATGGACAATTTCCTAACTGTAACTGCTGTACGAGAGGCAGAAACTAAATAAAACCGTACGTATGGAGACATAAATCAAACAAAATCATATGGAAGGAAGGAAAACCTTGAAAGGTAGATATGCAGAACGTTGGGGCCCTCCCGATCGGCTGCTATATCGAGAAGCATAATTCAATGGTATTTTCCTTTCAGCTTCCTAAAACAACACAAATGTTCTGAATTAAGCAACTAACATACGCAAAGAAATTTAAATGCATCTTGAAAGCGAAGAATACTTGCTCACCTGGACATAGACAATCCCAAGAACCAAGAAAAAGAATGATAATAAGATTGTGAGAAGTCCAACATAATTCCCCGCTTGAAATCCCTCCGCAACTGTCCTTCCAAATGATGCAGGCAAATACGATATTATACTTGTAAATATAAGAAGAGACGTTCCATTCCCGAGTTTCAACTCTGATATTGTTTCACCAAGGAAAGTTGTAAACACCGATCCAAGCGTCAATAGTGTCACAGATGTTAGTACCCATTCTGTGCTGAAGTCATTAACATAAGGACGGAGAAAAAGAACTTGCCCAATAGCCTAGCAAGAAGTACATAAATTATATTAGAGCAATTACAATTACATTCAAAATAAAATTATACCTTCATAATCACTAACTGTGCGATAATAGTGTATTAAAATTTAAAATGCAACATAGATACAACAATACAGCATTCTCCCAAATTACTGACAACAGAAGCTCCAAACTGAACTCACTAATACCAGAAATGTTTGTTTGTTATTTATAACCTTCAATGCATAGTTACTTGCGTGAAGCACATGCACATCTCAGCATCAGGAAACAAGGTCTGCTGTGTTCTAAAATTTCTTTGCCATGCCAAAGATATGTCAATGATGTGCATAAAATGTATAGATTAGAAAATGGAAGTGTCAAATTCCCTGATACTGCAAGTTATGCGGTCAAATTGTGTAGCATGTTTAACCCAATCCAAACTGTTTAACATGGCGTTCTTTTAAGTAGCATTCTCAATTGATAAATCATGTGATCATACAACATTATAGAGCTGTATGCTCATTTTTCCAGAGAAGAGTAAGTGATACAAAAGAGCCCCCCCCCCCCCCCCCCCCCCCCCCCCCCCCCTCTGGAACCGTGGAAACCTGAGGTACCAAACAAGGAACTTGCATGTATCCAGGCAGTGCTCTTTGGCACGTTTCTGAGCCAATTACATTGACATCAAAAAATTCCAACAGATGCTCTTGTAATTTTAACAAGTCAAGAATTATCTTGACAAAAAAATCCAAGAACTGCCCAGATATTTCGAAGAATCTAACCTGGACAATTGCAAAACCAACAGATGCATATCTTGTGTACTGAAGGATCTTCTTTCTGCCTGCCTCCCCTTCTTTTTTCTGAAGATCTTGCAGTTTCGGATAGAGCTGAGCAAGAAGCTGAAACACGATCTGTGCATTGATAAATGGAACAATGCCAAGGGAGCATATTCCAAGTCGGCCAATGCCTCCACCAGAAAAAGAATCTAAAGTGCCCAGCAGACTGTTCTGGTCAAGATTACCAGCAAAAGCTTCCCGGTTCACTCCACCCAAAGGTATATAAACACCAAGTCGAGACAAGGCCAAAAAACCAAGGAGCTTCAGAAACTTCCCAGGTAGAGGACCCTTGAAGAAGTCACCAATGTCAATAGTACTATCCTCCATCGCAGCTGGTCAAGTTGGATTAAAGTGCATTATATAGATATTACTGGATACCTAAAGTGGACTCGAGCAGCAAATTTGCTGTTAAATACTAGTACTACTTTTGTTCCAAAAAAAATAAGGCATAAGATTTAGTCACAAGTTTGAAAATAATATAGCATTTGCGCGAATTTACATGCTTCTATGGTGGCATACTGCATACAAAACACATACACATATCCATCTAAAGCATTTCCCTACCAAATAATAGATTATTTTAGCCATAAACAATAGATAGATTGAGAAAGGATCAGTTTCGAATTGCAACCTGCTGCTCCTCGGCCATAGGATGACTTTTCCTTCCTGGAGCCACTGGAGCTCCCGAACACCGGGGACAGGATGCCGAAGATTGTCGACAAGGGTGACTGATAATCAGAACTGGAAGGGTCCTCCGTGTAGAGACCTAGCGGATCGAAGGCTGGCCCAGCCGTCTCCAACGTGCATCTACACGAACACAACAGAAGAGAACCCGAATCAAATTAAAGAACACAGGCACCGTAACTGTATCATTCGCCACAGGGAGGAGCTAATTTGCTACCTTGGGGAGAAGGCGAAGGCGGCTCTTCCTCTCCTTGCCGTTGCCGTGCGGCGCCCCGGAAAGTGGAAGCAGGAGGCTCCTCTGGTGAGGTAGCGCAGGCGTAGGGGAGCGGATATGGGAGGAGGGCGTGCGCGGGCGGGGAGGCAGCATTGCTGCGGTGTCGCCGTGGCCATGGTGGCGCGGGGACGATGGCGGAGGAAGGAGATGAGTGGGTGATGGGTTTCTTGAGGTGATAAACGAGAGGAAATGATGAGAAGAGAACGAAAATTATGGGCCCAATAACTTCCAATTGGGCTCTCGTGGCCCTAGTGAGTATAGTACGGAGTAGCTTTTAGTTGGGCCAAGAAAATCGATGAATCCGAGAGCCCGGGATGGGTAGAACTGTAGAGCCGGCTTCGTCATTGGGCAGGCAGTTCTGGGCCTAATTGAGTGATAGCCAACTCTTTTTTTTTGTTGACAAGGGAGTGATAGCTAAACTTTATCAAACTTTCTAGGCTCAAGAAAAAAGAATCACTAGAACAACAGGTTGCACTCTGGAAAGGTCCCGCTCGCACACTCTTACTGTGATAAGTATCGGCTTCTCTACCCGCACGCTTTTTACTCAGCAAAGGTCGTCATTTCCTTTCACGTAGGCCCTTGTGGTTGCGGGTGTCTATAGTCGTAACGAGAATAAAAGTGAGAGAAGGATGAGAGAAGAGGATATGAGAGGATGGGGCATGTATTTTTCTATTTTATTTTTCAAAGCCAATTTTTAGAATGAAATATCTTGAAAACCATTTGTCCAAATTACATCATCTTCATTGTTGAACCTCGCATCAAGATTATTAAAATTCTATGATTATATCCCATGGTGATAGGTTTTGGAAAACTTTTTTACTTTCAGGCAGAACGTAGATATACTTTTCATACTAAGCGTTGGCGTGCTTTCACGTGTCGTGCAGATGTTCTTTCAGACGTAGATTGGGCATACTTTCACACACATCGCGGACGTATTTCCACCCGCGGTGCAGGCGTGTACTATAAAGTGCATGCGAGTACTTATACTTACAGGGACATGTTGATATATTCTCAAGTGTAGTGCAGATGTACGTTCATGTTTAGCGTGGGTGTACTTCCGGTTACAACGTGGTAGCCATATACATCGAGTGGGTATACTTCCAACTACACCGACCTTCTGAATTTATTTTAGAAAAACTTGGAACCTTTCAGACCTTCTAAAATATTTTGGTGCCCATTTGGGTTATTTGAGACATTTCCGGTACATAATTCAGCCAGTTTCTCTTTGAAACTATTCCAATCATTTCGGACCAATTCTGATGACTATCGCATGCTTCCAACCATCATAGTACTCAACTAACTGAAAAAGCGGGACCACACAGGTTTGATAATGTGTGGACATTAACTCCTTCTGGTTAATAATTAGTAACAGTGTTTGGACACCCATAATTATTTCTAAAGTTATACGAATGGATTTGAATAAACCAATTATTTCCGTACATGATTTTGTTCATTTCAGTCAAATGTTTCTTCTAGACGCCAATAACTTTATGTGTGAGGTGGTACACGATAGTCGAGAAGGGCGGCGGAACTGTAGAGGTGGTGTTTCATTTTGAGTGCTCACATAGGTATGGTCAGTGGCGGACCCAGAAACTTCTGGAAGCCCGGGCAAACAAGCTTAACATGTTAAATTTTCAGCAAAAATCGCTACAAAAGATCAAAAAATACAAGCGCACACCGCTGGCAAGCCCGGGCGGCCGCCGGGCAGTAGGGGCGCTAGATCCGCCCCTGGGTATGGTATGATGTTCAAGTAAGTTTAGGTTGTGTTCAGCTGAGTGCTCGCATGTATGCACAACAAGTCATCGAGTTGTAACATTGTGAAATCAAGACAATTAGATACTACATCCGATCCGATTTAAATGTCGTAGAAAATGAACTAGCTACGTACAAATCCTAGCTCAGCTGCCGACAATCTTTTTTGATTGGAGGGAGTAGAAAAAATAGAGGACATGTCACTTGCCCGTGGTCAAAGAATTTAGTGTGCGTGTGTCCATGTGATTTTTTTTTATCGATCCTTCTGTGAAATGAAACATGGAACCTTTGCATCATACAAGATTGATTTACCAATTCATTGATGATATGTAGTATCCGTTGATCAGACTGTGGAACACACAAGAAGGCTACTGAATAGACTTTGTTGAATGTAACTAACAACCTGCTTGCCTCCCCTAGCGACGGAGCACCAGCTAGCTAGCTAACCACCAACACAATGCAAGTAAAAGTTCATGTAACATAGACTCTTTGATCTCTGAACAAAAAAATTCAAAAGGATAAAATATAAGAGAAAAAAGCTAAAAAAAAACTTATCCCTGCATGTGGCCGGGTCGATCGAAATTTCTCCCGTGGCGCCATAGCCGCGATCGAACCGACCACCATGTGATCCGATGCATGGCGAGTACGGTCACCACTTTATTTCTCCTGACCACTAGCTGACCTGCTCGCCGATGAGGTCGAGGCCGACGACGAGGAAGGTGACGCCCTGGAATAGCAGGAAGTAGAAGTGCAACCCCTGTGCCGAGAGCAAGCTTCGTGTGGCGGCGATGAGTAGGAGGGAGGCCAGCGCCAGCTCCTTCTTGAAGATCCGGTTGGGCACCTTAGCCTTGCTGCTCTTCTTGGCCGACGGCGACGTGGCCTCCTCCTCTTCGTCCTGCTCCTTGGCCTGCAGCTGCAGGTCCTTCTTGTCGTGCTCGTGCATCTTGGCCCACGCCTCGAGCCCGCCCTCGGACACGCCGCGGACGAGCTTGGCGCCGGCTGGCCTGGCGAGGGTGTCCGCCTCCTCTGCCAAGGCGAACATATCGGACTCCGACGAGGTCCTGCCGGCCTTCTTGGTGACGACCCACTCGTAGGAGCTTCCCATCTGGAACAGCCCGGAGACCATGGCGTTGAACTTTGTGACCGACATGGTGTTCTCGAAGAGGAGGTATGGGATGATGAACGGCACGGACTTGGGCGCCGGAAGGATGTTGAGCACCGACATGATCATCGGCACGTAGCAGATCACCCACACGGGAAGCTGCGCCTCGGGCACGAACATGGTTAGCGGCAGGATCACGCAGAAGAGCGTGAATGAGTAGAAGGGCAGGATCAGCTTCCTCAGAAGGAAGAAGAGCATCACGAGGTTCGCCTTCTTCCAGAACGGGATCTACACAGTTAAATTAAAGATGCATGGTGTCAGGATGACAGTCAATGGTGTGTGATTTTCGATGCATGTGATTAATTAGTTAATTAAATCACCTTGGACTTGAAGATAGCCGGGAGGCAGACGCGGAAGAGCTGCATGGGGCCGGAGTGCCACCGGTGCTGCTGCTTCCGGTATGCCTGGTACGACTCTGGGAGCTCGCAGAGCACCTACGTACACAGATGCAGCATTAGTATTGGCGTTTAAAGTTTTGAACATCTCTTCCTGAGAGATATGAACCGAAAATGCATCCGGCCGGCCGTTACCTTGACGTCGTTAAGGTAGATGAACTTCCATCCTTGGAGATGGGCGCGCACGGCAATGTCCATGTCCTCGACGGTGGTGCGATCCATCCAACCGCCGGAGTCCTCGAGGGCCTCGATGCGCCATACGCCGGCGGTGCCATTGAAGCCGAAGAAGTTGAGGTAGACGCCGTTTACCTGCTGCTCGACCTCGAAGTGGAAGCACAGGTTGATGTTCTGCAGCCGGGTCAGCAGGTTCTCGTCCTTGTTCACGAAGATCCAACGCGCCTGCACCAGTGCAAGCTCCGGGTTTCCCTGCGTAAGAAATATCGATCCATCGATCTCCACATGTCAAACCCAAAGGCAATCTAGGTTTGCTAGCTAGGTCAACGGTAAAAACCTGAGGTCGATTAATTTGGATTTACATGCATGCAAGGTCGATGTAACTCGTAAAAACTCTCTTTACTAACAATACGAAGAAAAACCCCTCTCTCTTCAGTCTTCACTAGAGTACTAGACTGGCTACAAGAACGAAACTGAGCACGACAACACATCATTGACCTATATACTTGTTTTTTCGTAGTTGACAATGCAGTAAACTTACTAGTAGCAGTAAATTACAGATCTTGGGCTTTTATTAGGCTCATATACCGAGTTAACCTTAAGCTAATTTATAGGGAGAGGCGCATTCGAATATTTCTACTCGCACTTCAACACTATCGATCATCAACCTTATAGTAACTATATATTGCCTAGCTAGCTTGCACCATCGACCCATTGAGATTCGAAACTGGTAGCAATATATAGTATAAACATTTTACGGCCGGGAAGAGAATAGAGAAGAGATATGATCGACATGACTGAGTGGTGTACCTTGAAGTGTGGGACAGTGAGCTTGAGGAAGTCAGGGTTGGGCTGGAAGTCAGCGTCGAAGAGGGCGACGAACTCGTAGTCCTTGACGTACTCGCAGCTCATGGCGGACTTGAGGTTTCCGGCCTTGTACCCGGTGCGCGACAGTCGGTGGCGGTAGATGATGTTCACTCCCTTCTGGTTCCACTTGGTCACTTCCGCCTTGATGAGCATCTGGCAAGTCACGTCGTCCGAGTCGTCCAGAACCTGGATCAGCATCCGATCCCGTGGCCAGTCGATCTGACACACGTGCGAGATCGACGTCTCGTACACCTGCATGCCGATCGAGCGTGTATGCATGTCAAGCTCTGATCTATCGTCCATGGTGAACTAGTGTCAGCAAGCTAGTGTAGTTCACTGACCTCTTTCTCGTTGCACATGGGCATCTGGACGAGCACCATGGGGAAGTAGGCGTCGAGGTCTTCGGCGTCACCGTCTTCGAGGTCGTTCGCGTTCTTGCTCTTGCTGGAGGCGGCGGGGAGGCGCGGCTTGAGGCCCCGGATCTTGATCCAGAAGCAGCCGAGGCAGAGGACGATGCGGTCCACGGACTGCACCATGAAGAGGACGATGCAGAAGCCAGACAGCTTCTGGATGGCCCACGCGATGTAGTCGATGCGGAAGGCCAGCCACGCCACGTACGCGCCGTGGAGCCACCCCTTGATATCCTTTTTCTCCGGTATGCGCGGCAGGTGTCTCAGGTGCTCCGGCAGGTTCAGGAGGACGTGGTCGGGGAGCTGACGGAGGTACTCTTCCGGCAGGTTCCGCGGGAAGTGCCACCCTTTCAGGTAGGCCACCGTCTCGAAGGCGAGCATGGCGAGGGAGAGCAGCAGGAACGCGCGGAGGAAGCGGAGCATGAGGCGGCCGCGGCCCGAGGCCTCGGCGTCGGGCTCCGCGTCCGCGTCGCGGCTCCGGCGCACGCGGCGGTTCACGGCACCCATGAGCGCCCAGAACCCTCCGGCGAGCCAGGCCACGCACCCCACGGCACGATGCGCGCGCAGGAGGAGCACCCACTTGAACTGCTTGGCGTTCTTGCGCCGCGCCTTCTCGGCACTGTCCATGCCGGGACCGTCGATCTCCACAAGGGAGTATGGGTTGTCCATCTTCACCACCACCGGTGTGCCGTGGTCCTCCTTGCCGCCCCACCATGACGACTCCGAGGACAGGTACGTGCTCGGTGGCGCCATTGCGGCTGCTGCTGCTTACTCAGATCACTCGAGCAAAACCCTTGCTCGATCGCCGTGTTTCTCTGATGGACCGAGATGACGATTTCTCGGAAGCGCAGCTGTTAAGCTCGGTTCCAACAAACAGCATGTGAGGTTGCTTAAACCCACCGCTTCGCTCTTGGCCCTCCAAGATCTTGTGCTACTGATGTGACTCTGCTGGTGTGGCTGTCCCTTCAATTCTTACCTCTCAGAATGATCACTCACCTATACATATAATTTCTAGTAAGATTTAATCGCAAGATTGCCACCAAGTAACTCGAGAGAATGAAGAAGCTAGCGAGCCAGAGATCGATGAACAGGTTACCTTGTTATAAACCCGGTGAGAAAACAAATGGTGTCTGAGCTTCAGATCCAAGGAAAGGTTGGCTGCCTTGGAGGAGACGATGCGCACGCACACAAACACAATGGCACTCACACTCTGGTGTCTAGATCAGCTCACTTCAGTGGCTAGCTGGTTGAGCAGGATAGTAGAGATACAGTGGAGTTGTAGTAGTGAGTAGAGTGTAACCAACCAACTGCTACTGCTGTACCACAAGCTCCAGACTCTAGACTCCAGAGTGGGGCTCCATGTAACCCACTACAAGGGTTTTATAGCAAAGTCCAAGTTGTTTTTTTCGGTTGGTTTAGAACGTAGTACTGGCAGTAGTAGCTTCAAGTTGACTTGATTTGGGCATTAAATTCAAGTACTACGGTGATGTGATCTTGACTTTAAAAAGCTTGGAAGGAATTGAGGAATCTGGCCAGCACCGTGTGCCTCGATCGAGTCCATGCCATGTGGGGACTTTAAATGAATTAGGAATCTGGAGCCTTCGCTCAGCATGTGTACACACCACACCAGTATGAATTTAGCCGTTATAAGCGACAGCTAATTTCCGTTTAATATGCCCATTAAGAAGCTTCGTTGGAATTTGTCGGTGTCGTGTGTTCTGCTTGGGCTGCTTTTTGTCGGCGAGCTGGACTCGATCGGGCTTGCCTCACGTTGGGCTGGAGTTAAATTTGGATCCTGTCTCGAATGACCCACTAGAGAAATCTGACAATAGAATAGGAAAAAGATGCGATTAATAGATCACCCTGTGGGACGCAGCACGCGGTCAACCCCTTGATCAAGGACACGTAGCGCAAGGGCCATAGTGCAACCTGGTTTATTCTTCTGTGAGGATGATTCTGCAAGAGCCTCGGATGCAGATGATCGTGGACAGTTTGTGGCTGAACCAACATGGCTGATACCGTATATATGCTGCCTCATATGAGGAATCATCAGAAGCGATCGCAGCTCGAAATGGGTTCTTCCTAGTGCATCACTCGGGATGTCGTAGGGTAATTTTGAAATCGAATTGTGATGTTCTGATTAAAACTCTGCTCGATACTTCAAAATACTTCGAAACCGATCGATTAGTTTATGAAGAATGCCATCAGTTAGCTAGTATATATGTTGGAAAGATCACCTATTGTTGTGACACTAGATCTTCCTCAACTTGGGAAGGAGATCCTCTTAAGAAGATTTTTTTTTAAAAAAAGATCCTCTTAAGAAGACTCGCAATCTATTATATACTTAAAACACAGGATAATCAACGGTTAAGATTTATCAATCTAAAGTCTTAAAATCCCAACGGCTGAGATTAATATGCTAGGGACCGAAGCACATGCATCGTGCGACATAAAAAAGCAGGATTACCCACCGTGTATGATAAGAACTCCAGCAAACAAATCTCTACCTAAAAAACACATGTGTCTCTTGGGTCCAATATAGGCCGCGATGATTGGTGCTGCTTCGCTGCGATCAACACGGCAGCGATGAAGATGGCGACTAGCATCCCTGATGAGCTCGCGAAGGGATTAACATCGATGTGGACGCTAGGCTAATCAAAAGCACACCCGGCGGCGATGACGATTGAAGGAAGGATGTCACCACACCACGGCGGTCGGTGGCAACGACGACACGCTAGATGTCCGGCGACGCTTGGCTAATCAAAAGCATGCCCGGCGGCGACGATGATTGAAGGAACGATGGCAGCACATCCCGGCAGCCGGTGGCAACGACGACACGCTGGATGTCTGGCGAATCAAACTCACGCCAGCATATAACCGGCTAAGATTCAACAAGCATCGTGCTGACGGTATAGAGAAGCCATCGTCGATTATCACATCGTCATGAACGTCGCCGACGTGCAGCAGAAAAGCCTAGATGTGCGGCTCGGCCATGAGAGCTGCTCTGCGTGTGCATGCTCCGCGACATGCCGGCCGGCCGGCCAGACAGGGTATGTACTCCGCTACACAAAATACAATTTGTTTTTTTCCTGAATCAATACAATTTGCTTTATAGGGCCAACCATGACTAATTTGACAGGCATCCATCCATGCATTGCCTCCAACGGACTTTCCAAACAACGAGCACCTTTGGACGCTCGGCTAATCAAAAGCAATACGCGCCCGGAAGATCAAAAGAACGATGGTAACGCATCCCGGCGGCAACGACGATCGAAGGAACGATGGCAGCAAATCCCGATGGGCGGTGGCGACAACACGCCAGATGTCCAGTGAATCAAACTCAAGCCAGTAGTATCAAAGGCTAGGATTCAACGAGCGTCGCGCTGCCGTTATAGAGGGGCCTTCGTTGATTATCACATCGGCATGACCGTCGCCGACGTGCTGCAGAAAAGCCTAGAAGAGCAGCTCGGCCATGAGAACTGCTCTGCGTGTGCAGGCTCCCAGCGACATGCCGGCCGGCCGGCTAGACATACGCGGAACAAAATACAATTTCCTTTTTAATGATAATACAAATTGTTTTACCAGGCCAACCATGACTAATTTTACAGACAAAACATTGGCAAAGGCGTGCAGCAGATTCTACAGCTATACTGGGGAAAAGACTAATAAAGGAGGTCAGCTACTACATGGACAAGCTCAAGGCTGAGCAGCCAACCATACCAAACAATCTAAACCAAGACAAGAAATAAGCCTATGATGCAATAGTGGAATCAGTTGACAAAAGGCTAGGAAAACAAATATTTGTGAATGGCTACAGTGGCACGAGAAAACCTATCTACGGAACGAAAGAAAGCAATAACGACGAAGCTTAAACGAGAGGGAAAGATAGTGCTTTCTGTAGAATCATGCAGAGCTGCAGTGTTGCTTCTCCAAGATGGAAGAACAGCACACTCAATGTTCCACGTTCCACAGATTATCGCCGAAGAATCAACATCTGAAATAAAGCAAGGTACACATTTGGTTTAACTGTTAAACAAGACCTCACATATACTGTGGGATGAAGCTTCTATGGCAAACAGGCATTGCATGGTACAAGCCTTAGAGATATATTCTCCGGTTCATAATGGAAAAAGCTATGAGAGGTCAATTGGTTTGATGGCAGTGGTACTAGGAGGAGACTTCAGAAAAATACTACCGGTTATAACCAAGGTGAGGCGAGAGGAGATTGTTAATGCTTAAATCAAAGATCGTACCTATGGAATCACTTGGAAATATTTAGGTTATCAACGGATCCAGAACAAAAAAATGTCGCTGAATTTGAAGAGTGGACACTAAAAATAGGCAATGGAAAAAAAAAAACATGAGATGAAGGAGATGATTGGATTAAAATGGTTAAGAACCTACTGCTACAAAAAGGAAATCTGAAAGAAGAAATAGTCAGAAGCACATAGCCAAACTCGCTGCAAAAATACCGTGAGCGGAATTCTTATTAGAAAGAGCAATACTATGTCAGGCAGGGAAGTAAACGAGAACATAATGAGCCGGATACAAAGGTGAAGAGGAGAGATACCCAAGCCTGGATACGTGTGCAATGCAATGACGAATAACATGAGCATGGATAACATGCTCGCAAAAAAAAAAGGATAACATGTATCCTGCTGAGTTTCTCAACACCCTGAAGTTCACAGAAATCCAGGAAGGTTTTTTAGTGATGCACTGATGTTCCTACACAACATGCACCAAGCTGCAGGTTTATGCAATGGCGTGAAATTGACAATGAACCAACTTGGAAACATGTACATCGAGGCAAAAATTATTAAAGGAAAACATGTTGGCAAAAAGGTATACATACCATGGATCATCATGTCAGATGTCACCCAGCGACTCAAAATGGCAATTCATGCTGAAACGACGCTGCCTATATCCATTCTCAGTCTAATTCGCAGTGGCCATGAATAAGAGCCAAGGTCAATCCTTGAACAAGGTAGGAATTTTACTAAGCGAGTATTCGGCCATGGGCAACGATATGATGCATTATCAAGAGTTACGAGCAAAAAAGGATTGAAGCTGCTGATCGATGATAATGAATGTCCACAGTGATGACAGCGGAAAGGATATTTCTAAGGAGATATTCTAATGTACAGTGGAAGGCAAGTTATTTAAAATCCTGATTGTTGGACTGCAGTGCTGATCATCAACACAGAGTAAACAAGACAAATTATGGGAAAGAAAATTGTAGACAGGAGTTACAAATTTCCAATTCGCCCTATTCCTGCTTGGTTACATAGAGTTAGAGATATCCTTGCTATGCCTTATTAATTACACATCTATTTCTTGGACATGATTCATTTTAAATAGTTACACCATAAGGGGAAGAACAAATAAGGGGAAGAAGATAAATGACATTGCAAAATAAAACTAAATAAAGCTCCGAATATGTTTAATTCATGCTATTTAAATGATCTTGAGAAATAAAAATAGAAAAATTATCTAAGAATATAATGAAATCGTAACTAACATTTTAGAATATTTACATGATCACATAGGAGTAAAAAGAGCTTACTATGCATTCTCAAAAATGTAAGAGAAATATTTAATGTTCCTATAAATCTAATAGTGCAAATTAAATTTACATATAAACCTTGGATAATGTCTTCCTCAATTTTAAAGAATGTGGCGCCAAAAAACATAAATAGCCTAGCCGCGCAAATGCGCGGGCCACCCAGCTAGTTCTTCCTAATTAATAGGAAGAGTCATCTTTTTTATTGTTCTCACCTTTGGCTTGGATCCGATTCTATTGCATGAGATCCACAAAAAAGCCTTTTTCTTGTGCCGATTCTTCTTCTATCAAAATAAGAATTTCTTTCTTTCTTAATGTAGGTATTTCTGTTTCCAGAGTAGAATCTACGGCTCAAATTAAAGCCATGAAAGAAGTAGCTTGCAAACCAAAAACTAGCTCAATTCGCAAAGTTATAAGCCTTTGCACAATTCGCCTATGCTCTTGATAAAACAAGTCTGAATCAATTAGCAAGGGGTCGACGATTAAGGGAAATGCTTAAACAATCTCAGGCAAACCCTCTCCAAGTAGAAGAACATGTTAAATCCCGTAGGATCACTAGTCTAGATCAAATCGGTAGGATACGAGATCGGGAGGAGGATGTGATACCTTCTCCTGGTGCAGACGATTCCGAATGCCACGGCCATGGTGGACGGAGATGGTGATGGCAGTGCCGTCGGTGGTGCTTCCCATCAGCTCAGCGCTAACCCTCGATCGGTAGGGATGACGGTGGAGTCGAGTGGCACAGACGAACCTCATAACCAGTGCCGCCGACTCCCACCTCTCTTTATAGCAGCTGGTGACAGGGGCCCACCGACCATTAAGTGTCGGGCGCCCCCGATCAGGGCGCTAATCAAGGAGTTTATCGAGCCGTTGGACTCGGTCAATTGAGATCAATCTAACATTCTCCCCCTTGATCTCACTTTTACTTTTAACTTTATACTTTATACTTTACTTGTTTCAGCACGGATCAGTACATAGAGCATGTTTCATCGTCACAGCTCATTGCCGATAGAATCAGACAGCTACAATATACGTCTCTGTTTTGAAATAGATTTTTTTAATCTTTTGGGCCTCTTTATTGTCCGGAAATAATATAGACTATACCATAAAACCCAAGTCGACTATGTGTTCTCCAAAACACACTGGGCGGTAAGCCTTTAATTAGCAGATCTGCGAACACTTGTGTGTTTCTTTTATATGTTCCTCTTATGCTCCAAGCATTTCAACATAATTCCGGACTTTCTCCTTTACAATGTATAACTCTGTGTCAATGTGTTTGGCACCACACTTGACTCGTTGTCTTAGGAGTGAATTACTTAATGGTAATTGCTGTTGTCAACCATTATCAATTCCGGGTACAGGTTTCCTTAACCATTTTGCACAATTCGCCGTTGCTATAACATGTCTTTACATCACACTGATGCCAATCATTTCATTCTCTGGAGCTTTTCCACACAAAAACTCCAAATGTGAAATTTAGCGACAATTGTGGATTTCGCTAAACATTTCACAAATTCTTTCTTTGTGCTCACAACCTTTTGAGATCACATTTATAGATCTATCTTTGTACTCACAACATTTTGAGAGCACTCTGTTTCTTTTAGCATGAGGCCGATATCTTTGATTCCATTCCAGTGATCTATATCTGGATTGGACATTGCCAAAACAACCCGGATATGTGAATTGTCAGGGTAATATTGAGTTTCCAACAGCTGAAGCATATGGTACCATATCCATTTGATCCGTTCTATGTTATCTCTTGGAACACTAAAGTTTCCAATTCCATTACCCTTGACAATAAGAACAGGCGTAGGTTTTCTCGACGTGCATGCTTTAGAGACTTCTTCTCAGCATGTCCATGCGATATTTCTAATACCCCTTTTCTTCTTTTCTTAGTAAATCTCGATACTTTTAACGACAGACACTCTACCGAGACTACTCTTTTGAGGACAAGAACTTCTTTTCTCTGCCGGTAGTAGATTGACATCACCACTAGCAAGTAGGATATCATCCACATACACAGGATTAGGGAATGAATTTCCCATTCTATAAGTTTGTAGAAAAACGATTGTCCTCTCATTCTCTTTAACCCAAAATAACTTCTGATTCTAGAGACTTGCTCTAGTCCGTAAGATCCCTTGTGTTCTTTACTTTCATCTGATGTAACTCAGATCATTATGTGCCATTATCACTCATTATAATCTGTTTATTCTCTTCGCACAAATCTTTTGATTTTAAAATCGCTTTTTACATATTTCCTTTGGAGTCACATTTGCGTTGTAGACCCTTTATAGCCTACTGTTTTGGCTCCATTGGAAATTACTTATGAGTCCCAAAACATCGTCGGGATTCACATAGTCTCTAATCATTAAGACAAGTAGACACTTGTCAAAATCGATTGAGCGCCGCTTATATTCTCTATAAATGAGGTGGGATCAACCTTCATTTAAATTTCTCTGATATGGACTCTATAGTCATCTGTTTTTCTCATATGGGGATGTTGTTGCTCTGTCATTGCCTAGAGGCAATTAATTCTGTAGTCTTCTATCGCCAAAAGGCAATAGCTCTTACAAGGACCTAAATCACAAGATCCATGTTTACTTGTTCATCTCTATTATAAAGCAACAAGCTCCCCCAGATAAAATCTATTCGAGCCTTAGGTATGTTCATACCATGCTCCCCCAGATTACTCCATTTTCTCCAAAATGGTGTATCCTTAATCCTTTTTATTTGGGTTTATTCTGTTAACCTGTCAATCTGTCTTCTTTATGGCACTTTGAGTACCGTCCTTAGTCTCCTTTCAGAGCTGTAAAATATCCAAGAATAAATCTATCTCTTTACTTTAGGGGTATCATTATTATGACCGTCGTACTCCCCGGACGATCACAATTCATCATAGATCATTTAGATGCATAATATGCATCACATTATCTGAAATATAGGGGAGTTTATACTGTAACATTCTCTATCTCCCCCTCGAAATGTGGCAAGAACCTTTTTGCCACAATTTCGAAACTTTGATTATCTGCTTTATTCAATATGAAGTTATCTTTTAACGTATGGGAGTACTTTTTCCTCATTCCTTTTTCAAAAAACTCATAAGAGTTCTTTCTCAATGGTACTGCAAGTCACACTTGCATAACATTCTTATCTTTAGGTTCATTTGTAACTTTATTCTCTTTTGACTCATTAAGTGCTTTATAACTATGATACACAAGGTGTGCGGTCGATATAAAAACACATGAGTCATCCCATCTTTCTTCTGTCATACAGAATAAGTCCTTTGTCAAAATTTTCTCCCGCCATGCGGGTATTTTCCTAGACTTTTCCCACCACGTGGGTATTATTATCATCTTTTTCCCGTCATGCGGGTAATTAAGAGGCACAGATGCCACAATTGGCTCTTTAGACTGCATATTCAATCATCAAACTCAGAAATAAATCTGAATACTCTTTTATACACATGCTTAATCCAACGTTAGTCAAGTAAAGCATTCATGTTGCTCGTTTAAAAAAATTCTTCACATAGGTACATGAAAGACATTCGTTAAACAAAACTCTGAATGATTTATTTGTTTTCTGCATGGAGAGTACATGAAAGACATTTGTCAAACAAGACTCTCGATGATCTATTTGTATTCTTGGATTAACATCCAAGAATTATTTTTCTTTTGCAGTCATTCTTTAGAGAGAACATACTCTCTCACTTTATGAGATTTCTTGGTCATCTTTCGGGTCACAAGTTCCCATTCTTTTGCTTTCACGAATGAAAACATGAGAATCTTTATCTGAGAAAATATTCAATAAAACAAAACAATAATGAGCATAAAAATAACCCTACGTTGGTCTGGTTAAAGATATGCACATTAAATCTTTAAAACTTTCTTCTATATTCTAAATCACCGTTGGGCAGAATTAGAATAAAACATCATCTTTCTACACTAATTCTACATCACCGTTGGGCAGAAATAAAATCAATGCAAAAAACTCATGAACAATATGATGATAATAGTTCTATTGCAATAAAGAACTCTGTTTAGATAATAACATTATCATCAACTCTATTTCAGCGGAAACATGAAATATACATATTTCTATAGTTCAAGAGCATTTCTTGATCTTTTATCTTTTCTCTGAAAAAATAATCACTTTCATGCAAAATAATCAGAGATCTAGCCCTTTGACTATAGAACTCATATAATTATAGTACTGCTATCATCAACGTTGGTCAGAAAATAACAATACCATAATTAATCTGTTAAACAAGTATTTCTCTTTTTCCTCCTCTCTAATTAAATTTTCCCGTTGGTTCCAATTTAATTAGAAGAGAGTCCTTTTACTTTACAGCAGAAACTGTAATGTATTCTCTGTATTTCACAAACTTTGCAATGTTCAACTATTAACAAATCATGATTATGTTATTAACAATGTTGGTCATAAAATCACATAATCATAATCATTACTAAAAAAACACTTTAACATGCTCCTTTAATTCTTACTTTTTAATTCTTTTGACCTTTTAAATTTAAAAGAGCACATTTCTCTATTTGCAGCGGAAAACATGAAATAAAAATTCCATGAACTTTAATATTCACTTTATCATATCTTTAAAAAAAATCAATTATCACTTTATTGCTTTTAAGCAATTACTTTTAACTATTTGCAGCGGAAAAAATTCTATCACAAACTTTATATTTTCCAGAAACATTTCTGTCACATTTCTGTTTTTCTAAACAAAATTTCCTTGGATAATTTTGAATAGAAAAAACTAGATGAGATTTGTCCAAAATTGGACAAAAAACAATTAAAACATGCTCTGGAAAACATGGCAGTGCAGACTTTCGGCCCAACGGCCCGCTTCTATCTGCCGCCTGAGCGACACGCGACGCGGCCCATCGGCCTGCTCTGCAAACTGCCCACGGCCTACTATGCGCACCGGCGTGTGCGCCTCTTCCGGCCGAAAACGGTCCAGCCCAGCAGCCAGGCCACTCGCAGCCCACGGCCTGCTAAAGCTCGCGTCGCTTGATCCTGGCCGTCGGATTCATCCGACGGTCCAGCGCGCAAGTCGCGTGAGCAAAACGACCACGGCGCCCGCCCGGGTCAAACCCTAGCGTCATTCATCCCCGTCCTCGCCTCTGTAGCTCTGTTAGGAGTTCCGCCCGCCGCCGGCTAGCCGGCGACGGCGGCGCGCCCGTGCTCTCCGGCGACGGCGACCTCCCTTCCTCTTTCTCCTTGTGACGCGCCCGAGGAGAGACGCAGCTGCTCTCGCCCGCAGCTCTCCCTCTTCTTTCCTTTGCTCGTTCCCGAGAGAAACGGTGCCGAGGCGGCCGCACTGCTCCGGTGACCCGCGCACGGTGGCGCTGCGCTTCGCTCGCCGGAGGAGCGTGCTGCGGACTAGGTCCAACGCGCTGCTCCGTCGAGCGTGGCGTGTGCGCCGCCATCCGTGGCGGTGTTGCGAGTTCGAGGTGCGCGCCGGCAAGCCGGCGGCCTTTTCGGGCAACGACGGCGACGACCGGCGGGCGGCCGACGATGTTTCGTCCCCTCCTTCCTTTTTCTTTTCCGGCGAGCCCGACGGCGCCCCGGTAAGATGTGTATGAGAAACAGTCATTAGCACAGATCGTATCCGCATTAGTTTTCTTTCCGCAGAAGGCTCATAATCCATCCAATGGATCATAAGATCATCCGTGTACTACATAATCCTGTAGAAAAACCTGGCCGCACGGCCTGGCGCTGCCGAACAACACAGCAGCATGAACGATAGCTTCCGGCCGGCCGATCAGAATAGTACAATACAAAACTGATCAATCAACTCATTGACTCGACCCTATCAACCGATCCATTAGACGCACGATCCAATCGTACAGCACCAGGCAACTAGCGATCCTATCGACTAGGCCTCAACTTCACGGAACGATCGCACGAACAGAAAACAGAAACTGTAGATCGCATCTACTTGCCACGGATCAAATCCGCCTCCGACACTTTTTCTGTTACTTTCGATCTAGAAATTTTAGATCTCGAATTGATTTTCTTTTCTGTCTACCCGAGAAGAACTAGAACTAGATTGATCTGATACCAATGTTAAATCCCGTAGGATCACTAGTCTAGATCAAATCGGTAGGATACGAGATCGGGATGAGGATGTGATACCTTCTCCTGGTGCAGACGATTCCGAATGCCACGGCCATGGTGGACGGAGATGGTGATGGCAGTGCCGTCGGTGGTGCTTCCCATCAGCTCAGCGCTAACCCTCGATCGGTAGGGATGACGGTGGAGTCGAGTGGCACAGACGAACCTCATAACCAGTGCCACCGACTCCCACCTCTCTTTATAGCAGCTGGTGACAGGGGCCCACCGACCATTAAGTGTCGGGCGCCCCCGATCAGGGCGCTAATCAAGAAGTTTATCGAGCCGTTGGACTCGGTCAATTGAGATCAATCTAACAGAACATATATCTACTATTTACACCGAAGTAAGAGGATATCTTGATTTATTAATCATTACTCTTATCTGATGAATAAAGCTCTAAGTTGTAAAAAATAATGCTCTCGCATCCATACTTTTGCGTACAGTTGATAGAGAGCAGGGATACATCATGAATATTACTAATATGTGTACTTAGGTGACCAAGAAATATTAGATTAAACCCCCCTATACCTAACCCAAATGTCCAGTGTGTCCGGCAACCCTCATACCCATCCCATATGTGGCGCGGATTTGGGGTTGTCGAGACGCATCTGGTCAGTTTTGACTCGTCGTATATGATTGACCAGATCCATCCCAAAATCTCCCAAATTGACGAAATAGCTCGGAACCATTCGCAATCCATGACATGTGTCCTCAATTTCCCGTTACCGCCTCTTCGTCCTCCTCCATCCTATCTGCCGCCCCCGATGAATCGTCCACGAATGACATGACCAAGGAACTCGTGGACCTTGAGAAGGAGGATGGCTCATCAAATTCAATCTGTGGAACATAACAAGACAAATAGCAAGCTGGAGACCATCACCCGGAGGGACCGACGAGCGGGACGCCTCTTCGTCTTCCTCTGTCCTATTTGTCGCCCCTACACTGCCATCTACCAGCATGAACAAGGAACTCGTGGAACTTGAGAAGGAGGATGGCTTGTCAAATTCAATCCAATGGAACATAACAAAACAAATAACAAGCCTGAGACCATCTCCTTAAAGTATTGGCGCGCTCGGCACGGCCGACGTGAGAAGGCGGAGAAGGAGGAGGCTGCGACGGAGGACACCAGGAAGAAGGACGATGCAAAGATGGTTTTTGGTGCATCCACTCTGTATCCCGCGAGAAGGGACAGAACCTCGCCGACGCATTTGGTCCGCGACATCCCCCCTTTGCACATTCAGGATTGCTTCATGTACGGCGACGTCACGTCCCCGGACACGATGTGAGACTCTCCCCAAATGCAACAATCGCGGTCATTGTTTGTCGGCATCTCCGGCTCCGAATATACATTATCTAGGATTACATTATGATGTAAGTTTAATTGTGATGGATGCTTATGACTCATGTATGATGGATCTAATCATTAATAGACTAGAACACCTAAATTATGACATTGGTGATACCGCATCAATCATCGCACTTTCAAAAAGAATGGAACAAAGAAAGATGGTGTGCAAAACTTAGTTGGCCACAAGCATAGATCCGGCTTGAGCAAAAGAGGTCAAAGTATTAGGACAAAATTCACCAAGTTTACCATGAGCGTATTAGGACAAGCACTATGTGGAGCTAATCGCAATAAAAACCATGAGCGATGACGAACCTTGATACGTCCATTTTGCATCACTATTTTATATCATAATTTACTGCTATTCATTGATATATTTCATATTTAGAGATGATACTTATGTTATTTTACCTATTTTGCATGTTTGGTGATTATTGGAGAATTAACCATCGGAGTCAGGATTCTGCTGGAAAAAGGACCGTCAAGACGCCATATTTCTGAAGATCAACAATTAACAGAAAATATCCAGAAGTTCCTATTTTGTCAGATGCCGGAGGCAGCCAAAAGGGGAGGCAAAGGTGGGCCACCATGGGCCCACCCATGCAGTGGCACGGCCCCCTTGCTGGCGCGCCGCCACGTGGTGAGGTGGCCCAGGCCCACCTCTGCCAGCGCCTCTTCGCGTACTTCATCCCCAGGAAACCCTAACACTCGGGGAGCCATCGAGGAAATATTCCCCCGCCTCCACGAGGCGGAAAACACCAGAGAGAGAAAAGCTCTCCGGCAGGGAGAAATCTGCCGGGGAAATTCCTTCCCGGTGGGGGGAAATCATCGCCATCGTCACCGTCATCGAGCTGAACTTCATTGGGATCATCATCATCATCTCCACCGCTGACACCATCATCTCCACCGCTCCACTCCGTTCCGCTGTAATATCTAGGGTTGAATCTTGTCTAGTTCATAGGGGAAACTTTCCCGGTGTTAATTACTCCTTGTGGTTGATGCTATTGAGTGAAACCGTTGAATTAAGGTTTATGTCCAGATTGTTATTCATCATTATATCACCTCTGATCATGATCCATATGATGTCTTGTGAGTAGTTCGTTTAGTTCTTGAGGACATGGAGAAGTCTTGATGTTAGTAGTGAATTATGTTGAGTAATATTTAATGGTTTGATATTTAAGTTGTGGTGCTATTCTTCTAGTGGTGTCATGTGAACGTCGACTACATGATACTTCACCTTTATGGGCCTAGGGGAATGCATTGTGTATTCGAATATTAATTGTGGGGTTGCCGGAGTGACAGAAACCTGAACCCCCGTTGGTATATCGATGCATGAGGGATAGCAGGATCTCAGAGTTTAAGGCTGTGGTTAGATTTATCTTAATTACTTTCTTGTATTTGCGGATGCTTGCAAGGGGTATAATCACAAGTATGTATTAGTCCTAGGAAGGGCGGTGCATTAGCATAGGTTCACCCACACAACACTTATCAAAACAATGAAGATTAATCAACTATATGAAGCGAAAGCACTTGACGAAATTCCCGTGTGTCCTCAAGAACGTTTGGTCATCATAAGTAAACTCGGCTTGTCCTTTGCTGTAGAAAGGATTGGGCCACTTGCTGCAATTATTATTACTGTATTTTATTTACTTGTACTTTATTTATCTGCTATATCAAAAACCCTAAAAACGTCTGCTATATTTACAGTGAATTCTAATCAAAACTGCTTGTCAACACCTTCTGCTCCTCGTTGGGTTCGACACTCTTATTTATCGAAAGTACTACGATACACCCCTATACTTGTGGGTCATCAAGACTATTTTCTGGCGCCGTTGCCGGGGAGTGAAGCGCTATTGGTAAGTGGAATTGGTAAGGAAACTTTACTGTATGTGCTGTTTTTATTTCTGTCTGCTGCTTATTTTATCATGGAGAGATCTTCTCTTGAATTCCTATTTGGAAAAACTACTACCACTGCTAAGGTAGTAGAGGAGGCGCCATCTGTGCAAGTAATCCCATTCAAAATACCTATGAAAATTGTTGAACGTGTTACGAATAACCGCTATGAAGGGGATGGAACTGTCCATCCTGGTGATCATTTGTTATTTTTACATGAATTATGCGAGTTATTCAAGTGTGCAGGTATTTCAATGGAGAAGTTAAGAAGAAATTATTCTCTATATCGCTGACTGGTAGAGCTGCAAATGGTATAAACTGCTGAAGAATGGCGTTCTCTTGGTTGGGAGGAAATTGTACCTCTCTTTTATTCTAAATTCTATCCTCCAAGTGAGATTCACAAAGACGGAACCTTATATAATTTTGGCCTCATGATGGAGAGTATTGCCCAAGCGTGGGGGAGATTGAAGTCACTAATGCTCAAATGCCCCATTCATGAGCTTCCTGGTAATGTCGTTGTTGATAACTTCTATGCAAGGCTTTCTTTCAGGATAAAACTTTATTGGATACTGCTTGTTCTGGATCATTCACTCGTAATAAAGAAGAGTTTAAATGGGACCTTCTTGATCGGATTCAGGAGAACACTGAAGGATGGGAGAACGACAAAGGTAGAGAGTCAGGTATAAAGTATGATTTCGAATGTATTAAAACTTTCATGAATACTGATGATTTTCGAAATTAGTACTGTTTATGGCCTTGACTCTCAAGTTGTTGCAAATTTATAAAGTTTTGCCTCTATTTCGGTATGCCTAAGGAGTTTTAAGAAATATCATGAACCTTATAAAGATAAACTGTTTCTCCTATGACTAGAAGTATTGAAGTTAATACTGTTGATCACATTATTCCTGAGCCTTATATTGAAAAAGTTCCTTTTCCTGCTAAAATAAAGGAACATTCTATTATAGCTAGTGTTGTTAACAAAAGTACAAAGAAAGCTATAGAACCTGATGAACAAATAACTGTTGAACCTGCTGTAGCAATAATAAAGGACCTTGTCACCGAAAATGTAGAAGATGGGCACATTATCTTTTGTGAAGATGCTTCTAATATTGTTTCACATCCTAAAAGCTCTAGGAAAACTAGTGTTCCTGTGCTTTCTGTTAGGATAGGTGATCATTGCTATTATGGTTTATGTGATATTGGTGCAAGTTCAAGTGCTATTCCTTATGAGCTTTACAGGGAAATCATGCATGAAATTGGTTCTTGTGAACTTGAAGAAATTGATGTGGTTATTCAGCTTGCTAATAGAGAAACTATCTCTCCAATTGGTATTGTTAGAGATGTGGAAGTTTTATGTGGTAAGACTAAATATCCTGCTGATTTTCTAGTACTTGGTTCAGCTGCTAGTAAAACTTGTCCTATCATTTTTGGTAGACCTTTTCTGAATACTTGTGGTGCTGTTATAGATTGTAAGAAAGAGAAAATCTTTACTAAATTTGCTGGTGAATCTTATGAGTTTAATTTCTCTAAATTTGCCAAAGCTCCTTATGAAACCGAATTGCCTAATGAAGATTTTAAAGTTGCTCAGCTTGCCTCTATTGCTCTTGCTCCTAACAATGCTTTGCAGCAACACATGGAGGACCACGAAAGTGAGGTCTTTATGGAAGAAAGGAATGAGCTTGACGAAATATTCTTCGTCAACCAATACTTAAACATAATTTACCGTGGAAGATTTGGGTACCACGCCACCACCAAGGAGGATCCTGTTTTCGATTTAAAACCTTTACCTGATAATCTTAAATATGCTCATATTGATGATAAGAAAAATATCCTGTTATTATTAGTTCTAAACTTTCAGGTAGAGAAGAGGAAAGGTTATTGGAAGTGTTGAAGAAACACCGTGGAGCTATTGGCTATACTCTTGATGATTTAAAAGGGATCCCCTGCTATTTGTCAACATGCTATTAATATGGAACCTGATGCAAAGCCAGTTGTTGAACATCAACGTCGTTTAATACCCAAGATGAAGGAAGTGGTAAGAAATGAGGTATTGAAACTTCTTGAAGCTGGTATTATTTATCCTATTGCTGATAGTAGATGGGTAAGTCCTGTGCACTGTGTTCCTAAGAAAGGAGGAATTACTGTTGTGCCTAATGAAAATGATGAACTTATTCCTCAAAGAGTAGTAGTTGGTTATAGAATGTGCATTGATTTTAGAAAGGTTAACAAAGTTACTAAGAAAGATCATTATCCTTTACCTTTTATTGATCAAATGTTAGAGAGATTGTCTAAGAAAACTCATTTTTGTTTCCTTGATGGTTATTCTGGGTTTTCTCAAATTGCTGTGAGAAAGCAAGATCAAGAGAAAACCACTTTTACTTGTCCTTATGGAACTTATGCTTATAGACGTATGCCTTTTGGTTTGTGTAATGCTCCTGCTACTTTTCAAAGATGCATGTCTGCTATTTTTCATGGTTTTTGTGAGGAAATTGTGGAAGTCTTCATGGACGATTTTCCGTCTATGGAACTTCTTTTGATAATTGCTTGCACAATCTTGATAAAGTTTTGCAGAGATGTGAGAAACTAATCTTGTTCTTAATTGGGAGAAATGCCACTTTATGGTCAATGAAGGAATTGTTCTTGGACATAAAATTTCTGAAAGAGGCATTGAAGTTGATCGAGCTAAAGTTGAGGCAATTGAGAAAATGCCTTGTCCCAAGATGTCAAAGGTATTCGTAGTATTCTTGGTCATGCTGGTTTCTATAGAGGTTTATTAAAGATTTCTCTAAAATTTCAAAGCCTCTTACTAATCTTCTCCAAAAAGATGTACCTTTTTTTTTGATGATGATTGTAAGGAAGCTTTTGAAACTCTAAAGAAGCTTTAATTACTGCTCCTGTTGTTCAACCACCTGATTGGACTTACCTTTTGAAATTATGTGTGATGCTAGTGATTTTGCTGTTGGTGCTGTTCTTGGACAGCGATAGATAAGAAGTTGAATGTTATTCATTATGCTAGTAAGACTCTTGATTCTGCTCAAAAGAATTATGCACTACTGAAAAAGAATTCCTAGCTGTAGTTTTGCTTGTGACAAATTTAGACCTTATATTGTTGATTCGAAAGTCACTATTCATACTGATCATGCTGCTATTAGGTACCTTATGGAAAAGAAAGATGCTAAGCCTAGGCTTATTAGATGGGTGCTTTTGCAAGAGTTTGATTTGCATATTGTAGATAGGAAAGGTGCTGAAAATCCTGTTGCTGATAATTTGTCTAGATTGGAAAACATTGCTTATGATCCTATTCCTGTTAATGATAGTTTTCCAAATGAACAGTTGGCTGCAATAAGGGTAAGTTCGCGAGATAGTCCTTGGTATGCTGATTATGCTAACTTTATTGTTTCCAAGTACTTGCCTCCAACCTTTTCAGCTCAGCAAAGAAGGAAATTCTTTTATGACTTGAGGCATTATTTTTGGGATGACCCACACTTATATAAAGAAGGAGTGGATGGTATTATGCGAAGATGTGTTCCAGAACATGAACAACGAGAGATATTGAGAAAATGTCATGGTAGTGCTTATGGAGGACATCATGCTGGAGATAGAACTGCACAAAAGGTTCTACAATCAGGTTTTTATTGGCCTACTCTTTAAAGATGCAAGAAAGTTTATTTTATCTTGTGATGAATGTCAAAGAGTTGGTAATATCTCTAGACGCAATGAAATGCCTATGAATTATTCTCTTGTTATTGAACCATTTGACTATTGGGGATTCGACTTTATGGGTCCTTTTCCTCCTTCAGAAGGTTATACTCATATACTTGTTGTTGTTGATTATGTTACTAAATGGGTAGAAGCTATACCTACAAAAAGTGTTGATGGTGAGACCTCTTTAAAAATGCTTCAAGATGTTATTTTTCCTAGGTTTGGTGTGCCTAGATATCTTATGACTGATGGAGGTTCTCATTTTATTCATGGTGGTTTTAGAAAAACCCTTGCTAAATATGGTGTTAATCATAGAATTGCTTCAGCTTATCATCCCCAAACTAGTGGGCAAGTAGAATTATCAAATAGAGAGATTAAATCTATCTTGCAAAAGACTGTTAATAAATCTAGAAAAAATTGGGCTTGTAAGTTAAATGATGCTTTATGGGCTTATAGAACTGCTTATAAAAACTCTATGGGTATGTCTCCTTATAAAATGGTTTATGGAAAAGCTTGTCACTTGCCTTTAGAATTAGAACACAAAGCTTATTGGGCAGTGAGAGAACTTAATAGAGACTTTAAACTTGCTGGTAAAAAATGGTTACTTGACTTGAGTTCTTTAGATGAATGGAGAAGTGAGGCTTATGAAAATGCTAGACTTTTTAAAGAGAAAGTTAAGAAATGGCATGATAGGAGAATTCTTAAACCAGAGTTCAATGTTGGTGAGAAAGTTCTATTCTATAGGTCTCGTCTCAGATTTTTTGCAGGGAAATTACTCTCGAAATGGGAGGAACCTTTTGTTATTGTAGAGGTGTACCGTTCAGGTGCAATAAAGATTGCTTCACTCAAAGCTAACTCTACACAAGTGGTGAATGGTTGGAATATGGATCGTTCTAAAAATGCAGGAAAAGAGAACTCTCAATTTGAAGAAGGGTGGGGAAACAACTCCAAGAGCTGGGATTCACAGTCTGACAAATTCATGAACCGCATTGAGCACAACACGGAGTTGATTCGTATTCTCACCCACAAGATTGATGAACTGAAGGAGCTGGTTGATAAACTTATTAAGGATGCACCACCACCGCCGAAGGAGTAATTCATCATTGGTATTGGCATCCCCTTGGCTTGTTCCAAGCTTGGAGGGAGTGCCGCGGTATCACATCATTATCTTTTACCTTTTTACCTTTCAATAGAGTCATATCATGAGTAGGGAAGTTATCTTATAAGATGGTTTACAGTGTGGAAGTATCTCTCTTTTAGTTGGTTATCTATGTATCCATTGGTGTGAGTTGCCGTTATGGAATATTAATGAGAAGTTTTATCATTTACTTTCTGCATACTTTATTTTAGTTCGCAAATTCTGTCATATGAATGATCTTGTTGTTAGTATCGGTATCACTTTGGGAGCATCAAGTAAATCTTTCTGGTTTTGGCAAACTTAGCATTGGTCAGTAGCTACAATACTTTGAGGCTTAAGTAGAGAGAGGGAAGTGCATGTAGATATATTATTCCATGATCTTTCTCTCTTGTTGGCTCATAAGCTTAGTATTCTCAAGTTAAAATTATTTGTGCTTCCAAGGAAGATTGCATGATTGTTTTTACTACATGTACATTTGTTTGTATCCCTCAACTCTTATGCTTGCTACCCAGCCTTGCTAGCCAAAAACCTGTACTGAGAGGGAATGCTTCTCGTACATCCAAATCTTGAACCAAAACCCATGCCATTTGTGTCCACCATATCTATCCATATGTGGTATTTTCCTGCCACTCCAAGTAAATACTTCATGTGCTACCTCTAACTATTCAAAAACTATTACCTCTCATTTGTGTCACTGTTTATTAGCTCATGAGGAAGTATGTGGGTTATTGTCTATTTAACTTGTCAGACAGACTTTCACCAATGGACTAGTGGCATATACATCCGCTTATCCAATAATTTTGCAAAAAGAGCTGGCAAATGGGGTGCCAAGTCCCAATTAATTACAACTATAATTGTTTAATTCTCTGCACATGTTTTGCCATGATTTATTAGAAGCAACTTTCAAAATGTTAAACAATTTAAATAGGCACTCCTCCATGGTATGTGATTGTTGGAAGGCACCCGAGGATTCGGTTAGCCATGGCTTGTGTAAGCAAAGGTTGGGAGGAGTGTCATACCAATATATAAATGTGCATGTGTAAACAAAAGAGAAGAGGGATGATCTGCCCTTGGGTAGAAATAACGTCCTTTATGGGAGCCGCTCTTGAAAGTCTGAATGACATGGGAAATATTGTTTTCACCCACTACCATTCGTTGACAACGACATACATAGCTAAAAACTTATTTTTATACTCTCTATATGATTTCAAAACTTAAAAGCTCTAGCACATGATTTAATCCCTGCTTCCCTCTACGAAGGGCCTGTCTTTTACTTTTATGTTGAGTCAGTAAACCTATTCCCCTCTGTCTCAAGCAAGCATTTGAGTTGTTGTGATTCAACCGTCTATATGTTGATATTTGCAATCATGTCTTTTATGCTTCCTTGTTTAACACAAAGCTTTTATCTGAATGAATATAACTTTGAAAGTTATCAATGACTGTAAGAAGACTGTTATGATTGAGCATGTAGGTTCTGCAATATAAGCTCTAATATAAAGACTCTGCTTGAAAGATAAGTACAATCTGTTAATTGTTCTCTGACCAAGAATAAAAGTTTGCCATCACCAATTATGATTTTCTCTATGCACCTTATTGTGACTCCCTTTATTTGTTTCAAGTTAAGTTATATGAAGGGAAGTTGCTGTCTAAGATGACTTGTGTATTAATAGATGTGATGCTTCTTGTCCGTATTTTGTTTATCGACACTTCACTCCATAAACCTGTGGTCTTGTTTACTGAGTTCAGTTTTCGCTTGGGGACAAGCGAGGTCTAAGCTTGGGGGGAGTTGATACGTCCATTTTGCATCACTATTTTATATCATAATTTACTGCTATTCATTGATATATTTCATATTTAGAGATGATACTTATGTTATTTTACCTATTTTGCATGTTTGGTGATTATTGGTGTAACAGCTCCACTTTTCGTACTGTAAAATTTGAACCAAATTTTCACTTTTCTTTCCAGTTCTGCATCATGGCATCCTTGCATTAAGATGCTCCACCTGAAACAATTCGACTTGACCCAGAAGTGAGCAAGTTAATAAATATTTGTCAAGGAAGTTCCAAGAGTTCACAAATAATAATTTACACTTGCTTTTAAATGACTAAAGAAATATTAATTCAAATTAACCAAAAGTACCATAAACAAACTCTATGAACAAAAGTTGCTCTAAACTTTTTATTTGGCAACACCAATTTTTGGGGTGCTTCTACATGATGTTGGGATGCTACCTGATTTTTCCCAAATTTTTCTAAAAGGTTTAAGTGCCTCAATAAAATTCCTAAACAGCTACTGTTTTTGATTAAAGCTGGCAAGGACCTGTCCGTGAGAGAAAAAGGCAGCCAGGGGGGTTTTCGGAAAACCGTCATCGTCCTCGTCGCTGTAGCGACCGAGCTCGCCGCTCGTGTCGCACCCGCTCATCACCATGGCCCGCTCCCTCCTCTGCCCGTCGCTGGCTCGCACGAGGTGGATAAGAAGGCCACTGAGGCTGCCCTCTCTACCCCCCCCCCCCCCGATATTTTCCCTCGCTCGCTCTCTCTTCCTTTCTTTCCGCCATGGCCGAACCCTAGCCGTGGTCGCCGCCGCAAATCACCGTCGCCTGAGAGCCCGCAGAGCAGATCGAGCAGGCGCACCCGCTCCGCCTCGTCTTCTTCTTCCTCTCCGTGCAAGGAATCGACGCGGGGCGCAGCAAATCGTCGGGAAGAACTCATCTTCCTCATCTCCGGCAGCCGCGCTTCGAGCAAGAACGCCACCGCCTCCGGCCTCCTCCGTCCTTGCCGTTGCTTCGCACGCGTCAAGGGTGAGCTTGCGCTTCCACCGGTGCCCTCCGTTTCGTAAATGTGCGTCCGTAGCCGTAGATAGCCGTAGCTCGCCGTAGCTCGCAGACGGCCGCAGCTGTTCGTCGTCGAATCCGGCATCTCCGGTGACCAATACGTAGCGGCGCCGCCGCGATTAGGTTCGCCGCACTCCCGCGCATCGAACGCATCCAGCAGCGCATCCTCGCGCGTCCGCTGCCGCCGAGCCCGTGCGTGTCGCCGTCGGTGGTCGCCGCCGTCGCGCGCGCCCGCGCGCTGTGCTCCAGTCAAACCGGCCGCTGGGCCCGCGCGCTTGCGTGGCCTGCTAGCATGGCATGGGCCCCAGCCGTCAGTGGCTGTGGGTAGCCCAGCACCGGGTGAAAAACGTTTCGGTTAGAAAATTCCGGAAAATAAAAGAAAAGGCAGATTCAGTTAAAAACTTCTAAAATTCATAACAAATTGAATACTTGTCCAAAAATTGTAAACAATATACCAAAATGTTCAGAAAAATAAATGGAGCCTATAGGTATAGCTCACACATCCAACTAAATTAATTTAGTTGCTGTTTTATTAAAATGAATAAAATGGCAGAAAAGAAATGGATTTTATAAATTCAATAACCTAATGTTGATTAATCAGAAAAATGTGTTCTTTATATCAAAATGCTCAGAATATTATGAACTATCCAGTAGCATCATTTTCATGCATGTTGGAACACAATTTTAGTACTGTACTTTTTAAATGCTAACAAATGAGTTAAGTTAAACATAGCAATTTAAGTCCCACTATATTGGAATAATTACTTCGGCACACCATTTAAATTGCTAAGTGATTTATAATAATTTCAGTGCATTAAAATTTTCATAGCATCATGTGTTTGTGCATTGCACTTCATATGCATGTGTGGTTATTGATTGTCTCTCCGGTGTTTTATGCATCGATAGATCAAGAAATCGGGGTCTCGCCACAATACCCCGACGACCAGTATTACCAGCCTGCTGATCAAGGCAAGCGTAATCCCCCCTCTGAGCATGTCTCATCCTATTTTCCGCAAATATTTTCTCCACTATAATATTGCATGCGTTTCCAAATGTCAATTTGGTTGAATTAGAGTATCCTATAGTTGCATTAAATTTCCGATGCCATTACCTGTTTCCCTCCTATTATCCATAGGTTTGCTTTGTTGGCCTGAGTTGTTGACTAGGTGATGTATATGCTTAGCCATGCTTAGTGGAATGCTTAGTTGTACGGTGGATATTTCATTGTTGGAATTGTTGATGGAATGTCCGGATGATGGTGGAGAAATGTGGATATCGATAAATAAACATGCTTAAAGGTGGGGATGAGAGGCCACATGGAATGTGGTGGGTTGTCTCGTTCTCGCCGACTAGTTACGAGTTCTCCCCTTCGAGCCAAGACCGAGCGTGCAACCATGCGTGAGGCCTATGCAATCGCAGGAACCCTCATAGACTAAATAACTCGGGCGGGGCTAGCCAGGGTCCTCTAGTTTGAGCTTCCATTTGCGTGTGCGTGAAGATGGTGGCAAGGACTGAGATGAGGATGGTGGTGTTTAGGAAAATGAGTGGCCACGGGGCAGGGTGTTGGAGGCACTCGTGTCCCGTCCTTACCGATGATCCTGGGTTAGTCTCAAGCGAGGGAGAAGTCGACACCGCTCCCACCCAGCCGGCTCTCCAAGAAAGAGAGCTACCGCGCAGGCAATGGGCCGGACGGTACGCGTGGTAAACATTGTACACCCCTGCAGGGTAAAATCTTTTCGAAAAGCCGTGTCCACGGTTATGGACGACTTGGTGCCGGATTCAGAGACCATAGAATAACTTGAATGGAATGATTAAAATTGAGTACTAAAGGTACTACTTAATAATGAAGGGTTGACTTCCTCGAGGGTGATTCGGGGAGGTGCCCTTGGAGAACGAGTACAGTGGCTGATGGTGGTTGATGTCGAGAAAGGATCAAAAGAAAAGAGTTACTTCTTACCCCTTTTGAAAATATTCTGATTAGTCGATGCCATGGAGTTATGATTTGATAAAAGAAAACCAGCTTTATGCAAAACAGCCATAAAACCTTTGAAAGCCAATCATCGAGCTAGTAGCTCTAATAATCTTGCAGAGTTCGTCGAACTCAACCTTGTTTATTTTGTTTCAGTGGAGGACTTCACCGACCTCGAAGGTGGGTTCTTTGTGGACGTCGACGAGTAGTCCGGGGTTCCCAGGTGGCAGCTTGGGACATCTCGGAACAGCTGGCGCTGGGACTTGTTTACCTGTAGGCCTCTTAGGCCATATTTTGGATCTTGTTGTTAGAACAACATAATTTGCTTCCGCTTGATGTATTGTTGGGTCAGTGACCTCTGGTTGTAATAATTGCTATCTTTCTCTATATAAGAGTTGAACTATAATGCTTTGAGTCGTAGAGTCTGTGATGTGCCAGATGTTCCGCAGTCTTGATCTCTCTACTATGCGTTGATAGTTGTGCCCGTGTTATGGCGTGAGCCGAGGGGTTGTGTGCCGATGATCAATTCCGAGCACGCCTGCCGATGTGCATCGGCCTGGGAGTGGTAACCCTAGTAACCTTCGGTTGCGTAGCATGACCAGTGACACACAGCATCTCTTGCATTGCAGTCGGGTCGGGGCGCTACAATTGGAGAATTAACCACCGGAGTCAGAATTCTGCTGGAAAAAGGACCGTCAAGACGCCATATTTCTAAAGATCAGCAATTAACATAAAATATCCAGAAGTTCCTATTTTGTCAGATGCCGGAGGCAGCCAAAAGGGGAGGCAAAGGTGGGCCACCATGGGCCCACACCATGCCGTGGTGCGGCCCCCCTTGCTGGCGCGCCGCCACGTGGTGAGGTGGCCCAGGCCCACCTCTGCCGGTGCCTCTTCGCGTACTTCATCCCCAGGAAACCCTAACACTCGGGGAGCCATCGAGGAAATATTCCGCCGCCTCCACGAGGTGGAAAACACCAGAGAGAGAAAAGCTCTCCGGCAGGGAGAAATCTACCGGGGAACTTCCTTCCCGGAGGGGGGAAATCATCGCCATCATCACCGTCATCGAGCTAAACTTCATTGGGATCATCATCATCATCTCTACCGCCGACACCATCATCTCCACCGCTCCACTTTGTTCCGCTGTAATATCTAGGGTTGAATCTTGTCTAGTTCATAGGGGAAACAATCCCGGTGTTAATTACTCCTTGTGGTTGATGCTATTGAGTGAAACCGTTGAATTAAGGTTTATGTCCAGATTGTTATTCATTATTATATCACCTCTGATCATGATCCATATGCTTGTGAGTAGTTCGTTTAGTTCTTGAGGACATGGGAGAAGTCTTGATGTTATTAGTGAATTATGTTGAGTAATATTTAATGGTTTGATATTTAAGTTGTGGTGCTATTCTTCTAGTGGTGTCATGTGAACGTCGACTACATGATACTTCACCTTTATGGGCCTAGGGGAATGCATTGTGTATTCGAATATTAATTGTGTTGTTGCCGGAGTGACAGAAACCTGAACCCCCATTAGTATATCGATGCATGAGGGATAGCAGGATCTCAGAGTTTAAGGCTGTGGTTAGATTTATTTTAATTACTTTCTTGTATAATCACAAGTATGTATTAGTCCTAGGAATGGCGGTTCATTAGCATAGGTACACCCACACAACACATATCAAAACAATAAAGATTAATCAGCTATATGAAGCGAAAGCACTTGACGAAATTCCCGTGTGTCCTCAAGAACGTTTGGTCATCACAAGTAAACCGGCCGGCTTGTCCTTTGCTCTAGAAAGGATTGGGCCACTTGCTGCAATTATTATTACTGTCTTTTATTTACTTGTACTTTATTTATCTGCTATATCAAAAATCCCAAAAAACTTGGCTGCTAGTATTTACAGTGAATTCTTAATCAAAACTGCTTGTCAACAGCTTCTGCTCCTCGTTGGGTTCGACACTCTTATTTATCGAAAGTACTACGATACACCCCCTATATTTGTGGGTCATCAAACCTCTCCAACATTCATGGCCACAATCCAAGAGTCACTGAATAAGTTTTTTGTTTTTATGCACAAGTGAAGAATATAAATCGAAGTGGCGTTAGCGTTGATGCCCATGTAAGTATTGCTTGCTTGTTATGAATTTTATTGTTTGCTCGACTTTCATTTCATTGTGTTGAGTAACTCTTGCTTGCTACATGGGGTTGAATCGAAAAACCAAGTAGAGCACCCTCTTTGACATTCTCGAAAACACCGCAAAGAAGATGAAGAACAATGATGGCTCTATCTCTCATCAATCTACTTTATTGGATTTACGATGATGGAGGGGTAAACATACAAGGGTCCATTTCAAATAGGAATATACATGTGAAGGGGAGGAGGTGAGAGAAGAATAGGGCCACGCGTGAGGCCACACACAAAAAATGTCGGTCACATGGATAGGGATTTTCTCAAAAAGGAAAGGACTTGAATATATTGGAGGAAGAAAGCGAGGAGAAGAAGGATAGATATGCATCCTGTTCTTGGAAGTGCAAAGGAAGAGATGAAGTTCGACCGAGAAAGGGTCTGAGAGAGGATGGAATTGGAGGAGAGGAATGATTTGGAAGAGAGAGAGAAATGTATAAAAGTTGAGTTTGAAAGACAAAGACCTGGAGAGTGGAGACTCTTCAACTTTAGAAAGAAACGTTGAAACCCGCAAGAATTATGAAGGAGGCAAAAATCATGTCGCAAGACACTATCCTCATGGATGACGGAAGTAAGAAGTGGTTGGAGTATCAAACCAAGGAGATGAACAAGCGCATGAACTGAGACATTTGATTCACTTGTGTATTGTTTATGTATGATTGTTTTGAACTTTATTTTGATTTGTGTTGAATTGCTATTTATTTTTGTTAATTGTTGAATGTGTGATAAATTGATTTGTGAGTTCCATGTGCGTGCATGTATTTGAGGGTTGAGAAGTGGGGATGTGCTTGCCCAAATGGACAAACGAGAATGACCTACACATGTCTGCGGACACGTTCACAACTGTCCGTGGACATATAGGTGTCAGAAGATGATGTTACCTCTTCAATTTCACCGACTCATAGCATGGGGGTTCCTTGGTGTAGCACATTTGGGGTGCCTACTAGTGCACTAGGCCACCCGAAAAAATATTTAAATGCTGTAAAAAATTCAAGAAAAAATCATGCTCTAATCGATGATATCTACATACCTTGATGCACAAAAAATACAGGTTGTGTATATTATCACATCCAGTTAAACCTGAAGAGAACAGTGTCATTTAGTTCGTAGTATAATTTGGTTTTGTTTTAAACCTGGAGTGAATCGTGCCATGCTAGTTTTATTCGTAGCACAGTTTTTTTCTTTCAAGTAAATCTGAAGAGAATAGTGACATGTGTGTCTTCCTAGACTGAATCTGAGTTCTTCGTCGAACTAGAATCCTGCATTGTGGTCGTTATACATCTTGCAACACCTCGAGTCAGGATCTTATACATTAATTTACTACAGATAGTTTACTTTCTGGCTGCAATAGATAGTTTACTTCTGCAGCCCAGTGTTCATTTTTGTAGGGTGCAGCCCATTTACCTTTTACTTTTGAAAATAAACCCAGTTTACTTTCGAAGTTCGAATATTTACCTGTCAGTTCGTCACGCAACTCAAAACAAGTAAAGCTACACTTGCTGCAACGTTCGGAAAACATGTGTATCACATGATGGACTTTGAGCTTCTGGTGACGATCATGCATGACCGTCATTTGTATTTTAATTGCCGGGTATTCTCCGTATCTTGGAAAGTACAGTGATTCTCTGTTTTCACTTGGCATCGGTTTAAATTTTAGGGTGGGTGAAGATACACCTAGATTTTTCTGCCTATTGTACATGTACGATTGAGGATTCTGGAAATCGAATGTGGTGACTCACCCAAGAACATATATAGGAGTACTAAAAACTCACGGACGGTGTGTATGGGCACATGCTTAATCAGTTAATCACTAATTTACATGTTCAACACTTCAAGTAAGAGTTTGTAGTGAGTAGACAATTGTCCTTATGGCACTATTATGTCAGAAACATATCGACATTTTTTAATTTATTATGCTATAAGCTCACTTATTTGCATTATATAATTGGTTTACACCACTGTTATTAAAGATTTAAGGGGTTTCCCACGAAATCAAAAAGAGTTTGTACCAGCTTTTCTTTGCCATGGTGACTTTATCAAACATCTTCTATTGTTTTATCACTTGCAAAATCGAATGAAAGATAGTGGATAATAATGGTGGAGGTATTAGCACCGGTAGTACAAGAAGTTGTCCGGCAGAAGCAAATTCATACAACAAGTTGCAGGATGGGATGGAGTGGTACAAAAACTTGTTGTGTGGTGCAAAATTGGTACAAAATGACTCGGGTGGTGACATGTGGCAGATATTTGTTTTGCAAAAACAACCCTACACATTTCAATTTCGGACATCCAACATTTTCAGTGCTGCCTCGCATGCGGGTAAAAACCTGTCAGTGGATAAATAAAATATAATCAAAACATTCTGGGATCGAACACAAGACCTCATATTCGTTTTGTAACACGCGATAACCACAATTGCAATAATCAATTAATATCTGAAAATTGATCACGCGTTTATTACTATCGGTCACTTCTCACCATGCACGACCAGCTGGGCATCATGTCAGCGAGCCTGTACCTGGTAGTCACCAGCACGGACGACCTCACAAACACCGCTCGACTGCTCGAGTTGGGCAAAAACTGTATGGCATGGGCGCTCGGCGGCTGGTCAGCAGACCATCGCGGGCGGGGACTGCAATAAGGGATGCGTCTCCTCTACAACCACGCGTCCGTATTGTAGAAGAATATTTTTGCGAACACGCAAAAGACTTGCGTGTCATTTATATTAGAAGAGAGAATACAGAACATTACAGCGTATCCGGCATCAGCGATGCGGTACAACATGTGACAGAGATGACCGGCTAGCCACTAACACATGCGGAAGACAGCGCCCCTAACAAAGCCGACTACTCCCAAATTTTGCCCAGCCCAACAGCACCAGAGAGTTTCCATAACTCTATTTCGTCCGCGATCAGCCGACAGACAGTGCTAACCGTCGCCGACTTCCTCTCGAACACCCTAGCGTTTCGCTCCTTCCACAGCGACCAGACGACGAGGAGGACAAGGGAATCAAACCCTTTCTTCGCCTGTGGGGGGATCCGGCGACGACCATCCGGCCACCATTCGATGAACACATCATCAGCGCCGGGCACGAACATGTGGAGATTGCAGCGGCGCAATAAGTCCAGCCAAACCTCCCTTGCGTACACGCAGCCAAGTGCAATATGGTCCGCCGTTTCAGGCTCCTGATCACAGAGAGGGCAGGTTGTGTGCGAGTTCATGCCCCGCCGGCGCATCCGATCCGCAGTCCACAGCCGCCGCCGCATAGCCAACCAGGCATGCACCTTACACTTGGCCGGCGCCCAAGCCTTCCAAAGTGCCTTGCCGCATGGAAAGAACTCGAGCCCAAGAAAGAAAGCCTTGTATGTCGAGCTAGCGGAGTAGGACGCAGAGCTCGTCCACTTCCACACCACTCTGTCGGACACCTCCGTCGTCAGATTAACAGCCTGCAGCGCATCCACCAACATGAGGAACTGGGTAATCACTTGGACAGTTAGTGGCCCTGTGATGTCACGGATCCACGCCCTGTTCGTCATGGCCTCTTCAACAGTTCTAGTGAGCTTGGCTTGCGTGTCAACTGCAGCAAGGAGAGCAGGCGCCATGTGCTTCAGTGCCATCCCATCAAGCCAAGCATCAGCCCAAAACAGTGCCAAGCGGCCGTTACCAACAACAATTTTGATGGATGCGTCAAAAATAGCCTGAACCTCCGGTTCCACCTTAAGCGGGAGGCCCGTCCAACAACCAGCACGCTGCTTCTGCAACCACAACCAATGGGCCCGAAGGGCAAAACCTAGAAGCTTCAGGTTCAGGATTCCCAGCCCACCGTATTCCACGGGGCGACAGACCTGCTCCCATGCGACCAGGCACTGACCACCATGCACGGCGTCGGTCCCCTTCCAGAAAAATGCCCGGATCTTCTTCTCGAGCAACTGCAGCAGCCAGGCCGGCAGTTCTAGGGCTATGGAAAGGTAGATGGGGATCGACGTGATGACAGACTTGATGAGCACAAGGCGGCCGGCCATGGTGTAGAAGATGGCCTGCGACGGTGACAGCCGGCGACAGATGGAATCAACCAGCGGCTGCATGCTCGACTTGGGCAGGCGCTTGTAGGAGAGGGGAAGCCCAAGGTAAGTACAGGGGAAGGGCTTGACGGCGCACGGGAAGTGTTGCGCGGCAACAGCCAAGTGCTCGTCGGTGCATCTGATGGGGGATATGGAGCACTTGTCTTGGTGCGGAGGCCCGAAGCACCACCAAAGCACTCGAGAGCACGCCGGATCAACTCAAGGTCTTGCTCGATCGGGGAGACAAACATCACGACATCGTCAGCATACATGGACGTGCGGAACCTGACCCCCCGGCATGGCAGCGGGGATAGAATCCCAAGCTCCTCCGCGCGGCGCAGCATCGCGTTTAGGACCTCCATGACGAACAGGAACAGCATCGGCGACAGGGGGTCGCCCTGCCGCAGACCACACGGTGCGGTATCGTCCTTCCCGGAACTCCATTGAGTAGGATCTGAGATGAGGCCGTGGAGAGGACGATGCAGACCATCTCGATGAAACGGCGGCCAAAGCCTAGTCGCTGTAGGATTTGGATGAGGAACGGCCAAGACACTGAATCAAACGCCTTAGTGATATCGACCTTAAGCAGGAGGGCTGGATTGCGTCCAACATGCAACGCTCGCGTTGTGAGTTGTACCAACTTGAAGTTGTCATGAATAGATCGCCCACGAACGAAGGCGGACTGATTCTCTGCCACAAGTTCAGACAGTTTAGGAGCAAGCCGAGCAGCAAGCAGTTTGGAGAAGAGCTTTCCAAAGCTGTGCGTCAGGCTAATGGGCCGAAAATCCTTGACCTCAACCGAGCCCAGCTTCTTCGGCAACAGCACAACCAAGGCGTTGTTTAGCTTCGTCATGCCTCTGGACCGCAGTTGATAAAGCTGCTGCACCGCTTTGAGGATGTCGTCCTTAATAACGGCCCATGCACTCTGGAAGAAACGGCCAGAGAAGCCGTCTGGGCCAGGAGCCTTGTCAGGCGGCAAATCCTTAACCGCTGCCCACAGCTCCTCCATAGTGAAAGGATTGTCAAGCTCGTGCAGGTCCAGAGTGGGAAGGCCCAGGAACTGAAGGTCCAAATCACGATCCCGCTGAAATTCTGTGCCCATCAGCCCAGAGTAGAAGTCAAACAGCAAAGCCTCCTTTTCCTGATGCTGGACAGCAGTTGCTCCGTCACGCGATAAAGCCACAATGTGGTTGTCACGGTGTCTCATCCGGGCACGCATATGAAAGTAACAGTATTGGCGTCGCCCTCCGCCAGCCATAGAATCCTCGAACGATGGCGCGCCATTGTGCGCTCGAGTGAGACCAACCCAAGAACCTTCATCTTGAGCTCGCCACGAAAGGTGCGCTCCCCAGCAGACAACCGACGCGTCTCCTGTGCAACATCCAGGCGGAAGATGATCTCCTTAGCGAGCAGAAGCTGACGCTTGACGCTCCCAATGCGACGATCACTCCAAGACTGCAGCGCTCGGGCTGTGCGTTTTAGCAACACATGGAGCCTTGACAGCGGGTCCAAATTCTCCGGCGCAATCCAAGCCTCAGTAACCACCTGCAGGTATCCGTCGAACTTAGGCCAGATGGGTTCAAAGTGGAACCGATAGCAGCGAGGGGACTGGAGATCCGTATGCAGGATGATTGGACAATGATCAGATGCCAAGGACGGCCCAGCCCGCAGGAGGCAGTTGGGGAATCTCTCTTCCCAATCAGCGGAGAAAAACCAGCGGTCCAGCCTCACGAGTGTGGGCTCTCGACGCTCATTGCTCCAGGTATAGCGGCGTCCGTGCAAAGTCAACTCTGAAAGCTCCAGATCATCAAGAAACCGCCGAAATCGCGCCATCCACCGCCTATTCAGATTGGAGTTATTTTTATCTTCCCCTGATAGATCAAATTGAAGTCACCTGCCACTGCCCATGGGCCCGCGTGCAACGCACGAAAGGTACGGAGCTCTTCGAAGAACAACAGCCGATCCGGGGTGGAGAAGGGACCGTAGACCACGGTGAGCCACCACGGGGGAGACGGGTCGCACCGCTGCCTGATACACACCGAAAGTGCGAAGGAGTGGAAGGCAACTCCCGTCACATCCCATATCGCCGTGCGCCAAGCAATCAGTATGCCACCTCTCGTACCGTTTGCGGGAAGGAAGAAGTACTTGTATCCTGGACCCAGCATACGCATTATGAACCAATCATCAATCACTGCGAGTTTAGTTTCCTCCACGAACAGCAGGGACAAACGCTCATCACGGACAGTGTCCCGCAGCAGATCCTGGCGCGCGATGGAATTCAGCCCCCGCAAGTTCCAGCCGCCGATATTCTCGTTTGGTGTATCCATAAGACACATGCAACAGCAAACGGCAACGGAACGACCTAGTAGGCCTCCTCCAGCTGCGCACCAAGCGCAGTCAGGTCGGCATCCCTCGGATTCTCGCGGGAGAAGAGCTCGCGCAGCGCTAGAAGATGGTGTTCGAGTACCTCGCCGGCGAAAAAATTCTTGTACCTCTCCAGCGCGCCATCATCAATCTCCTCCGGCTTCTCGCCAGCCCAAGTTGGCAGATGACTGTTTTTTGCGCCCAAGACAGCGTGCCGGGAACCTCCTTTCCTGAGAATCTGGCAATACGCCCACTACGCCTTGGCACGGTGAAAACGGGCGCCGATCTAGACGGGGGGCCAAGCAACGGCCGCGACAACGCATGCCCACATGCGAGCATGAAGGAGTCAACGTCCGATCCATGGTGTGAGCAGGAAAGCGGCGTGATGGGAACCTCGAACCACTCCTCTGCAGTGCACTCGGAACGGGTGCCAATGGCTGCAGGGTGGGGCAGGGAGGAGCACGAACCAGCATCCTCAGACAGATCAACAATCCAGCTGGGCCCAGCAGAAGAGGCCCCAACGGACAGTGGCAGGTCCACGTCTTGATCCAGTCCATCCACAGCCGCACAGCCTTGCGAGGGAGGCACGCAAAAGCCGGCAAGCACAGTGCCCCCGTCGCCTCCATGCACAGCAGCAGAGGAGGCCTCCTCGTCCAATGGCGCTTCAGTGGCATGCGTCGCAGCATGCACAGCGGGCCCATTAACCAGAGCAGCAGGCTCACGGGCCACAACATCCAATAGCAACTCAGGGAACAGCTCCGAGAGTGGAGCAGGGTCAGCGGGTGCTGCAACTTTTTCCTGAACGGGAGGCACCGGAAGATCGGCGTTGGCGAAAGTGCCCACCCGCACAGACACCGAATTGTCGCGACCTTCGCTTTCAGCGCAAAAGCGGCATCCGATGCAATAGCTGACTTTAGAGACCGACCATGACCAAGGTCCGCAGAAAACGACGAGGGGGCCAGGCCGGACTGCAGGCCCTCCACCAGCAGCGTCTCTTCTCCGGCGCACCCCAACGGTCGCGAGGGCGTCGCTTCTGTCAGAATGGGACCCACGTCTGGGGCTGCACGTGGCACCCAACGGCTGGAAGCAGCCACCGGGCCTTGAGCCTTGGCCGCGCGTTGACGGCGGCGCCGCCGCCTGCGACGAGCAGCCCGCAAGCCCGCACCAGGTGCACTCGTTGGGACAGAAATAGCGTCGACGGCCATCTGTGACGGCCCAGCCTCAGAGGAACCGCCAACACGCCGCCGCCGCCGCCGCCTGTTGGCACGACGGCGAGGCCCGTCGTCCGGACCGCCACCACCGTGCGCACTGCCAGGACCAGCCCCGGCCCCAGCAGCATCATCTTCACTCCCGGAGCTAGGAGGCCTTGGCCGCGCCACCCGGCGAAGACGCACGCCGATGTTGTAGTGTAGCAGCCGCCGCCCTCCGTATCCAAGGACCCAGCACCAGTGGGGGCGCGTCGGGGATGGCCAGCGTGCGAGACTCCGGGATCAACCCAGGGTTTGCCGTCCAGGCGGACAGGCTGAACCGCCGCAGATCACGTCGGAGAACCGTCTCGTCGGCAACGGAGTCGATACTGCAAGAAGACGACAGCAGGGACGCGGCAGTCGAGCGAAGCCACGCATGCGCCGGGATGCCCTCAATCTCCAGGTGACCTTGTAGCGCATGACCGCGCTGGTAGCCTGCGCCTGCTGCGTCCACGGTTTGAGCCTGAGCTCGAAACCGATGGAGGGGATGACCGGGTGCGAGAGGGCACGGTCGCGATCCTCCATGCTGTGAAAGAGCACAAGGCAGTCCTCCGGCACCGTGGCGTGCACCGAGAACCCAGAGATCGAGATTTGAAGAACCTCCGCGAGAAGACCAGCGACGACGGCATGACTGACGCGCTCACCGACAATGGTTACAAGGATTGCGCGGCGAAGGCGCAGGACCTCGGTCTCAATGACAGGCGAGCGCTCAATGACGCACAGCTCCGGAATGCGCTTCACCACAGCAGGAGACGGCGGCGAGGGGCAGCAAGCAACGACCTTGGGAAGGGTAGCGGCGGCGTGGACTCCCGGGAACCTGACGGGGTGTGACCAATGGAACCACTCGCGGCCGGCGCGCGCCCAGCAGTGAGGGCACGACGCGGCCCGTCCCACCGGCCGTCGTTGCCAGGAGGGCCCCGCGGCCGCTTGCAATCCCGGGCAACATGGTGCTCACTTTTGCAGCGAAGGCAGCGTTGGGGCCGTGTGCAGTCCTTGCGGCGGTGCTTCTCGGACATGCAATTGAGACACTTGCCGTCAAGCTCTACCACCAAGCGCCGCCGGGCAGGAGCAGCGGGCGGGGCTGGGCGAGCAGAAGGCCGTCGGCGAGGACGGCGAGGCCCGGCCCGAATCCAGCCGTCAGCGTCGGGCTGGGCACGCGCACGAGGGGCAGAGGGCGGGGGGTGCACCACCAACCGGGGGGACAGAGCAGGCCGGCGCACCGGGGACGGCCGGCGCGCCGGAGACGGCGAAGCCAGCGGCCTTGAGACCGAAGCCGCCGCCGCAGCGTAGGAGGGGCGCGGATCTCGCGACACGGAGCCAGCAGCGGAGGAGGAGGCTGAGTTGGAGCTCGGGCTCGACTCCATCCAACGGCGCTCACGCTCGGAGATCAGACGCGGCTCAACCACAGCAGACCGCAGGAGGGGTGCAGCCATGACCAGGCACGAGAGAGGAAGCAGGGAGGAGCAGGGAAGAGCGGTGGACGCGGCTGCCGGAGTGGCTAGGCGCGGTGGCGAGAGCTCCCCGTCAACGCCCCAATAGAGGGGAGATGTAGAAGAATATCAAGCTCCTCGACGACTCAGCGGAGCTCCCGGGGTCGGTGCTCAAGTGATCTACACGCCCATGTTTGACTTGATGCAGCGACCAGCAGCCTACTATACGCTGTATAGTTAGTTTTGCTTCGAAAATACAGCGACGAACGCATTTTTCAGGGGGAAATTTGTTCATGGATTTCGGTTTCTTCTTGCTAGGATTCGAGGTGTCGAACCAAGGTGCTGCAGCAAAAGGCTGTTCAGTGAAACTCATGATAAAGCATGGGAAGGGGCTGCGGCAAGGGGATCCCCTCTCCCCTCTCCTCTTTGTGTTGGCCATTGACCCCTTACACCACATCCTTCGCAAAGCTACCAATCAAGGGCACCTACAAGAGATAAGAGGGAGGGCCCCCACCATCCGTACCTCCCTCTATGCCGATGATGCGGCAATCTTCGTGGCTCCGAAGAAAGAGGACATTGACTTCCTTGCCAACACCCTTGCTCATTTCGGCATTGTCACCGGCCTTGTCACCAATTGCAACAAAAGTCAAGTGGCCCCTATTAGATGTGAAGGAATTGATCTTGATGGCATCCTTCAATCCTTCCCGGCTACTCGCACCACTTTCCCCATGAAGTATCTTGGTCTCCCTTTGTCGGTGACTCGTCTTAAAAGGATTCACTTTCAACAATTGGAGGATAGGGTCGCCGGGAAGCTTCGGCCTTGGGTTGGAAAGCATGCCACTATGGCCGGTCGTGCGGTTCTTGTCAAATCGGTCCTTACTAGCGTGGTCATCTACTTCATCACCGTTCTTGACGTGCCTTTGGAGGCCCTTTTGAAGATTGATAGCATTAGGCGTGCTTTCCTTTGGGCTGCTTGTGAGAAGGTTTCCGGCGGTAAATGCAAAGTGAATTGGGAGCTTGTGTGCAAGCCTAAAGAGTTGGGAGGTCTAGGTATTTTAAATCTCAAGAAGTTTGCCGCAGCCCTCCGTTTACGGTGGTTGTGGTTTGAGTGGGAGGAGAGCCCTAAGCCTTGGGTGGGACTCGGGAACCCTTGCACTCCTAAGGATCAAGAGCTTTTTGCAGCGGCAACTAAGGTGGTGGTCGGAAATGGAGACAAAGCTTTGTTTTGGCATTCCTCATGGCTTGAGGGGCGGCGGCCAAAGGATGTGGCACCCCTAATTTTTGACATCTCCAAGAGGAAAGCTTACACGGTTCGGAAGGGGTTGGACAATGAGTTTTGGGTCACTCACTTGAACACTCAAGATGGTCTTTCTTTAGAACACATTTCTCAATTTGTCGACCTATGGACGTTGCTTCAAGATGTCCACCTAAATGAGGAGGTGCCGGATAAGATTACATGGAAGCTCACAAGGAGCGGAAAATACTCCTCCTCTTCGGCCTACAAGATGCAATTTTTGGGTCATACCACCTCCACGATGCCTTCCTTGGTTTGGAAACCGTGGGCGCCGCCAAAATGCAAGATCTTCGCATGGTTGATTCTTCAAAATCGGGTGTGGACGGCGGATAGGCTTGAGCGGAGGGGACGGGACAATTGTGGCCTTTGCAAGCTTTGTAACCAAGTTCAAGAGACGGCCGCGCACCTTCTCTTTCAATGCCGTTTCACCAAAAGGATTTGGTCCTCGTTGAAGGCTTGGCTCGGCCTACATGAGCTAGACACGTCGGAATGGCATACCTTCCAAAGTGTTCGTGATTGGTGGGAGGTGGGTATTCACAAGAGAGGAGCTCATCGGAAGGCTTTAGCCTCGCTTGCCATGCTTGTGTCATGGGAAGTTTGGTTGGAACGGAATGCCCGCGTCTTTCAAAACAAGTTCTCCACCGCGACAATGCTTCTTCAAAAGATCAAGGAGGAGGTGGTTATGTGGGGCACCGCCGGTGCTAAAGCGTTGTGTAATGTGATGCCGCGAGAGTAGTTGTCTATGGTTTTTGGTGGTGTTGCCTCTTTTTGAGGCAAGGCTTTGGCTTGTAAAACTTCTTCTTAATTAATGAAATGGCAAGCCTTTTGCCTTGTTTAAAAAAAAATGATAATTAGTCAGCGGATTGTCTTCTGACACCAAGTAGTGTGTGTCATAGTGGCTAGTCTTCCAGGTCAGTCGCGAGTTCGAATCCTAGAAAATTTGACTATTAGTTATTTTTTCAGTCACCACTGACAGGTTGGACCCGTGTGTAAGGCGGGATTAAGGTGATATGTGGCAGATAAAAATGTGTAGGGTTGTTTAAAAAAAAGAATGCTGCCACGTGGCACCACCAAAATCATTTTGTATCAGTTTTGCACAGCACTGCAAGTTTTTGTACCACTTCATCCCATTCGGCAACTTGTTGTATGAATTTGCTCCTGCCGGACAACTTCTTGTACTACCGGTGCTAATACCTCATAATGGTGCAAGGCTGCAAGCGTAGCCGTGGACTAGTACATGACTCTCCAAACAACTGTCCAACAAAGAGAGAAGAAAAAGAAAATATTCAATGCATCAAGATCTAATTAGATTGGCAATCACCAACAAGATTGGATGCATTGTTTGAATCGAGCTCACCGTCTTGCATCTCCAAAGTAGTGGAAAGACACCTCATCTACCACATAGCCTGACCGCTGTAGAATTACTGATATCTACATATACCGGTGGTGTGGCCATACTCATCACAGATGTTGCTGCACATGCAACTTCTCTTCTGGAAAGTTTATGAGTTACGAATATAATTACCATATATTTTTCCAGCTTTTTTCCATCAAACATTTCAATTCTGGACTCATGCGGACTCACCGCCGGAGAGTTTGAGGGTATTTTCTCGACGTTAATTATGACTCACTCGTTGAAGACAGGAGTTCTCTTTTAGAATTTCTTTGCACAGGCTACTTGGCTAAATAGATAATGGTCACCGGAGTACCAAATATTGCAACGGCTACCATAGTTGAACTGGTGCGTAGGACAATCTGGAACTGAACTTCGATAAGATTGAGAAACCTGCAGCTATCAAACAACCATTAACTCTCATTACTCCGTGAGAAGCCACATAAACCTCAGATAAGCCTGTTAAGATTTCCCCTCGAAATGCTCATCCCACGTACACTTACCTAAAACAAACAGATTTCGTACACTTACCTGGCCTCTAAATTATCGTCAGGTCAAAACCTTTTGCAGTAGTCTAAGCTTGAGCAGCCTGTTTTGATGGTTAGTCAAATGGTGGATAAATCGACGCGGTATCAAACCTGTCCCGAGTTCCCAAACGGAAGGCCTGGCCTCGTGGGCAGGAGAAGTTGTATGACCTCGGTTGTATTTTTCTTTGCCTCTTCCTTTACGATCTCGATGCTGTTTTGCTTCCGTTGTGAGGTTAAGGAAGAAAAAGGGACATCATCAAAAGGCTCAACATCAATGTGTGTGTGGATTGCTTCAAGACGATATTTCAGGGTGGTATATATGCATGTGAGTGAGTGCCGCTAATACTAGTATAGCAAAAGCACTACCTATGTTATCGTATCATGGATGGTTTTAGAAATTTTACTAAATATAATGAGTTGCGGCTCATAAATACATGCTGTGATTAGGCTAGTAACTTTTTTTCTTTTCTTATGACGAGTACAAGCGCTGTATGTTAACTAAGAGCAAGGATAATACTATTTAGCCATATGATAGTGGCATGTCATACACAGCCAATTTAATAACCAACATGTATAATAGTTAGCTATAAATTACACGCATTATTTTATTTATAATTGGTCCATTCTACTTATCTTCTCTCTTGTTCTCTCCTTCAGCTCAGCAAAACTGTATTGTTTAATTCTTCACAAGCTCTTCACTAGAACCTATTATATTTGCTCTAAGGTATAATATTCATCGTTCTCTTCATTAACTAACATTCCTCGTCAATTAAATAGATATCAAACTGTGCTAAAGAAACATGTATATTGGGAGAGAACTACACAAATAAATAATAACCGGCTCATATCTCTGCCATCATGATTATAACAGCAAGATTAACTCGCCATCAGGACAACACAACCGCCCAGCACTCATTTCCTATGCATATATTCATGGCCGGTCCACATAAGTATATACCCTATCGGTGTAAGGTCCTAGTCCCCTAGATATTAATTAACCACCCTACGTACGTTCCCCATCAACAACTCGATGGCACATGAGTGTCATATGTTATCCGTGGTGGTCAGCCGTACGTTACTTCCCACCATCCAATCATTTCGAAAATAAACACAGCTTGTGCTTGTGATGGCACAAAATAGCATGGACTCCACCTACCTCTTGTTTTTCTTGTAAGACATACGTATGCTGATGTAAATTACAGAGTTATAGATTTTTGCCCACCGACGTGGGTCGATCGACATAATCTACACAGAGGAAGATGGACCAAACTTGGAATATGCTAATATAACTTATTAAGATCACATGCGTGCTGGCCAAAACTAGTATATATTGATATATTTAGCCATTCACCACCGCCCGGATGCATCAAAGGTCAACCATACATGATATGCGTAGGCAATATAAACGGCTCCGACGCATCCGGGGGGCATATGTGTCTTTTGACCGCCGCAAAAGTCCAACAACACTCAAGGCAACTGGTTAGTTAACTCGCTGATAGACCGGAAAGAGTGCGTGTGAGGTTCATGTGATGAAATACGCACCTGGATCTTGATTCCTCACGTGGAGGGAAAGGCAAGGGGCAAGTGACCGGATTCGCCCTGGTTTGCATGAGCAAATCATACTTTCTAGAAAAAACAGGCACACGCATTCTCAAATGAATCCACATGTTGAGCTTCCATATGGGCCCAACTAGTTGTCGATTGTTCTCATGCTAGGACCTTCTATCTTGGGTTGTAAGGTTTAACAATCTTGTCTTATTTTCCAAACTTGCTTAATTTTGATCATGTTTATTGGAGAAAACAAAATACCTACATAACGAATAAATTATGGACTTACATACATTATACTACGTAATAATGGAGTTGGTACCAAAGATGGTAATATGTCTCTCTACAAGCATGGTGAAACTCAACAAGGTTTGACTTCAAAAAGATAAAAGAGCCTTATAAATTAACCCAGATGGAGGGTAGGCCTTTGTCCTAAGAAAGGATGCCACATACTCCCTCAGGTTCGCTGCTGTTTGGTATGTGGTAGGAAAATATAGCATCGCTAAATAAAATAGCAAAGTATGACAAATTTGTGGGTGAACTATAAGTAATAGAATCATGGATTTTTGTTGTTGTTTTAACATGATATCGAATATATTTGCATAATTAATCTAAGACTGCGATCTGGTTGTTAGTTTTGTTGTAATCTTGAATTATTGTGGTAGGATTTCAGTCATTGGCATTAGGTATAACGTTACACGATTATTTTTATGTTTAGTCCAATTAGTAATTGTATGTGAAACTCGGAAGTGAAAAGATGCATGAAACTAAGAATACAAAACTAATTTATTTATTTGAACAATTTATCCTTGTAAACAGATAGACCAACTAAACATCAAAAAACGTTGAACCCGGAAGTACTGGAGATTATGGCAATTTCCGAGGGCATTTCCCTCGCAGAGGGCATGCACATCTGGAGACTGCAGGTGTCATCAGTCCGCCTCAATGTTGTGAAAGAGCTAAACGAACACTACAAAAAAACCGGCGATCCGAGACGATTCCATAACGTGGTGATCGTGCTCCAAAACGCTGCGATGTGAGATCCTCGACGATTCACACGACGTTATGAAAAAGTCAGGGACCAAGTGTCATAGACGATTCTACGACGGTTCGGTGCACCTCCGAACGTCGTAAGGGATCCTCGACATTTCATCAATTGTCGCGACCAACTGGGCCGGCCCGTTACTAGGCCCAGCAAGACACGACGTTTTTTTCATGTCGCGGTCTGTGACACGTGGCAGACGATCGTTACCGCCGTTTGCTGACGTCATGGCATACTCGACGAAAACGAAACGTCACGTTATATAATGACATCATGTCCGCTAGGTAGAAAGCCGACACGTATTCTACGCACAAAGGTGCCACGTGGAGGAATTCCGTGACCGTTTTTTCGTCGTGGTATCGATGTTGACGTAGGTGATGACGTCAGGGCTGAACATGACGTTTGCATATCCATCGCGGGGTCATTCAATTTGATTTTCCACGTGGCCCAATCATATGGGTCCACGTGTTTTCTAACTACGACAAAGAAATTTCGTCGCGCGAAATTCAGGACGTCACCGTATCCGCGACGTTTCCGTTCGATTTTTGTTTGAATGGCCATTTGGTGATCGAGACGAATTTTAAATAGTTTTCACATTAAAGCAAACACACATGGAACAAATATATACATTCTGAACAAGGGCTCACAGCCTTGCTCACCAAAAGCCACAAAGGCCATGTTCTACAGTTCATGAGGCAACAAGTGGTTGCCCAGCAGTGGCAACATACAGTGTTCCGCCTTTCAAAGGCCACCAACAACATACAGTTTGAGACTCAGGAAGGGCATAAAAAAGCCTCACGAAGACTTACCAAAATGGCACGACTTTAAAGAGGTTTTCGCTTAGCAGAGAGTTCAGCTATCATCTGCTTCATAAGGGCAGTGCACGATGCTTGAATCTTCATGTTTTCTTCTTGTTCCTTGATTATAGACTTCATGTGTTGTACACACTTCATTGCTTCTGCGTCATCATGTTCCTTGGCCTTCTTGTACTCATCAACCAGAGACTCCAGTTCCATCCTCCTTTTTTCCTCAGCATCTGAATCATTGGCGCATTCGTATGGCTTGGTATCACACCTATGTTTTTCAGGAAACTAGAATTTCGATTGCCCCGACGCAGCACAGCAGCAACAGCTTCAGCAGCAGAAAGAGGCGCCTTGACAGTGCCATCGGCTGCAGTAGATGGTTGCATCTCCCTTTCCATTTCAGCCTATAAAGCATGTAAAAGAAGAAGATGAAATAGCAGCTGAAGTAGAGTACAAAGGTACATTGATATGACAAGGGATCTTCTTGTACAGAACTTAGATTGGAAACCATGCTGTAATGACAAGGGATCTGCCTGTACAAACATAGATGCAGATAGTAGATCACAATGATATGTGACAATGAAGTAAGCATGCTTGTACATGAACTATCAGAATTAAGCATGCTTGTACATGAACTATCAGAATTAAGCATGCATGTACATGAACTATCAGATAGGAGATCACAATGATATATGAAGAAGCATATATGCATGTACATGAACTATCAGAATTCACAAAGGTATACCTCAGAAGCTACCTAGAAGAATCTATTCAGATAAATTGTTGATTCCATAGATGTACAGAATTTTGAGGGACTTACAATTGCTGTTTTCACAGACGAAGTGAATCCATGTGTCCTGAGGCTGTAGTGCGTAGCTTTGAACAATTCAAAGGCATTGGCTTCCGAATTGTTGCAGATAACCTTGTAGCCACGAGAACCTATGACACCAGGGAACCGGACAGCCATTCTGCTCCTCCTGGCTTTCAGACAAGTCACCTACACATACAAAGGGTATGAACAAATTAGTGACAGTCCAGATGATAAAATTGAAACAGTGGCAAGGTTGAGTGAACAAAGACAAGACCTGATTCTGGGTTGTGGTCCATTTATGGACTAATTTGAACCAAACTGCTTGAGTCATAGGATTTACTAGACAAGGAGGTGTTTGTGCAAGCCTAGCCTTGTCATTACAATTGTCAAAATATGTTCTCTTCAGGAAATGGCGTCTTCATCTTACACAGTTCTTTAGATTCATTAGAAGAGATCTACGAATCCAGGGGTCTTCAATATTCAAAACAAATCTTGACTGAAACAAAAGGAAGAGCATTATTTAGTTTTATGAACAGCAATGGAATGAACTCGAAAGTTGGGTTCCAAAACTTACACACACATGTCCGAAGTACGCACGAAATATGTCACGTCTGTTCTTGTACTCTTTCCAGTGGGATAAGATAGGGACAGTTTCCTTCACAGCTATAGAACACTCAGTAGCAAACATGGAAGCAATCTTTGGGTGCACTGGCCTTGTCTTTCCTGGAGGAATAACAATTGTGATCCTCCTTTCCTTCCTGTTCAGGTGGCCACGGCAAACTGCCTGCTCGCCTTGGGCAGCTTCCTGCTGGCGTTGGGGAGCTACCTGCTCGCCTTGGGCAGCTTCCTGCTGGCGATGGGGAGTTGCCTCCTCGGCTTGGACCACTGGTCGCTTGAGTTCAGCATCTACCTTCTTTGCTTGGGCTGATAGCTTCCGTTGGGCTGCAACCCTTGTTACTCGTGGCGATGCGGATGCAGGGACTGCTGGCGGAGTTGATTTGATATTTTTCTTTAAGACCGGAGTCTCAGGTGTTGTGATGTCAACTATTTCTGCATTGACGCGCTTGCGATTGGGAACTGCAGCAGGTTTTGTTTGTGGATCTACCATGAATAATGATCTCAGAGTTAGCTACAAAGATAACACTTGGTAAGAACCTATTACATCTACAAAATAAGCTACTCACTTCTGGGTTACTTCTATAGAGTGTATTTCATGTTATTAAATATAGGACTGGTATTGATTGTTCTGTAGTTCTGATGAATTAAACAAGAGATACGAGTAATCTAATTTGTGGACCTAATAATGATAGGTTCACAAAACTGCTCCTAAGCCTAATACAAGCTGGAAATTAAGCAAAAATTGACCATATGAACTCATTGTGGTTCTAACATGAATAAAGATCTAGCTCAAAGTTAGCTACGAACACAACACTTGATAAGAACCTATTACAGCTACAAATTAGGCTACTCACTTTAGGGTTTCTTCCATGGGGTGTATTTGCTGTTCTAAAATATAGGGCTAGTTTTGATTGTTCTGTAGTACTGATGATGCAACAGACATATATGAGTAATCTAATATCAAAGTTTTAAATAGCGGGCTATTTCATTTAGCGGCGGCTCCGGCAGAAGCTATGAGAGGCTATAACGGAGCTATATCGAAGCTAAACCCATTTAACGGTTTTTGATAAATAATGAAATTTTGTAAAAACATAAGTCTACAATCAAGTATCATATATTATATATCACATATAATTGAGCTACACATTCACAAATATCTTAAAACCAAGCATTTATTAGAAATTCCAGCTCAATAACTAAGTTTTGTATCAATGTGACATACATACAGTAAAAACATGAAGAAATAATAAGCTAGATGGATAACTTTATGGTATTAACTCATCTCCCTTCTAGGCCGTAGTGGTTTAGCAGGCTAAATGAATCAAAATTTAGCGCTATAGCGGGATATAGCGGGATATTAGCGTCGTTTTCAATTTAGCGTTAAAAGTGTGTAGCTTTAGCGGGAGGGCTCTCCAAAGGCTATAGCGAGGCTATAGCGGAGCTATAGCGGGTTATTTAAAACTTTGTCTAATATGTGGACCTAATACTGATAGCACCAAACAGGCAATTAAACAAACATGTGAAAGAAACAAGCATCAAACAGACGGAAATAATTGTATCAAAATTGCATTCGGGATTTAGGGCATTTTTCTTACTGCTTTCCAGGGCGGGAACCTTTACTCGTGGCCTCAAAGTGGGAGACATTGACAACGAAGTTGTTGCGAGGCTAGTGAGGAGCTGGACGACGATGTGGCAGATCTTGACAGCGAGGTGGCAGATCTTGGAAGCGAGGTGGCAGATCTTGACGGTGACCTGGACGGCGAGGAGAAGATCTTGGCGGCTACCTGGACGGCGAGGTCACAGATCTTAGCGGCGAGCTGGACGATGAGGTGGTAGATCTTGGCGGCGAGCTGGAAGGCGAGGTGGCAGATCTTGGCGGCGACCTGAACGGCGAGGTGGCAGGTCTTGGCGGCGCAAATCGTGGCAGCGAGTTGGACGACGAGGTGGCAGATCTTGGCGGCGAGCTGGAAGGCGAGGTGGCAGATCTTGGCGGCGACCTGGACGGTGAGGTGGTAGGTCTTGGCAGCGACCTGGTCGGCGAGGTGGCAGGTCTTGGCGGTGAACTGGACGTTGAGGAGGCGGATATTGACGGAGACCTGGACGATGAGGAGGAAAATCTAGACGGCGAGGTGGAAGGCCGGTAAGGCGAGGTACACGGCGAGGTGGACGACCGGGACGGCGAGGTGGAAAATCTGGACGGCGAGGTGGAAGGCCGGTAAGGCGAGGTACACGGTGAGGTGGATGACCGGGATGGCGAGGTGGAAGACCGGGACGGCGCGTGCTAGCGTTTGGGGGGGGGGGGAGTGGAGATTTTGGACGAGGATAGGAAGAAAGGGATATGTCGATACGGGAGATGGGGAAATTTGGCGAAGGGTTATAGGCAGCGACAAGTTCGAAATTTTGTGCGCGCGCGCTGAAGGCGGCAAATTTGGGTGGATAATTTTGGTGGGCGGCGCGAAATTTGGTGGTTGTGCGGGAAACATTGCTGACCGTCGGATGCATGATGGGTGGCTACAACAAAATTTGTATTTGTGAAACTAGTTATTAAAGGACCAGGTGAATAAAGCTATACATTATCGACCTAATATTCGAGAAAAATAAATTAATTGGTGATGCATGTAAAATGCATACATGAACTTTGCACTATATTATTTGTATTCCAATCATATTTGCATCATATAAGGGTTATATCAATGTTTTATCATGTTTTTTGGAATATTTCATAATTTTCCTATTTTTATGGAATTAACCCTGCGCAGGCAGAAAACCCTATTTTCTATATTTTGATGTTTCAGGGACTCAATCGACGTCCAAATGACCTGGTTATTTACGAGCATCAGTTTTTGGAAGGAACGAAGCGTAGGAGCCAAGGAAGCTCACGAAAGGAAGTCCGAGGAGGAAAAGGAGTGGCCCCACGCGGCCAGATTCCTTAGCCGTGTGGGACCCCCTCTTTTGCCCCTCGAGGCTCCGCTGCCGTCGATCTTCGTCTCCATGCCTCCGTCTTGACCTAAAAACGCCTATAAAAATATCCCCCGATGCCCTTCGGAAAGGAGCGCCGCCGAAACACAGAAACACCAAAACAGAGACCTGGAGCTGCAGATTGGAGGGGGAAAACTCCGGCGGGGCGCTGCCGGCGTGGTCTCCATCTTCTCCAACGACTTCTCCACCGTCTCCATGATGAAGAGGGAGTAGTCCACCCCTGGACTATGGGTTTGTGGAAGTAACTTATGTATCTCTCCTCTCTTTGAGCTTCACTAATTAGTACCGTATGAACTGCTGAACATGATTACGGTCATCTATGTAATACCTATGTGGTGGATCTTTTTATGAGTTAATATATGTTTGAGATTGCAATAGTTTTGTTTCAGTTATGAAAGTAGATGCATATTATGTACCCCGTTCTTGTGCACTTGTTTTGATCAAGCATGTTTATCAGAGCGTGTGAGGGGTGATGTGTGCATTAGTTGGAGTAACGGGGGGTGGTGAGTGCGGTAAGCTGACCACTGGAATATCGCGATCCACTTCGGTGTTTTAACTTACTTTGTTGCCTCACTAGGGATAAATAAAAATACCATGCTACAAGGGTCGTGGGTGACCATGCACTTCTCCATGACTAGATCTAGCATGTTCTTATTTTAACTTCATGTCAAAAGACTTAATGCTATACTCTGATTTATCTTAATTACTAAGGTGTTATGATTTAGTTCGCATCTTGGTGGAGTATAAGAGAGACTAATAAACAAAAGGTCTCTATGTTAGGACGTGATGCCCATATAACTAGTAACTTGTCACTAAACTTTTGTGTTGCAATCTTATATGTCAACTCTAGTGTCCTATTGTCTACCACTTTATTAAAGAGAGAGTACATTTGTGAAACCATGAACCAGGTCCATTTTTAATCATAAGAAACACCTTTCCAACCACTTTTATCCATTTTACATTTTCTGCCATTTAAAAATCCAAAAATACAAAAAACACTTTTACATCTTGCATACATCATATAAAACCCAAAAATATCATTTATCATTGGCACCACCATCCTTGCATATTTATTTACCACCACTGCATATTTATTTCTTGTTTGCATTGCATATTATCTTGATATTATTCTCACACCTTGTGCTTGACAACCACTAGGTGAGGTTGAGGACCAAAACATTTACTTTGTTTTGTAGGTAACCAAGAGAAGGATATGAAGATAAATCTTTCACTACTGATAACCCGAAAGTTCGATATTAAACCCTCGAGTCACCCCTCGTGGGGAAAAGACGTCTTCCATATACTACACACTCTGCACTTGGAGTCTCAACCTAACCCATTTACTTTTCACGCAGGTAACTACGTGAAGGGCCATCAATTGGCTAACTAGGAAAACCATATCTATTAAAAAGGTAAGTAGAAAATCATATCATTCTTCTAACTTGGTATTTTCTGTGTCAAAATATCTTCCCTACTTAAACCTATCAAAATCTCATGCAGTCGACCCCCGGTTTGCGGACAATGAACATTTAAAAACTACTTAATTTGAGCCCGTGTTATCACATGACGACTGCATCCGGTGCACCAAAAGTTGGAGTTTACTTGTGTAAATTTACAATTGCTCAACCTTCGTATGAGATATATAACTGTGGTTTCTGAAGCTGGCCATACCTAGGATTCCGATGTAGGTTTTCCAATTACCAACACACTCTTATGCATATATTAGGAATATATACTTAGGATTTGGTGGGATTCTGGCGTTCAGTCGAAACACCGAAAAGTTGAATTACCCCCGTGCATGGTCAATCGTGTCGTCTACCCCTTTGACCGGCCTCGATAGGGGCTTTACCAATGGATTTTTATCCTTGGTTGTGTTAGGGTAGGCCATGTAAAAAGTTAAAACTAACTTGAGCCATGTGTTAGGGTAGGATTATAGGTGGGATTCCAACGCACCGTAGCGCCATTTTCGTCGAAAACCCTAAGAAGTTGACCCCGAGGTCAACCGTGATCGGCCCCTTGAGAGGGGTTATATATACACATATGCTTTTCTCCTTGGTTGTGTTAGGGTAGGTCAGATGAACATTTAAAACCAACTTAATTTGAGCCTAGGTTTATCAAAGTGAGAGTTTACTTGTGTAAATTTACAATTGCTCAACCTTCGTACGAGATAACTGTGGTTTCTGAAGCTGGCCATACCTAGGATTCCGATGTAGGTTTTCCAATTACCAACACACTCTTATGCATATATTAGGAATATACTTCGGAGTTGGTGGGTTTCTGGCGTTCAGTCGAAACACCCGAAAAGTTTAATTACCCCCGTGTGCATGGTGAATCGTGTCGTCTATCCCTTTGACCGGGCTCGATAGGGGCTTGACCAATGGACTTTTATCCTTGGTTGTGTTAGGGTAGGCCATGTGAAAATTTAAAACTAACTTTGAGCCATGTGTTAGGGTAGGATTATAGGTGGGATTCCAACGCACCGTAGCGCCATTTCCGTCGAAACCCTAAGAAGTTAACCCCGAGGTCAACAGTGATTGGCCTTGAGATGGGTTATATATACACATATGATTTTCTCCTTGGTTGTGTTAGGGTAGGTCAGATGAACATTTAAAACCAACTCCCAGGTTTATCACAGCAGAAATCTAAAAAAAATGTTAGGGCATTTGACACAACATAAATATATATATATGGTAGTTAAAATTCAAGCTTCAATCTTTTGAAAATGGGCAAAAGCTAGCTTCAATTTGACACACAACGTCGATTGAGCGCGTGCCCTCCCCGAGCGCGTCTCATCGTTGCCGCCGCATCCAACACTAATTTCAACAACAAAAAAACGGCCACCGGGTCATCTGCCACGGTGGTGCCACTACTCGCTATCGGAGAAGGAGAAGGCCCGGTTGAGGCGCTGGCGGCGCCGCACCTCCTCTCACTCCCGCGCGCGAGTGGTGTGCTCGGCGTTCTGCCGGAGACCCTGCTCCAGACGCACCTCGTTCATCACCTCCTCATACTCGGCATCCACACGACGACGCTTCTCCGTGCGGCGCTCCGAGCGCACGAACTTCACCAGAACGCGCGCTTCTAGCTCGTCGGGGTCGACGATCTTGATGAGCTCGTCACCATCGTCGGTGGAGACCGAATCGATGCTTGAGTAAGACTCGTCATCGCTGGAATCGGCAGAGGGTGCCGGCAACGGTGGCGGTGGGGTAGGCGCGGCGGCGCGCGAGGACCCAGCATCTCCACCGTGACGTCGCGGCGGTGGGGCAGGGGAATTGGGCCTGGGGGTGCGCAAGCCATTCCAGTTCGTTAAGTGGCGGCAGCCGCGCCTGTGGCCCACATCCGAGTGGCGGAGGCGGAGCTTCTCCCTGTCGTCGCTCGCGGAAGGAGAACCTCCACCGCTCCCGGATGCGGATGACATCGAGCTAGGAGGGGATAAGGTGAGAACGAAGAGTACGGAGGATGAGTCAATAACTTTGGGTATAAATTTGGTCGATGATTAGGCGGGAAATGCTGCGCTTCTGGCGCGCAACGCGAATCTAAAACATCTCTTCCTCTCGCCAAGTTTTATGTACGGGTACTTTCACGAAAAAATGTAATAATATGAAGATTAATTCAATATAAACCTTCACCAAAACCCTAACACTGCATGGATGGAATATGTGTTGCATGAGTTTTTTTTTTACTCCATTTGGACATTATTAGACCAAAACTTGCTTGTAAAAGAGATCGAATTGACACTACATATAGATGGAAGTGTGGGAGTTATGTTGTGTATTATGTGCAGAACCTTTGTACGGGATAAGTGTCGTATGTGAAGCGGGCCACACCTAGGACTTTTATATTGGGTTTTTCAATGTACCAACACACTTACGAACGTTTAAAAACCACTTTGAGCCTATGTTATCACATGACTCCATCCGGTGCACCCGAAGTGGGGGCTTTGCCCTACGAGGGACAAAAACTTCACGCGGGGTAAGTTTTGTTCGTGAAGTGGGTTAGACCCTATAGGAGTTGGATCTTGGATAACACCACCTACCAACAACCACTCTTATACACACACACACACACATGTGGTCAACATCGTGTCGTGGTGGTGTCACGGCAGATGCCATAGGATGACTTAAGTTGGGGGCTCGCTAGGACGTTGGGGGATCCGGGGAGGTTGTGCGTGCTTAAGAAGCACGCATGAAGAACAACGAAGAACAAGCAAGAACAAGCAAAACCAAGAACAACCAAAGCACACCAAGATGTACCCTGCTTTGGGGCCCTCTTGTGGAGGTAACACCCCTACTGCAGCACTAGCCTACTCTCTTTATATCTCAATGGTGACAAGTACACAGTGCTCCTTGAGCTGTATGGAGCAACAATGGTGAGAGCTCTAGGATGAAGATGGAGCAAGGGGGGAAAATGAGCTAGGGTTCCTCCGTCGTCCGATCCCTTCACGCAGGAGGTGGTGGTGCTCTATATATAGCCTAGCCAGATTACGGTTTTGCCCCTGCCTCCACGGCGTGTTCACGTGCTCCTGCAGAGATCTCCGGGATTCCTGCAGGAGACTCGCACCTCCGAGATCTCGGGTCATCTCTGCCATGCCATGTCCCTTCCTGTCTTGTCCCAGCTTATCCGGGCTGTCTTGTCCCAGCTTATCCGGGCTGTCCCATCCCGGAACGTCGGTCTGCCAGGCTCCGGGTTCTCCGGCCAGGCACGCTCCTTTGCCAGGCCAAAAGACAAAAGCCCTTGACTTCCTATCCGAGGTACGGTTTCTTCTCTTACTTAACCCGGCATGGATATGCCGGATTCCCTTCTTTGATCCGGCCAAGCTATGCCGGATTCTCTTCGTCACTTTCCTGCACATGAGAATAAACCTAAGCAGACCGACACTAGAGTGTCGGTTAAGGTAACCCGGCTGCCTTGACCCGGCCTAAGTGATCCGGCCTGAATGACCTGGCCTGAATGATCCGGCCTGAGTGACCCGGCCTGAATGATCCGGCCTGAGTGACCCGGCCTGACTGATCCGGCCTGAGTGACACGGCCTCGGTTTGTCCAGAACTTGGTTGACCCGGATTGACCTTGGCGCAGTCCAATTCTTGTAGCTCTTTACACCATTGCTTTACCCTACCCGGGGGTAGCCCCCCGACAGTAGTCCCCGAAGCTGGTGCGGTCCTACAGCCTCGGATGGAGGGCCGTAGCAGGCTAAAAACAAACGCCCTTAACCAAATCACATATTACACAATCTTGTCTCAGGATTTCCCGGGACACTTGGCAGGGAATCTCTGCGCAAAGCCCCGTAATCCGGGTCTCTGATTTGACACGCCGTTGACAGCACGCCTCGCCTCTTATCCGGATCCACCAGGCACTTGAGTATGTTTGACTAAACGACCATGTCTCCTCGGTTTCTTCGCTGACCACCACATCAGATCCTCCTTGGGCGGTTGCGATTCTGCGACCGTTTCTGTGGCCGATTGTGTGGCCACAACCGCCCTTGCTGCCCACTTGGCCACACACGATCCCACGATGCCCCGAAAACCGCGCAGTAGTGCGTCAGTTACCGTAGGCCTAACCCCTATAAATATGGGTGCGGGGGTACCTTCTTCTTCCTCGCATCCTTCGACCTCGCCTTGCCCCTTTGCCTCCAACGCCGCCATCTCGCAGCACCGCATCCTCACCGCTCCAAGCACGCACATCGGAGACGCCGGAGACGTGCACCACGCCGTCGACCGCCATCGAGCCCCTTCTTCTCAGCCATCGGTGAGTGATTCTTCTCCATTCATGGTGTTCCCGAGCGAGTTCATCTCCCGCTATGAACTTGCGCTCATTTCTTCTAGATTCACTCGCGAACGAGTTCATTGTCATGCCTTACTGCATTTCCTAGATGTCCTTTCCAGGTTTTGCAGTAGATTGTCCTAGTTTCGCTTGCAACTGCTTGGGCAGTTCCGCCATGCTATTAAGTTAGGATTTAGTTTCTGTTTTACCACCGCGGTAGATCTTGCGGAACCCTAGATTCACATGAAAACTTGTTTGTAGTTACTAGCCGAGTTACTTTTCCGAAGCAACTAGATAACTCAAACCGGGATAGCTTCTACCGAATCACAAACATCTGATTCGGTTATACCATTATCTGATTTCTTCTGGATTAGAGATTCCAAATCTCCTAACTCGGTTATCTCCGACTTCTTGCAGGACCAATTCGGATATGCCGAAGCTGGCCCCCGGCAGTTGGGAGGGTTCCGATGTTACAAATGATGACCTGGCCTGGCTGCTGAGCACCCGGCGTATAACACCTGAAGTTATATGCCAAAAACCGGGGAAGGAACTCGAACCGGTCACTGAACCGGGTGAACGGGTCGTGTTTCTAGCGCACTTCGAGCGCGGATTCGGACTCCCGGCTAGCAACTTCTTCCAGGAGTTCCTCAATTTCTTCGGCCTGCAGCCTCACCACCTTTCGGCTAACGCCATTGTCTCCCTCTCGGCCTTTACTTCCTTTACCGAGGGATACCTCGGTCTCTGGCCGACTACCGATACGTGGTCAAAGTACTTCCACCTCCGGAAACAAACTATCCCGGGCAGTGACCCGAAGGTGATGACTGCTTGCGGTTCGGTTAGCATCACTCCGTGGGCGGGCTCCGTTTTTCTCCGGATCACTGGCCTGGACACTTGCAAGAAATGGCAAAGGTCCTTCTTCTATGTGAAGAGCGCCGAAGGCCATGATGCTCTTAATTTGCCCGAGTTCAAGATCGAGCCCCCCACAGCCGAATTAAACTTCAGATATGATCCGGCTGACCCTCTCCTGGAACTTCAACTCATGCACGACGTTCTGGAGGATTTTCTGGGGAAGGAACTGTGCTCGGACGACCTCCTCCGGACCTTTGTCTTCCGCCGGGTTAGTCCTCTTCAACAACGGGCGCACAAGATTTGCCACATGAGTGGCTTGCTAGATCCTACCCGGATCAGCACACACGACCTTACCAGACCCTCCGTCAAGAGACGGGTAAACGCCATCGCCTATACCGAGATGTCGAACAAGTGGCGGTGGGGCGTGGAGCCGTTCCACCGTGGTGCACTTCCACCACAGGTTGGTTCACCACTTTCTGAATCACTTCATATTTCAGCGAGACATCAATGGACCAATCCGGATTTGCCTTGACTTCACTGCAGCTGTTCGAACGCCAAATCACCGAAGATGGAGATCTCTCCATCCGAGAGTGGGCACCGGATCGCAGCCCTTTGCGCGAGGATGAAGAATATCCGGACACTGACGATTATTTGCTGATTCCTCGCGCCAAGCCCATCTACAAGGGTAAGCAACCTGCTCACGCCCCCATTTACAATATTTCCGACGATGAAGATGATGATTGCCTGATCCTAGATCCCATTGATGCTATTCCGATTTCATGGTCGCCACCTTGTGTTCCAGCCAAATCGAATCCCATAAGCACATCTCGGAAGCGGGCGGACGCGCCCGGATCAGATGTTCCTCCGGCTAAGAAACCCAAAAGAGTCGTTGCCAAGCCCAGCCGACTCAAGGCCCTGCCGACCAGCAAGGGGTAAGACCAACTCTACTTAACTTCATTTGCTTTCTTTCTTTTATTATCTGAGTCATCTTTATCCGAGTTAACTGTTTACTTTGCTCTATGCAGTGACATCGTCGCCACCGAGCAAACTCATTCATCCATTTTTTCTCCCATTCCTCCACTTGATACGGCCATGGAGAGCCAGTCTCCTGAAAGGGCCGTCGCCTCTCCCGCGCGTGCCACAACTGCCAAGACTCCTCCACCGACTCTCATTACAGAGTCGGTTATTGAACTGGAGAACGAGGAAACCTCGGCTCCGACCCGAGATTCAACTTGGCCACGCCCTCTGAAGGAGGTGGAGAAGGAAAAAGCTAAGACTCCGGCTAAGCCTTTGCCTAAGCCGGATCCTCGCCCTACCCCCAAGGCTCAAGCTCTGCTGAACCAAGAGCAGCAAGAGAAGAAGAAGAAGCAGCATCAACTAACATTCGAGAAGCAGCAGAAGCAGCATCAAGAAGTACCACCACAACAAGCGTCCCACCGAGAGAAGAAGAAGAAGGCCCTCCGGGACCAACCCCAGAACCAACCGAGGCTGCCAGATCCAGCCTCGGCCAAGACCTCAACCACCTCGGATAAGCAGGTGGTTGCTAGCAAGCAGGTTGCCGCCACTCCATCAACGACTCGGGTGCATGATCAACTCTCTGAGATTGTCACTCGCGCCCGACTCAGCGGCCAGGTCCTGCCGAATCTCCGCGCTCCGAGTGGCGACAGCCTCAGCTCAGCGGAGCAATTCGTTAATGCTTGGAATGCTGCAGACCTTGCCGAAGGCTCCTCTACCTCAGCGCCGCCACATCCGGCTGGCCCTAGCCGGATGTTTCAATCGCTACACTCTGTGCAGGCCTCGGTCGCTGAAGCTAACCGAGTCTTTGAGGTAACTTTACCGAATCCTGATTTTACTTCATCATGATCAATCTCTGCACTATTCCCAGCCCCCGAGATTCGGGTCGAATGACTGATACTCCTCCGAGTAAGAAAGTCATTCGGCTTGAATCTCTAAAAAAATTGATCATGAATTTTGACTTAGCCAAGAAACCGTGGGACTCCCAGTCCCCGAGTCTCTTTTCCAATTAAGTCGGTTAACTTTTTTCATCAATCTCGGGCCTCCAGTCCCCGAGATTCTTTTTGGCTCCACCTTGGTAGCTTCTTTTTTAATTGTCTCGGGTGCCAGTCCCCGAGACTCTTTTTACGCCATTAACATTTTTTCTTTCAGGAAACCACTACTACTCGCAGCCGGATCTTTAAGCAGCTAGCCCTGCAACACCGGGCCCTCCAAACTTCCTTCGAGGCGCAAGGTGAGGAGATGAAAAAGAAAGAACAGGAGCACAAGCGCGCTCTATCAGAGGAAAAGTCAGAAGTGACTCGGCTCCAGCGGGAGCTTGACCAGTTGCAAAGGTGAAGGCCAAACTCAAGAACGAGCGTGATACGCTACAGAAAGAGAAAGACTCAATTGAGAAGGAGCAAGATTCTTTCAAAGCCGGGCTTGCGAAGCGAGCCGAATTGGACGCGAAAATCAAAACTGTCGTTGCAGATGCTGAAGCCGAAGCTAAAGCGGCGAAAGATGATCTGGCTGCTCACAAGGCGGTTAGCGCGAAATGGCTGGCTGATCTTGCTAGCCTTAACGAAGACATGGACCGTAAGTTTGCCGAATCTCCTCTTTCTGCTCTGCTCTTATCCGACTCACAATCTTGTGTTCCCTCTCATCTAATTCGGTTTTAGCTTATTTGTATGTAGGAGAGTTTGCCAGCTTCAGGCTTCTAGCCGCCAAAGCTGTGAGAGACGCCCGAGCTGAGAGAGCTAAGTTAGCCGGGGCTCCCCTACCAGAGGCGTGGGATATCGAAGATCATATTACCGCCCTCAAAGCTCGGATTGTTCCTTTGAAGGAGGCCCACATTGATCTGCTTAATGCAAGTCTCAACGTTCACCGAGTCTTGTTCCCTGAAGCCCGGGAAGCCGGTCTGCGGCCGAGTTAATCAGAAACCTGGATAAGGCGAAGACCCGGTTAAAGCAGTGGAGATCCTCGTCCGCCCGTGCTGGTGCTGATGCCGCCTTGATTTTTATTATGTCCTAGCATGACCAAATTGAGCTTCACAAGGTGCGCTCTTTCCGCGAAGGTTCTTCATGGGCTACAGATCCGAACCGGATTATGATCCGCGAAGAAGCTGCCAACTTTATGGCCTAATTTGCAAACACGAAGCATCTTGATCTGGACGCTCCGGTCTACTCTGATGCGGAAGATGAGGCTCAAGCCGAATCTGAAGCAGAAGAATCGGATGATGCCTCCATTGAAGAATACGCCGAGTCTGAGGGCGAGTCTGGTGATTCGGCTGAATCTGCCGAACAACCTCCTACCAAGACTTCCAAGGTGCCAGCTTCCGACTCGGCCAAGACTGCCGATGAAGCTCCGACCAAGACCGCCAAGACTGCAGCTTCCGACTCGGCCAAGACTGCCGATCAAGCTCTGATCAAGACCGCCAAGACTCTAGCTTCTGACTCGGATGCTTCCGAGTCTGCCAAGCCATCAAGCCCTTCGTCCAAGGTCATTCCTGCAAGTGAGGTTCCTCCTTCAACCGAGGTTCCTCCATCATCCAGATTCCTTCAACCGAGTCTGCTTTACCCGAGGCTCCTGTTGCCTGAACTTATTTGAGGAGAAAACATTAAATCCCCGGTATGCCAGGTGCATGTAATATACATTTAAGTTCTTCCGAGACTACTTTATTTTGCTTAATGTGATCCGGACGAGGTTTATGTTGGATCATCTTAAACCGAGTCCCCGAGTCTGTTTTCTTGTTCACTATTTTTGCCGAATCTTTGCTCTTGTCTACCTTTTAGGTGTTGACAGTCGAGTCACAAGATAGGAATCATAGCATACAATACTTGAAACATGCGAGTTGTGGTTTAGAATCATCTAACATAAACAAAAAAGAAATAACAGGGGTTAGTAAACGACATGTGCCGAATCGGTTTTGGACCGAGTCCCCGAGTCCATTTTCATGTTTCCCATATTCCCCAACCTCTGCTCTTGACTACCATTTTGGTGTTTGTCAGTCGAGTCACGAGATCAACAACACAGCATACATTACTTGAATTTTGGGACGAGGTTCAAAACAATCCGACACATGAACGGTATGGACAAAACAGTAATAAAAACACATGCATAAGGACGAGGCAGTCCCCGAGTCCAGACTCGGATTGCCGAAATTTCATTTATGATAAACTGAGATACATACATTGCGCCCTTAAGAGTAAAAGGGTCGAAGCAGAGCTACATTCCAGGGTCGCTTGGTTTCTCTCCGGGTCTGTCCAGGCCATCCTCCTTGGTTCCTGTGCATCTACAAGGTAGTACGAGTCATTGTGCATAGCCTTGCTCACAATGAATGGTCCCTCCCATGGAGGTGATAACTTGTGTCGGCCTTTGCTGCGCTGCACCAGCCTTAGTACTAGATCTCCCTCATGAAACACTCGAGGGCTGATCTTCCGACTATGATAACGTCGGAGACCCTGCTGGTATACTGCTGTCCGAGATAGGGCCAATTCTCTTGCTTCCTCTAGCAGATCCACTGCATCTTCCCGGGCCTCTTTTGCCTCGGTTTCGGTATACATTGTCACCCTTGGTGCATCATATTCTATGTCAGTGGGTAGCACTGCTTCTGCCCCATAGACCAGAAAAAATGGCGTATAGCCAGTTGACCGATTCGGCGTGGTCCTTAGACCCCATAGTACTGATGGTATCTCATCTATCCAGCACCCCGGAGTCTTTACCAGAGGTTCTATTAACCGGGCTTTTATCCCGCTAATACCAAAGCATTTGATCTTTCCACCTGTCCATTGGACTCTGGGTGTGCCACTGAGGCTATGTCTAACCGGATCCCCTTATCCATGCAGAATCGGGCAAACTCTCCCACAGCAAAGTTCGTGCCATTATCCGAGATGATGCTATGGGGTAACCGTATCTCAAAATGATTTCTTTCAGGAAAGTTACAGCCGAATGACCATCCACTTTCCGGATTGGTTTCACCTCTATCCACTTGGTGAACTTATCCACCATCACCAGCATATGTGTCATGTTACCTCTAGCCGGCTTGAATTCTCCCACCATATCCAAACACCACACAGCAAATGGCCAAGTGATAGGAATTGTTTTGAGCGCCGATGCGGGTAGGTGTGTCTGCTTGGCAAACCTTTGGCATCCTTCACATTTTCGGACTATGTCCTCTGCATCTGCATGAGCAGTGGGCCAGTAAAACCCATGCCGGAATACTTAGCCACCAGGGCTCTTGTACTGCAATGATGCCCACATTCTCCTTGATGTATCTCCAGGAGCATCTCCTTGCCCTCGGCTGGCTCCACGCAACGTGTAGCACCTCGGTTGCACTCCTTTTGTATAACTCCTTGTTGATGATGGTGTAACCCTTGGACCTCCTCTGCACTCGCCTAGCTTCGGTTTCATCATTTGGCAAACTCCCCTCCGACATGAACTTCATGATTTCTTCAGCCCACTCCGGTACTGGATGCAAAGGGAATAAGTGCTCATCTATTTCCACTGGTTCGGCCGCCATTATTTCTTCTATCAGTCTCTGTCCATTCCCTAAGATTCGGTTAGCACCATCTTCCTCTCTTCTCCTCTTCCCTAAGATTTGGTTAGCATTCCCCGAGTCTCGGTGCGCAGTCCCCGAGTCTCGCCATGCAGTCCCCGGGTCTTCCCAAATGTACCCGACATCAACATTCATAGGAACAGCTTCAGATTCTTGCTTTGGGATAAAAATTGACTCGGAATCAGGCGAAGGCTTGATTGAAGGGATCCTTAGGTGATTCAAGGATATCCCGGGTGGGATTGCATCCCTAGACGACCCGAGTTTTGACAGGATATCAGCAGCTTCGTTCTCCAGCCGAGGTATGTGCTTGTACTCGCAGCCTTCAAAAAATCCTGAAATTTTCTGGACATGAAACGATATAGTGCCATATTGGCATCAAGGGCATCCCAATTTCCAGAAGACTGCTGCACCACTAAATCTGAATCACCAAAACATTCTATCCGGCGGATGCCGATGTCCTTAGCCACATTAAGCCCATGGATCAGTGCCTCATATTCGGCCACATTGTTTGATGCTGAGAAATGAATCTGCAACACATATCGCAACTGATCTTGCTTCGGTGATGTGAGTACTATCCCAGCACCTAGTCCGATTTTGGTTTTGGAGCCATCAAAGTGCAACTTCCAGTAATTGTAATCCGGCTTGGGTGGCTCATACTGCATCTCGGCCCAGTCACAAAGGAAATCCGGTAAAGCCTGAGACTTGATAGCATCTCTTCTCTCATAATGCGGGGTGTAAGGAGACACTTCTATTGCCCATTTGGCAACTCGGCCAGTCGCATCTTTGCACCCAATGATCTCCGAGATTGGAGCTTCGCATACTACGGTGATCGGGTGCTCCTGGAAGTAATGTTTCAACTTCTTGGCCGCCAGGTATACACCATATGTCATCTTCTGGTAGTGAGGATAATTCTGCTTTGAGGTTGAGATCACCTCGCTTAAATAGTACACCGGTCTCTGCACGGATTTACCCTCCTCTTCTCGCTCTACCACTATCACCACACTTACGACCCGGTTAGTGGCCGCAATGTAAAGTAGCATTGGCTCATTCGGCAAAGGTGATGCCAAAATTGGTGCAGTGGACAACATCTTTTTTAATTCATTGAAAGCCGAGTCTGCCTGCGGGGTCCATGTGAACCCGGTGCTCTTTTTCATCAACTGATACAAGGGCAAGGCTTTTTCTCCTAGCCGACTCACAAACCGACTCAACGAGGCTAGACACCCGGTGAACTTTTGCACATCTTTTAGACATTTAGGCAATTTCATGTTTTCTATGGCTCGGATCTTAGCCGGATTCACCTCAATACCTCGGCTCGATACAAGGAAACCGAGCAACTTTCCAGCCGGGACACCAAAGGTGCATTTATCCGGATTCAATTTTAACCGATACTTTCTCAAGTTCACAAATGTTTCCTCGAGATCCTCGAGGAGAGTGCGTTTTTCTTTAGTTTTGATGACGATATCATCGACATACACTTGCACATTTTTGCCCATTTGAGAGTGTAAGCATTTCTGCATACATCTCTGATAAGTTGCACCGGCATTTCTCAAACCGAAACACATGACACGATAGCAATACGCCCCATACGGGGTAATAAAAGCAGTCTTTATTTGATCTTTGGGGTTCAGTGGTATCTGGTGAAAACCAGAGTACGCATCAATAAAAGACAACAACTCACACCCAGCAGTAGAATCGATCACTTGATCAATCCGAGGTAAAGGAAAGGATCCTTCGGGCACGCCTTGTTCAGGTTGGTGAAGTCGATGCACATGCGCCACACCTTGACACCGCTGGTTCGTCCTTCTTCTTCTCTACCAGAACCGGATTGGATATCCAGTCTGGATGCAACACCTCCATAATGAATCCGGCTGCAAGTAGCTTAGCCAGCTCATCAAGCACCACTTTTCTTCGATCGTCTGAAAGACGACGAGTCGGTTGCCTCACCGGCTTCACATCCGGCCTGACAAATAAAGAGTGCTCTGCCAACTCCCTCGGAACACCAGGCAGGTCCTTAGCCGACCATGCAAAGATATCCCGATTCTCACGGAGGAAGTGACAGAGCGCGCTTTCCTATTTCTCGCCCAATCCGGCACCAATGATGGCCATGCGCTCCGGATTCTCCGGGTCAATGGGGATCTTCTTTGTCTCCTTGGGCACCTCAAATGTTGCACCTGCATCCGGATTGGTCATAGCCAGCACGCCGAGCTGAGCTGACTTCGCCATCGCCACTACTTCATGCATCTTGCTCTTCTCAGCTTGGATCACCAACGACTCGGCTAAGGTGGAACCGACCGTGGCACACTGTATGGCCTTCTTGTAATCTCCCGCAACGGTGATGATACCATTCGGGCCAGGCATCTTCATCTTGAGGTAGGCCACATGAGTGGATATCATGAACTTGGCTAATGCCGGCCTGCCGAGCAGAGCATGGTATGGGCTCTCCAAGTCTACCACCTCGAATTCGAGACTCTCAAGTCGGTGATTGTCCTTGGTACCAAACAGCACATCTACCCAGATCTTACCCATTGGGGAACAAGACACCCCGGGTACTATACCATGGAAGGTACAACTGCTCTGCTGCAACTGATTCGGCGAATAACCCAACTTGACCATTGTGTCCCGATACATGATGTTTATAGCACTGCCATTGTCAATCAAGACTCGTGAATTTCACATTAATCTTGGTCCAACCAAAGTCGGATCCACCACCAGTGCATAGTTTCCTGGGCTTGGCATAACCCTGGGATTATCAGCCCTGCTCCAAGTGATCTCCTGCTCGGACCAGTTCAGGTATTTTGGGACTGCTGGTGTGACTGCATTCACCTCCTTCGCCCTTCGCAGCTGACTTTTCTTGTCAGTTGGCTCGGTCACAAAAACCACATAACTTTGATGAGCCTCCTTGTAATCATTTCCGGGGTATCCACCTTGCCGACTCGGACCAGCATTGTTGTTGTTGCCTCCCATATTTACCAGGTTAACCGGCTTTGTGGCTGCCGGCCTTGGAGCTCCTGCGTTCACCGGGGTTGCATTGGCTCCGGATAAAGGCGTATTCGGCCTGAAATTCGGTCTAGGAGCACCTCTCTGAGGTGGCCCTCTCTGACCTTCCGCCTGGATGCGATGATGCCAGCTACAATTCCGAGTTGAATGATTGGCCGGCTTGCGTGGGTCTGTTGTGTGATAACGGCAAGGCCCATCTATCATTGCCTCAAAAGTTAGAGGTGGACTCGGTCCATCCCACACTTTCTTTGCCCAGGCACCTTGATTCGGCCTCCAAGCTGGACCCTCATTTTTTGGTCTCTGGCTATCTCAGGATGATCCATATTTACTGCAGCAACCTGATCTGAACCGTATCTATAATCCGGATCTCTCCTCTTTAACCGAACTCATGTCGGTCACTGGGCCTCAATGGTCCTGTTCGGTTGTTCCGGTTGCCTCCTGCTTGTTCCCACCGCATCCAACGCTGGCTGCGTCGGATCACCAAGAGCATATGTATCTGCTATCCGGATCATTTCCGCCAGGGTCTTTGGCATATCCCTCTGGAGCTTCTGCCAAAGCGGGGTGCCATGTCGGCAACCCTGCGCAAACCAAGAAATGGCCTGCTCCTCCACGACACCTTCACAAGAATTGCGAATGTTGCTCCACCGAGTCAAAAATTCTCGGTCTGTCTCCCGCTCTTCCTGCCTGCACGCAGACAAGAGCTGAGGTCGGTTTGGCCTCTTGTAAGTGCTGGAGAAGTTGCTGTAAAACGCCTGCTCCAAGTCCATCCAAGAGTTGATACTACCCTCTGGTAAGTTATTCAGCCAAATCCGGGCTGGCCCTTCCAACATATGCGGGAGATACCGGACCGCCCATCGGCGATTGCCCCCCGCAATGTGCACCGAGGATACATAGTCTATCAGCCAATCCTGCGGCTTAGTGCTGCCGTTATACGGCTTTGTGATTCGGCCAAGCTGAAACAACGGCACATTCGGCTCGTTCATGATCCGAGGCCCAAAGCATGGAGGACCTGGTGGGCCTTGCTCTTCCAGCTCTCGGACTGGTAAATCCTATCCAACTTGAGACGCTGATCATCCGGATCCAATGTCCGAGGTCCCAGCCTGGATGCAAGTGCATTATCATACGTTTGGTATCCGGCTCGCGCCATAGCCGAATTACCATCATCATAGCGGTAGCCCGCCTGGCCACCACCTTGCTGTGCGCTTGCACCATCACTTGCTGCTCCTGCCGGGGTTGATTCTGCCCGGAGGACGAGGTGGTTGACCTCGGCCAGCCGAATTACCCCTTCCGGCTCCCGGATTGCCTTGACCGCCATTGTTTCTGCTCTGGCCACTCTTCCTTGAGCAGCTAGCTGCTTGCCGGCATACTCAGCATCATAGGCCTGCAGCTGTTTGCTCTTGCCCGAATTCACGCTTTGGGCCCGGTCAACTCCGACATGCGGGATGACGCTTGCCCCTTGGATTCTGGCTAACAGCCTTAGCCGATACTACCACCCGGAACCACCAGCATCCGGATTAGCTTTCCGGTAAGCCTCATTCTGCCGGTTACACACATCAACCAGCTCATTGACCCTCTCTGCCTGCTTGCGCCAAGCATCCCCGGTCAATGTGGACAACTCGGCTCGCGCTGCCGCTGCAGCCCTAAGATTCTTGGCCGGGGAGCTATACACTGGCTTGCCTGTACCCGATCTATGACTAGTAGCCTTACTCGAGCTCGATCTTGCGGCTCTAGCTAACTCGTCATTGAGGTCCTTACCCCGGTTACGCAAATCTGCTCTCTTGCGAGGGTTAGCTGTCAGGGGAATACTTTCTGGATTAACCCGTGCCCAGTGCGATTTAACTTACTCGCACGGATGAAGGCCCACCTGGGAACAAGCCCAATATTGAACCGCCATAAGGAGAAAGATCTAGAAGACAACTCCCGGAGGACGTGAAGACCAAGTAGTCTCCGAGTAGGCCTCTGTGGATGTATTCCTTATGGGGAAGATTCCTTTTGTAACCTAGCGAGCCTCTGTGTATATAAAGAGGACTCGCAGGACTTAGAGCGGGTTAAGCTATCAAGCCCCAAACCCTAGCTCATACGGCGAGTACCAGATCGGATCGCCTCCATTGTAACACCTCGATTATCATATCAATACCAATCTAGGGTAGGCAGGAAGTAGGTCTTTTACCTCACATTGAGGGGGCCGAACCTGGGTAAATCTGTGTTGATCTTTGTTCCTGCGATCCCAAGCTCGGAGATGCTTGACTCGCGTAATCCCACACCTACGAAGTCATCTATGACACCTGACGTGACAAACCCACGACAGTTGGCGCCCACCGTGGGGCCTGCGGTCAAAAGCGTCACGTTCCGCGCAGGATCCATGAAGGGAGCTGAAGATCTCGTTGTTGGCCGTATCATCACGGTCAATGGCACACCCCTCATCGACGATTCAAGCTGGGGGCCGGAAGCAGATTACTTGGAGACCGGCCACGTCATCCCCTTTGGATCCATCAACGTCTTCGTCGGCTTCATTGGCGGCGAGTCAGAGGATCCATCGCAGCATGGCGACTCAGAAGAAGGAGTCGCGGTAACAGTGGACCAAGAAGAAGGATCTATCAACCACGAGTCGCTGCCTCTCGAAGACGAAGAAGGCCAATCCATTGAGTATGTCCTTGAGGAAAGGCTATGCGGAGGCCCTGTGGACAGTGGCTCGCCCTCTGTAGAAGATCGGCACGTGGAAGGGGTCTACAGGACCACAGAAGCAGACGAAGGGCTGGGCATGCCACCAGGCAGCTTAGCCCCCACACCGCCGGAAGCAGCAGAACAAGCCGCGCTAGATGCATCAGGAGTCGCGGCATCCGCTGTGATCACGCCAGGAGTCGCGGCCTCAGGAGTCGCAAACAGAGAAACTCCACCTGGAGTCGCGCCTGCGGAATCAGGGGCAAGGGTAACCCCCAGCGCAGCGGTCACGCCGCCACAGGGAAGCGTGTTGTTTACACCAATATCTGCGGTTAACGCGGCTGCTAGAGTAACAGAATTGGAGGCTACCAGGATCGGGCTATATGATGAGGTCCAGAGAATCGCAGATGAGAGAGCCAGGCTGGCGCGTGAGGAACAGCGCCTCCAACAGGAACAACTGCGACTCATCGAGGAAACCAATTCTCTGCAAGGAATACAGGCCACCTTGCCGCATAGACGTCACGCGAGTCGCCTGCAGCCAGGAACAGTGAACCCTATGGAGCTGTTCCAATCACCCACCATTGAACCAGCAATTGCGGTACCATCAGTCGCCACCAACACGACGCACCCGGTAGCATGGTCAGGGGTCGCACAACCTCCAGTCGCGATACCCGCGCGCACGGCACCATCTGCCATGGTTATGCGGTCAGTGGCCCCGTTAGCCGCGCCCGCGGTTCAAGCAATCGCGGTACCATCAATCGTGCCAGCGGTTCCATCTTTCGCAGCACCAAGAGTAGCAGAGATACCTGGATCAAGGGCCATAGTACCGGCTAACAACAGGGCCATGATGCCCCCGCCACTGACGCAGCCAACCTTTGTGCAGCAGTCGCCACAGCAGCCTCAAAGGTTCCACACGCCGCAAGGACATTATGTTAGCCCGGTGGAGAATCTCTTTGCAGCCACAAACATCTTGGCCAGATTAGCGCCAGCAGGAAACACGCCAATGGACAGAGAGGCACGGCGCGCCATTGAGATGCTGAGCACAGCAGTGATACAGCAGGCGAATATGTCCGAACACGCAGGACGGCTGCACTCCACCCCTTACAATAGCAGAGCAACGGCGGAGAGAAGCATCCACGCGGAGTCGCCACACGTTGCGACCTCAAGCTCGGCTAGGCGACAAAGGGAAGATCAGCCTGCGGCTCAAGATCAACCTCAGCAAGTTCAACCTATAGAGATTGTGCAGCCCGCCCGGCGGCCAACCCAATAGGAAGGCCAGCTTCGTCCAACCTATCGTCGCGACTCAAAGGCCCAGTCTGTTTCAACGAAAGAATCAGGTCTGAACCGTTTCCTGCAGATTTTAAAGGACCTCGCAAGGTCGCCAACTACAACGCCAGCATGGACCCTGTTACTTGGCTCAACAATTACGAGATGGGCATGAGCATCCTAAACGCATCCGAAGAGATCTGCGCACGTTACCTAAACATGATGTTAGAGGGCGCAGCCCACATATGGCTACAAAATTTGCCACCAAATTCAATAAACTCTTGGGATGAGATGAAGGAAGCTTTTATCAAGAATTTCCAAGGGACATGCAAGCGACTCTGCAGCATAGAGGACCTAGAGCGTTGTGTACAGAAGGAAGGCGAGTCAAGTCGCCACTGGATGAGAAGGGTCGCAGAGATCATACATTCCTCAGACAATATACCACCCAGTTCAGCAGTCCTTGTCATGGAGAAAAATTGCAAATTTGAGCCGCTAGTCCACAAACTAGGTCGCATGAAGGATAAAGTCAAGAGCCTAAGTGAGGTAATGGCGGCGGCCAACAAGTATGCTAGCTCGGATAAAACCAGGGACGCATCTGATGGGGAGGAAGAGGAAAGCACTGGCAAAGGAAAAAAGGCCAGTAGCAAGCCTCAACAACAGCAAGCTAGCAATGCCAATACGAGTTATAACAAGCGCAAAAACGAAGAAGGAAACTCAGGGTTAGTCGCAAATACGAATACTCGTTACAAACAAAGCAGCAGCAGAGGAAGGAATTTTCACCCAGTCAATTTGGAAGAGGTTTTCAACCGCCCCTGCGACATCCATATAGGAAAAGATGGGAAACCACCCAACCACACGAAGGCACAGTGTTATCATTACAAAAAGTGGAAGGATGGACAGCCACTCAACACAAACTTCAATCATCAAAACAACGAGGAAGGTAAAAATGGCGGAGGCAACAACAGCAACAACGCCGTCCCAAATCCGCAGCCAGATCAGCCACAGTTCCCAAAACAGTTGGGTCAGTATCATACCATTGTGGTGAATACTTCAAGGAGGGAACAAAAACTGCGACGACGCAATCAGGCTGTTAATGCCATAGTACCAGCCGTCCCACAATGGCTAAAGTGGTCCGAACAACCAGTAATTTGGAGCCGCGAGGATCACCCAGGAGAAATAAATGAAGAGGGAAAACTCGCGCTGGTGGTTGCCCCTCAAGTCGCAGGATACAAGTTGAGCAAAGTACTCATGGATGGAGGCAGCAGTATCAACATATTATATTATGAAACCTTCAAAAGAATGAACCTTCAAGAAAAGCAGCTACACCCATCAAGAACAACATTTCATGGTGTCGTGCCAGGCATATCAGCCCAGCCATTGGGGCGAGTTAACTTGGAGGTCGCCTTTGGGACACAAAGCAACTTCAGGAGCGAGTACATTTGGTTCGAGGTTGTAGATTTCCAGAGCCCATATCATGCGCTGTTTGGCAGAGAAGCATTCGCAAAGTTTATGGCTAGGCCGTGCTATGTGTACCTAAAGCTCAAAATACCAGGCCCTAGAGGTGTCATCACCATCAATGGCGACAAAAGAATAGCTCAAGAATGTGAAGAAGGCGACAAGGCCATAGCCAGAGCAGCTTGCATTGCAGAGAGCGCGACCATGCGCGAGTCGCAGGAGAATTTTGATGACATCGTGAAGGCCAAGAGGCACCTGCCTGACTTGCGACTTCAGATTACAGCCGCAAGGGAGGCAAGGAAGTCAAAGGCTACGAGCCATTGCCAATAAGGACACATCCCAGGCATCGCGAGTTGCCATCAGCAGTCGCAGCAAAATTATTAAGAGTTTACATCATCAAGCAAGCCACTCAGGGCTAAAAAAGCTTCAATTCTGATCGCCACCTAGGCGCGATCGACCCCATTCTGGTCGCCACTTAGGCGCGACCGACCCAATGCAACAATTCTGATCGCCACCTAGGCGCGATCGACCCAATTCTGGTCGCCACTCAGGCGCGACCGACCCATGTATCATCTCTGGTTGCCACCTAGGCGCAACCGACCCAATTCTGGTCGCCACTCAGGCGCGACCGACCCATGTAACATCTCTGGTTGCCACCTAGGCGCAACCGACCCAATTCTGGTCGCCACTCAGGCGCGACCGACCCATGTAACATCTCTGATCGCCACCTAGGCGCGATCGACCCAATTCTGGTTGCCACCTAGGCGCAACCGACCCAAGCATCACTTCTGGTCGCCACCTAGGCGCGACCGACCCTATGTATCATATAATGATTCTGAAATAAAGCATCTCAAACTACCAATTGAGTTGTGAGTCTTTTATTTTTTAATCATTGGTCCCTTGGGGGTGCGGCAGCTTTTTAGCGCGGCCTATTCCTTGGGATCGCCAAACAAGTGGCATTTATCGTGATTATACTCAACCTCTCTTGGATGCGACTTGCACAATGCGGCCAAAGTACTGGGGGTGTGGCGTCAATCGAGTTTGATTGCCTATCATGGCCGCTCTCGACCCTGAACACGCACTTTTTACCTGGGAAATACTGAGCCGCGCAAGGGCCTAAGTGAGGAAAAACCGAGACAAATCATAAGGACCAGCCTATTGGTCGAAACATGTACTGCCAAGAGTACTTAAGCAAACCATAAAATTGTCTTATGACACATAAACTCTAACAATTATTACAGACCGCTAAGGGCCAAGGCCATCAAACCATTGTTTTCTCTTCTTCACTTGTGCGCAGCTTTTGGCCGGTGGGAAGGAGGAACAGGCGGCTTACCAAGCTTGCCAGAAGGAGCAGTCGCAGGCTCGCTGGAGGGCTCTTCAGTCGCGGGCTTGGGGGCTGCAGAGCTGGATACGCCTGGAGAGGGGTTCTTGTCCTGCGGAATCACCGCGCTGGACGACGGAGCGGGTAACTTCTCCCATCTGCTTCCATCTGCGTTATACTTGCCCATATAGGTCGCAAGATCAATCCCCTCCACCAGTTCAGTCGCATGGCCGCGCATATCCTTCCAAGTTGTCGCATATTCTGAGGCCGTCAGTTCGGTGCCATCCACCTTCTTCGAGGGCCTACCTTTTGCAACCTTGGCAGCATCAAAAGAAGGATAGTACGTCTTGGCCAAAGCAAGAACATGAGCCGCGCCGGTGCGAGCTGAGGACTCTTTCCAGTCCAAAAAGAACTGAGGCGCCCTAAGCAGTCTTTTCAGCAGCCCTTCAGAATCACCAGGGACTGGCTTGGTCGGCAGCAGGCACTTAGACAGTGATTTCAAGGCGTCACAAGTTCTTCGCGAAAAATCGCGGATATACTCCAGCTGCTCCTGAGTACTGCCGCGCTGATCCTTGGCATCTTCACCTACATCAAGGCATGTCTCCGTCAGCTCTACAACACACAGGCAAAGATAATAGAGAAAAAAGATGCAGTTACAAGTCGCAATACATACCAGTTAATTCTTGAGTCATGATGCACACTTTGGCGTGGACGAGGTTATGGGCATCAGAAACTTTCTTCAATTTTTTCTCAAGTTCGCCAATGGAAACGGCCTTCAGCCTTGCGTCCTCATTGACATCAGCAATGGCGTCTTTCTGAGCGCTGACTTGGAGCTCCAGCTGCTGGACCCTCTCATGGAATTTCTCTTCAACAGCTTTAAGTCGCAGCTCGGTATTTTTGGCTTGCTCAGAAAACTTGAAGCTTTCATCAGATAGCTCGCCCATCCTGGTTTCCCTCTTCTTTAGCTCAGCGTCACGCTGGCCAAGGAGCTCGCGTAGCCTCTCCAGCTCAGAGGGAGTATCCCCCAGCTGCTTTTCCAAGGCAATTTTGGCAGCTGTTATGGAGCTTAGTTCCTCCTATGAAGGGAACGTCAGTCAGTAAGTATATGTCAAACAGCTAAAAGAGAAGCATCAAGTCTCCCTTTACAGTCAAAGAAGAAACTTGATCCTTGGGGGCTAGAGACAGATAACTGGAGATAGAAGTTTACCTTATAAGCCGCAGACAGGTCAGATAGTGCCTTGCGGAGCTCCATGGCTTGCTTGTCATTTGAGGCAATGATAGCCTCTGACAGTTTCTCAGCGCGGCTTGTGGAGGAGGAAGAAGCAACCTCAGCATGTGGAATGGGCGGCCGCAGATTGTCCGCCGCTGGCGACTCAACCACTGGCGTATCAGCATCCTTGGCCATTACATCTATGGAGGAGGGGTTGACCCTCTCCACGTCCTGGATCATAAGGGGATCCGTTCTATCCTCCAGAGCCACCTCTTGGGTGGCTGTGTCAACAACAGGAACCGTGGCCAGGTCATCAGTGGTGGCCACGCCCTCTACCATGGCGGTATGAGCCACAGGTGATAAATGCGGCTCAACCGCGGTTCCAGGCTCAGTCGCGGGTTCAGCCGCACTTCTGTAAAAAGCAAGGGCATTATGAGAAGAAGAAGAACATAAGCCAGAATAAAAGTATTGAAAGCACAGGGAAAAGTTACTAACTCTGGAGCCATCTTCACAAAGGCCATAAGTTCACCACTTGATGGTGAGGACAGGCCTTGGGTCCCAGAATCTGCGAGTAAAAGTTTTACGTGTCAGTAGAGGAAAAAGAATAAGCATTCAAGATGACAAGACAGCAGAAATTACCAGAGTGGGGACCCATGTCTTCTTCAGCAGAGGCGGTAGCTTTGAAAGCACGCCTGGCAACAAAGGAGATCGCGCCCGTAACAGGTTTGCGACGCTTCGTGGCCTCGGGGTTTTCCAGAGCATCAACCTCTGGTTCTTCACGAGATAGCCTCTTGGAGGCTCTACGGGGAGTTGGTTCAGCCGCGGCAACAGAACTCGCGGCTGGCGCTGGGCTCACGTCCTCGTCCAGTTCGGTCTCTTCATCATCTGAGGCCGCAGAGGCAACAGAAGGGATATCAGCAGTCTCGCTGCCCTCTAGAGTGGGCAGCAACTTCTTTCGTGCGGCACGCTTGGGAGCAGCAGTGCCGGCGACAGTCGCAGGCAGCGACCAGTAGTTCTCGTCAGCCTGGATGAGAGAAATATAAGTTGCAGTGTAAAGAAAAGGAATGCGACTCAACTATGAAGGTGAAAAGACAGAGAAGAGGAGTTACCTCAAAAGGCTTGTTGTTAACACTGAAAGGGGCAAGCCCCACCTTATCGAAGGAGATGTCCTTCTCCTCAGTCACGCGGGTGACAAATTCCACCCAATCCTCAGGCCTCCAGTCCGAAGCTTTGATACGATCAACATCAGCAGAGGTGCCTGTGCACTCAAGGAAAGATCGCTGTCGTGAACTCACAGGCTGAATGCGCCATTTGGTCCAGCAAGAGAGAAGATCAAGGCCAGTAAGACCGTGACCTATTAAGGCGCGGACTTTGATCAGCGACTCATTGATGAAGGACATGGACGAGTCGCGGGGTTTTGATTTCAGTGCCTCGGTAGGCACGAAGAGGGTGTTAGACCAGGAGGGAAGGCGAGTTTCGCCCTCCGGTGAAGTATCTTGGCAATAAAAGAAAGATTTTTGCCAAGCCCTGGGTCGATTCGCTAGGGCTAGCTTGGGAAGGCAAGAATTCCTATGGCGCTGAAGAGAGATGGCGCCGACCTGAACGTAGGCGCCACCCTTGGAGACAAGTTGGCTGTTGCAGGTGAACGAGGCCAGCCACAGATCGATGTTGGGGGCTATGCCAAGATAATCCTCGCACAGCACGTGAAAATTGCTCACCTGGAGCATTGAGTTGGGCCCGATGTCGTGAAGACGGAGGCCTAGGCGTTGCAGCAAATTGCGGAAGAAGGGAGAACCTGGCGGCGTGAATCCACGCTCCACGTGCTCCACGAACATCACCAGCTCGTTGGGCTTGGGGCGCGGCTCGATTTCATCGCCTGGTGCCCGCCAGACGCCGTCCCCCTTCGGCGGCAAGAAGCCAGCCTCGGCCAGATCCGCAAGAGTTTCCTCTGTTACCCAGGATCCTTCCCAGTTGCAGGAGATCTGGCGCCTATTGTCAGATGGCTTCGCCTTGGGCGCCATTGCGAGGGAGATTGAATTGGGGAACTAGGCTTGGGTCGAGGAAGAAGACGGCGGGCTAGGGATGAGAAGATTGCAGGGACAAATGGATAATGACCTAGGTGGCCGCAGCTTATAACTGAAGGGGCCCGCAACTAACGGCATTATCTGTGCTCGCAACCAACGGCACAATTTGCGCCCGCAAAAAGAGTAACGGTCCGCAATTAAAGGAAACAGAATATTTCCAGAAGAAGAGATGAGTCGCACAGATGAGTCGCAGCTCTGAATCGCATGAGTCAGGAGATTGGTCAGAACGTTTACAGTGCGGCTCAGAGACCATTTCAAGAGGCCAGAAGATTCTCACCGTAAAGTCCTAACCAATCTTGGGGGCTAATGTCGGGGGAATACTTTCTGGATTAACCCGCGGCCCAGTGCGATTTAACTTACTCGCACGGATGAAGGCCCACTTGGGAACAAGCCCAATATTGAACCGCCATAAGGAGAAAGATCTAGAAGACAACTCCCGGAGGACGTGAAGACCAAGTAGTCTCCGAGTAGGCCTCTGTGGATGTATTCCTTATGGGGAAGATTCCTTTTGTAACCTAGCGAGCCTCTGTGTATATAAAGAGGACTCGCAGGACTTAGAGCGGGTTAAGCTATCAAGCCCCAAACCCTAGCTCATACGGCGAGTACCAGATCGGATCGCCTCCATTGTAACACCTCGATTATCATATCAATACCAATCTAGGGTAGGCAGGAAGTAGGTCTTTTACCTCACATTGAGGGGGCCGAACCTGGGTAAATCTGTGTTGATCTTTGTTCCTGCGATCCCAAGCTCGGAGATGCTTGACTCGCGTAATCCCACACCTACGAAGTCATCTATGCACCTGACGTGACAAACCCACGACATTAGGCGCTACCGGAGTGAAACCATCGGTGATACCATTGGCAGCATTATACTCTCTCATGTCTCTATCAAATGCTTGCCTCGACTCTACCACGAACCGGGCCTCTTTTTGCAACCTCAGGCGCTCTGCCTCTAACTCGGCTATAGTAAGCTGTACGTTTGCCCCAGGTGCCACTGGCCGAGCTAACTTTTCCAGAACATCCTCTAAGGGAGCCTCCCTACTTGACATGCCAAGTGGGCCAACCTGATCCGGCTTCTCCTTTGGGAACTTCGCCGTCCGAGCCGGCTTGTCAACCGGACCGGTTGGCGTGACCAGAAACTCAGGCACGTTGTTGCCAGCATCTCCTTTGCCAGCTCCAGCACTTGGTCCGATCACCATCACCTCCACGCTACTCCCGGGGTGAGTGCTACGCCGTCCGAGAGCTGCGTGGAAAGAAGGAGGGTCCTTGGCCACGAGCACCTGCGCCGGGTACTCGCGGACAAGCTCGGTGGTGACGTAGGTGACGAAGCTGCCGAACTGGATGAAGCGTCCATCCCCACGGAGCGGCCTTCCAGCGAAGCAGCCGGCGTTGTCGCTGATGAAGGTGAACCCGCCGTAGTTGCAGACGAGCCGGACAGCACACGCACGCCGAGCTGGTGACGGAACCCGTCCGGATAGAAACCCCAGCCAACGCCACTGCTAGCCCCATGGTGGGCGCCAACTGTCGTGGTGGTGTCACGGCAGATGCCATAGGATGGCTTAAGTTGGGGGCTCGCTAGGATGTTGGGGGATCCGGGGAGGGTGTGCGCGCTTAAGAAGCACGCATGAAGAACAACGAAGAACAAGCAAGAACAAGCAAAACCAAGAACAACCAAAGCACACCAAGATGTACCCTGCTTCGGGGCCCTCTTGTGGAGGTAACACCCCTACTGCAGCACTAGCCTCTTTATATCTCAATGGTGACAAGTACACAGTGCTCCTTGAGCTGTATGGAGCAACAATGGTGAGAGCTCTAGGATGAAGATGGAGCAAGGGGGGAAAATGAGCTAGGGTTCCTCCGTCGTCCGATCCCTTCACGAAGGAGGTGGTGCTCTATATATAGCCTAGCCGGATTACGGTTTTGCCCCTGCCTCCACGGCGTCTTCACGTGCTCCTGCAGAGATCTCCGGGGATTCCTGCAGGAGACTCGCACCTCCGAGATCTCGGGTCATCTTGCCATGCCATGTCCCTTCCTGCCTTGTCCCAACTTATCCGGGCTGTCTTGTCCCAGCTTATCCGGGTTGTCCCATCCCGGAACGTCGGTCTGCCAGGCTCCGGGTTCTCCGGCCAGGCACGCTCCTTTGCCAGGCAAAAAGACAAAAGCCCTTGACTTCCTATCCGAGGTACGGTTTCTTCTCTTCCTTAACCCGGCATGGATATGCCGGATTCCCTTCTTTGACCCGGCCATGCTATGCCGGATTCTCTTCGTCACTTTCCTGCACATGAGAATAAACCTAAGCAGACCGACACTAGAGTGTCGGTTAAGGTAACCCGGCTGCCATGACCCGGCCTAAGTGATCCGGCCTGAATGACCTGGCCTGAATGATCCGGCCTGAGTGACCCGGCCTGAATGATCCGGCCTGAGTGACCCGGCCTGACTGATCCGGCCTGAGTGATCCGACCTCGGTTTGTCCGGAACTTGGTTGACCCGGATTGACCTTGGCGCAGTCCAATTCTTGTAGCTCTTTACACCATTGCTTTACCCTACCCGGGGTAGCCCCCCGACACATCGTCATCTCCCCTTTGTCCGACCTCGGGAGGAGGTATATAGACAATGTACTTTTATCCTTCATTGTGTTAGGGTAGGTCATATGAACATTTAATTTGAGCCAATGTTATCACATCCGGTGCACCTGAAATGGGCGTTTAGTTGTGTAAGGAGATCTCTTGTGTAAGTGCAGAACCTTCGCACATGAGAAGTGTCGTATGTTAAGATTTGATGTTGTCATTTCCAATGTACCAACACACTCTTATGCATATATCCGACACACCGTAGCGCCATTTTCATCGAAATCTAGGAAATTGACCAAGTAGTCAACCGTGACCGGTCTCGATATGGGTTGGACCAGTGGCGGAGCTACGACATTTGGAACCAGGGGTGCCTAGAGGGTGTCATAGTACCTAAAAAGTATTTTCAGCGGTGCATATATATGTGGTGGAAAATAATATTTTACAAAGAAAAAATCTTCACGCGGTGTGTTGTAGTGCACCCCCAAGGCAAGCTTTGGATCCGCCCGTTGGGTAGCTAGGTCAGGTGCCCCCAAGGCAAGCCTTGGATCCGACCGTTGTGTAGCTAGTCAGATGAACATTAATCCAAACATCGTTTGAGCGCCGCCTTCTTCCCAAGCGTCCCCTCCCCACCAACCTCGCCGCCGGCCTCCCTAAGCGTGCGCCGCATCCACGCCGCCGCATTCACCCCAGCGTCCTCCCGAGCTCGCGCCCCACTCCCGCCACCAGCCTCCGTTAGCCCGCACCGGCGCACCGCAGCCCTCCCGAGCGCGCGCCCTCCCCGTCTTCGGCCTTCCTGAACGCGCCATGTCGCGGGCCTCCCGGAGGTATGACGAGCTCTCCCCACCCAACGCTACCCGTGCTCGTTGCCCTTGCGATTTTTGACGAAATGTCTATGAGTGTAGTATATTTAATTTAGGTGTCTAATAATTATGTTATCATGATGCCCCTTTATTATGCTATTAATTTAGATTGTAATGTTTGATATATATTGTGTCGGTATGTTCACGATGGTTTTGACTTCCGTCGGCTACCCTAACATCGAGTATTCGGACGTGGTATTCTCTTTACAAATTAGTAATTTCATTTTGTGTGTCCACAAAATCAGGCCGATAAAAGTTGACATAGATTTCTTTATTTAGGATTCCATATGTGAACGGATGTGCCTACCGATTTGCAATTGGTTGTTGTGAGGTTAAATATTGTTGAAGAGGAAAATAATGAGTTGAAAGAAAAACTGAACAATCTAGCAGAAAGGAAATGTTATTGGAGCTGTCTGCTACTGATACCATTGATGTTCTGAAGACCAAGTTGGAACATAAAATGTTATTGGAGCTGTCTGCTGCCGATACATTGATGCTCTGAAGATCAAGTTGGAGGAATACCGGCTGAAGCTTCGAAAGATGAGAAGATATGTCATCGATAAGGAGGCTTGGTTTCATTATGCAGTTGGATCCATTGTCACCTTAGCTGCGATTTTTTTCAGAGTCGTTATTTTATTTGGACTCACTAGATGATTGTATCTTACGATAAGGAGGCTTGGTTTTATTATCGCTTCAAGTTGAGACATTGTTACGCTTGCAGTTGGTCTGTTTGTTCTAATTGGGCATTGTAAGTAGATTTGGGTAGATGTATATGTTCTATCATATGTAACCATTATTGGTCTGCACTCAATATATTATACACATATGTTCGACCAAAAAGTTTCTGACCATGCATCTTTATCTCATCAGATGGACAAAAGTGTCATTGCAGATTTCCCATGTTTTGCTTGAGTTTGCCAAGAACTATGGTTGAAGGGTGTCCCTTACTCAAGATGTGCTTTCCACGGCTGACGCTCTTTTGTGGAGTATCAATGATTATCCAGCTTTGGGAACTATGGCAGGAAGAAGAGTGACAGGTTATAAAGCATGTTGTCACTGTGATGCCCTTCACGTAGTTACCTGCGTGAAAAGTAAATAGGTTAGGTTGAGACTCCAAGTGTAGAGTGTGTAGTAAGTGGAAGACGTGTTTTCCCCACGAGGGGGTGACTCAAGGTTTAATATCGAACTCTCGGCGAATCAGTAGTGAAATATTTATCTTCTATCCTTCTCTTAGTTACCTACAAAACAAAGTAAATGTTTTGGTCCCAACCTCACCTAGTGGTTGTCAAGCACAAGGTGTGAGAATAATATCAGATAATATGAAATGCGAACAAGAAATAAATATGCACTGATGATGGGAACAATGATAAATGATATTTTGGGGTTTTTATGATGTATGCAAGATGTATAAGTGTTTTTGTATTTCGGATTTTTAAATGGCAGAAAATGGAAAATGGATAAAAGTGGTTGGAAAGGTGTTTCTTATGATTAAAAATGGACCGGGGTTCATGGTTTCACAAATGAACTCTCTCTTTAATAAAGTGGTAGACAATGGAACACTAGAGTTGACATATGAGATTGCAACAAACAAGTTTAGTGACAAGTTACTAATTATATGGGCATCACGTCCTAACATAGAGACCTTTTGTTTATTAGTCTCACTTATACTACACCAAGATGCGAACTAAATCATAACACCTCAGTAATTAAGATAACTCAGAGTATAGCTTTAAGTTTCATGACATGAAGTTAAAATAAGAACATGCTAGATCTAGTCACGGAGAAGTGGCTTGGTCACCCACAACCCTTGTAGCATGGTATTTTTGTTTATCCCTAGTGAGGCAACAAAGTAAGGTAAAACACCCAAGTGGCTTGCGATATTACAGTGGTCAGCTTACCGCACTCACCACCCCCGTTACTCCAACTAATGCACACATCACTCCACACACGCTCTCATAAACATGCTTGATCAAAACAAGTAAATGAGAATGGGGTACATGATATGCATCTACTTTCATAACTGAGATAAAACTATTGCAATCTCAAACATATATTAACTCATAAAAAGATCCACCACAGGTATTACATAGATGACCGTAATCATGTTCAGCAGCTCAAACGGTACTGATTAGTGAAGCTCAAAGAGATGAGCGATACATAAGTTACTTCCACAAACCCATAGTCAGGGGTGGACTACTCCCTCTTCATCATGGATACGGTGGAGAAGTGTTGGAGGAGATGGAGACCATGCCGACAGCGCCCTGCCGGAGTTTTCCCCCTCCAATCTGCAGCTCTAGGTCTCTGTTTCGGTGTTTCTGTGTTTCGGCGGCGCTCCTTTCCGAAGGGCATCGGGGACTATTTTTATAGTCGGTTTTAGGTCAAGACGGAGTCGTGGGCGAAAAGATCAACGACAACGGAGCCTCGAGGCTCCAGATGGTGGGTCCCACTGGCCAGATTCCTTGGCAGTGTGGGCCACCTCTTTTGGGCCTCGGGCCTCCGCTTGTTTGCTTCCTTCGCTCCCAAGTCTTCTTCCTTCCAAAAACTAATGCTCGTAAATTTCTAGGTCATTTGGACGTCGTTTGGGTCCCTGAAACATTAAAATATAGAAAATAGGGTTTTCTGCCTGTGCAGGGTTAATTCCATAAAATAGGAAATATATAAAATATTCCCAAAATCATGATAAAACATTGATATAACCCTTATATGATGCAAATATGATTGGAATATAAGTAATATAGTGCAAAGTTCATGTATGCATTTTACATGCATCAACATCCCCAAGCTTAACCAATACTCGTCCTCGAGTATGAAGGTGATAAAACTAACATGGACTTTGCAATTTAATACTATCAATGGATATCAAAGATGATTACTTTGCTACATAGAGTCAAATGATTCATTCTAAAAGGAGTAGCAATATGCAAGATAGTTTATGAAGTGATATCAGGTATTCAATGCAGGATGTTCAATGATAATTCACAAAGTGTAACATGAAAGACAAAGTACTATGAACCACATGTATGCATAATGATAAGTAAGAATATCCTACAATGGTCATAGAGTATTTGATGAAAATCTGAATACAAAAGGAGGACACTTTGGAAAGATATATATGTGAGTAGAGGTAAAGCATGCATAAGTTTCATCTATGTTCCAAACTCTTCTACTTAAGTTAATGATTGCAATGTGGTAATCCTTGGTGTCAAGCTCTCATTACCCCTATCATAGCATCTTGAATGATTAAAGTTTAAAGTGAAAGCAAATATGAGTAGTGTGCTTGACAAAATATAGGTTGAATGTCTCATGCCCTTGAATACAAGTACCTACTCCATGTGTTACTCAGCTTGGGAAACAAAGTAAGTTCAAGTTAAATATCATTGTAAGTAATAATAGTATCATTAAGAGCGTCAACTGCCGTACCTCTTGTCCCAGGATATGGATCAAGCCCATATCAAAATGACAAGACAAACAAAAAAAATGAACAACCTCAACACCCTTTTTATTTACCATTGGAATAGCTTTTTATTGTAAGGTGTATCACTGACGGTTCACCATAGTATGTAAGTAAATTTCCACCATGAATAATGCATGGCTTAGATTAGCGGCCAGGCGTCTCTCTAACCATTTATACAAACTCATTTAAACTTGCTTTATCTCCACATTTATTTCACCCATGATAAGCTTCCATAAACAAAAGTACATGCTAAATGAAATGAAGAGCATGTTGAAGGTTGCCATGTGAAAGCACATATGAGCTAAGTCCAACCAAGAAATTTGTCAAGCCCACAACATCATAATTTTAATCACAATGGGTCATGTTTATTTAATGCAATAAAAGTAAATTGTGCATCAAGTTCGTGAGAGCTATATAACCAACTTTTCCCATAACAATCAATAACACAAGCATTTTCATTCAGAGGTATAGATAACACAATTATCATGATAAACATACTCGGAATAGCATAAAGCTAATAGAGATATGGTGGACTCACTGGAATAACTTTGGTTGAAGGTGTTGGAAACAAGTTTTTTACTTGTTGGAATTTTTGGGCTAGCAAGAGGGAGAAGTTGACCATATAAATGCATGCATGACTGTCCATAGAACTAACTAATCCATGTTAAACAAAGTAAAAATAACATTCAACATCAAACATGTATAAAATATAGCTCTTGGTAAAGCACTTGTAAATTATTACTCATTAACAAGCTCATGAATCATGCACTATATGTATCTTTTAAAATCAACTCAAACATCCCTTTTCCCAATCTTATAATAGCATCCAATATAATTCAACCAAATTTCTAGTAGCTCTTTCATATATAGATGATAGTGTGGTGGTCTCACAAAAAATAAAATCAAACCAAAACAAACAAAAAGTTTTTTGATCGAAAAACAGAAGTTAGACGTGTGCAAACGAGAGTGTGTAGGTCCAGTGGGGTTGTATTCACATCCCCAAGCTTATGGTCTTCACCATCCTTGGATAGGTCTTAGTGCATCTCCTCCAATCCCTGTGAAAAACTTCAAAACACCGTTTCTCCCATTTCTTTTATGTGGGTTTGCATTAGTATGATAAACAAATAGATTTCTTACTGCATATAATCCTTGAACAAAAATTCATATGGATGTCCAGAAAGTGTATAATGTTGTATGCCTACTCATAAACTCAATTGGATCAAAAAGATTCAAGTTAAAAAGTTCAAAGCATGCATCAAACAAAATGGGACAGAATCTGTCCAGAAAAACAGCAGCAAAACGTATTTTTCTACAATACTGAATTTTCTCGAAAAATTCCAGAAAAAATCATGTATACAGAGGATGAAAAGTTGCAACTAGAGTTCAAATATGAGCTCATTCGGAGTTACAGAATAAGAATTAAAAATCATACCGTGCACAGATTTGTGCAGGAATAAAATCTCCGAACGCTATAAGCAACTTTTTCAAACCAAAATGGGTAAAACTTGGCACTTTATTAAAAAATTCTAGAAACTAAACTAAAAACTAAGTCTCTTGTTACAGCAAGAGGACACAAAGAAAATCACAAATAAAAACAACCGGGTTGCCTCCCGTTAAAGCGCTTTCTTTATAGCCATATAGCTAGGCTTCTTACTTGATATTTATTGAAGATAAAGCTCATGAGGGAGCTTGAACTTTGATGTGCTCCTCTTACTTGGGAAGTGTTCCATGCACTTCTGATACGTCTCCAACGTATCCATAATTTCTGATATTCCATGCTTATATTATGCCAATTGCTACAGGTTTTATATACACTTTATATCATTTTTATACATTTTCTGGGACTAACCTATTAACAAGATGCCACGGTGCCAGTTCCTGTTTCTGCTGTTTTTGGTTTCAGAAAAGTTGTTCTGAAAATATTCTCGGAATTGGACGAAACAAAAGCAAAAGACCCTATTTTTCTAACACGTACACAGAGTGCGATGGAGAGACGAAGGGGGGCCGTGGGCCGCCTCACCATATGGCGGCGCGGTCCCACCTCCTGCCGCGCCGCCACATGGTGAGGAGGCCTCGGGCCTCCGACGCCGCCGCCCCTTCGACTATATATTCATCTATTCGGGAAAACCCTAAGTACCCAAGTCAAAAACCGCGAAAAGTTCCAGAGCCGCCGCCGCCGTCAACCCTAACTCGGGAGGTTTCTGAAGCTCTTCCCGGCACCCTGCGGAGAGGGGAATCATCACCGGAGGGCTCTACATGGCCATGCCTGCCTCCGGAGTGATGTGTGAGTAGTTCATCCTTGGACTATGGGTCCATAGCAGTAGCTAGATGGTTGTCTTCTCCTCTTGTGCCATCATGTTTAGATCTTGTGAGCTGCCTATCATGATCAAGATCATCTTATTGTAATGCTACATGTTGTGTTTGCTGGGATCCGATGAATATTGATACTATGTCAAGTTGAATACTGAAATATTATGTCTATGTTATTTATGATCTTGCATGCTCTCGTTGCTTGTTGATACTCTGGCCAAGTGGATGCTTGTGACTCCAAGAGGGATTATTATGCTAGATAGTGGGTTCAGTCTCCATTTAATCTGGGGGAGTGACAGCAACCTCTAAGGTTGTGGATGTGCTGTTTCCACTAGGGGTAACCTAATGATGCTTTGTCTAAGGATGAATGTGTTGTTTACAGTATGCACTTTACTTAATGCAATTGTCTGTTGCTTGCAACTTAATACCGGAAGGGGTATGGATATTAACCTGAACGTGGACTATTTAGGCACAGATGCATGCTGGATAGCGGTCTGTGTACCTTGTCGTAATGCCCAAATGAATCTCATAGTAGACACCACAACTTGCACATGCATATTATGCACTTTTTCAATATTGTCAATTGCCTAGCTGTAATTTGTTTACCCAGCATGTTAGTTATTTATTATGGAGACACCACTAGTGAACTATGGACCCTGGTCCATTCTTTTACATCTGAAATACAACCTACTGCAATCATTGTTCTCTTTCATTCTCTGCAATTAAACATCATTTCCATACAACACTTTTAATCATTTGTTTTCAGCAAGCCGGTGAGATTGACACCCTCACTGATTCATTGGGGCAAAGTAGTTTGATTGTCTTGTGTGCAGGTTCCACGTTGGCACCGGAATCCCTGGTGTTGCGCCGCGGCACATTTCGCCACCAACAACCTTCAGAAGTGACTTTGATCTCCTACTGGTCGATTAAACCTTGGTTTCATACTGAGGGAAAACTTGCTGCTGCACTCATCATACCTTCTCTTGGGGTTCCCAACGAACGTGTGACTTTCACGTCATCAAGCACTTTTTCTGGCGCCGTTGCCGGGAGATCAAGACACTTTGGATTCAGAAGACTTCTAGCTCCCCTTCGATGCCAGAAACTTTTTCTGGCCGTTGCCGGGGAGGTCAAGCCTTTTGCAAGGGGAGTCTCTCAGTTCCAATCTCTTTACTTTGTTATTAACTTGCTTAGTTTATTTTTATTTTGTCTTGTTTGTTCTCTTTATCAAAAACACAAAAAAATTAGTTTCTTGCATTTAGTTTATTTCGATTTTTATTATGTCTAGTTATTTATTAGCTATCAATGTCTTCTCTCTTTGAAACAAAATCTTACCGCTTGTCTCAAAAAGGGAAATATTTATGGGAACAAATAAGTAGATTGAATTATTTTGCTAAAAACTTGTGTTCTACATATGATGAATCCTACTGCTTTAATGAATTTTATGTTGTAGAAGACATAAACACCTCCCTTTCCAATGTGATCATAATGATAATGAAACCTTGGCTGCTTATGCTAAAGGAACTATGACTTTGGTAATCTTGAACAAATTGAAGAATTTGTTGTTTTTAAGGGTGCCTTGAAATTGCTGGTTATATTCATGATGATGATTCTCCTTATAAATCTATTTTTTGCTATACTTGGTTATTGCCTTGAATGTTACAATGATAATCCTTATATCACTGAATTTCTTGAGAAAATATATTCTCCAGAACAACTTGCTACCTTTCAGGAACCTGTGGGAGAAGAAGCTGCTAAAACTGAAGCTCATTGGATGAAAAAGAGGAAGAGAGTGATGAACAAAAGGAGGATCTACCTTCTAATGATAGTAACTCTTTAACTCTTACATTATTTGATTGCCCTCCATGCCTGCCTAAGGAGGAAGAGTGCTATATTGTTGAATGTCATGATTCTATTGAAATATCTAATTTTGATAAATTTGAAATAGCAAGCTCCTTGACTCAAATAGAAGAGGAAGTTACAGAAAAAAACAATGGCTCCCTATGTTATATATGATAATTCTCTTGATGATGGTCCTATTTTGTTTGATGATATTAATTTTACTACTATTGTCAAAAGTGGGTTTAATAACCCACTGTTTTAGAGCTTAACAAAAATTATGTGTTTATAGATCATGAAAAGCATGCTTTATGTGACAATTATATTGTTAAGTTTGTTCATGATGCTATTGAAAGTTATTATGAGAGAGGAAAATATGGTTGTAAAAGTTTTCAAGTTACTAAAACACCTCTCTTTATGTTGAAAGTTTTGAAGTTGCAATTTTTGTCTTCATATACTAGTAGCTTCATGCTTCAATAATTTTTTTCTTATAAGATTCCATTTCATAGGTAGTGGGTTAGACTTAAATGTGTTTGATATTTGCCTCTTGATGCTCTCTTTTGCTTTTCAACTCTTATTCTTATGAGAGCATTATTAAAATCTTCAAGCCTAGCTAAAAGGCGTTAATGAAAGCGCTTTTAAGTCTAAAAAAAAGCGCTTTTGGGAGGCAACCCGTTATCTTTTGTTTTCAGTTTTTATTAGTCTTGGAGCTTGCTTATTTCTGTAACAACTCCTTTGTATCTTTATTTTATTGCATTGTTGTACCAAGTAAAGCCTCTAATAGAAAGTTGATGCTAGATTTGGATTTCTGCGCAGAGACAGATTTTTGCTGTCCACCGTTTTGAGCTGTACGCACTACAGAAAAATCTAAAAATTCTGAAAACATTCAGGCGTGATCCTCATATATGTACGCAACTTTCATTAGTTCTGACTTTTCGCATCTGAGCAACTTAAGTGACTCGAAAAATTCGTCTTTCCAGACTGTTCTGTTTTTGACAGATTCTTCCTTTTTTTTGCATTCTCTCTCTTACTGTGTTTGAGTGGATTTCTTGCTCCACAAAATATCAGTGGCTGTAGCTAATGTACAGAAGTATTGGGGATGATTGTGTCATCACAGAACATGTGAATTTTTGATTATGCACTAACCCTCTAATGAGAATTTTTCGAGTTGGTGTGAAGGAAGTTTTCAAGGATCAAGAGAGGAGGATGGTATGATATGATCAAGAAGAGTGAAAAGCCAAAGCTTGAGGATGCCCCCGTGGGTCACCCAAACATATTTCAAGAAGACTCAAGCGTCTAAGCTTGGGGATGCCCAAGGCATCCCCTTCTTCATCAACAACTTATCAGGTCATCTCTAGTGAAACTATATTTCAATTCTTTCACTCTTATGTGCTTTACTTGAGCGTCTGTGTGGTTTTATTTTATGCTTTGTTGTTTTCTTTTTCTGAATAAATTGGATCCTAGCATTCTTGTGTGGGAGAGAGACACGCTCTGCTTTTTCATGTGAATACTCATATTCTTCACTTATACTTGTTGAGTATTCTTAACTAGATACTGCAATGCTTTTAGCTCCTATTTTTCATGCATCTCTTGTTCAGAGCTGTTAGTTCTTAGAGAAGTACTCTCTTGTTTCATTGTTGTATTATTTGGAGAGTTTTGTGTTGAAATAAGTTGATTGGTGTTTGGTTGGAAACAAAAAATGCTACATGTGGGGTAGGTAGATGGTATATTGAAAAGACATACTCATTCTTGTAGATCATTGTCTTGGATAATTTGATGCTTTGCAATTGTTTTGAGCTCTCAAGTAGATCATGTTTAAGCTCTTGCATCATGTAGTTAAAGCCTATTAGTGGAGAACTACCGTAGAGCTTGTTGAAATTTGGTTTGCATGTTTGGTATCTCTAAGGTCTATATTTTCTGGTAAAGTGTTTGAACAACAAGGGAGACAGTGTAGAGTCTTATAATGCTTGCAATATGTTTTTATGTAAGTCTTGCTGTACCGGTTGATATCCTGTGTTTGCTTCAAACAACCCTGCTAGCTAAACTCTGTACTGAGAGGGAATGCTTCTCGTGCATCCAAACCTTGAGCCAAAACCCATGCCATTTGTGTCCACCATAACTACCTATTATGTGGTATTTCCTGCCATTCCAAGTAAATACTTCATGTGCTACCTTTAAACTATTCAAAACTTTATTACTCCTTATTTGTGTCAATGTTTTATAGCTCATGAGAAAGTTATGTGGCGTTTTCTCTATCACCTTGTCATTTACTCATGACTGACTTTCACCAATGGACTAGTGGCATATACATCCGCTTATCCAATAACTTTGCAAAAAGAGCTGGCAAATGGGGTGCCCAGTCCCAATTAATTACAACTTTAACCACTTGATTCTCTTCACATGTTTGCCAATGATTTATCAGAAGCAATTTTCAAAATGTTAAACAATATCAAATAGGCACTCCTCCATGCTATGAGATTGTTTGAAGGCACCCGAGGATTCGGTTAGCCATGGCTTGTGTATGCAAAGGTTGGGAGGAGTGTCATACCAATTTACAAATATGCATGTGTAAACAAAAGAGAAAAGGGATGATCTACCCTTGGGTAGAAATAACATCCTTCATGGGAGCCGCTCTTGAAAGTCTGGGTGACAAGGGGATAGAGTGCCCACTGCCATTCGTTGACAACAACAAACACCTCTCAAAAACTTACTTTATGCTCTCTATATGATTTCAAAAATTTAAAAAGCTCTAGCACATGATTTAATCCCTGCTTCCCTCTGCGAAGGGCATTTCTTTTACTTTATGTTTAGTCAGTTTACCTACTCCTTTCTATCTCAGAAGCAAACACTTGTATCAACTTTGTGTGCATCAATTCTTACATGCTTACTTATTGCACTTGTTATATTAATTTGTGTTGACAATATACATGAGATATATATGTTGAAAGTTCAAAGCAATTGCTGAAACTTAAATCTTCCTTTGTGTTGCTTCAATGCCTTTATTTAGAATCTATTGCTTTATGAGTTAGCTCTTATGCAAAGCTTTTTGATGCTTGTCTTGAAAGTACTATTCATGAAAAGTTTTTGCTTATATGATTCAGTAGTTTACTCTTTATCTATTTGTTAGCAAACTATAGACCATTGCTTATTTCTAACCAAGGGTTTCGAACCTACAGGCAACACAGTGCTCTGATACCATCTGTAGCGTACCTGCACTTAGAAAATGGCAAGGTACCTGTGTATAGTGCAAACCCCTGGATCGTTCATTTGCACACACAGCTTAAGATGAATATCACAACATTGTATCAATTATTACACGAATGATCCAGACTTGGAAAAATAAAGTTCATTACAACTTGCATAGCATAAAGCTAGCTTAATAGAGTAAAGCAGCGGAAATACTAATCTTCATGGAGTCCTCATCCTTTGCATATGCCACAGGCGAAAACATGTTGGTTGCAGACTCGAAACCCTTAACGAAACTCACTCGTCGTCAGAATAATCTGCAACAAAATAAAATTTTGCAACAGAGTGGGTCAGATACCATTAAAAATGGATCTGGCAAGTGACACTATGTGGACACTTAATGGAATAACTCTATAGCCTATATGCATATTTGGCTGGTGGAGTTCAAGGCTATTTTGCATAAAAGCCAATTTTGCCTAACACCTTGTAAAAAACATTTTCTTCAAAAGTTGGAGATGATATGGTATAAGACCATAGTCTCATCTACCCTTGTTCACCATCAAGTTTTACTTTCGAAATTGGAATGATGAAGCCTCCGTTGAATCCTTGATCAGCTGCTCAAATTGTCCGTAACCGGGACACGGCTAAGTACTTAGTTTTTAACTCTGCAGAGGTTGTGCACTTTCACCATTAGACCCAACAAACCCAAACTATCCTCAAGCACTCAAATTGTGCTAAGGAAAAGGAGAGAGTTGAGACGAGACTTTTCAGAAGCATTTTCCCATCCCATACCGACTTGACGCGCTCCCATTCTAACCATTCTACCACCACCTGTCAAGTCGGGACGAGTCCACGCAACTTAATCCATCTAGCCAGAGCCCATATGACTAATGGCTGCACGGTAAGCAATCTTCACTTAGAGAAAACATTGGCCCCTTAATACCCTGGGTGGCAACCACAAGTGACCATCCCTTAGAGGTCACCCGTAAGAGATGACACTCAACCTTTCCATCATCTTTTCATAACCAAGCCCACCCAGGTGATAAATTACTTAGTAGAATTAAGCTTTAAAGAAAACACATTTGCATAGCATCAAATATTCTACTGAGTTATCAAAAGGTTCTAGACACAACTAGTGTAAAGGTATGGTGGGTTTGGCACATAGCAATAAATACTATCCAACACATGCATATAAGAAATACACTAAGTAATGCATATAAAATACTTAGGAAATTTATGGGGGTGTGCCACTTGCCTTGGCAAATAGAAGAACAGGTGTAGCAGTTGCAACCACCTTCGTCTCTCTCCGGAATTTCTAACAAGTCAAACAAATCACAAATAAACATACAATCATAAATGCAACACTTAAGAAAATATGATATGCATGTGATGCAGGATGACACAGGGAAATGTGGTATGAAAGACAAGCAAAACAAAATAAGGGAAAGATAACAAAATAACATTATCCCATTCAGCTAAGGCAAGGTCAAGGTAGAGTAAAATAAATTTGATAAAACCACCACTTGAAGGTTGTAAGGCTACTCTAAGTCTTCACATGTTTGGTCTTCAAATAATCTTCAACTCCTTTGCAGCTTCATGTATCTTCCATGGTCTTCAATTAGAACTCTAAGAACTTAGTCTCAGTCACCAAGGACTTGGTCTATGTCCAAAGTGAGACAAAACTTAGAAAGAGAGAAGATAGAAGGAAAGAACTAGTTGGTCTTCCAAAATTCTTCTCCAGGCTTCCTTGTAGCCTCCTTCTTGGTGTATTGACTTCCTTTAATTTTGTAGACTTAATGGTTCTACAGACTTGGTGATGTTGGCAGCACCAAGGTTGGTCTTGAATATAACTTAGCCACCATGAAGTAGGAATAAAGGAGAGAAAGGAAAGAAGACTTAGAAAAAGGTAGGATGGTTGGTCTTCATGAATTTCCTCTTGATTTCTTCTAAGTACTTTCTTCTTGGAGATGCTTCTGGAGTCTTGTTTTCTTGCTAAGTCCTTCTTTGTTTCTTCATTGTTTCCACTAATTTCTAACTTAGTGGTTTTGACTAGAGAGGTCAAGAGATCTACCATGCATCCTCAAATTTTTTAAGGAGGAAGTCATGTAAGAAACACAAAATAATACTAAGGACTTAATGTGCATGCCATGCTTATGTAAATGCTCTAAGGAAAATGCAAGCAAACAAGATGTTCCAAAAATAACTAAGGACCAAAGAGGTCAAACAATAAGTCAAAATAATTTCTAAGTAAAAGTTCATAAAATAAGGTGTTGGTATTTTTCTAAGGAAAAATACTTTTAAAACAATAGTTGATAAAATTTCTAAGGACAAACACTTGTCAAAAATAACACTTAGGAAAATATTCTAAAACCACTAAGTTTTCAATATGCTAAATTTTTCTAAGGAAAGATTTAACACTTTTAAGATGTTGAAATTTTCTAAGGAAATAGTGTTGTCAAAATAATTATCAAATATCTTCTAAGGAAGAATTTACTTTGTTTGGAGAGGCAAAAATATTTCTAAGTACTTTTTGTCACTAAAGTGACCAAAATATGACTAAGTCATTTTATTAATCGAATATATGAAGAAAAATAATTTTAATTAATTTTAATTATTAAAATAACACCTAAAAAGCATTTAATCAATATTAATTACAAAAATCATAGAAAATACTTTTACAAAAATAGTAGAGTATTCCTACGGCCATAACTTAGACAAAAAAAATATAGCAAAATAGTTTGCTCAATTATCAATTTTTATAATTAAATTATAACCAAAATATCAATTAAACCATTTTGAAAATTTATCTAAATTAATTTCATCAAAACCTCAAATTAAGTATATAGAAAGTTTCTACACATTATTAGCTTTCCAAAAATATAAATTTCATAATTTTCTGATAAAGGGATAAAAATTAATGATGAATCTAAAATCCAGGGACCTATCCGTGATGCGCAGGGGCTTAAACGTAAAGAAAACCGAAAAGATCCTCGCGCTGGAGTCCTTAGTCGACGTGGCGTCTTCTGGTTGGTGCGGAGATCTTCGCGGTTCTTCGCGGGCGGACGCGGGTTAAGTGGGTAACGTGCATGCGTGGCGCGTTGTGGTTGGCTCGTACCGCTTCGCCTAAGGAGATCAAATCGTGAGCGTTCAAAGCAGATCGGACGGCTCGGATCTCGCTGACCAAAAACGAGCGGCGCATCGCGCCGGAATTGCTCCGGTGACGGTGGTTCCATTGCCGGAGTTTCGCCGGAGAATGAAGAAGAGACAGAGGGGAGGAGTGGGGCATACCACGGGGTACAGGCGGGCGCGGCAGAGCTGATGGCGTGGTCGCGGTTGGAGGAGGAGCTGTGTGTCGTCGATGATCGCTCGCCGGAGCTGCTTCCGCAGATGGTACTCCAAGTCGATGAAGCTCTCCGTCGATCTAGAGCTCGTAAAATCCTAGGGGAAAAATTAGGAGGTGCGCCTGGTCACGGGGAAGTGAGAGGGAGAAACGAGAGATGCTGAGGGGGTCTAGGCTCACCGGAAAACACGATGGACGGCGGCGGCAATGGCGGCATGGCGGGGTTCAATACGGGCAGCCTGGGGGCTTACGCGCTAGGGTTTCTTGGGGGTTTTGGAGTGCGGGGTTGGGGGATTATATAGCGAGAGATACGAGCGTATCTCGTAGTAAACCAAACGGATTTTTGATCCGAAATTTGCTAGGGTTCGGGAGAGTTTCTTGCGGGAGAGGTTGAAGGCGATGATGTCATCGCTGGCGTCATCGGTGGGACCCACCTGGCAGTGAGAGAAAGGGAGGTGGGCTGCTGCTGGGCTACTGTCTGCTGCACGCGCGGTAGAGAAGAGATGACTCGGCCCAGTTAGCCCTTTTCCCTTTTTTTTCTCTTTTCCTTTTCTGTTTTCTGGTTTTCTAAATAACTTTTAAAATATAAATCCAAAAGGATTCAAATCAATTCCTAAAATTTTGTAAAAATCAATCCTTTCAAATGGAACCTTCAAAACTCTTTTTCCAACACTTTTTATAAACAAAATTTTGAAATGTGTTTAAAAAGCATTTTGGTCATATCATGCCATTTTAAGACAAAAGGGTTTTTTTTATAATTTCTTTTGAACTTATAATTTAAACCAAAGCAAAATATGAGTAATAATATTACATATCACTCAAAGGATAATTTGCATAAAACTCATTTTGTTTAAAAAGGGTTTGATAATTGAAAATGAATTCAAAACTCATTTTAAAATCCAAATAAACACTTTCTTTTAAAAGCAAAACTATAAAACTTGAAAATAAGAATAGGTAAGTAATAGAATAAATCTCAATACATACAAATAATTCACAACCAAACACACTTTTCAAATAGAAATCATTTTGATTTCCAAACTAGGTTTTTAATAAACAATATGACACTTGATGTCCAAATAAAATAGGTTAAAACAATCAAAGGTGGCTTAATTAAAACTTGAATATCACAAGATAAACCTTTTGCACATATTTATATTTCAACAAATACAATCAATTCACAAACAACATTAACAGAACAATACATAAAAGTCAAAAGAAAATTTTGGAGCATAAATGCTCTACTAATATATTTTTCTAAATATGTTTTCAAGTGGAAATTTATTTCCCACTTTTGAAATATCAAAATGCAAACAAAGCTATATGATGATGAATGCATGCATGATTTTCTTTTCAAAGTAACATACATAATAGTTTTCAAAAGTTTTAAATTTTTCTGATTTTTCAACTTTTTTGAAAACCTGGGATGTTACATACTACCACCCTTAAAAGGAATCTCGTCCCGAGATTCGGGAAGGCTAGCTAAAGGTTGTGACTGGGATATCCGGGTGGCTACCACCCTTAAAAGAATTTTTGCTGGTAGTGAAAACTTCGAAGCGGATACTCGGTTGAGAATGTACCGTTCACCAAGCTAGGTTCCTCAAACACTTCGTCCACATTGATGTGGTTCACATGTCCTTTATCAAAAGGCTTTGACTTGGCAGCTTCTTCGGCCTTCTTCTTTGCTGGGCAATCATTTGCGTAATGCCCCTTGTTCTTGCATTTGAAGCACATCACCTTGCTGATGTCTTTCTGGGGAGGGTTGTTCTGGAGTTTATTTTCCGGGCACTTATTGGCATAATGGCCCTTATTATTGCACTTAAAGCAAAGCACTTTGCTGATATCTTTCTTGAGTTCTGGATTTGGGCCAGCATGTCCATTTCCGTTGTAGCCTCCACTGCTTCCCTTGAATCCACCATTGTGATCATGATGCTTGTGGTGTCTTCCTGCACTATGGTGATTCCCATGTTTAATACCATGGATCACATCATGAACAAAGTGATTCTTGAAAGAAAGTTTAGAATGGTGCTTATGGATACACAGTCTTTTCTTCTTTTTAGGTTTCTCCAGTGCCAGAAGGTCTTCTATCTCTTGTCTATCATAATTTATTGCAAAGGCTGACGATCTGGTTCGCTTGATGGGGCAATCTCGGGAAAAATGACCTTCTTCACATGAATAACAACACTTGGTGGTGACTTTGGGTGTGTGAGGATGAGTTTGGAGTCTGGCTTCATCCTCCTTCTTAGCAGGCAAGGTAAGTCTCTTTTGATACTGTTTTGGCATGACTCTATCACCATCCTTCTCTGCGCAACCCCATGTGTAGTGTCCGTTTTCCCGACATGTGAAACATGTTATATGGCTAGTATCTCGCTTGCGTTCCTTCTCTTGTTCTTGTGCTTCCAAGGACTTCTTGGGAATTTGTTGCATTCCCTCTTTGGCTTGTTGACTGACTTCTTGCACTATGGGGTAGAGTTGACATTGGGTTGGGACATGATTTGTTGCCTCACACAAGAAGCAAGTAACCATGGTTGAAGGGCATCCGTTGATTGGATAGATTGAGACACCATGGGGCCATTCATCATGACATTCCTTGGATGTGTGTCCTATTTCTCCACACGTTTTGCAGGCGTGAGGTTTTGTCAAAGTACTTCCTTTGAATTTCGTGTTACCTATGTCAATCTGTGGTGTTTTGGTGTTACTGTTGGCCATGTGGTGACGCATCAGCTGCACAATGTGGGTCTGATTATCCAACAGTTGTTGCATCCCTTGGGGTAACTCTTTGTTGTAGTTGTTGACTTGATTTTGGGCCATGAGTTGCATCAACTGACTCTGGGCTTCTAATAGTTGAATTGCATTTTTCATCTCATCATCGTTGGTGCTTTGGTGCGGCATCTGTTTGGGTTTAGCATAGATGAGTAAAAGATAGACAGATCTAGGAGAAATATTCCTACCCATACAAGCAATTTAACAATCAAACACAGAATAAAACTCACAAATTTTTGAGAAAACTACTAGTCGTTCTTGGATCGTAGTACACCTAGGATATGGGGAAACAATACGATAGTACTGCCATACCACAATTTGATAGGTCAATTCATCAACATGGTTTCTTTATTCTAATACATAAGGGGGTCTATTCTATCTCCTTCTTGAGTGCATCGAGTTCCTTCTCTACTCCCTTGAGTTCATCAAGGTATTTCTGAGTGTTGTGGAGTCTAAATCGAAGTCTTCTTCCAAGGTTCTCGATGGCCTCCCATGCTGCACTTCTTGCTGAATCAAAGAATGATGTTCGGAATTATTGGGTTTGTGAACATGTAGCAACCTTTGGTCTTGTGGTCATCGTCTTTGTTCTTGTATAGATGGAGTTGCACCCACCAGTACTCTTGACCTTCACCCATGAAAGGAAAACCTTCGTAGACTGCAGCTCCTTCAAGTCCCATGTTCAACATGAGGTCCTTCAAAGCTTTTGGAAACTCAGTCTCACATTCCAAGGTCATGGTCATTGCTGGACCTTTCTTGAGTGATTCCAGGAGGTGGGACATCTATAAATAAGAGAAGGCATTTAGATCACGAATAGTTAAGAAGTTACAAGAATGATATCAAAAGTTTTAGACAAAGAGCAAATAAATTTTGTCCTATGGTTTTCTTATTTCTAACCAAGGGTTTCGAACCTACAGGCAACACAATGCTCTGATACCATCTGTAGCGTACCTGCACTTAGAAAATGGCAAGGTACCTGTGTATAGTGCAAACCCCTGGATCGTTTCATTTGCACACACAGCTTAAGATGAATATCACAACATTGTATCAATTATTACACGAATGATCCAGACTTGGAAAAATAAAGTTCATTACAACTTGCATAGCATAAAGCTAGCTTAATAGAGTAAAGCAGCGGAAATACTAATCTTCATGGAGTCCTCATCCTTTGCATGTGCCACAGGCGAAAACATGTTGGTTGCAGACTCGAAACCCTTAACGAAACTCACTCGTCGTCAGAACAATCTGCAACAAAATAAAATTTTGCAACAGAGTGGGTCAGATACCATTAAAAATGGATCTGGCAAGTGACACTATGTGGACACTTAATGGAATAACTCTATAGCCTATATGCATATTTGGCTGGTGGAGTTCAAGGCTATTTTGCATAAAAGCCAATTTTGCCTAACACCTTGTAAAAAACATTTTCTTCAAAAGTTGGAGACGATATGGTATAAGACCATAGTCTCATCTACCCTTGTTCACCATCAAGTTTTACTTTCGAAATTGGAATGATGAAGCCTCCGTTGAATCCTTGATCAGCTGCTCAAATTGTCCGTAACCGGGGACACGGCTAAGTACTTAGTTTTTAACTCTGCAGAGGTTGTGCACTTTCACCATTAGACCCAACAAACCCAAACTATCCTCAAGCACTCAAATTGTGCTAAGGAAAAGGAGAGAGTTGAGACGAGACTTTTCAGAAGCATTTTCCCATCCCATACCGACTTGACGCGCTCCCATTCTAACCATTCTACCACCACCTGTCAAGTCGGGACGAGTCCACGCAACTTAATCCATCTAGCCAGAGCCCATATGACTAATGGCTGCACGGTAAGCAATCTTCACTTAGAGAAAACATTGGCCCCTTAATACCCTGGGTGGCAACCACAAGTGACCATCCCTTAGAGGTCACCCCTAAGAGATGACACTCAACCTTTCCATCATCTTTTCATAACCAAGTCCACCCAGGTGATAAATTACTTAGTAGAATTAAGCTTTAAAGAAAACACATTTGCATAGCATCAAATATTCTACTAAGTTATCAAAAGGTTCTAGACACAACTAGTGTAAAGGTATGGTGGGTTTGGCACATAGCAATAAATACTATCCAACACATGCATATAAGAAATACACTAAGTAATGCATATAAAATACTTAGGAAATTTATGGGGGTGTGCCACTTGCCTTGGCAAATAGAAGAACAGGTGTAGCAGTTGCAACCACCTTCGTCTCTCTCCGGAATTTCTAACAAGTCAAACAAATCACAAATAAACATACAATCATAAATGCAACACTTAAAAAAATATGATATGCATGTGATGCAGGATGACACAGGGAAATGTGGTATGAAAGACAAGCAAAACAAAATAAGGGAAAGATAACAAAATAACATTATCCCATTCAGCTAAGGCAAGGTCAAGGTAGAGTAAAATAAATTTGATAAAACCACCACTTGAAGGTTGTAAGGCTACTCTAAGTCTTCACATGTTTGGTCTTCAAATAATCTTCAACTCCTTTGCAGCTTCATGTATCTTCCATGGTCTTCAATTAGAACTCTAAGAACTTAGTCTCAGTCACCAAGGACTTGGTCTATGTCCAAAGTGAGACAAAACTTAGAAAGAGAGAAGATAGAAGGAAAGAACTAGTTGGTCTTCCAAAATTCTTCTCCAGGCTTCCTTGTAGCCTCCTTCTTGGTGTATTGACTTCTTTAATTTTGTAGACTTAATGGTTCTACAGACTTGGTGATGTTGGCAGCACCAAGGTTGGTCTTGAATATAACTTAGCCACCATGAAGTAGGAATAAAGGAGAGAAAGGAAAGAAGACTTAGAAAAAGGTAGGATGGTTGGTCTTCATGAATTTCCTCTTGATTTCTTCTAAGTACTTTCTTCTTGGAGATGCTTCTGGAGTCTTGTTTTCTTGCTAAGTCCTTCTTTGTTTCTTCATTGTTTCCACTAATTTCTAACTTAGTGGTTTTGACTAGAGAGGTCAAGAGATCTACCATGCATCCTCAAAATTTTAAGGAGGAAGTCATGTAAGAAACACAAAATAATACTAAGGACTTAATGTGCATGCCATGCTTATGTAAATGCTCTAAGGAAAATGCAAGCAAACAAGATGTTCCAAAAATAACTAAGGACCAAAGAGGTCAAACAATAAGTCAAAATAATTTCTAAGTAAAAGTTCATAAAATAAGGTGTTGGTATTTTTCTAAGGAAAAATACTTTTAAAACAATAGTTGATAAAATTTCTAAGGACAAACACTTGTCAAAAATAACACTTAGGAAAATATTCTAAAACCACTAAGTTTTCAAGATGCTAAATTTTTCTAAGGAAAGATTTAACACTTTTAAGATGTTGAAATTTTCTAAGGAAATAGTGTTGTCAAAATAATTATCAAATATCTTCTAAGGAAGAATTTACTTTGTTTGGAGAGGCAAAAATATTTCTAAGTACTTTTTGTCACTAAAGTGACCAAAATATGACTAAGTCATTTTATTAATCGAATATATGAAGAAAAATAATTTTAATTAATTTTAATTATTAAAATAACACCTAAAAAGCATTTAATCAATATTAATTACAAAAATCATAGAAAATACTTTTACAAAAATAGTAGAGTATTCCTACGGCCAGAACTTAGACAAACAAAAATATAGCAAAATTTTGCTCAATTATCAATTTTTATAATTAAATTATAACCAAAATATCAATTAAACCATTTTGAAAATTTATCTAAATTAATTTCATCAAAACCTCAAATTAAGTATATAGAAAGTTTCTACACATTATTAGCTTTCCAAAAATATAAATTTCATAATTTTCTGATAAAGGGATAAAAATTAATGATGAATCTAAAATCCAGGGACCTATCCGTGATGCGCAGGGGCTTAAACGTAAAGAAAACCGAAAAGATCCTCGCGCTGGAGTCCTTAGTCGACGTGGCGTCTTCTGGTTGGTGCGGAGATCTTCGCGGTTCTTCGCGGGCGGACGCGGCGCGGACGGACAGACGCGGGTTAAGTGGGTAACGTGCATGCGTGGCGCGTTGTGGTTGGCTCGTACCGCTTCGCCTAAGGAGATCAAATCGTGAGCGTTCAAACAGATCGGACGGCTCGGATCTCGCTGACCAAAAACGAGCGGCGCATCGCGCCGGAATTGCTCCGGTGACGGTGGTTCCATTGCCGGAGTTTCGCCGGAGAATGAAGAAGAGACAGAGGGGAGGAGTGGGGCATACCACGGGGTACAGGCGGGCGCGGCGGAGCTGATGGCGTGGTCGCGGTTGGAGGAGGAGCTGCGTGTCGTCGATGATCGCTCGGGAGCTGCTTCCGCGGATGGTACTCCAAGTCGATGAAGCTCTCCGTCGATCTAGAGCTCGTAAAATCCCAGGGGAAAAATTAGGAGGTGCGCCTGGTCACGGGGAAGTGAGAGGGAGAAACGAGAGATGCTGAGGGGGTCTAGGCTCACCGAAAACACGATGGACGGCGGCGGCAATGGCGGCACGGCGGGGTTCAATACGGGCAGCCTGGGGGCTTACGCGCTAGGGTTTCTTGGGGGTTTTGGAGTGCGGGGTTGGGGGATTATATATGCGAGAGATACGAGCGTATCTCGTAGTAAACCAAACGGATTTTTGATCCGAAATTTGCTAGGGTTCGGGAGAGTTTCTTGCGGGAGAGGTTGAAGGCGATGATGTCATCGCTGGCGTCATCGGTGGGACCCACCTGGCAGTGAGAGAAAGGGAGGTGGGCTGCTGCTGGGCTGCTGTCTGCTGCACGCGCGGTAGAGAAGAGATGACTCGGCCCAGTTAGCCCTTTTCCCTTTTTTTTCTCTTTTCCTTTTCTGTTTTCTGGTTTTCTAAATAACTTTTAAAATATAAATCCAAAAGGATTCAAATCAATTCCTAAAATTTTGTAAAAATCAATCCTTTCAAATGGAACCTTCAAAACTCTTTTTCCAACACTTTTTATAAACAAAATTTTGAAATGTGTTTAAAAAGCATTTTGGTCATATCATGCCATTTTAAGACAAAAGGGTTTTTTTTATAATTTCTTTTGAACTTATAATTTAAACCAAAGCAAAATATGAGTAATAATATTACATATCACTCAAAGGATAATTTGCATAAAACTCATTTTGTTTAAAAAGGGTTGATAATTGAAAATGAATTCAAAACTCATTTTAAAATCCAAATAAACACTTTCTTTTAAAAGCAAAACTATAAAACTTGAAAATAAAGAATAGGTAAGTAATAGAATAAATCTCAATACATACAAATAATTCACAACCAAACACACTTTTCAAATAGAAATCATTTTGATTTCCAAACTAGGTTTTTAATAAACAATATGACACTTGATGTCCAAATAAAATAGGTTAAAAACAATCAAAGGTGGCTTAATTAAAACTTGAATATCACAAGATAAACCTTTTGCACATATTTATATTTCAACAAATACAATCAATTCACAAACAACATTAACAGAACAATACATAAAAGTCAAAAGAAAATTTTGGAGCATAAATGCTCTACTAATATATTTTTCTAAATATGTTTTCAAGTGGAAATTTATTTCCCACTTTTGAAATATCAAAATGCAAACAAAGCTATATGATGATGAATGCATGCATGATTTTCTTTTCAAAGTAACATACATAATAGTTTTCAAAAGTTTTAAATTTTTCTGATTTTTCAACTTTTTTGAAAACCTGGGATGTTACAGTAGAACTAAGCTTGAGGATGCTTGATACGTCTCCAACATATCCATAATTTCTGATGTTCCATGCTTATATTATGCAAATTGCTACAGGTTTTATATACACTTTATATCATTTTTATGCATTTTCTGGGACTAACCTATTAACAAGATGCCACAGAGCCAGTTCCTGTTTTCTGCTGTTTTTGGTTTCAGAAAGTTGTTCTGGAAATATTCTCGGAATTGGACGAAACAAAAGCCAAAGTCCCTATTTTTTTGATACGTACACGGAGTCCGAAGGAGAGACGAAGGGGGACCGTGGGCCACCCTGACCATATGGCGGTGCGGTCCCACCTCCTGCCGCTCCGCCACGTGGTGAGGAGGCCTCGGGCCTCCACCGACGCCGCCCCTTTGCCTATATATTCATCTATTCGGGAAAACCCTAAGTACCCGAGTCAAAAAACAGGAAAAGTTCCAGAGCCACCGCCGCCGTCAACCCTAACTCGGGAGGGTTCTGAAGCTCTTCCTGGCACCTGCCGAGAGGGGAATCATCACCGGAGGGCTCTACATCGCCATGCCTGCCTCCGGAGTGATGTGTGAGTAGTTCATCCTTGGACTATGGGTCCATAGCAGTAGCTAGATGGTTGTCTTCTCCTCTTGTGCCATCATGTTTAGATCTTGTGAGCTGCCTATCATGATCAAGATCATCTTATTGTAATGCTACATATTGTGTTTGCTGGGATCCGATGAATATTCATACTATGCAAAGTTGAATACTGAAATATTATGTCTATGTTATTTATGATCTTGCATGCTCTCTGTTGCTTGTTGATACTCTGGCCAAGTGGATGCTTGTGACTCCAAGAGGGAGTATTTATGCTAGATAGTGGGTTCAGTCTCCATTTAATCTGGGGGAGTGACAGCAACCTCTAAGGTTGTGGATGTGATGTTGCCACTAGGGTTAACCTAATGATGCTTTGTCTAAGGATGAATGTGTTGTTTACATTATGCACTTTACTTAATGCAATTGTCTGTTGCTTGCAACTTAATACCGGAAGGGGTACGGATGTTAACCTGAAGGTGGACTATTTAGGCACAGATGCATGCTGGATAGCGGTCTGTGTACCTTGTCGTAATGCCCAAATGAATCTCATAGTAGACACCACAACTTGCACATGCATATTATGCACTTTTCAATATTGTCAATTGCCCAGCTGTAATTTCTTTACCCAGCATGTTAGTTATTTATTATGGAGAGACACCACTAGTGAACTGTGGACCCTGGTCTATTCTTTTACATCTGAAATACAACCTACTGCAATCATTGTTCTCTTTCATTCTCTGCAATTAAACATCATTTTCCATACAACACTTGTAATCCTTTGTTTTCAGCAAGCCGGTGAGATTGACACCCTCACTGATTCGTTGGGGCAAAGTAGTTTGATTGTCTTGTGTGCAGGTTCCACGTTGGCACCGGAATCCCTGGTGTTGCGCCGCGGCACATTTCGCCACCAACAACCTTCAGAAGTGACTTTGATCTCCTACTGGTCCGATTAAACCTTGGTTTCATACTGAGGGAAAACTTGCTGTTCACTCATCATACCTTCCTCTTGGGGTTCCCAACGAACGTGTGACTTTCACGTCATCAACTTCTTGTGTGGAAGCTGAAACTTCACATTCCCCTCTTTTGAATCAATGATAGCACCTGTGGTACGAAGAAAAGGTCTTCCCAAAATAATTGGACTAGAGGTTGTATTCCCCATGTCCATGATTAGAAAATCAACAGGCACAAAAGTCATATGTAACTCTACCATAAAATCACTTACTTTCCCTAAAGCATGTTTAATGGAATCATCAGCAAGTGCAAGTGCAGTAGAGCATTTTTCAAGATTCTTTAATTCAAGTACTTCATATAATTCTTTAGATAAAACAGAGACACTAGATCCTAGATCAAGTATAGCATGGTGTGTCTCTTTTCCAATAGTTACTAGGACTTTGGAAATCCATATATCCCCAAGCTTAGGTGGTATCATAGCCTCTTGGTTGTACCTAGCAATCTTTTCTTTCAAGACATGATTAGCAATATAAGAACCAAAACCAGCTTGGTTGGTGTTGATGGAAGGATCACTTGCAAATTTTTGTAAGATAGATATTAATTCATGCAAGCTACAATTCTCTAAGTCAAGCAATGGATCCTTGACTTCACTAAGCATTTTAACTTCCTCAACTTTTACCCAAACAAGATTCTCATTTCTTTTCTTTAAAGCAGCATTCAAAGCTATTGGGAGATCATCCTCCTCTTCAACATAATTCTTAATATTCTTGTCTAAAGGTTCCAACATAGAAGATAATCTTTCATTCAATTCCCTAGTCAACTTCTTTTTAGACTTGGCATAGTTCAATATTGTTTCCAGTTTCAAAGAGATTCCAGAAAGAGTGTTATTTGTCTTCTTCATCTTAGATTTGGTATGAAGGATAAATGAATGCATCTCATTTTTAGTAGGATAATCTTCCATATAAGTTTGTAGACATAATGTTGACCTATCCATAGAAATTTTTAGTTGTTTGATCCCAATTTCATCTTTTGTTTCTATAGAATTCCCAACTAAATTTTCCATTAAATTATTAGCATGTGAGGGATTTCCAGAGGCAAATCTTCCACTAGTCAATGAGTCTAGAAAACATTTTGACCAGCCATCTAGACCATTATAAAAGTTCTTTATCAAAGTAGCAGGGGTAAATTTGTTGACACCATTTTTACTAATGCCCTTAATTCTATACCAAGCATCCATTAATGACTCTCCATAGTATTGACCGAAATTGTTCATTTCAACATCAGAATTCATTTTGGCAAAGTTTTTATGTGTTTTTAATTTTTTATGCAAACTGAAAATAAAATATGCAAACCGAAATGAAAAATGCAAGACAATGACAAAACAAAATAACTTGCTTTGAACGTAAAGATGGATAAGATGATGCTCACGTAGGTGCAACCTCCCAAGCTTAGGTGTTAGCACAAGTTGGTGATGAAGTTAACTTTGTTGTGATATCCTTGGATAAACCTTTGCAGCAATGATTCCCTGGTAACGGCGCCAGAAAACAATCTTGATGGCCCTTCACGTAGTTACCTGCGTGAAAACTAAATGGGTTAGGTTGAGACTCCAAGTGCAGAGTGTGTAGTAAGTGGAAGACGTTTTTTCCCCACGAGGGGTGACTCGAGGGTTTAATATCGAACTCTTGGGAATCAGTAGTGAAAGATTTATCTTCCTATCCTTCTCTTGGTTACCTACAAAAGAAAATAAATGTTTTGGTCCTCAACCTCACCTAGTGGTTGTCAAGCACAAGGTGTGAGAATAATATCAAGATAATATGCAATGCAAACAAGAAATAAATATGCAATGATGATGGGAACAATGATAAATGATATTTTTGGGTTTTATATGATGTATGCAAGATGTAAAAGTGTTTTTGTATTTTTGGATTTTTAAATGGCAGAAAATGGAAAATGGATAAAAGTGGTTGGAAAGGTGTTTCTTATGATTAAAAATGGACCGGGGTTCATGGTTTCACAAATACACTCTCTCTTTAATAAAGTGGTAGACAATGGAACATTAGAGTTGGCATATGAAATTGCAACAAACAAGTTTAGTGACAAGTTACTAATTATATGGGCATTACGTCCTAACATAGAGACCTTTTGTTTATTAGTCTCACTTATACTCCACCAAGATGCGAACAAAATCATAACACCTCAGTAATTAAGATAACTTAGAGTATAGTTTTAAGTTTCATGACATGAAGTTAAAATAAGAACATACTAGATCTAGTCACGGAGAAGTGGCTTGGTCACGCACAACCCTTGTAGCATGGTAATTTTGTTTATCCCTAGTGAGGCAACAAAGTAAGGTAAAACACCCAAGTGGCTCGCGATATTACAGTGGTCAGCTTACCGCAGTCACCACCCCCCGTTACTCCAACTAATGCACACATCACCCCACACACGCTCTCATAAACATGCTTGATCAAAACAAGTAAACAAGAACGGGGTACATAATATGCATCTACTTTCATAACTGAAACAAAACTATTGTAATCTCAAACATATATTAACACATAAAAAGATCCACCACATAGGTATTACATAGATGACCGTAATCATGTTCAGCAGCTCATACAGTACTGATTAGTGAAGCTCAAAGAGAGGAGAGATACATAAGTTACTTCCACGAACCCATAGTCCAGGGTGGACTACTCCTTCTTCATCATAGAGACGGTGGAGAAGTCGTTGGAGGAGATGGAGACCACGCTGGCAGCGCCCCGCCAGAGTTTTCCCCCTCCAATCTGCAGCTCCAGGTCTCTGTTTCGGTGTTTCTGTGTTTCGGCGGCGCTCCTTTCCGAAGGGCGTCGGGGACTATTTTTATAGTCGGTTTTAGGTCAAGACGGAGTCATGGGCGAAAAGATCGATGGCAACGGAGCCTCGAGGCTCCAGATGGTGGGTCCCACATGGCCAGATTCCTTGGCCGCGTGGGCCACCCTCTTTTGGGCCTCGGGCCTCCGCTTGTTTGCTTCCTTCGCTCCCAAGTCTTCTTCCTTCCAAAAACGGATGCTCGTAAATTTCCAGGTCATTTGAACGTCGTTTGGGTCCCTGAAACATTAAAGTATAGAAAATAGGGTTTTCTGCCTGTGCAGTGTTAATTCCATAAAAATAGGAAATAAATAAAAAATTCCCAAAATCATGATAAAACATTGATATAACCCTTATATGATGCAAATATGATTGGAATATAAGTAATATAGTGCAAAGTTCATGTATGCATTTTACATGCATCACACTGCTACCATGAAGCTCTGTCAATAACTTTGAATGTTCAACATATAAATAACACAGAGGTGAGGAGGTTGCAGAGGGAACTATTTGGTGTGGAATTTGAAGAGGGATCTCAGTTTGCTGCACCTGAGATTGTCCTGCAGGGTTTACCACCTGAAGAGAATTATGATACACCAGGAGATGTATCACAGTCTGCTGACGAAGTTGAAGAGCTACCTTGTGATTCTTAGCGATTTGTCAGGCATTTTCGGTTGAACTGTAATGTAGAGCTACCTTATGAATCTGTGCCACTACCTTAATCTCGATTAGTTTGTGGAACTAATGGTACTCTATGTCGTATATTTGGACTAATCGTACTCTGTTGTATCAACTCCATGACTCCATATGAACGAAATTGCCCTCTGGCTCTGAGTCACTGATAAGTGGACCCCCTTGGGGTGCTGGACGCGCCTGTCAATTATTACCGCACCTGCTAGCTCCACCCTTCACGCCCAGTCAGGTGTCGTGGGTTTGTCACGGCACATGTCATCTCAAGATGACTTCGTAGGTGTGGGATTTAGCACGCGCGGAGATTGTCGATGTGGGTTTGCACACGGTAGAGCGATTTATACAGCTTCAGGCCCCGAGAAACATCGTCCGGTAAAAGCCCTACATGCTGTTTGTGGCTAGATCTTATTCCGTATGCTGATGAGCGAGTCGCCAATGTGGCGGCTCTCTCTGTTTTGTTGTCTCTAGTCTATTGAGATCTGAGAACTTTTGGTGCGCCTTGCCCCTCCTTATATAGGTGGAAGGGGCCGGCTTACATGTGGTGTCCTAGTAGGATACAAACTAGGGTTTCTATTACAAGTCGGTTCGTGGAGTTCTTGTGCGACTCGAAACGTTAAGTCGCCTTGTTGGGCCTTCTCCATGTTGGGCCGCATTTGTTATATGTCAGGATATCCGTATCCTATATCCTCGACAGTAGCCCCCGAGCTTTTGGTCGACTTGAAGAGTCGGGCGGAAGGTCTTAATTTGATGATGATTTTTTCTTCCTGGGAGACGAACCTCATGCCGAGATGCTCCAAAGTAGTGGACGTTGTCTTGCGAACATAGAACTTGCCGACTTATAGATGTTGAGCTTGGCAATTGGTCATAGAGGTTGTCGAGTCTTTGTGTCACAATTTGGCGAGTTGTTGACGTTCCCGATGTCAGCGATGTTGACACTGTCAAGTTCTTGACATAGATGCTTGCAAGTTGCGAGCTTTGAGGCTACTGATCCACTGATGTAGAAGCGTTGAGTCGCTGATATTTGTTGATGTAGTATCGCAGGCGCTAAGGCCGGCGAAATCTTTGTTGAACATGTCGAGCTGATGTAGAAGCTGCCAGGCCAAAAAATGACTGGATAGGTGTATTAGCGACTGCCATCCTGAGATTATGCCAGGGAGTCGATGTCTTGTAAAGCTTCATCCATTGCCTTGAATGGAGTACGTCAAGATTGGCGACTCATGAAGTAATTGCCGAGTAGCAGACGTTGGGGACGGCGAGTCGTCGCCGAAGCTGTCATGATGAAAAGGTTGCCCAGTTGCCGTGTTGGTGCTACCAAGCTGGACGCATGTGCATGGCCACCGGAAACATGCTGTCAAAGTCGCCGCGCAATGCTGGCGCTGCCATCTCCAGTGGGTATACCAATAATATTAGTCACGGTGACTAGCTACTCTTTGATTGATCTTCCTTTTCCTCTTTGTTATTTCCTCCTTCAAACGTGAGTCAATGAGCTCCATGCATGTGAAGTTTCACGTAGTATTTGCATGGATTGGCCTTCTTGTCACAAAATCCATGTCTACATGTACTGTTTCTGTCGATGGTTGGAGACTCTTAATAGTTGTTGGTGCCAGATTTTGGCCACCACAAATCAGAGGCGGTGTATTTGTCAAGTTCCTCGGCACTGAAATTTTATCCACAATCTTCACAGCAATCATAGTAGATGTCAGATGTAGCTGCTGATTTCCGTGAGTGCGATTCACCAAAACATGCTTAGATATATTGCTCCACGTAAAGCTGGCCGGAGATTACATGCATGAGATTGGCATTCTTGCCGTGAAATCCATGCATGCATGCATGATGCCCTGTAGCTGAATCCTTACTTTGAATGAATCACAATGCTAAATATTTTCTTTGTCTTCGTGGCCGTAGACTGGTGCATATCTGACTCCTAGATCTGGTATACGCACCTCTGTTATCATGTCCAAAATCACTCAAGAAGACGTATAGTTGCAATCGGATCCAATGAATTTTGCTAATCTGGGCCTAGCACAGGATCCACTGTAATTGTAATAGAGGTTTGGTGCAGCTCGCGATGACAAAGTTCACCAGTTGATATTGGATGCAGCCCCCGAGACTCGAGTTGTATGCTTGATCATGCAGCTTGAGACTCAAAAATCTCTTTCAATCAGGCAAAACTTGATTGTCCTGTCCCTCGGGCATTAAGTAAGCATGCTTTTGTCATCCTGCTTGGTGTCATATATATATATCCTTTTGCAATTTAACCCTGCAACAGCTTGAGCAAAAATTTTGTTTTCAAGAGAATAATGATACTTGGAGTATAGTGATGCAACTTTATAAACTCTGAACTCTTTAAGAATGGATGTAATTATATGAATAATGGTGGCTTCAACAACTAATGTCGGGAAGATGATCATCCCAATAGAATTCCAGTCGTGCCTGGTCCAACTCGTGTGCCCGAGTTATAAGTTCCTGTAATTCGAAAGGCAAAGCCCCCGAGGAAGCAATAGATAACATGATGATAATATTTTAGCCCTGACGGCTGGTAATAAATCTGAAAAAACTTTAGTGCTCCGCATAATAGCATATAGTACCCTGCATGATAGCATAATATAATCTGTATGATAAATGATATTTTGTATGATAGCAAACGATATTTTGCATGATAGCAAATGGTATGTCGCATGATATCTAGTGTTATTTTGCATGATAGCAAAAGGTAAGATGCATGATAGCATATGGTACTTGACTCAGTATTTTCCAAATCTAATGTGTGTTCAGGGTCGAGAACGGCCATGATAGGCAGCCATGATAGGCATCAGACTCGATTGACGCCACGCGTGGGTACTTTAGTCCTTCTGAATTATCTCTATTACCGTTAAGTAGGTCTTCGCGCGACTCAGTATTTCCCAGGTAAAAAATGCGTGTTCAGGGTCGCTTGGCAGCCATGATAGGCGATCGCACTTCGATTGACACCGCACCCCAGTACTTTGGCAGCATAGTGCAAAGATACTTCTGACTTAAGGCGAGAATAACCAGGATTATTGCGTTTAACGGCTGCAATAGCCATAACGAGCTCTAATTAGCTTTGATGATAACCAGCTCTGATTAGCTATAAATGTGGTACTGCGAGTCGCCTGTAACTCAAATATTTGATAAGATAATGATTCATTAATGACTCATAAACTGATGTAATGATGAGCTGTTTGCGACTCATAAAATGATGTGGGGGTAAATCGCTATGCGACTCATAAATTGACATGACAATAAGTCGATGATGATGATAAATCATGAAATTATATAACGATTAGTCATAAATTGATATAATGATAAGTCATAGAATGACAAATGAATCGCCAAATATCAATGCTTGAACATGTAGTAGTGATCTTGATATTCAATGCAAACTGCAAATAGCTAGACTTTGCAATGCGAGTTATAAAGAACACTAATTTGACGAATGTATTGAGAAGTAGATGTAATTAAATCTACAAAAGCTGATATGAATTTAAAGTCTACGACATAATATAATATGAGTCGCAAAGACATTTAATAAAGGCATAATAACCTAGATATGCAGCCCCCGAGATAAACTCGAAGGTGAACTTAATCTTATTGATAAAAGTAAAAAGACTGCAAAAGTTGAGCATGATAGCGACTTATCTTATTTTTATTCTCCTTGTATTGATGACGCAATATGACCCATGGACCGTAGATGTCGATCCCCCAAATACGGAGTAGACCTTGATAGTATTTGAAATCAACCATGGCTTCTTGGCAAGTCACCGTGCTAACCTGTGTATTTTTGTTGATAGATTGAATTGAAAGCTGATTGGTCCAGCTGAGCACGTTTATCTCCTCGTATGAGTTTGCTCCATATTATCATATAGCCAATAATTGATGATCCGATATGGCTTTTGTGCATGGCCGGATAATACGTGCACGGCCTTGATCTTCTCACCGGGAAATCCATGCACACAATGATGTATTGATCTTTTACGTACGTTCATGCCGACACCATGAGCCAGAGATGGTCGGCTTCTTCATGATTGGATTGTTAGCCGCTGGATTCCCAAATAAGCACGGCAAAAATCTTCATGCAGCGGCAAGTCGTAAATCAGAATATGGGAGCCGCGCGCAGAATGCTGCAGAATAATTTTGATCTACCAGACACAATCAGCTGCGTGTGAGGGTATTGGTGTTGTCGATCCCTACACACTGATGTTGTTGAGAATATCCCGTTATATGAACCGCATGTCTGACTTGATGATAATCATGCAGATTTTTTGAGTCGCGTGCTGATATTTTGAGTCGCACGTACGCCTTTGAAGTCGCGTGCAAATTTTTTGAGTCGCACTCTGATGAATCGAGCTGACCACTCCTTCCGTATTTCTTTTCTTCATTGGTCTTGACGTGACCTGCCCTGGCTTGCATGCATCGGTCCTGATACCTGAGTGATGGTTTTCATGGTGGTTGGACTCAAAACAAACATGTTCCTCATGTGAAGTGCTCCATTCCTGCTCTGATGCTGAGTGATGGTTTTCCAATTCCTGCTTCCTCTTCTTGCTTGCATGTTGCTTCATTCTGCCTTCCAGGGTTATAGCTTTGTCAATCAGTGACCGGTAGTCAGGGGCATGGGCAATTGTTAAATAAATGGCTAATTTACCATCCAGACCATTTAGAAATCTCTTCCTCCTTTTGTCATCTGTATCAACCTCATCCGGGGCATAACGCGCTAGGTTATTGAACTCATTCATGTATTCATCTATAGTTCGATCACCTTGTCGAAGGTCGAGGAATTCCTCCTTCTTTAGATTCATCAGTCCTGATGACATATGTGCAGCACGAAATCCTTCTTGGAACAAATCCCATGTCATCTCTTCAATGGGGTAAGTGATCTGGTAGCTGTCCCACCAGTTTGCTGCAGGTCCTTCCAGTAGATATGTTGTGAGTCTAACCTTCTCAGCATTCGTGCATCCAATTGTGACTAAATCCTTATTTACTGAACGTAGCCAATCATCAGCCAAAATAGGTTCAGCAGTACTTGAGAATTTCCTTGGTCTAAGCTTCAAGAATTTGGTCAGCATATCCACTTGAGATGGGGGTGGTGCTGGAATGTCCTTGGTGTCTTCTTGGTTTTGGTTCATTAACAAGCTCAACTGATTCTGTGCTTCTATTATTTGATTAGTCATTGTCTTCAAATCAATGTTGGGGCTTTGGCGAGGCATCTGTTTGAGTTTAGCATAGATGAGTAAAAGATAGATAGATGCTAGGGGAGAATCCTACCCAACACAGCAGAAAGCCAAACATCTTACAAACAACATCTAACCAACAAAACCACAAGATTCAAAACACAGAAAAACAATCTAGTATTGACATACCACCTAAGTTGGTATGTTCAATACCCTAACACGATGTCGTTGTTCTAATAAGGTGGTAGTTTCTAGTCTATCTCCATCTTGAGTGCTTCAAGTTCTTCTTCAGTTTTCTTCAAAATCTTCTAAGTGCTTGAACTCATAATCTGATTTCTTCCATGATCTTCCCTGTAGGTAGTGCTTCATGTTGAGTCGTAGCATTTCTTCATGAAGTATCAGACTTACTCTTGGTCATCACCAAAACATGTCTTCATGGATAAAGAAGTAGGTCATCTAGAATAAGATAAGAATTTTCTAGAAGGTTGATAGTAGATGAGAGTACTAGAAAGATAAAATGAAAAGTTTTGTTTTTAGTAACCTGAATAAAAATAGATTTTAATCCTATGGTCAAACCTATTTCTATCCATGTCTAGGGTCTCGAATCTACAGGCAACACAGTGCTCTGATACCATCTGTAACATACCTGCACTTAAAATATGGCAAGGTACCTGTGTATAGTGCAAACCCCTGGATCGTTTCATTTGCACACACAGTTTAAGATGTAGTATCACAACAAAGTATCATTATTACATCGAATGATCCAGACTTGGTAAATTATTCATTACAACTTGCATAGCATATAGCTAGCTTGAAAGGGTAAAGCAGCGGAAAAATAATCTTCATGGAGTCCTCATCCTTTGCATGTGCCACAGGCGAAAACATGTTGGTTGCAGACTCGAAACCCTTAACGAAACTCACTCGTCGTCAGAACAATCTGCAACAAAATAAAATTTTGCAACAGAGTGGGTCAGATACCATTAAAAATGGATCTGGCAAGTGACACTATGTGGACACATAATGGAATAACTCTAGTAGCCTATATGCATATTTGGCTGGTGGAGTTCAAGGCTGTTTTGCATAAAAGCCAATTTTTCCTGTCTCTTTATAAACACTTTTCTTTTGTCAAAACAGGTATGGCATGAAAACCACCCTCATGTCTACCTTTATTCAACCTTCAATATTTTAACTTAAGAAATTGGAATGTCGGGAGCCTCCGTTGTCGTCCTTGATCAGCTGCTCAAATTGTCCGTAACCGGGGACACGGCTAAGTACTTAGATTTAACTCTCGAGAGGTTGTGCACTTTCACCACGAGACCCAACAAACCCAAACTATCCTCAAGCACTCAATTTGTGCTAAGGAAAAGGAGAGAGTTGAGACGAGACCATTGGGAAACAGTCCCCTGTTCCTCTGGCAGACCCATACAGACATTCATCCGCTAAGACCTGCCGGAATCAAGTTCCTATAACTTAGTCAAGGCAGAGCCATAATACCAAGTGGCTGCACTGGAAGCTTCTTCACTTAGACAAAACATTGGTCCCTTTAATACCCTGGGTGGCAACCACAAGTGACCATCCCTCAGAGGTCACCCCTAAGAGATGACACTCAACCTTTCCATCATCTTTTCATAACCAAGTCCACCCAGGTGATAAATTACTTAGTAGAATTAAGCTTTAAAGAAAGCACATTTGCATAGCATCAAATATTCTACCAAGTTATCAAAGGTTCTAGACATAACTAGTGTAAAGGTATGGTGGGTTGAGCATATAGCAATAATACTATCCAACACATGCATATAAAAAAAATACACTAAGTAATGCATATAAAAATACTTAGGAAATTTATGGGGGTGTGCCACTTGCCTTGGCAACAGGGGGTGTAGTAGTAGCAGTTGCAACCACCTTCGCATCTCTCCGAAATTTCTAACACATCAAACAAACCACAAATAAACATACAATCATAAATGCAACACTTAGAAAAATATGACATGCATGGAATGCAAAATGATACACAGAAATATGATGAGAAAGACATACAAAACAAATTAAGGAAAAGGTCATAAAATAACTTAATCCCCTTGGCTAAGGCAAGGTCAAGTTAAGCCAAATAAACATAATAAAATAACAACTTGAAGAGTTGTAAGGCTACTCCAAGTCTTCACAAGTTTGGTCTTCAATTAATCTTCAACTCCTTTGTAGCTTCATTGATCTTTTATGGTCTTCAATTAGCACTCAAGGAGCTTAGTCATAAACACAAAGGACTTGGTCTATGTCCAAAGTGAGACTAAATAGAAAGAAAACAGGAGATAGCAAGAAAGAAGTAGTTGGTCTTCCAAGAATCTTCTCCAGGTTTCCTTGTAGTTTTCTTCTTGGTGTGACTTCATTTAATTATGTAGACTTGATGGTTCTGAAGACTTGGTTTTTGTTGGCAGCGTCAAGGTTGGTCTTGATTGTAGAATATTCACCAAGAAGTTTAAGAGAAGAAGGAAGAAAAGAGAGGAAGGAAAGGAAGACTTGGAAAATGTTGCTGGTTGGTCTTCATGAACTTCGTCTTGATTTCTCTTCTTGGAGATTCTTCTGGAGTCTTGTTTTCGTGCTAAGTCCTTCTTTGTTTACCACTAATTTCTAACTTAGTGGTTTTTGACTAGGAGAGTCAAAAGAGCCAACATGCATCCTCAAATATTTCTAAGGAGGAAGTCATGTGAAAGTATAAAATAATACTAAGGACTTAATTATGCATGCCATGCTTATGTAAATTGCTCCTAGGAAATGCAAGTAATAAAGATGATCCAAAATAACTAAGGACCAAGGGTCAAACAATAAGTCACAAATAAATTATAAGTAAAAGTTAATCAACATAAGAGGGGCTAAAATTCTCTAAGGAAAAGTGTTGCCAAAACACTTGTCAAAAAATTTTCTAAGGAAGAAATAGTTTTATTTTGAGAGAGACACAATATTTCTAAGTACTTTAGGTGCTAAAGTCTCCAAAATATTACTAAGTTATTTTATAACTCGAAAATAAGAAGAAAATAATTTTTAATACATTTTATTAATTAACATAACACCTAAAAAGCATTTAAACAATATTTAATTACAACAACGTAGAAAAACACTTCTACAAAAATACTAGAATAATCCTACGGCCAGAACTTAATTAAGTAAAATCACAGCCAAGGAATTTAAACAAATATCAAATTTTAATTTAGAAAAATGTTCGAAAACATCAATTAAGCCACTTTTAAAATTAAACAAAATTAATTCGACCAAACCCTAGATTAAACATGCTAGAAAGTTTCTACACATCATAAGCTACCCAGATATATTTTTTTTATAATTTTTGGATAAGTCAACAAAAATTAATGATCAATTTAATTCGCAGGGACCTATCTGTAACGTGCAGGGGCTTAAAAGTAAGGAAAACAGAAAGAATCTTCTGCGCTGGAGTCCTTGGCCACGTGGCGGCTTTTGATTGGCTGCCTCCTGTTGACTTGGACGCTGACTGGACGATGGCGTGGCGGCTCCTGATTCGGCCGTACCTATTCACTGATGGATCTAATCCTATCCGTCCAAAACAGATCTAACGGTCCTGGATCAAAAGCGAGCGGCGCGGCTGGCCGGAGTTACTCCGGTGGGCGATACACGCGGCGGCGCCATGGCCAGTGAGCACGCGCGCGACGGTACAGAGGGGTTAGGGATGCGCGGGTCGTACCACTGGGTGCAGGAGGTCTCGGCGAAGATGATGGTGTGGTCGCGGACAAACTTCGCGTCCTGGTTCGCCGGAGATTGCTTGCCGGAGTCGCAGAGGGCGGCTGGAGCTTCGGGTGTGGATGAGTTCGTCGATCTGGTGCACGAAAAAAAATACGAGACAAGGTCAGGGAGTTGCGCCAGGTTTCTAGGACTCGGAGAGGGCCAAAAAGGGGCGGCGCAAACCTGCGGTGTCACCGGAATTTGAGCTCCACGGCGGCGGCAATGTCGGATGGCGGTGGATCAATGCGCGCAGCCTGGAGGCGAATAGCTAGGGTTTTCTGGGGATTTTGAGAGAGGAGGCCGTGGGGTATATATGGAGGCTAAATCCACGAGAAAATCTCGTTTTAAACGGCAAGAAACGATCCGTGATAATCTAGGTTTTCGGGTAGAATTTCTTGGGCTGGAGGTTGAAGGTAGTGACGTCATCGCCTGCGTCATCCCGTGGGGCCCACCTGTCAGTTACAGAAGGAGAGAGGAGAGAGGGCCGATTGGGCTGTTGTTGGGCTGGCTATCTGTCGCCCGCGCGATAGGTAAGACACGGGCTCGGCCCAGTAGCTACGGTTTCTATTCTATTTTTTTTGTTCAAACTTTTCCTTTTTCAAAAAGGAAAAATTTAATAACTTTTAAAATAAAAGTTCAAATGGACTCAAACCAGTTTCTAAAATTTTGTGAAATCCAAGCCTTTCAAATGAAACTTTCAAAACCCCTTTTTTCCAAAACTTTTTATAAACATTTTTTTTTGAAATGTGTTTAAATGGATTTTGGACATAATAATGTCTTTTAAAACTATAGGGTTTTATAAATTCCTTTTAAACTTATATTTTAAACCAAAGCAAAATATGAGTAATATGATTCATATCACTCAATAAAATAATTTTGTATAAAACTCAAATAGTTTAAAAAGGGTTTGATAAATCAAAATGTATTCAAAACTCATTTTAGAAACCAAATAATTATTTTGTTTCAAAGGCAAAACTATATAACTTGAAAATAGAGAATAGGTAAGTAATAGAATAATTCTCAATACATCCAAACTATTTACAATCAAACACACTTTTTCAAATGGAAATCATTTTGATTTCCAAACTAGGTTTTTAATAAACAATATGGCACTTGATGTCAAAAATAAAATAGGTTTTAAAACAAAATCAAATGTGGCTTGAATAAAACTTAAATACCACAAGATAAACATTTTGCAAAAATATATTTCAACAAATACAACAATCACAATCAAACATTAAAAGAACAATATATAAAAGTCAAAGAAAATTGGAGCATAATTGCTCTACTAATATATTTTCTTAAATATGTTTTCAAGTGGAAATTTATTTCCCACTTTTGAAATAACCAAATGCAAACAAAGCTATATGATGATGAATGCATGCATGATTTTTCTTTTCAAAGCAAAATACATAATAGTTTTAAAAAGTTTTAAATTTTTCTGATTTTTCAACTTTTTGAGAAACTTGGGATGTTACATACTACCACCCTTAAAAGGAATCTCGTCCCGAGATTCGGGAAGGCTAGCAAAAGGTTATGACGAGGATGTCTGGGTGGCTACCACCCTTAAAAGAGATCCGCGTTGGTATTAAAATTCCAATGGCAAATATTACAACCTTATCACCATTACATTGACTCTGGTCCTACTTGGCTAAACTTCTCCTGAAGTTTCTCTGGGTGCCTTCATTCCTGGTTTTACATTGATATCTGATCCGCTTTTTATCTGGTGTGGTGAGCGTGACCGCTTTGTTGGCTTGATCAATCTGACCATCATATTTAGATATCCAATCCTTGCCTATGATTATATCAAAGCCTTGTAGGTCTAGCACAAACAACTCACTTGGGAAGTTATGTGTCTCAATTCCCAAGGTCATGTTTTGGCATACAGTGTTTGCTGGCATTTTTCCTTCTGTAGAGCTTACCCGGATGGGTCTCCTAAGTCCTCGATTGGGGATCTTATTTTTACTCACAAAGTCCTTTGATATGAAGGAATGTGTTGCTTCAATATCAAAAAGTACTAAGGCAGGATAAGAGTTGATCATCAATCCTTCGATAACTGGGTCTGGTTTCTTGAGAACTCTCTCTATATTTATAGAAAACACATGCCCCTTTCGAAACTGAATTGGCTTGGTCCCATTGCCAGTCTTCTTTTCTGGACAGCGGTGGGAGTAGTGTCCCATTTTCTTGCATTTGAAACACTCTACCCGACTGAGGTCCTTCTTATTAGGTTTTTGGTGAAGATTCTGACTACTGTTTACTCCCATAAGGTGCTCATCTTCGAGGTCATAAACTTCTTCAGTATAAGCGGGGCTATGGTGACCATGGTTGAGGTGGTGGTCATCCTCTTCATGCAAGCCGTGTTCATTAATATTACGACAATGGTGGTTATGGTCTTCATGGTGGTTGGACTCAAAACAAACATGTTCCTCATGTGAAGTGCTCCATTCCTGCTCTGATGCTGAGTGATGGTTTTCCAATTCCTGCTTCCTCTTCTTGCTTGCATGTTGCTTCATTCTGCCTTCCAGGGTTATAGCTTTGTCAATCAGTGACCGGTAGTCAGGGGCATGGGCAATTGTTAAATAAATGGCTAATTTACCATCCAGACCATTTAGAAATCTCTTCCTCCTTTTGTCATCTGTATCAACCTCATCCGGGGCATAACGCGCTAGGTTATTGAACTCATTCATGTATTCATCTATAGTTCGATCACCTTGTCGAAGGTCGAGGAATTCCTCCTTCTTTAGATTCATCAGTCCTGATGACATATGTGCAGCACGAAATCCTTCTTGGAACAAATCCCATGTCATCTCTTCAATGGGGTAAGTGATCTGGTAGCTGTCCCACCAGTTTGCTGCAGGTCCTTCCAGTAGATATGTTGTGAGTCTAACCTTCTCAGCATTCGTGCATCCAATTGTGACTAAATCCTTATTTACTGAACGTAGCCAATCATCAGCCAAAATAGGTTCAGCAGTACTTGAGAATTTCCTTGGTCTAAGCTTCAAGAATTTGGTCAGCATATCCACTTGAGATGGGGGTGGTGCTGGAATGTCCTTGGTGTCTTCTTGGTTTTGGTTCATTAACAAGCTCAACTGATTCTGTGCTTCTATTATTTGATTAGTCATTGTCTTCAAATCAATGTTGGGGCTTTGGCGAGGCATCTGTTTGAGTTTAGCATAGATGAGTAAAAGATAGATAGATGCTAGGGGAGAATCCTACCCAACACAGCAGAAAGCCAAACATCTTACAAACAACATCTAACCAACAAAACCACAAGATTCAAAACACAGAAAAACAATCTAGTATTGACATACCACCTAAGTTGGTATGTTCAATACCCTAACACGATGTCGTTGTTCTAATAAGGTGGTAGTTTCTAGTCTATCTCCATCTTGAGTGCTTCAAGTTCTTCTTCAGTTTTCTTCAAAATCTTCTAAGTGCTTGAACTCATAATCTGATTTCTTCCATGATCTTCCCTGTAGGTAGTGCTTCATGTTGAGTCGTAGCATTTCTTCATGAAGTATCAGACTTACTCTTGGTCATCACCAAAACATGTCTTCATGGATAAAGAAGTAGGTCATCTAGAATAAGATAAGAATTTTCTAGAAGGTTGATAGTAGATGAGAGTACTAGAAAGATAAAATGAAAAGTTTTGTTTTTAGTAACCTGAATAAAAATAGATTTTAATCCTATGGTCAAACCTATTTCTATCCATGTCTAGGGTCTCGAATCTACAGGCAACACAGTGCTCTGATACCATCTGTAACATACCTGCACTTAAAATATGGCAAGGTACCTGTGTATAGTGCAAACCCCTGGATCGTTTCATTTGCACACACAGTTTAAGATGTAGTATCACAACAAAGTATCATTATTACATCGAATGATCCAGACTTGGTAAATTATTCATTACAACTTGCATAGCATATAGCTAGCTTGAAAGGGTAAAGCAGCGGAAAAATAATCTTCATGGAGTCCTCATCCTTTGCATGTGCCACAGGCGAAAACATGTTGGTTGCAGACTCGAAACCCTTAACGAAACTCACTCGTCGTCAGAACAATCTGCAACAAAATAAAATTTTGCAACAGAGTGGGTCAGATACCATTAAAAATGGATCTGGCAAGTGACACTATGTGGACACATAATGGAATAACTCTAGTAGCCTATATGCATATTTGGCTGGTGGAGTTCAAGGCTGTTTTGCATAAAAGCCAATTTTTCCTGTCTCTTTATAAACACTTTTCTTTTGTCAAAACAGGTATGGCATGAAAACCACCCTCATGTCTACCTTTATTCAACCTTCAATATTTTAACTTAAGAAATTGGAATGTCGGGAGCCTCCGTTGTCGTCCTTGATCAGCTGCTCAAATTGTCCGTAACCGGGGACACGGCTAAGTACTTAGATTTAACTCTCGAGAGGTTGTGCACTTTCACCACGAGACCCAACAAACCCAAACTATCCTCAAGCACTCAATTTGTGCTAAGGAAAAGGAGAGAGTTGAGACGAGACCATTGGGAAACAGTCCCCTGTTCCTCTGGCAGACCCATACAGACATTCATCCGCTAAGACCTGCCGGAATCAAGTTCCTATAACTTAGTCAAGGCAGAGCCATAATACCAAGTGGCTGCACTGGAAGCTTCTTCACTTAGACAAAACATTGGTCCCTTTAATACCCTGGGTGGCAACCACAAGTGACCATCCCTCAGAGGTCACCCCTAAGAGATGACACTCAACCTTTCCATCATCTTTTCATAACCAAGTCCACCCAGGTGATAAATTACTTAGTAGAATTAAGCTTTAAAGAAAGCACATTTGCATAGCATCAAATATTCTACCAAGTTATCAAAGGTTCTAGACATAACTAGTGTAAAGGTATGGTGGGTTGAGCATATAGCAATAATACTATCCAACACATGCATATAAAAAAAATACACTAAGTAATGCATATAAAAATACTTAGGAAATTTATGGGGGTGTGCCACTTGCCTTGGCAACAGGGGGTGTAGTAGTAGCAGTTGCAACCACCTTCGCATCTCTCCGAAATTTCTAACACATCAAACAAACCACAAATAAACATACAATCATAAATGCAACACTTAGAAAAATATGACATGCATGGAATGCAAAATGATACACAGAAATATGATGAGAAAGACATACAAAACAAATTAAGGAAAAGGTCATAAAATAACTTAATCCCCTTGGCTAAGGCAAGGTCAAGTTAAGCCAAATAAACATAATAAAATAACAACTTGAAGAGTTGTAAGGCTACTCCAAGTCTTCACAAGTTTGGTCTTCAATTAATCTTCAACTCCTTTGTAGCTTCATTGATCTTTTATGGTCTTCAATTAGCACTCAAGGAGCTTAGTCATAAACACAAAGGACTTGGTCTATGTCCAAAGTGAGACTAAATAGAAAGAAAACAGGAGATAGCAAGAAAGAAGTAGTTGGTCTTCCAAGAATCTTCTCCAGGTTTCCTTGTAGTTTTCTTCTTGGTGTGACTTCATTTAATTATGTAGACTTGATGGTTCTGAAGACTTGGTTTTTGTTGGCAGCGTCAAGGTTGGTCTTGATTGTAGAATATTCACCAAGAAGTTTAAGAGAAGAAGGAAGAAAAGAGAGGAAGGAAAGGAAGACTTGGAAAATGTTGCTGGTTGGTCTTCATGAACTTCGTCTTGATTTCTCTTCTTGGAGATTCTTCTGGAGTCTTGTTTTCGTGCTAAGTCCTTCTTTGTTTACCACTAATTTCTAACTTAGTGGTTTTTGACTAGGAGAGTCAAAAGAGCCAACATGCATCCTCAAATATTTCTAAGGAGGAAGTCATGTGAAAGTATAAAATAATACTAAGGACTTAATTATGCATGCCATGCTTATGTAAATTGCTCCTAGGAAATGCAAGTAATAAAGATGATCCAAAATAACTAAGGACCAAGGGTCAAACAATAAGTCACAAATAAATTATAAGTAAAAGTTAATCAACATAAGAGGGGCTAAAATTCTCTAAGGAAAAGTGTTGCCAAAACACTTGTCAAAAAATTTTCTAAGGAAGAAATAGTTTTATTTTGAGAGAGACACAATATTTCTAAGTACTTTAGGTGCTAAAGTCTCCAAAATATTACTAAGTTATTTTATAACTCGAAAATAAGAAGAAAATAATTTTTAATACATTTTATTAATTAACATAACACCTAAAAAGCATTTAAACAATATTTAATTACAACAACGTAGAAAAACACTTCTACAAAAATACTAGAATAATCCTACGGCCAGAACTTAATTAAGTAAAATCACAGCCAAGGAATTTAAACAAATATCAAATTTTAATTTAGAAAAATGTTCGAAAACATCAATTAAGCCACTTTTAAAATTAAACAAAATTAATTCGACCAAACCCTAGATTAAACATGCTAGAAAGTTTCTACACATCATAAGCTACCCAGATATATTTTTTTTATAATTTTTGGATAAGTCAACAAAAATTAATGATCAATTTAATTCGCAGGGACCTATCTGTAACGTGCAGGGGCTTAAAAGTAAGGAAAACAGAAAGAATCTTCTGCGCTGGAGTCCTTGGCCACGTGGCGGCTTTTGATTGGCTGCCTCCTGTTGACTTGGACGCTGACTGGACGATGGCGTGGCGGCTCCTGATTCGGCCGTACCTATTCACTGATGGATCTAATCCTATCCGTCCAAAACAGATCTAACGGTCCTGGATCAAAAGCGAGCGGCGCGGCTGGCCGGAGTTACTCCGGTGGGCGATACACGCGGCGGCGCCATGGCCAGTGAGCACGCGCGCGACGGTACAGAGGGGTTAGGGATGCGCGGGTCGTACCACTGGGTGCAGGAGGTCTCGGCGAAGATGATGGTGTGGTCGCGGACAAACTTCGCGTCCTGGTTCGCCGGAGATTGCTTGCCGGAGTCGCAGAGGGCGGCTGGAGCTTCGGGTGTGGATGAGTTCGTCGATCTGGTGCACGAAAAAAAATACGAGACAAGGTCAGGGAGTTGCGCCAGGTTTCTAGGACTCGGAGAGGGCCAAAAAGGGGCGGCGCAAACCTGCGGTGTCACCGGAATTTGAGCTCCACGGCGGCGGCAATGTCGGATGGCGGTGGATCAATGCGCGCAGCCTGGAGGCGAATAGCTAGGGTTTTCTGGGGATTTTGAGAGAGGAGGCCGTGGGGTATATATGGAGGCTAAATCCACGAGAAAATCTCGTTTTAAACGGCAAGAAACGATCCGTGATAATCTAGGTTTTCGGGTAGAATTTCTTGGGCTGGAGGTTGAAGGTAGTGACGTCATCGCCTGCGTCATCCCGTGGGGCCCACCTGTCAGTTACAGAAGGAGAGAGGAGAGAGGGCCGATTGGGCTGTTGTTGGGCTGGCTATCTGTCGCCCGCGCGATAGGTAAGACACGGGCTCGGCCCAGTAGCTACGGTTTCTATTCTATTTTTTTTGTTCAAACTTTTCCTTTTTCAAAAAGGAAAAATTTAATAACTTTTAAAATAAAAGTTCAAATGGACTCAAACCAGTTTCTAAAATTTTGTGAAATCCAAGCCTTTCAAATGAAACTTTCAAAACCCCTTTTTTCCAAAACTTTTTATAAACATTTTTTTTTGAAATGTGTTTAAATGGATTTTGGACATAATAATGTCTTTTAAAACTATAGGGTTTTATAAATTCCTTTTAAACTTATATTTTAAACCAAAGCAAAATATGAGTAATATGATTCATATCACTCAATAAAATAATTTTGTATAAAACTCAAATAGTTTAAAAAGGGTTTGATAAATCAAAATGTATTCAAAACTCATTTTAGAAACCAAATAATTATTTTGTTTCAAAGGCAAAACTATATAACTTGAAAATAGAGAATAGGTAAGTAATAGAATAATTCTCAATACATCCAAACTATTTACAATCAAACACACTTTTTCAAATGGAAATCATTTTGATTTCCAAACTAGGTTTTTAATAAACAATATGGCACTTGATGTCAAAAATAAAATAGGTTTTAAAACAAAATCAAATGTGGCTTGAATAAAACTTAAATACCACAAGATAAACATTTTGCAAAAATATATTTCAACAAATACAACAATCACAATCAAACATTAAAAGAACAATATATAAAAGTCAAAGAAAATTGGAGCATAATTGCTCTACTAATATATTTTCTTAAATATGTTTTCAAGTGGAAATTTATTTCCCACTTTTGAAATAACCAAATGCAAACAAAGCTATATGATGATGAATGCATGCATGATTTTTCTTTTCAAAGCAAAATACATAATAGTTTTAAAAAGTTTTAAATTTTTCTGATTTTTCAACTTTTTGAGAAACTTGGGATGTTACAATTGCCCACCCTGCAATGCGCCAGGTTTGCTCAATGCATTATTCCCATGTTTGATGCCGCGCCCGCGCTTCTTCTCCCTCATCTCAAGCGGCTCGTCCTCTTTGACGTCGGCACCTGTAAGGAGGCCATCGAGTGGCTGTACTGTGCTCGAGGCATTATAGCTCGATGGGGTGCACGGGTTCGACGGTAACATCCATATCGTCTCGACGACTCTGCGAACGATTGGGTTCATCTGCTGGTCAAATTGCAGATCATTTTTCCAGCTTAGCGGCTTGGTGATTGAGAACGCCCCTTTACTTGAGAGGTTGAGTGTATTTAGTCCAATATGTCGAACATCAATCCGGGTCATTAACGCTCGAAAATTGACATTACTGGGCTACTCTGGTGGTGGTTTCTACTCCAAACTTGTTAAGGTAAATAGTCATCTTGATGTATGTTCGGTGTTCTTGATATTCTCCCAACTTGCCACTGCCGTATTTTACTTATTTTCTTGATCCATGTTCGGTGTGGTGCAGAAAGTGATTCACGAAAGCTTGACCTTGCCTCTGCGCACAGTGAAGATCTTGGCACTAAGATCTACTGGCCCCAATCTAGAAGAAGTTGTAGGCTTCCTTAGATGCTTTCCGTGCACAGAGAAGCTATACATCGAGGTGAGCTATCTTTTCAGTTAGGAACAGTAGTAACATAGTCGAAAAATTCCTGTGATTGATAAATAATTAGTAGTACAGTTTCCCACGTACTCACCTGCATCTTCTTTCGATCGATGTAGGCACTATATATACTTATGTTTTCTTCTTTCGCAGACAGCAAAAGGCCCGAAAGTTAAAAATGCGCTGCAGTATGACATGAACAATTCCATCGAATGCCTTGATCACCATCTCACAGAAATTACTTTGAACGACTACGGAGGAACCGGACCTGAGGTTAATTCGCCAAGTTCTTTGTTCTGAACGCAAGGGCGCTCAAGCTAATGAGACTCGGCGTCGATGAAGACAAAGGTGATGGATGGTTAACAGGAATTCGGAAACAGCTAAAGCTGAGGCACAAAGCTTCTGCAGAAGCTGAAATTCATTTTGAAGATATAGTTATAGACTTAATGAGTAATGTTAATTTTATACATGACTTCTCAGATCCCTTTGCTGAATCATTGAACTGGAGGGGATGGGATGTGTAATATCAGTTCGAACCTTGTCATATTTTAAAAACCTTTTAGTCTTTGTGGTACATGTTTATGCCCTAGAGTAAACTTGGCTCTGCCAGTTGTTTGTTAATGTATTATATGTTTTTCTGAATGTGCATTATCATTTTCTGAATGCCCATCCGTCGGTTGGTAATTACCACTCGTGTTGTAAATGTGGGAGGCAAAGAGGCAGCTTGGCATTGCACGGCCGGAGGCGAGAAGGCATGCAGAGATTCCTTCCCTCCCACTATTTCTTCTCAACTTCCACGCCCCATTAATTGCGGTTTCTCCAGCGCATTTCTTCCCTCCCACTATTTCTTCTCAACTTCCGCCTCCCTCTCCTCTTCTCAGTTCTGTTCATCGTCCCCTTCCTCTCGATCAGCACCATGGACACCTTCACGCACAAGCGCACGTTCCGTATCCACGATGAGCAGAGCATAGATGTGTTGTACACCAATGACCTCGCGGAGGTCACGAGGAACCTCGACATGTTCAAGAGTTTGCTTAAAGGCGTAGAGGACAGGTTCAAGGGACTAGACCTTGAGTACGCGAAGGAAGATCTGAACCATGAAGTCGCACAAGAGGTTGCCATCGTTCAACTCGCCCTGGATAAGCAAGTACTGGTATTTCAGTACTCTAGGTATGTAAAAAAACCTGATATAATAATCTCTGTTCGACCAACCTCTCTTCTGTTTTCCTTTGTTGTATTTTTTAGGGCATTCTACTGGGGAATAGGACTATAAAAACCGCGATCTAATACCTCTTTTGTTTATATTTTAAAGTTGAATTTGCAGTTCTCGTTCGTTCTTATTAGTTTCATAGATAGCTTATGAAGATCTGTTGTTAATTACCTACTATTTAATTTCTTCATAATATGAAACTGCAGTTGTGGCCACGAGACGGATGAACGCCCTCAAGCGTTGTCTGATTTCCTTCGTTCGAAGGGAATTTCATTCGCTTGAGTCGACAAAAGGCGTGACTTTCAGGTCATGTACACAACCTGGCCGGGCTTCTTTATCCCAATTGATTTCCACATGGATATTCAAAAGCTTTTCTGGGTGAATGGAAGGGAGAGGACAGGCAATGGCATGGCCGCCCTGGCAAAAACACTCATCTCCAATTTGTACGTGCGCATGAAGGCAGACTTCCCAGAGGAACGACACCACTGCTGGGAGGATTCCCCACTTGAAGAATTGAACCTGAGATATGCAGCTATGGATGCTATATCTCCTACGAGCTGTACTGTAAGATCAAGATCATCGAGAGGGGCCGATCGCACCTCGTCCCAATTGCACCACCAGCACCAGCACCACAGCCCCCTAGAGCAACGTACTGTCCCGGTTGCTTAGAGATGAAAGCAAGCTCGAGCGGCGCCAAGCGCTCTAGGTGGGACGACGCCGGCGCTGGTGGCTCGGGTGCTGTGGGCTGGAAGAAGCAGGACGACGCCGGCGCTGGTGGCTCGGGTGATGCCGGCTGGAAGAAGCAGGACGACGCCGACGCTGGTGGCTCGGGTGATGCTGGCTGGAAGAAGCAGGACGACGCCGGCGCTGGTGGCTCGGGCTGGACGAAGGACGTCAAGCCCGAGGTTGATGATAGGAGTTGGTGATCTTTAGCGTGCGCGCGGCGCCTCTCGACTGGACAACAGTGTGTGCCTATGAATTTGTGTTAATAGCTACGTTTAGTTGCTACTCTCTATCTGTACTGCCTTTGAATTTATCGTATATATGTGTGTGCCTGTGATTTGTGTTATAGGTTTAATATTGCTATACTCCTCTCTATATATATCTGTACTTTTGCATGCCCTGTACGACGTCAATCGGGAGAACCTGGCCGCGCTTCTATTCGTGTGAATTTAACTGATGGGCATGCCCTGTGTGCATGTGATGTGTGCATGCTCGTGTTGAACTGATATTTTACGTAAAATCTGCGATGTTCTACGTGACGAAAATCTGCACAGAATGTGGCAGTAAGACGAAAATCTGCGACGTTCTACGTGATAAAGACAGTTTCGTCGAAGGAAACTGGGCTCAAGCTGGCCTAATGGGCCGGGGACAAAAATCCACGACGTAAAATATGCGAACCGTCGCGCGCAACCGGCCCATTACTGGGAAAACCAAAACATCGAGAGCATTATCAACTTTTTAGCCCACCGCGACGAAAACACTCGACGTTATCAGAACGTCGCAGGAAAAACGTGGTGGATCGCCGGATTTTTGGTAGTGGAAGGAGGTAGATGGACAACGTTTTTTACCCCGTTGCAAACGCACTGGCATGTTTGTAAAGTTCGTTCAACGAGGGACCTAAATTTACCTGACATAGACTATATCCGGGTGAACCGAAAATAATAGCAAAATAAAAGTGAACCTTTTAAGTAAAATCTAGGTAAACCAAAAATAATACTCACCAAAAGTTCCGATGAACTGAAAATAAAGTCAACCAAAAAGGATCTAAAATTTGGATGGACTAAAAATAATAGACCAAAAAATGCCGGTGAACCGAAAGGAACGAATTTTGGGTGAATCGAAAATAATAGTGAACCAAACATGCCGGGGACAGAAAGTATAAGTGAACCAAAAATAATAATGAACCAAGAAGGAACTAAATTCATTTCAATTGAAATATAGTAAACCGAAAGAGTAAATCGATGGGCTCAAAAAATGTTCATGAATTTATATGAAAAAATCATCAGTCTTTTACAAATGTTTACGGATTCTAAAAAATCTTGCATTAAAAAAGAGCAAAATGAAAAAGAAAATTGAATATAAATATTACAGGGAAGATAAACTTAAAAGGAAACAATACAAAGGAAGAAAAAGAAAGAAGAAAAAGTTAACGAACGCATCTATTGTTTCATGCTAACACAGTACGTAATCTAAAAAAAACACAATACGTATGGAAGAATAACGGGCCGGCCCAGGCGGTGGATCTCAGTTCTCACGCGGTCTAGGTGGTTCATGCGCTCGGAAAGAGATTCAGGTAGTGTTGGCGCGGTGCATAACTAGTTTCCGCACAGGTGATTAGGTGATAAGGGGACCAGATCTGTTTTGTCACATGTTAGTGGGCTGGCCCATGGGAAATTGGTAACAATGTTATGACCTAGCAGACATGCTTTAGACCATGAAACCAAGCAGCCTAAGCAAACGAATCAGGTTAACAAAAGGCCCCATTCCAAAACTAGTTCTGTAACTATAAGTCTCGATCATTTTAAATTTTATAAAAGGTTGTTGGAATATTATCAAAATTTTGTGCATGAGGATTTGAACTCGGTTAGGTGGATAGTCATCAGCCCTCCTCACCACTAAAATTTTCCTTTGTCTGCATTCGACTTTATTTTAAGTTTTCTTTCTTTTTTCAGCTGCAAGGGAGCTTCATTGGTTAACCAAAGATGAGGCGGCACGTCGCTGATGAAAGTATTACCAAATTAAATATTCTGAATCATGGGATACCCAACTTACTATTTCGGAACCCTCCAAACCCAATTAATAAACAATCGGATCGATAGCGCGGTTTTGAAGCCAAGTCTAACTAGATCATTTTGAAAAATGCTATTTGCACATGAGCACTAGTGATGTCGTGTAAAAAAATAAGAAAATGTTATTTCTATGTGTAAATTACTAAAAATGCTATTTGCACATGAGCACCTAGGAGGCTGGGCACCATGCATCTTAACCGTCAGATCAGGTATGTTGATTAAGCATTTGATTGTGGATTCTAGTCTGCCGGGTCGACCCGTTAGCACTAGTAGCTATTGAAACGAAAATTGTGCATTAAGTAGTCGTGAGGAGAGAGAGTATGTAATCTGGCAATCAGAATTATTATGTTGCCTTGGTTAAGCAGCTACGGGAGGATACTCGTGTTTTCCTTGTAAACCGCAATCAATTCTAGGTATGAGCTCTGGAGTATGTTTCGGAGAATTAAATGTGAGTTGACGGCAGTGATTAAATGATGATTTTGCTGGTGGAGACCTTGACTAAATCGGTGGAGTAATTATTGTCTTCAGTTGCATACCCATAAAAGCTTAGACGAGCTGTCTATTAGTAATGGTCGGATTGATTCCTATTTAAGGTATACGATCGATGGTACATGATACCCAGTTTTTGTCTACGTGATGAGTATTTTTTGTTAGATCCATATTGCTGTAATAATTCTAGCATTTGAACAGTGTGATTTATTAGCAGTAATTTTCACTTGATATTTTATAGCCCAGAAATCATGGACGCGCCATGCACATTTGGCATCTCTTTTTCCTACGTAATGGTGATTGTTTGTGCCAAATTATTTTTTGATGAATGTGTAAGATTAATTTATGGGCTAGGTATGTGGGCAGTTTAAATGAGTACTAGGTATACAAAATTTTGGGTATGTCTGCATACGTTACCCTCCCCCAACCTCTAAGAGTAGCATTTTGGCGGGCTCCTCATTCACGTCGGCAAGAGGTGAGGCGACACGAGTGAGGGACGAAGCGTGTCGACATCGTCAACGACCTCGACACGGGAAGACCCCAACGTCAACATCTGGCGGCGTGGATCCTAGTGACGTTTGGGCGACAGACACCGTTCCATGTTCACTCGTCCATCCAACGAGGTTTTAAGTATCTCAGCGCAAATAATAGAGTATCTCATACACAATATATGGTACCCGAGGTATCAATGTATCATACCTAAGTAAATAAGGTATGGATTAGCGCATACTCATTATGTGGTACACGGTTAGCGATATCAAGTCGTCGTCATCACATGCTAAGTATACGATACCCAGGGTATGCGATACCCAATTAAATGAGGTATTGAGTATAGCATACTCGTTATATGGTATGGGGTTTAACGATATCACGCAAGCGATGTTACATGATGGGTATGCGATACCCGCAAACGCTTTGGCAGCAGATCGGGCGATATCGTCTCTTGTATTTGAGTAGTATTTCACAGGCTAGTTTTCGATGTCACATCTCGAAGCCACCGAGTATTCATACCGGAGTAACACTGGCCAAGTGGGGTGTGTGCGGCCATTACCGCCGAGAAGATTCAGTGGGTTGTCGATTGCATACTCATATCATATGATATACCCACTTTAACTTAAAATTTAGTTCGAGTAAACAGTAGGAACAAAGTGTTTTGGGTATGGTTATGTCACATAATCAGTTCTTACATACCTTATTGTACTTACGACTAGACCAAAAAAATAGAAGAAAACTTATTGGACTTATTACATAACACTCTCTCTTAGTAGAGTGCATTGTTCCAAAAGAAAAACATTGAAATTATTACATAGACATTTCTTAATATGGAAGATAATTGTAGCCAACATAATCTCAGTTCTAACTATGTCCATAGTTGTGTCGCCTCATATGTATCCCAATGTGTATTGTCTCATCAATCCTTGCACGAATCAGGGGACAAAGCATCATCATCTTTTAATGTAAGAATGTCCATCATAATCTCGGTTCTGACATTATCCATGCAAACCTGTGTGGACAAGCAGAAAAAGAGAGTAACCAAAGGGAGTATGTGGGTATTCAGGTATATAGTCTAGTACGAAAAGGTATTGCATGAATGTGCAAAAATACTTTCAGTAACATATTGGCAGAGTTACTGAAAAATACAGAAAATTTCTGACGAGTATGAAGTACCAGATTCCTGATCGAGTACTAGTTGCAACAAAATAATACCCACGTTCCTGATCGAGTATAAACTACCAGATGCAACAAGATTACCCAAATTCCTGATCAAGTATGAAGTACAGTAGTAGAAAAATAGACCAAACCTGTGATGGAGTAGGAAGTACTAGCTGCAACAAAACACTCATTTTTGCGTATGCCCCTACATGCATGCATCATTTCAAATTATAAAAAACTACGCTCTAATCCAGCTCCATCTCAACTAAGAGTTGATCAAATCAAGTCATGATTCTATCCACAAGATAAGCCACATCTGGATTGAGGGGGAGGAAAAATCCAATCTATAAACTAATCATTCGTACAAGTTCTGTACACATACAACGTTCTGTTCATTTCAAGACGGAGGTTCCCAAACGATCAGCTCACGGTGGCGGGGCCACGATGTGCATGAAAAAAATAGTGCAGAACACTACAGTTCAGTGCAACATGACGGTGGCGGGGCCAGAACAAACAGATCAGTGCAATACAGATCAATATAAGGCGACGGAGGCGGGGGGGGGGGGGGGGGGGCACGATGTGCAGGAAAATATCATCAAGAATTTACGTTATGAAGAAGTACATACCTCAAGCCACAAAATCGACGGAGGCCTAGGCATTTAGATACCTACAATTAAAATAAACCAAACATGAGAATGAAGTTTAGTAGTAAGAACATAAACCAAACTTGTGATGAAAAAACTAAACTATCAGGGATGTTTGAAAGTATTAGCTGCAACAAAGTAAATACTCAAATTTCTATTGGAACATGAGCATCAGACAAAAAATATGCAACAAGATGAGTACCCAATATTGTACTAATGCAATCTACAAACTGATGATTCGTACAAATCCTGTACACGAACAAGTGCTGATCGTTTGAGCACGGGTCCCCAATGGCCTCGTTGACGGTGGTGGCGGCCATGACATGCAACGACGCTAAGTAAGCCCGATGGTGACGAGTTCCAAGATTGTGCATAAAAAGATCATTTAGGAATGAAGGCTGGTGGGAGCACGTACATACCTGAAGCCACAAATCGATTGAAAGAATGGACAAAATCAGCCAGCTTCACCTCCAACTAGCTCATGACGTGAGGGCGAGAGACAATTCGTTTGAATCTGGTGAAGCTGTGATTGTGGAGCAATTAAGGCACATATAAATAAGATATGTTTGATACCTTGTTTTTTTGGTAGGAATCCGGGTATGCTTCCAATAATTCAGCATGAATCAAGGAGCGCACAATCAAGCAGCTCAAAATTTCAAACCTGCTATTAATGGCTGGTTGATTTAATTAGGAAATAGCACCACGGTTCAAAATTTCAAACATGCAAAACGGGTTACTAACGGGTATTCTAGACCTCACATACCCGAATTGGTTCCTGCCCTAATGATCATGATCAAATGAATCAAACGGTTGTTGAGCTATATATATATAGGGTGAGACTATTCTACAACCCCTCTTAAGAGATTGTAGAATAGTTATTCTACAACCCACCCGTAAAACCACCGAACCGAGCAACCTCCAAAAAAAACGAACTGCTCCCAGCGGCCCAGCCCACCCGACCCACCCCCCAGCACGCAGCACAACTACCTACCACACGCACTCGAGCCGACGGCTTCGTCCCCTACCTCCCGCACGGGCGAACGGCGCAGCTGAACCTCCACGACGCCCCCGCGACCACCCCCTCGCACTGCCCCTGTCGGCAGGCCTAGCGCGCTGCCGCCGACGGAAACCCCGCGCGCCGCCGCCACCATCCAGGGCGCCGACGCGGACGGAAACACCTCACGTGCCACCGCGGACGGCACCCTCTTCCCGGCGTGCACCCTGCTCCTATCCGGCCGACGCTGCCACCCGGCTTCCTCCTCCGCGCGTAGGATGCTCGAACCTCCACCACGCCTGACGCCACCGGCCTCCTGCTGTCCTGCATCGCGGTGGGACCTCCGATCCGCCAACCTTTGGCCTCCTCCACGGCGGCTCAGCAACGGGACGACCAGAGGTGAGTGCCTTGGTGCTCCTCCACTCGCCTGCGCGTGCAGCCCTGCATCTCGGCAGCACGCTGCCCTCCACCTCCCGCCGTCGACATGGCCGCGGATCCGCGTCGCCCTCCCTGGCCGATGTACGCGCCGCCCTCATCCTACATCCAACCAGGTCGGGTGGCGCCTCCATGTCCCTATCCTGCTGCCAATTTTGGATGGAGGTTCATCAATTTCACCGCGGGAGTTTACCGGCAATTTCGGATGGAGGTTCAGATTAACTCTTGCGAACGGCTGCACTGCCCAGTAGAACTCACAGCTTTTCTCGCTACTATACTATATATCACTAGCGAGCAAGAGATGTGAATGAGCTCAGCCGTTCACTGTGTTCTGTTTTGAAGTTTGCCTGTTTCTCTTCTGAAGTTAGATTTGTGCGGCACTGTAGTTAGAAGATTAAATGGGTGGAGCATTCTGTCCCGTGTGGTGTTTCACTTCACTCGGACTAGCACTGCATCCTCGCCCTATTTTTATGGTCTGGGGTGAAGTTCACTTTGTGTGTGACAAAAATGTCTGTCATTTATCTTTCTGTTGGTTTCAACAAATTTTACAAACTTCTCATGCCTAGATAGATGTTTCCTGTGATATGTTACCCTCTACATGAAGTTTGCTATCTGTGATTGTGAAGTCTAGAAAGACAGAGGTGGAAAGTTCGGTTTTCTGGTTCTGAAGTTGTCCTTTTTTTTAGTGAAGTTCGTTCGTCAAGTTAACTTCACTCTTTTTTTTACGGATTTTGTAGATAAGTTTTCTTGGTGCTGCCATGGTAGTCCAGCGTTATGATAGGTGAAGTTAACTTCACTCGTTATGTGTCAAAATAGTGAAGTTCTTTCACCTAGAAAAACAGTGCAGTTTTATTTACTTTCATGTAAAATTCTGCTGATAGGTGAAGTTAACTTTTACTGCCTGGTAAAGTTCATTTCAGTTATTACAGGAGTTAACTTCATCCATGAGAAAATCGACTTTTTGGCTGAAATTTACAATTGTTGTTCCGAAATTCTTTTGTGAAGTTCTGTGAATTTTTTGTGAAGTTTAGTTGATTTTCTCGTGAAGTTAACTTCAAACAACGCGAAGTTACGCTCACTTCTGAGACAACGAGCAGTCCCGTATAAAAAATAAGCGAAGTTCATTAGAAAAAAGTCGAAGTTCACTTGTGAGACGGGCGAAGTTCAGGAAAAAAAATTGTCAGCCAAAAAATTCATTTGTAAAAATTTACTGAAGTTGACTTGAAAAACCCGAAGTTCACTTACGTGAAATTCCGAAGTTCACACTGGACGGGCGAAGTTCAGGAAAAAAAATTGTTAGCCAAAAAATTCATTTGTAAAAAATTTCTGAAGTTCACTTGAAAAAACCCGAAGTTCACTTACGTGAAGTTCCGAAGTTCACACTAGACGGGCGAAGTTCAGGAAAAAAATTGTCAGCCAAAAAATTCATTTGTAAATTTTTTCTGAAGTTCACTTGAAAAAACCGAAGTTCACACTGGACGGCGAAGTTCAGGAAAAAAATTGTCAGCCAAAAAATTCATTTGTAAATTTTTTCTGAAGTTCACTTGAAAAAACCCGAAGTTCACTTACGTGATGTTCCGAAGTTCACACTGGACGGGCGAAGTTCAGGAAAAAAAATTGTCAGCCAAAAAATTCATTTTGTGAAATTTTTGTGAAGTCCAGTTGAAAAAACCCGAAGTTAACATAAGTGTTTTGCCGAAGTTCACAAGGGGTTGTAGAATAGTTATTCTACAAGTGATTGTAGAATAGCTGGAATATATATATATATATATATATATATATATATATATATATATATATATATATGACGCGGATTTGCTAACATGGGGGATAGCTATGCATGGCCTACTAACCCTCAGATATGGAGAGTATCCAACCTCATTGTTTTTGGCTGGAGTGGATAGTGTGGCTTTGGGTCCACGAGTGTTAACGGAGTCCTGCCATGCATGAGATGTATCCGTTGTTGCCTTGATTATTCAAATTTTCTATTGCGGTGCAGATTTTGCCTGTGGGGTGGAGAGTCCATGATCGTTTTTTTGTGTCACGGTGGTGGAGTAGATGCGGTGTCCAGTCATTTATTCTTGCTAATAGATACCATGAGTCTTTTTTTTGTCACGGCTATGGTTTGGAGAAATGACTCTAGTTACGGTGGTGGATCCGTGGTATTTTTTTCACCTCGCGAATGGGGAAATAGAAAGGAGAAAAACTCAGAGATAGAGATTTGTTTTCTGCCTGCTCACACAACTGTGGTCCGTCGCCTATAACTGTTTGTAAATCAAAGCATATTATCAGGAACTTTCTTTTGTGCTCCCGTGGAAAAAGTATTCTATACGTTTTTTTTTTTTGCAAGATCTCCATGATTTTCTCGTCATTGGCTTGACAATGATTGGTGTCAAACGGTGCATTGTCAAACAGAGAGTAAAGAGTTCCAACAATGCGAACCTCTAGTGTGGGATCAAAAGGATATATTTGCATGTAAATGAATCGGTGAAGAGCCAACCGTGTAACGCCGTTCCCGCTTACAATAAAGTGGCAGAACTAAACCTCGTCGAAGCACAAATAAATTGAAAAAAAAGAAACGTAAGTGCTTAATTCCCTGCCGCGAGAATGAGATGTAGCCTGAACAGAGAGATCAATTTAGCATGGACCTCTCTGAATGCATGAAACACGTTGTGCTTCTTTCCCTGCTCCAAGCACAATAGTGCAAAACGAGAAAGGATGGAGTTACTCAAAAGGAGGCCCATACATTGATTTGAAGCATCAAGTACAGTCTTAAGTCCCATTTCCATCCAAGATCACAAATATATACAACGTGTTGGAGGAAGAAAATCGCTGGCGCTTGAGAACCTGGATGACGCCTTGCGTGCCAGCACCTGCTCACGTCGTCTCCGCTGGCGAGCCGTCTCCCTGTCGCCAGCGAGACGGAGCACTGATTGCCACCAGCCAGAGGCGCTACAGCCATACCGGCAGCAGCATATGACTTCCAGGACGAAGATAATTCGGATCTGCATCAGGAACACACCATGTACCAAAAATTGAACCTGGACATGGTTCCCTCAAACCGTGAAGCAAAATCCAGATCGAAAGGGGAGAAAACGTGAATCAAAACAGATTACAAAACAGCAGGAGACCCCAAATCTGCCTCTACTTGCTGTGTGCAGCCGTGCAGGCCCGGTCGAATAACCTGCCCGCACGCGCCGGCCGCCGGCGTGTCCCTTGACGAGCCTTGCGCTCACGGTGGCCAGTACTTGAACGAGCAGTCGACGGCACCCCCAACGACCGTAGCAGGCGCGCGCAGCCGAGCGTGAGGCATGGGCGAGCCTGCGAGCTCGAGGCAGCGCGTCCTCCCTCTCCGTGTTCGCCTTGGAAGGTGGCCGCGGCGCCTCCTGCCTCGAGTTCCTTCCCCGCGCGGTGGAGGGCCGCCGACGGTTCCTCGCCCGGTCTAGGGCAGCCGGGCTCGCTCGGTGCAAGGTGGGCATCGTGGTGGTGGTGGGATCTGGTCTGATGTGGGGAATGAACGAGAGAGAATCGAGTGGGGTAGGAGGTGGTCAGGCTGCTCAAGACTATCGGGTGCTCTGGGTATGACGCCGTTCCGTTAAGTCTGTGTGCTCTCGCGTTGCTTCTTCGTGCTCTCTATGCATGATCCAATGGATGGATGTACATGCACAGCTATACCCCATGTTAGCCCACTATTATATATATATATATATATAACCATATAAGCACATGTTGTATTTTAACATACACAAAAATACAAACTTTTTAATAAAATAAGAGTTTTTATGAAGTCCCTTTGGCACCCATATGCATATGCACCAATATTTAAAAAACAAAATGTTGCAAAATTCCATAATAATATTTTGCGGATACATCTGCACATTTACGAGTTCATAATTCGTTTCGCAGAAAATGACATTTTTTTGGCATGTGTAAAAAAAGATAAAACTTGCCTAGTGAAAAGCCTTATAACAACAATTTTTTCTTTCTATACAAACGACAAAAAATATCAATTTTTCATGAAACGACTTTGTGAACATAAGGATATTAAAACCTACGGGTAAAAAATATTTTTAATGTTTTTTTATTCTAAAATGTGTATAAAATGTATTTAAAATAACTGGTGCATATGTACCGTGAGCCAAAACACCATAAATTTGTTTCGCTCAAAGAGAAAGTTTTTTTTATCAACACTCTGAACAAGTATACATATAACGTGTAAGTATACACGGATTTGTTTTTGGATTTTTTTGTAACAGCAAACCCTCGTGTGTCACAAATCCTCTATCGATCACTTCTATCTTTTCTGCACACGGGGTCCAAGCATCCCCACCATTGATATAACCATCAAAACAAGGGCCCCGTTGCTTGATACGAGACCAGGACGTGGTGGTGTCCAAGCATCACCACCTTTTCGACGGGTCGCTTTGTGCATTCACGCCCCTTCCCCACAACACCAGCTGTCCCGAATTGAAAGCACGCTTGCTGATGACCATTGCCCCTGATCGTCGACGAGGTACTGATGAATAATTGATGATAATGTAGTGCCACCGAGATATGGCATTAGCTCTGCTTTCTGAATTAGATCCTCTCGTTTGTTTGTCGACCGAACAATCTGCAGCCATGGGAGATGTACTTATCAAGCATTGATTTTTTTAATCTTTTCAGCGTTTTTTCTTCTTCTAGGAAAAATGCCCGTGCGTTGCAACGGGAAAAAAAAGTGCGTCGTTCAAACTCATAATCCTCCTCTTCAATACGGGGACACCTAGGACTCCGCCGACGAATTATCATTAATATTTAACCAATGTCGATCGGTTTTGTTGAGAAGACGTCAGACTAAAAAACCTCGTATGTTAATTCCTTTCTCTTTCGGTCCCCTTCACTCCTCTCGCCCTCCCTTCAGCGACATGCCCGCTCGACCTTGTTCTCCTCGGCCTCCTCAAGCGACAAGCTCATCTCATTGCGCCTCCAGCAAGCGTGGCCTCGCCGTACTCCTCTCCGACCCCCAGCTCCGGCCTCCCACTCGTCCCGAGCCTCAGCTGACCTTGAATCAATTGACTTAGCGGTGGCAATTCCGTAAATAAGCGAAACGAAACGCTACAATAAATTGGAAAACTTTACAATACAAATGTAGACGATACAATATTCTTTTGAGGAAAGTAATTTACAGTGGTCTTTTAGGGATACATATTGATTTGGAAACGGCAAAAACCCCGTCGTGTCGTATCATAAATCCAATATTGTTATCTAAAAAAAGATCAAATAATGTATTTCTCCATTTGCCAAGGAGCTTGATGGACCCATCTTCGGTTAGCTATTCCCCTGTCCTTTTATTCTTCCATGATAATCTTTAGAAAGAAGTATAACTAAACTCTACACTGCACTGAAACATAGAAGTTGCAACATGCATGTGAACTCTGCACTGCACTGCAATATGCATGACACTCAAATTTATCTAGAGTCTCCCTTTGCGCACGTGCACGCCTACTATATATGACTTGAGGGTAGCTAATTATTGCAAGAGCTATTATATGTCATTATTTATCACCTCGTCTTATCAAACACACTAAATCGTTCGACGTGTGCCGCTGAAAATTAGATTGATTCAAAACTCACATTGCCCTCGACCAGCACTTATCTTTAAAGTTTGTAAAAATTCATATTTATCTAGAGAAGCATAGTTAAAACAAAGAAAATTTAAATAAGATCTAAATCTTGCATGTAGGCAAAGTACAACCATTACAAACTAACGTACTCATAAAAAGCTAATACATTAGGCATTACTGAATCAGGACATATCAGCTCTGAATACCTGGAGAAATAATCTGTGGTTTATTTCACTGGACGATGGATCTGATACGCTGCAAGGCGAGCACTGGCAGTGAGATGCACTGAGTATTCGAGTTCAGATTCTGTGAGGAGATAAAATTATGGCTAGCAGGCACACTTGTGGGCCGTGGCTCATAATAACCATGGCGGCCTGTAACTACAATTAGTACTGCCCCCTGCCATAATTGCCAGTTCGTTGGGCGGTTTGGCCTTCGTGTACTGCGCGAGGTGTTGGCGGATCGCGCAGTCGCATTAGCTCTTCAGGTCTAGCTCCCCGGACGTGGTGGTGTTGGCGGAGGCGTGGAGCGCTGTACCTCTGGCAGCGGCGTGTATACATGTTACAGCACTCCCGAACCATGGTGCACGTTGAGGCGGCGGAGCAGGACGCCGTTCTCAATGCAATCGATCATGTGATGGTGCGACAGCGCCGCCGCCTCGTCCATGATCTCGAAGCTCTGGGCGACCCGTGTGATCGGCTCAGGGGTGTTGGAGTTGTCCTGGGCGTTGCCGCCCGCGCCGAATCCTGGAGTGACCTGCTGCGCCTTGCTCGCCACGACCGTGCCGACCCGGCGACCTTCTCGTACACGGTGCTCGCCAGCTGCCTGCCGTACTCCGTGGTGCCCGCCGACGTGTTCTTGAGCCTGTCCGTGTAGCTCCCCGTGTACTCAGCTTCCGTGGGTGCGTCTGTCCACTCCTCCCCGGTGCCGTCGGACACCGGCATTGCCTCTGTCTCTTTGATCTGGTCACGGTCCATCTTCTTCACGCCCGCGTGCTTCGGGTCGTCCGACACGGCCATCGCCTCGAAGTCCCGCACGACGTATGTCGTGCCGATGTCCTCCCCGCCACGCGGCGTTGGCGTCTTCGAGTTCGGCGCCGCCGGATCCTCGACGACGGGGCCACCGAGGTCGCCGAGGTTGCCGAGTGGCGTCCCAGTGGCGTCGTTGGGCTTCACGTCCCTCGCCGCCGACGGGATGGTCTCCGAGTCGTACATGGGCGCGCCGTGAAGCTCAGGGCTGGAGTCCATGACGCGCTTGTCCTCGACGTCCTCCTGGTACCCACCCTGCTCCACCTCGGCATCCTCTGTACCGCGTCCTCCTCGTCCATGTCAGTACTGTTGCTGCCAGGGGTGTCGTGCTCGTGCTCATCGCCGCTGCCATGGCCGTGGCCGTGGCCGTGGCCGGCGAGGGTGTTCTTGATCTTCTTCACCTTATCCTTGACCTTCTTGAGCACCGGTTGCTTGTGCGGCTTCTCGTCGTGGTGCATCGATCTGCTGCTGCCCGCCCTCCTCAGCGGCGATGTTCTCGGGACGTTCTTGCGGGTGTGAACATGGCCGGCGCGTCCATCGTCGCAGCTACGTCGGTGCAGCTGAAGTTTTGATCGATAGGACCTAGGGCAGTCAATCTCCCCATATTTAAAGGCACAGAAAGCTAGAAGAGGGCGACTCGACTCCGGTCTGGTCGTGGAACTCTAAGTTCGGATCGGACTCTCTCCAAGGCCAATTTCCACGTTAACGGAAGAAACGATAAAACAACAAACGGTTTTTTTTTGACTTACAGGTGGCATATGTGGGTAATATGTGATTTGGTGGAAGGGTAAAATCGGAAAGAAAAATGATGTACCACAAAAAATCTTAATGCTTTTATTATTAGGTATAGATAAATACTCTGTGGTTCGTTCTGTGTAGGGCCTCATGTGTGTGGAAAATATCGGCAGCCATGGGAGAGATGTAGTAATCGATTATTAATTTTTGTTTTTTGAACAAAACGCAGAAACTCTCTATATGTGAAAAGACAACTGCTGTGCTGGAATTTCACACCCGGTTTTATAAATGTGATGTTGTTTGTTTGTCTGTTTTCAAACACTTATTATTTTCAAGAGAAAGTAAGATATCTTTCATTTGGTCTTTTATGGCTGCTCATTGTTGTCCATCGTGAGAACTCATATGGAGAAATGCAGGCATGGCACTATGCTGACCATAAAATCTTGCATGTGGACAAACATAAAAAACTTCCAAAAGAAGAGGCAACTCTTGTGGATAATTCCAAGTGCACTTGGGTGCGCAAGTTCCCACTTTTGCAGGCAATAAAAGCTATCAATTGTACCAATGACTTGTTTCCATGGACCATGGCATGTTGGGTCCAGTCTAAGCAGCAGGAAACGGAAGCCTCTTGCGCGCACATTCAAATCAACATTCAAACGAAAGCCTCTTGGCTTAGACTGAATTCAAATAATTTCGAACCGATAATTCTTTCTCTAGCCAAGAGGAGCACTTCAACTTCCATCTTCATCTAACCAAGTAGGTTGTGCTCCTGGAGTTTCTTAATGTACTGTAACACCACAAGAGAAATCAAATATGTTCTTTTCAGCGCCAGTCAGTGGGTAGACACTGAACCCCAATCATGGCTGCTTCCAGGGGCCGAGACGCGGGAGGGGGGGGGGGGGGGGGGGGCTGATGCGGTAGGTCCCGATTTTCACGGATTTGTACGGAGGGAAGGATGAACACGAAGAACACGCGAAGAACGATGAACCCAAAGAGGGAAAATCAAATACACAAGGGTAAATAGCAAGTAGCAACCCGGCAAGAATCGACTGGTAACAAATCCCCGAGGGTAGCCCCCAATCCTCCTCTCCCAAGCACACCTTACTCTTAGGATTGTCTGTCCAATTGGTCATCCAACCAACTCAATCTAGCCACTCAAAGAGGGAAGATTAGCAAGTAATCACAACTACAAGCGGAGCCTTGGTATCCACGCAGGGATCTTCTCCTCAAGAGGAGGCCTTGGTTCATCTCCACATGTGGAGGTCTTGATTCATCTCCATAGGTGGAAAGAGACACTTTGAGAAGAAGGAGTCTAGATCTACTTTAGTTCTCAAATCATAGTCTAACCCTAACCCTAGGCAGAGGAGGAGTATTTATAGTCCAAGAGGCGAAGGGGTAAGTTGTGGGCCGTTACATGGGCTTCAGCCCGAATCTTTCCAGGTCCAGCGGTAGTACGCTGGGATTAAATGCGCTCGCTGCTGCGGTAGTACGTAGCGGGTACCGGGAGGTACGGGGGGTATCCAGTGGCGTTTTCGGGCGTGCCGGTACCTCCAGCGGTAGTACCGTGATCTGGGTTCAGCGGTAGTACCGCTGTGTAAGCGGTAGTACCGCTGCCTGGAGCTCTGCGCCGGTCTTCATCTTCAGCGGTAGCACGCTGGTGCAGCTTCCTGGGACCTGGCGGTAGTACCGGCCCGCTGGCGGTTAGTACCGCTGTGCTGATGCTTCGTCTTCTTCATCTTCTTCTCGATCGTCTTGGCCATCTTCTGCACTTGCTTCTTGATCTTCTTGGTAGTTGTTCCTGAGTATGCCACAACATATCCGAATGAAGTAGCAACCCATTCAAAGGAGTGTCGAGATCACACATAGATAGGAGCGAATTCACCTTATCATGGAGAGCTTTGATTCTTGCTCTTGTCATTGGGCCACTTGTTGTAGGAGACATAGGTCGGGCTACATCATCTCCCCCCCCCCCCCCCCTTGGAAAAGAGTCGTCCTCGACTCTTGGTCATCTCATCACTTGATGTTCCAAGGTATATGGCGATAGGTCGGCGACGTTCAAGGTGTCATGGACCAAGTGTTTGGAGTTGGAGATGTCGATCTTGTAGGCATTGTCGTTGATGCGCTTGATAACCTTGAAAGGGCCATCTCCACGAGGATGAAGCTTGGACTTTCTTGCAAGGGAAGCGATCTTTGCGAAGGTGTAGCCACACAAGATCTCCTTCAAATATCATGGCGCGCTTGTGTTTGTTCATCTTCGTAGCATGGTCTCTGTTGTGCTTCTCGAGAGTAGTTCTTGTTTCCTCATGGAGCTTCTTCATGTAAGCGGCTCGCTTGTCGAAGTCCATGTTAACTTGCTCACGGAGTGGAAGTGGTAGCATGTCTAGCGCGGTGTATGGGTTGGATGTGAGGACCCCGGATTAATTATCCGAGATACTCGTTATGTTTCCTGCAACAGTCCCATGATCAGTGTGCTGTTGCACATAACTTGAGTTGGTATCACAGAACACCCACAAATACCGAATAATTATACTTACGTGCTTGAAGTGATCAGCTTCAATAAGGTACTTGCAGCGGAATCACCAAATCAACGTGGAGCCCAAGTCATTCGCCTTTACCCTACAGGCAGCTGACTGGGAAGCGCCCTAGTTCGCAAAGACGTCAGTGAACTCCTCCTCGTCGAACTGCTCTCTCTGGAATCTGGCTAAGACAATAGCCAGGGACGAAACCAATATGAGTACATTTGATTGTACTCGCAAACTACCCCAACAGGAACATGCACTAGTTTTAAATTTTCAAAGACTTTTATTTTTAGGAAAAACCTCACTGAATCTCTATTTAAAAGAAGAAGAGTAGATTTTTAATCCTGTTGAAGACAAAACATTTTGGAAAGTAGTTTTCTCACTAACTTTGTTGAAAAAGGTAAGAAGTATTTTTAAATCTTTTTCCCGAAAATATACCTTCGTTTAAAAAGGTAAGAAAATTTCTTTTAAAACTTTTTCCTCGAAAACCTCTTCTTGCCCTGATACCAAGCACGACGCTACCTCGAACCAACTCATTGGTACAGGTACGAAATACCCATTCCACTTCAACTTCCGTTCAAAACTCAACACTTTTATCAAAACTTGCACATAAGACCCAGCAATTCGTTCCAACTGTCCATATCCGAGGACTCGGCTATTCGAATAGTTTTACCCTCTGCAGAGGTAGTACGCTTTTCCCACACCCATCCGGTCACTCATCGTGTCAGCCACGTCCCGCCATACCAGAGGTATGCGAAGTTGAGTTCCCGGCCATAGCCTGTCCTTTGCTCATGCTAGTATAGGACCCTGCCGCTACGACACTTTCCACCGACACTCAAATCCTCAGAAACTAAGTGTGGGGACTCGTAGTTCTGCCCGGCGGACCCAAGGGAGCCCTTCAATCCTCTTCCTCCGACACGCTCATACCGGCTTCCGGTAGACTACAATGAAGAGGACCCAGGTCAGGGGGTAGGTCCTCAGACCATCCCCTCATGGAACGAGGTCATCCTCGTTATTGAGGCATCCAGTACTAACACGAGCAAATTATATGGCTACGCCCTTTTTCCATATGGGGGTAAATGTGGTCGCACAGGTTATTGGTTGTTCAGTAAGTACCAGGACACAATGTGCATTTTTCAGAAACAACAACTTTTCCGTTTCACCACCGATATATCGGCATGCCATAAATCATCCAAGGGTTTCCAAAAGGAGTTTTGAATAAACAAAGTTTTTCCCATCCTATAGTTTTATTTAAACAAGCCGATATTCCTACATAGAGTGGCAAAATAGTTTTTCATAAACTTTTGAAAAGGTTTTCACAATCATTTCCAATTTTCATAGCAAAAATACTTTTAACCAAAACTTGGGTGGTTCGTAATCCCACCAAAAAGGATTTTCAAAGAAGGCTTTGGAGTAAAACAAATTCATTTCGAAAACACTGTATACCACTGACACCTCTGTATCGGGTGCCTTAATAATATACTTGTATTTTGGAAAAAAGGTTTTTCAAAATCATAGCTTTCGTGGTAAACACCACATAAATTATTTATGCTATTTATAGTAAAACAGGTAAATCAAATTAGATGTATCTAGGTGCAAGCTCAGTGAAGTAGCTTGCCTGGCTTCAGCATAACGTCCTTGGTCTTCTTCTCACTGATTAAAGAATTAAACTCCGATGCTCCTCCAATAAATCCTCTCCACGGACTACTCCGGTATCGGTATTATCTAGCGTCGCAACAGGGAATAACAACATTCAATAAACCAAACAAAGCCACAAGTGTTGCACAAACAATTAATAACCACAAGCATCAACTAATTATTCAAGCAACCAATTAGGGTCTACACTCGTAAGGGTCTTTTACAACTCAGGGGTCTAACACTTCGACACAAGCTAGGCCAAGCAATAGGTAGCAAAAGGGATGACATGCTACAACATCAGCAGCTAGGAAATGCTACTGATATTTCAACATCAATTTTGAAATTCATGCACACAAACGATTCTATTAGCACACAACTCCTGAGAGTTAGGAATTCCTAGGAAATACCCATACTAGGGATATTGTTCCCCAATAAAATCTAGCAACACTAGTTTCTTCCTAGCAAGTGATCCAACCAGTAGCAAGATGGCATGCTACTGATGATCTAGCAAGGCTAACTAAAATCTCAACACACTAAAGAACTTCTACTAGAATAAATCCTATTAACTAGGAGCATCTATACAAACCCTACCCTAGTACTATTAACACATGCAATACTAACTTTTTCCAAAGTGCTAAGACACAGAGCTAACACACTCCTAATAACTAGTATCACACTTATACATGCTAGAAAATATAAAAGGGACACTAGCACACCCTATATAGTTGGATAAAACTATAAACAATAAAGGACAGAAATGCATACCACCTAGTTAATTACACCTAAAATAATCTATAGCTCTAAAAATCACACCAAGCTAGGATTAGGTACTCCTAATCATACAGAAGCTCACACAAGTGGATTCACTCCAAAAATCATCACCAAATAATTTACAAAAAACCCTAAATGGCTCTCTGGTCAAATACCAAAGTGGGTGCCATTTTGTTTAGGAAGGTCATTTGCAGGAGAGGCCAATTTCTACTGCTAGGTATCACTCAGATCTTTCCAAAACAGTTGAGTGTGCATCAATAGCTATCATAGATAAATAGCTATTGAGTTTTTGGTGAAAAGCAGCAGTTCTGGCTCACATTTAATTTCTCAAAAACTATTTATCCAAAAGTGTTTCTACCACTTGGATCTGGCTAGGAATAGGCTAAGGTACCTCCCTAATTTTTGGTTTGGTCAACAAGGCACTCAAACTAATTTAAAACGATTTAAACTAGGAGTCCAGAAACAGTTGTAGCAGCAAAAGAATATTCAACCTGAAAAAAAAAAGAGGGATGGGCTGGATCTGCCGGATTTGGGCCGGCCGTGCGGAGGGAAATCCAGCTCGCGGCCCACGAGCATGAACGAAGCGGTACGGGCCGCTTCCTTCTTCCTCAACGTGAGCAGAGCGTGGACGCGGCGCTGCCGGAGCGCGGCGAGGATGGTTACGGCGGCTCCGACGACCTGAGAAGGAATTGCGATGTCTGAGAGAGAGAACACAGCAAGGGGAGCACGTGTGCACGAAAATGGCGAAGGAAAGTGGCCTGTACCCACCGCGAGCTTGCTCGCACGTCCGCGGCCGGAGAAGAAGATGATCGAGACGGCGACGGCGATCCCGGTGTCCCTCAGCGATTCCTTGCGCAGAGAGGGGAAGTGGGGCACGGCGAAGGTACTGGCAGGCTTGGATTGGAACGGGGAGGTCTGAATCATCGGCGATGCGCGTAGGCGGCGGCGGCCGTGGTTTGTGTTCGTGGGAGAAAAATCAGAGGGAGGGAGTGGGGGAATGAGTGAGGGAGTGAGGAGGGCGTGGCGTACTACTTATCGTCTCACGGATCCGCGCAGAGGAGAGGGGTCCAGCGATGTCGACATTGCGCGGGGAGCGCACGGCGTCGACGGTGTGCGCCACACGGCGTCCGTGCCGTGTCGCGTTGCTGCAGCAGGGTGATGGGGGACAAGGGAGAGCAGAGGGGGGGGGTGGCGTGGAGTGGCCTGATCTTCTCCAGGGCGAGGTCTGCGTCAGGGGGAGGCAGGGAGAGCACGGCGACGAGGTGAACACGGCGACGCGGGCACGGCAGCGTGCGGGAGGAGCCACTGCTGTCCCCGGTGCGAAGCTGATGTGAGGGGAGAGGGCAGAGGAGCCAGAGGCCAGCTGGGCGAGGGAGAGGTGCACGGCGAGCGGCGACCACGGCATCGCCGGCGTGGGGAGCACGGCGCCGTGCCGGCCAGCGTGCGGCCACAGAGGTCAACGGAATTTTTGCACAACGCCCCCTGAACCTTTCTCTCTTCTCACGGATAGGTCCTCGTCTAAAAGAAAACCTTTATTTCTATTTTGAAACCAGTAGGGTTTCCAGAATTTATTGAGGGGTTTAAACGTTTTACAAAAATCAGAGAAAATTCATGTAGCCTCCCCTACATATGAGGAAGCTCCACAAAAATTGGTTTTACAAAATAAAATGTTTTGCTCCATTTTTGTTCATAGGGTTTAAATAAACTATTTTTGGAAATTAAAGATTTGAGACTCCTTTAATATTTAAAACCAGAGATAAAATAGTTTGTAGAACCTTTGGAGCTTTCTTGACAAATAAGGTAGCTTCAAAATACTTTATCTTTTCATAAATAAAACATTTGTTTTGGAGGAAAATAGAGGAATTGGGAGGGAAATTATTTATGAAGATCATTTTAACTTATGACCTTCATTTCTTTTTAATAAAAGAAAGGAGGGATTTGTTTTAAAATCAACAAGTAGGTTACTAGAGGAGGGAGTGATGTGAAATGGAGTTATCATTTCATCCCCTTCTCTAGATTTTGATAAAGAAAGTATAGTTGTTTTAATAAAATAGAGGAATAGATAAAGAGGGAGTTTTATTGAGATCCTCTCTCTAAATTTTAGGATTTTAACTTGGGGGCCTAATTTAGAGGGTTTCTCCTCTTCAAGTCACACTCCAAGTTTGGGTGCCAAGGGTGTCCTAAAGTAGTAACAACTCCACTGAGGAATTATCCTCACAAGAACCTCACACACAACAGCAAAATCACCCAATGGCAACAGCACCAAAATACCAACCAACACAACACTATCCACAACACAACAATATTCACAATTCAAACAAGCCACACACTTCAAACTACAGAATAAGTCACACACCTTTTTCCATAACTAACAATGCTATTTTAAAAGTGGCCACACCCAATTATGACAAGAGGTTGTTTAAGGGATATACCATCCCATAACTTAGTGGTTTTCAAAGATGGGTTGAAAAGGGAAAATATGTGGGTAATATATTTCCCACTAGAATTTCTTTTAAACAGAGTTGAAACCTTGGGGTTCATAAAGATTGGAATTTTGAAATATCAAGGTTGAGGAAAGGATAGGAGATCACAGAGAGTTCTCCATATTTTATAAATATGAAAGTGTTGAAAATACTTTTACTGTCTCAAAATAAAGGGCATTTTATTTGTTGCTAGAACCAAGTCATTTTTGAAATAAACTTTTGGCCAACATAAGAATGGGAAAGACATATGGAATATTTTCTTGTCATAACATGGTCACCAGTGTTGAAAATATATTTTTACTTAGGTTGAGTTCTTAGGTTGACATTTACTAGTCAAACAATCACAAGCATTCAAGTCACACAAGGTCAAACAGAACAATTTTAAAAGGAAACACAATCATTTGTGAGATAATTCAAAAAGTTTTTGTTGGTTCTGAATTTTGGGTCTTATTTACTCTTATTATAGATTTGGGATGTTACAGATCCTTCCCCCCTTAAAATAAATCTCGTCCTCGAGATTTGCCCGGGGGTACCGGGGAGTTTTGAGGGCACGGGTTTTGGGTTTGACTTCTCTTCCGAGGTCGTTGCTTCTTTGGTAAGGTTGCCAGGTGAGATCTTGACAGCTTGATGTTGCGAGGCCGTCTATTGGTTAGTTGTATAAGAATGTGGGTGTCTTCTATGACATCAAATTGCCTTAGTCATACAAGAAGAATTTGGTAACAAGGTAGCTAGTCTTGTCATCAAATCACTTTTCATTTCCCAGAGGCTGAGATGTACTGAATTATCTGATGTTCCGATTATTTGTGTATGACACTCCATTGTTTGAGCATACAAAAGTGAGTTGCTAACAAGTTCATGAGGCTTGTTACCAAACTACTTCTATATAACCCGAACATTGGAGGATCGCACTATTTCTAGAGAGGTTAAGAATAGTAGATTCTGACATAAGAGTTTCCAAATACTCAAAGATCGTCTGGTAGATGGCTTCTTTGGTTCCGGGTCTTCACACAGCTTCGCAGGTGTCTTCATAAGTAAGCTAGAGTGCTCCAAAATAGTTAGGGTCTTCGGGAAAACTTTATGGTTGAGGGGCTTATGTTAGTTTTCAAGGGAGTTGGGTGCCATACCTTAGACATCAAACTTATTATACCTATGATCCTGAACGATCAACTTTACCTAGGTCTCTAATTCTCGATTTTTTTTTTCAAAATACCATTCCAATATTTCTGGTAAGGCCACTACTATCAATCAGTTAATTTAAAACATGGTCCTTGCTCAAGCTAAAATTATTAATCCACCCTCATCTTCCTTGGGCATAAACTCTTTATCATGGTATAGTTCAATCTATCGGGTACCCATCAAATCTTTTTAGGCATATTCTTCCCATTGCCTTTTTATCACTAAATCATTGTGCTCCACCTATCATTTCCTGATTGATTTTTCTCTCCAGATAGGCATATCTCGAATTGTCTGACTCCGTCGGTTGTCATTTTCCTACGACCATATCATCAAAACTAAATAAAGCATCCGACAATCATGTGATCATATCATCAAGAATTGACCCACTTTCTAACCAAATTCAGATTTTATCTCAACACTTTTGGGGCCTTGATCTCGTAATCAAAGATAACTGATTTTTTTCTAAGAATAATCCAAACAGAGCGTGACAAGCTCTGAAAACTACTGTCACCTAGAATGTCTGGCTACTAGACCAAGTCATATTGACTCCTAGAATCCGATAAGCATTCATTTATCCTCCACTAATTATTTCTTGCATACAACGATCTACTCATCGGCTAACTCATCCTTGATCACTTCCCATAATTCCATAAGAGTTTATTGCAAGGGTCATTTGCGCCAAGAATCACCCTAGACATTTCCACACCGGAGTATTTTTCTTAATCTACTTGCTTCTAACCAATCCAATTATCCTTTTATCAGCAAGTGCTTCCTAAAAATCCAAGAACTTTCACCTTTATTTCTAAACCTTAAATCAAGGGTCACATCTTCTAGCTCCAGATAACCACCAATGGTTGGGGACCACAACTGGTTAGCCCCAAAGCATAATTCAGATATATCATTTGTCCAAATCCAATTAATTTATCGATCCACTCCAAGTTTTCACTTCTATTCTAAACCCCAAATTTTTTTGATATTACCAATATCATCCAACAAGTTCTGATCTCCTCAACTAGATTCTTAAGGGACCCTTTTAACTAATAATCTCATAGTTCAACACTTGTATATCCTCCTAAAGTTCTCCTTTCTACCAAATAGTTTTGAGTCGTCCTATGGCACCTATTTCCTTTGTCTAGAAAAAGCAGTTAGTAGCTTTGCAAAACTTGGTTAGATGAGAGATTTAAAGTTAGATAAATTATGTTAGTTATGTTAGCTTTCATTATCTTTTGTTAGTCTGACAGAATCCAACTAGTGTCATCGAACGTCGGGTCTTGAATCTTCATCCTTCTCGATAGCTTGATGTGGTTGCTCAAAACGACGTATGAAGGCCGCTATCCGTCTTGCAGAAGGTCGTAGAGTCTTGGGCCTCAAGGTTGAAGTAGAGAGTATTCGGTATCTTGTTCCTCTTACTAGGTCAAAATTTTCTGGAGGGTTTTCTAGGTCGGACTTTTGAAAGGATACAAAACCTCAGGCTATTTGGTTAAAGATCGGGGGTCTTTTGGTATCTTGAGGAACTGTCAGTTCTGTTTGGGAGATGATTTAGATAAGAGGGAAGAATATTTTAGAAAGCTTTTCCTTGGCGGGTTTACATCCGTAACAAGGTGCACTTAGGTGGCAAAAAGGAAACTAAACTTTTCCTTTTTGTAAAGCTACGTTTTTCCACCTCACAAACAACACACAAGCAGAGTACACACAAGCAAGGTGCACACAAGGTACGTCTAGTACCAACGGATGTCTAGTACGCGTGGTAATAGGGGTGAAACAACCAAGGTTCCTATCATATGTTTTTCCTATGGGTCTTGGTTAAACAGGGGTGCTGAAATCCTCATTTCGTCGCCTTAGTCTTCAGCTGGAAAAACTGAGATTGTCGAAGTAGCAACTTGAGTAGAATTGCTGAGGCTGAGCTGAGGTCTTCGGAGGTCTCTTGCTTTGTTGGTGTCGACGATCTTGGCATTTGCATATCAACCACCTTGATGTTGAATGTTGAGTATTTGCGATGGAAGCTTCTTCTTGTAGGTGCTAGCTAATTAGGTCTCCATTGGACATCGTCAAGTATTTTGAACAGGTAAGAGGGAGTAGAGAAATCCTTGGTAAATTTTAAAATAGAAAGGTAAGTCTCAGAAATTAATTGAGAAGGCGAGAAGAGCGGGAGTCATTTTTGGACTTCCCTAAATAAGGATATATTTTTGGTGTTAACATATTTTTAACAAAATATTCTCTTCCTAACTAACGTCCATGCTAACTAAGGTCTGTTACAGTCAGGATGGCTCTGATACCAAGTCTGTGAGGACCCCGGATTAATTATCCGAGATACTCGTTATGTTTCCTGCAACAGTCCCATGATCAGTGTGCTGTTGCACATAACTTGAGTTGGTATCACAGAACACCCACAAATACCGAATAATTATACTTACGTGCTTGAAGTGATCAGCTTCAATAAGGTACTTGCAGCGGAATCACCAAATCAACGTGGAGCCCAAGTCATTCGCCTTTACCCTACAGGCAGCTGACTGGGAAGCGCCCTAGTTCGCAAAGACGTCAGTGAACTCCTCCTCGTCGAACTGCTCTCTCTGGAATCTGGCTAAGACAATAGCCAGGGACGAAACCAATATGAGTACATTTGATTGTACTCGCAAACTACCCCAACAGGAACATGCACTAGTTTTAAATTTTCAAAGACTTTTATTTTTAGGAAAAACCTCACTGAATCTCTATTTAAAAGAAGAAGAGTAGATTTTTAATCCTGTTGAAGACAAAACATTTTGGAAAGTAGTTTTCTCACTAACTTTGTTGAAAAAGGTAAGAAGTATTTTTAAATCTTTTTCCCGAAAATATACCTTCGTTTAAAAAGGTAAGAAAATTTCTTTTAAAACTTTTTCCTCGAAAACCTCTTCTTGCCCTGATACCAAGCACGACGCTACCTCGAACCAACTCATTGGTACAGGTACGAAATACCCATTCCACTTCAACTTCCGTTCAAAACTCAACACTTTTATCAAAACTTGCACATAAGACCCAGCAATTCGTTCCAACTGTCCATATCCGAGGACTCGGCTATTCGAATAGTTTTACCCTCTGCAGAGGTAGTACGCTTTTCCCACACCCATCCGGTCACTCATCGTGTCAGCCACGTCCCGCCATACCAGAGGTATGCGAAGTTGAGTTCCCGGCCATAGCCTGTCCTTTGCTCATGCTAGTATAGGACCCTGCCGCTACGACACTTTCCACCGACACTCAAATCCTCAGAAACTAAGTGTGGGGACTCGTAGTTCTGCCCGGCGGACCCAAGGGAGCCCTTCAATCCTCTTCCTCCGACACGCTCATACCGGCTTCCGGTAGACTACAATGAAGAGGACCCAGGTCAGGGGGTAGGTCCTCAGACCATCCCCTCATGGAACGAGGTCATCCTCGTTATTGAGGCATCCAGTACTAACACGAGCAAATTATATGGCTACGCCCTTTTTCCATATGGGGGTAAATGTGGTCGCACAGGTTATTGGTTGTTCAGTAAGTACCAGGACACAATGTGCATTTTTCAGAAACAACAACTTTTCCGTTTCACCACCGATATATCGGCATGCCATAAATCATCCAAGGGTTTCCAAAAGGAGTTTTGAATAAACAAAGTTTTTCCCATCCTATAGTTTTATTTAAACAAGCCGATATTCCTACATAGAGTGGCAAAATAGTTTTTCATAAACTTTTGAAAAGGTTTTCACAATCATTTCCAATTTTCATAGCAAAAATACTTTTAACCAAAACTTGGGTGGTTCGTAATCCCACCAAAAAGGATTTTCAAAGAAGGCTTTGGAGTAAAACAAATTCATTTCGAAAACACTGTATACCACTGACACCTCTGTATCGGGTGCCTTAATAATATACTTGTATTTTGGAAAAAAGGTTTTTCAAAATCATAGCTTTCGTGGTAAACACCACATAAATTATTTATGCTATTTATAGTAAAACAGGTAAATCAAATTAGATGTATCTAGGTGCAAGCTCAGTGAAGTAGCTTGCCTGGCTTCAGCATAACGTCCTTGGTCTTCTTCTCACTGATTAAAGAATTAAACTCCGATGCTCCTCCAATAAATCCTCTCCACGGACTACTCCGGTATCGGTATTATCTAGCGTCGCAACAGGGAATAACAACATTCAATAAACCAAACAAAGCCACAAGTGTTGCACAAACAATTAATAACCACAAGCATCAACTAATTATTCAAGCAACCAATTAGGGTCTACACTCGTAAGGGTCTTTTACAACTCAGGGGTCTAACACTTCGACACAAGCTAGGCCAAGCAATAGGTAGCAAAAGGGATGACATGCTACAACATCAGCAGCTAGGAAATGCTACTGATATTTCAACATCAATTTTGAAATTCATGCACACAAACGATTCTATTAGCACACAACTCCTGAGAGTTAGGAATTCCTAGGAAATACCCATACTAGGGATATTGTTCCCCAATAAAATCTAGCAACACTAGTTTCTTCCTAGCAAGTGATCCAACCAGTAGCAAGATGGCATGCTACTGATGATCTAGCAAGGCTAACTAAAATCTCAACACACTAAAGAACTTCTACTAGAATAAATCCTATTAACTAGGAGCATCTATACAAACCCTACCCTAGTACTATTAACACATGCAATACTAACTTTTTCCAAAGTGCTAAGACACAGAGCTAACACACTCCTAATAACTAGTATCACACTTATACATGCTAGAAAATATAAAAGGGACACTAGCACACCCTATATAGTTGGATAAAACTATAAACAATAAAGGACAGAAATGCATACCACCTAGTTAATTACACCTAAAATAATCTATAGCTCTAAAAATCACACCAAGCTAGGATTAGGTACTCCTAATCATACAGAAGCTCACACAAGTGGATTCACTCCAAAAATCATCACCAAATAATTTACAAAAAACCCTAAATGGCTCTCTGGTCAAATACCAAAGTGGGTGCCATTTTGTTTAGGAAGGTCATTTGCAGGAGAGGCCAATTTCTACTGCTAGGTATCACTCAGATCTTTCCAAAACAGTTGAGTGTGCATCAATAGCTATCATAGATAAATAGCTATTGAGTTTTTGGTGAAAAGCAGCAGTTCTGGCTCACATTTAATTTCTCAAAAACTATTTATCCAAAAGTGTTTCTACCACTTGGATCTGGCTAGGAATAGGCTAAGGTACCTCCCTAATTTTTGGTTTGGTCAACAAGGCACTCAAACTAATTTAAAACGATTTAAACTAGGAGTCCAGAAACAGTTGTAGCAGCAAAAGAATATTCAACCTGAAAAAAAAAGAGGGATGGGCTGGATCTGCCGGATTTGGGCCGGGCCGTGCGGAGGGAAATCCAGCTCGCGGCCCACGAGCATGAACGAAGCGGTACGGGCCGCTTCCTTCTTCCTCAACGTGAGCAGAGCGTGGACGCGGCGCTGCCGGAGCGCGGCGAGGATGGTTACGGCGGCTCCGACGACCTGAGAAGGAATTGCGATGTCTGAGAGAGAGAACACAGCAAGGGGAGCACGTGTGCACGAAAATGGCGAAGGAAAGTGGCCTGTACCCACCGCGAGCTTGCTCGCACGTCCGCGGCCGGAGAAGAAGATGATCGAGACGGCGACGGCGATCCCGGTGTCCCTCAGCGATTCCTTGCGCAGAGAGGGGAAGTGGGGCACGGCGAAGGTACTGGCAGGCTTGGATTGGAACGGGGAGGTCTGAATCATCGGCGATGCGCGTAGGCGGCGGCGGCCGTGGTTTGTGTTCGTGGGAGAAAAATCAGAGGGAGGGAGTGGGGGAATGAGTGAGGGAGTGAGGAGGGCGTGGCGTACTACTTATCGTCTCACGGATCCGCGCAGAGGAGAGGGGTCCAGCGATGTCGACATTGCGCGGGGAGCGCACGGCGTCGACGGTGTGCGCCACACGGCGTCCGTGCCGTGTCGCGTTGCTGCAGCAGGGGTGATGGGGGACAAGGGAGAGCAGAGGGGGGGGGTGGCGTGGAGTGGCCTGATCTTCTCCAGGGCGAGGTCTGCGTCAGGGGAGGCAGGGAGAGCACGGCGACGAGGTGAACACGGCGACGCGGGCACGGCAGCGTGCGGGAGGAGCCACTGCTGTCCCCGGTGCGAAGCTGATGTGAGGGGAGAGGGCAGAGGAGCCAGAGGCCAGCTGGGCGAGGGAGAGGTGCACGGCGAGCGGCGACCACGGCATCGCCGGCGTGGGGAGCACGGCGCCGTGCCGGCCAGCGTGCGGCCACAGAGGTCAACGGAATTTTTGCACAACGCCCCCTGAACCTTTCTCTCTTCTCACGGATAGGTCCTCGTCTAAAAGAAAACCTTTATTTCTATTTTGAAACCAGTAGGGTTTCCAGAATTTATTGAGGGGTTTAAACGTTTTACAAAAATCAGAGAAAATTCATGTAGCCTCCCCTACATATGAGGAAGCTCCACAAAAATTGGTTTTACAAAATAAAATGTTTTGCTCCATTTTTGTTCATAGGGTTTAAATAAACTATTTTTGGAAATTAAAGATTTGAGACTCCTTTAATATTTAAAACCAGAGATAAAATAGTTTGTAGAACCTTTGGAGCTTTCTTGACAAATAAGGTAGCTTCAAAATACTTTATCTTTTCATAAATAAAACATTTGTTTTGGAGGAAAATAGAGGAATTGGGAGGGAAATTATTTATGAAGATCATTTTAACTTATGACCTTCATTTCTTTTTAATAAAAGAAAGGAGGGATTTGTTTTAAAATCAACAAGTAGGGTTACTAGAGGAGGGAGTGATGTGAAATGGAGTTATCATTTCATCCCCTTCTCTAGGATTTTGATAAAGAAAGTATAGTTGTTTTAATAAAATAGAGGAATAGATAAAGAGGGAGTTTTATTGAGATCCTCTCTCTAAATTTTTGAAATTAACTTGGGGGCATAACTTAAGAGGGTTTCTCCTCTTCAAGTCACACTCCAAGTTTGGGTGCCAAGGGTGTCCTAAAGTAGTAACAACTCCACTGAGGAATTATCCTCACAAGAACCTCACACACAACCGCAAAAATCACCCCAATGGCAACAGCACCAAAATACCAACCAACACAACACTATCCACAACACAACAATATTCACAATTCAAACAAGCCTCACACTTCAAACTACAAGAATAAGTCACACACCTTTTTCCATAACTAACAATGCTTATTTTATAAAAGTGGTCACACCCAATTATGACAAGAGGTTGTTTAAGGGATATACCATCCCATAACTTAGTGGTTTTCAAAGATGGGTTGAAAAGGGAGAAAATATGTGGGTAATATATTTCCCACTAGAATTTCTTTTAAACAGAGTTGAAACCTTGGGGTTCATAAAGATTGGAATTTTGAAATATCAAGGTTGAGGAAAGGATAGGAGATCACAGAGAGTTCTCCATATTTTATAAATATGAAAGTGTTGAAAATACTTTTACTGTCTCAAAATAAAGGGCATTTTATTTGTTGCTAGAACCAAGTCATTTTTGAAATAAACTTTTGGCCAACATAAGAATGGGAAAGACATATGGAATATTTTCTTGTCATAACATGGTCACCAGTGTTGAAAATATATTTTTACTTAGGTTGAGTTCTTAGGTTGACATTTACTAGTCAAACAATCACAAGCATTCAAGTCACACAAGGTCAAACAGAACAATTTTAAAAGGAAACACAATCATTTGTGAGATAATTCAAAAAAGTTTTTGTTGGTTCTGAATTTTGGGTCTTATTTACTCTTATTATAGATTTGGGATGTTACATTGGAGCCATAGACGACCTCGAAGGGTGTTTTCTCTTTGTTGCGCGGTGTAGTGCTCGATTGTAGGCGAACTCGGCGTGTGGGATGCACTCTTCCCAATTCTTCAAGTTAGGCTTGATCAACACACGAAGGAGTGTAGATAGGCTTCGGTTCACCACTTCGGTTTGGCCATCGGTTTGAGGGTGGTATGCGGTGGAGAATAGTTGCTTGATTCCCATCTTGGCCATCAAAGTCTTCCAAAAATAGCTCACGAACTTGGTGTCACGATCCGACACAATGGTCTTGGGCACTCCATGAAGACGGACGATTTCCCTGAAAAACAAAGTAGCAATGTGTGAAGCATCGTCGCTCTTGTTGCAAGGTATAAAGTGTGCCATTTTAGAGAAGCGATCAATGACGACAAAGATGGAATCCTTGTTTGTTTTAGTGCGTGGGAGTCCTAAGACAAAATCCATAGCTATATCGGACCATGGGTGATGTGGAATAGGCAAAGGTGTGTATAACCATGAGAGTTTAGAGTAGACTTAGCTTTGAGACATGTAGAACATCGTCGAACTAGGCGTTCCACATCACGCTTCATTCTGGCCAATAGTAGTTGGTGGAGAGCATGGCATAGGTCTTGTCGCGGCCAAAGTGACCCATGAGTGCCTCCATGAGATTCCTTCAAAAGGACCAAACGAAGCGAAGACTCGGGTATACATAGTTTGTTAGCCTTAAACAAGAAACCTTTGTGCAAATAGAAATCACCAATTCCTTTGTGCTCCGAACATTGAGCGAAAATGTCTCCAAAGAAAGCATCGGTAGCATACAACTCTTTAATCTCATCCAAACCCAAGACACTAATGTCAAGACGTGTAAGTAGGTTGGCCTTGCGGGATAGAGCATCCGCGACCACATTGTCTTTACCTTTCTTGTATTTGATTACAAAGTGAAAGACTCAATGAACTCAACCCACTTAGCATGTCTTTTGTTCAAATTTGTTTGACTTTTCAAATATTTCAAGGATTCATGGTCGGAATGAATGACAAATTCCTTAGGACGAAGGTAATGTTGCCACACATCCAAAACACGAACCAAAGCAAATAACTCTTTGTCATAAATGGGGTAATTCAAGCGAGCTCCATCTAGTTTCTCACTATGGTATGCGATGGGTCTACCATTTTGCATAAGCACTCCACCAATGCCCAATCCACTTGCATCGCATTCAATCTCAAATGTCTTAGAGAAATCCGGAAGGGCAAGGAGTGGTGCTTCGGTTAATAACCGTTTGAGCTCATTGAAAGCAAAATCATGTGCATTGCCCCAAATGAAAGGTACATTCTTCTTTGTAAGTTCATGGAGGGGGCAAGCAATTGTGGAAAAATCCTTGATGAAACGGCGGTAAAATCCGGCAAAACCAAGAAAACGTCTCAACTCCTCAAGTGATGTCGGAAAAGGCCAAGTCCGAATTGCTTGTATCTTTGCTTCATCACTTCAACTCCATCCGAAGAAACAACAAAACCCAAGAAAACAAGTTTGTTGGTGGCAAAAGTGCACTTAGAAAGATTTGCATAAAGCTTTTCATTGCGAAGAACCAACAAAACTTGAGCAACATGAGAAGTGTGCTCTTCCAAAGACTTGCTATAAATAAGGATGTCGTCAAAGTATACCACAACAAATTTCCAATGAAAGGACGCAAAACATGATTCATGAGACGCATAAAAGTAGAAGGTGCATTGGAAAGACCAAATGGCATGACGAGCCACTCATAAAGACCAAGCTTAGTTTTAAATGCGGTCTTCCATTCATCACCTTCACACATGCGTATTTGGTGATATCCACTTTTAAGATCAATTTTGGAGAATATAGCGGAACCACAAAGCTCATCGAGCATATCATCAAGTCGAGGGATAGGATGGCGATACCGAACGGTTATGGCGTTGATGGGGCGACAATCCATGCAAAGGCGAAGAGTGTTGTCGTGCTTGGGTACCAAGATGACGGGCACGGCACACGGACTCAAGCTCTCGCGGATATGTCCCATGGCAAGAAGTTCTTGTATTTGCCGCTCGATCTCCTTTGTCTCTTCGGGGTTGGTGCGGTAAGGAGCGCGGTTTGGTAGCGGTGCGCCGGGAACAAGGTCGATGCGGTGCTCGATTCCGCGTAGAGGAGGTAGTCCCGGTGGCACTCTTGAGGGAAGACATCTTCAAAGTCCTTCAAAAGAGACAACAAAGAAGGAGGAAGGTTTGTGAAAGTGTTAGTCATAGAAACTTCACCCTTGCATATGAGCACATAGTGGAGGGTGGATGGGTTTCTCTCAACTCCCTTATCTCTCTTTTGTGGCAAATAGTGTAAGTTTTGTGGGAACTCTCTTTGAAGTGTCACACTCATTTGGCTTGTGGCTCTCACTCACTTTATGGTGGGTCTCTCGCTCACCACTCATCTCACTAGACGAACGATCTTGTTGTGCCCTTGCAATAGTCTTGGCGTTGTCGGCGATGACTTGACTTGGTGTCATGGGACGAAGGACGAAGGTCTTGTCGTTGTTCTTGAAGCTATAGTAGTTTGTTCGTCCATCATGCATAGCACCCTTGTCAAATTGCCATGGACGCCCAAGGAGTAAGTGACAAACGTTCATAGGCACAACATCACAATCAACCGTATCTTCATAGGCTCCAATCTTGAAGGACACTTGCACCATGTGTTGAATCTTGACGGCTCCGGTATCACTCAACCATTGCACATGGTAAGGATGTGGGTGCTTCTTGAACTTCAAGTTGAGCTTATCACAAAGTTCTTTGCTCGCTAGGTTGTGGCAACTTCCACCATCTATGATGACCTTGATGGACTTTCCATTGATTCCCGCTCTAGTGTGAAACAAGTTGCATCTTTGGTCTTCTTCTACTTGAACATTGGTGGTTAGAGCTCTTGCCACAACCAAGGAAGGGTTGTTGTCGCCATCACAATATCTCACTTTCTTCTTCTTGAGCACTTTGCATTGTGGCGACCTTGTTCAAAGCATTGTACTCATCTTCACTCATAGATTCATACTCTCCCATGTCATTGATGATCATGACCTTCTTGTTGGTGCACTCAAAAGATTTGTGCCCTTGTCCGCCGCACTTGTAGCATTGCAAAGTCTTGTGCCGGACGAAGATCCTTGAGGCGCCTTGGAGGGGGGCTTTCTTGAAAGGTTGAGGCGCTTGAGGTGTCGAAGTAGAGACTCTTGGAGGACCTCGAGTGTTCGCTTGAGGAAGAGCTTGTGAAGGTGTAGGAGTTGACGAAGAAGGCTTGTTGGCGTAGAATGCCTTTGTCTTGAGGTATTTGAGCTCTTCAAGCACGTGGCGCTCGGCCTTGGAAGCTTGATGTACTAGCTCAACCAAAGAGGCATATGGTTGGAACTCCACGATCTTCTTGATGGATAGTTGAGGCCATTCATGAAACGAGCCATGGATTGCTCTTCGTACTCGTTGACATTGGCTCTCATCATGGAGATTTCCATTTCCTTGTAGTACTCGTCAACCGACTTCAAACCTTGCTTCAACTCTTGCAACTTCTTGTATAAGTCTCTAGTGTAATGGCTTGGCACGAAGCGCTTGTACATTGTTTCTTTCATTTCAACCCAAGTGTCAATTGGTTGTTGGTGGTTAGCGACGCGAGCATCTTGTAGTTGTTCCCACCACAAGAGGCATACTCTTCAAACTCCATCGAGGCTAAGGCAACCTTCTTGATGTCGGAGAAGCGTTGCACACGGAAGATCTTGTCAACCTTGAGTACCCATGAGAAGTAAGCTTCCGGATCACTTGTGCCGTAGAACTTGGGTATGTCAAAGCGGACGTTGGTCAAGTCATCATAGTCGTCACGTGGCCACCACGTGGGAATGCACGTCCACGTCTCCTTCGTTGAGTCCATCACCATTGTGTTGGCTTGACTCGTTATCACTTGACTCGGAACGTTGGTGTTGGTGACGATCATGAGGAAGCTCTTGACGAGGCGCATGTTGAGGAGGTAGCTCTTGTTGAGGAACGGGTTGCTCGACATTGTTCGCATTGTCATGGTTTTGACGAGAGGATGACGTCCTTGTTCACCAAAGTCATTCGCACCCGGAACGCCATTGTCATTAGCCAATGGGTCATGACGATCACGTGTGGCGGTGGTGGTGATGGTATGCGTTCACGACGTCATCATTTTGGTGAGGTTGTTCTTGATGCGCATTGGCATTGTTCGCGTGAAGATCATGTGGTTGTTCAACGTAGGAGGAGGTCGTTCATGGGCGTCGCGCCTTGGATCATGTTGACGTTCTTGTCGAGGTTCATGACGTCCATGACGTGCTTGTGTCGACCTTGAGGTGCTTCTTGTACGGCTTGAGTGTGAAGAAGCTCGTTGTCGCGCAAGGTTGTTGATAGCTTCGGTCAACCGCTCCATATTTGCTTCTTGACTCATGCGGTCGTTGAAGGTGTTGTCTTGATTTTGAAGACGGCGCTCGAAGCGTCTAGTTACACGAAGAAAGTGTCGCATGCCACAAGCTCCGATTGTGTGACATAGCCATGATCACCGCGAACTCCACCATGGATTTCCTCATCCGAGCTTGAGCTTCCGTTTGTACTTCCCCTAAACATTTTCTCAAGATCAAGTGAGATATGTGGTAAGGAAAAACCAAGACAAACTATATCCCAAGTATAATGTGGCTTGAGAGGAGAGTATCCGGTTCTAACACCCAACACACACACTTATGAGGATAGGAAGGTATGAAGTGGCAAACGAAACAAGCAAACCCGCGACAAGTATATTGTCAAAGGTAGAGAAAATCCACAATGATCAAATTACCAAAGAAACTCCAACCACAAATATGAAGAAACACACACAAAAGCGAATGATGGGGTTGGGCGACCAAAGGGCGAGCACTCGAAGATAGACAACCTAACGAAGACTACGTGCTCAAATGTCACCCAACACAAGAAGGACGCTAGCTCAATTGCTTTTTGTGGGCAACGGATTTGCACAAGAGTTAACACTCACACTCACTTTGGCGGTCTTAGCTTTGTCGCAACCTACAAGAGATGAACTTGGCACCACTTGATTCTTTTCTTTTCTTTTTTTTTTGATTTTTGCTTTTTGACGATGATTCCTTCTCTTTTGCTAGTGCCAAGCTCTCTAACGATACACACTCGCCAATACTTGAAGACAAACACTCAACACGTGCAATGCCTCGCAATATCACCGAGCTAGTCCAATAGGTTAAGTTGCGCGAAAGGAAGAAGGGCTCACAACGGAAATGATGGTGGGGGAATGTCGAGTCCTTGGTGGCGTCGTCGCTTGGCGTTGATGATGCGTTGCTGCGGAAGCTTGTCGATGTTGTAGACGTAGCACACCAAGAAAGGACTCAAACCAAAGAGGAAATGCCAAAACGAACCGAGGAAAAGAAAAATTTCTGAAAAATCTGGCCCTGGCGGTAGTACCGCTGCCTGGCGGTAGTACCGCTGCGCACGATCTGCGCGATTGACTCGATTTTGGGCGGATGGGCTCCAAAATTCCTCGAATTCGTGGGAAATGGCAAAATTGAGGCTAGGGAACGCAAACAAAGGTGGAGGGGGTCCTAAAGCAACAGATCCATGGACAAAAACTACCAAAAACGCAACGAATCGACAGATCGGCTCGAATCAAGGCAAGGCTATTTTTGGTGGAAATTTTCGAATTTCTCAAAAACGAAGAAAAATTTGGTGGATTTTGGTGGAAACACAAATCAAATCCGTGTCAACCTAGAGCTCTGATACCATATGATGCGGGTAGGTCCCGATTTTCACGGATTTGTGCGGAGGGAAGGATGAACACGAAGAACACACGAAGAACGATGAACACAAAGAGGGGAAATCAAACACACAAGGGTAAATAGCAAGTAGCAACCCGGCAAGAATCGACTGGTAACAAATCCCCGAGGGCAGCCCCCAATCCTCCTCTCCCAAGCACACCTTACTCTTAGGATTGTTTGTCCAATTGGTCAATCCAACCAACCCAATCTAGCCACTCAAAGAGGAAGATTAGCAAGTAATCGCAACTACAAGCGGAGCCTTGGTATCCACGCAGGGATCTTCTCCTCAAGAGGAGGCCTTGGTTCATCTCCACATGTGGAGGTCTTGATTCATCTCCATAGAAGGAAAGAGACACTTTGAGAAGAAGGAGTCTAGCTCTATTTTAGTTCTCAAATCATAGTCTAACCCTAACCCTAGGCAGACGAGGAGTATTTATAGTCCAAGAGGCGAAGGGGTAAGTTGTGGGCCATTACATGGGCTTCAGCCCGAATCTTTCCAGGTCCAGCGGTAGTACCGCAGGGATTAAATGCGCTCGCTGGCGGTAGTACGAAGCGGGTACCGGGAGGTACCGGAGGGGTATCCGGTGGCATTTTCGGGCGTGCTGATACCTCCAGCGGTACCTCTGGCGGTAGTACCGTGATCTAGGTTCAGCGGTAGTACCGCTGTGTAAGCGGTAGTACCGCTGCCTGGAGCTCTGCGCCGGTCTTCATCTTCAGCGGTACCACGGCTGGTGCAGCTGCCTGGGACCTGGCGGTAGTACCGGCCCGCCTGGCGGTAGTACCGCTGTGCTGATGCTTCGTCTTCTTCATCTTCTTCTCGACTCGTCTCTTGGCCATCTTCTGCACTTGCTTCTTGATCTTCTTGGTAGTTGTTCTTGAGTATGCACAACATATCCGAATGAAGTAGCAACCCATTCAAAGGAGTGTCGAGTACACACATAGATAGGAGCGAATTCACCTTATCATGGAGAGCTTTGATTCTTGCTCTTGTCATTGGGCCACTTGTTGTAGGAGACGTAGGTCGGGCTACATCAGGGGCTAGGCAGGGGCTCGCCTCCCCCAAGGTTCGGCCCCCCTAATGATCTGATGTATGTATTTGTACGACGGGTAAGACTAGCCATAGTGGGAGTAACTAAGGTAGTAACATGCAGCTACATGCAATTGCCACATAAGCATTTTGGTGACATGGCATGTCATTAAATGATGAAAGAAAGGGTTGTGGTAACATAGGTAGTACCGTAACATCACACACCCCAATGCAAATTGTGTGTAGAACTTAATAAATGAGGTCTTGCATGACACCACTCATAAGTTACTACTCACAATAAAGGTAGTAACATATGCATGTTACTATGACTAGTCTAATGCATACATGCTAATCATAGGTGTTAATTGACGCATATGATTTACTTCATTGGTGCACAAAGCCCACGCGCGCCATACTACCTTTGCATGTCTACTGAGTACGCACGAGGCCCAGCCCAATTCAGGCCATCGTCTTTGAGCTCGATTGGTTTTACCATAGCTTGCGTTTTGTTTGTGGCGGCTAAGCGCGAAAATGCGGAGAGCACCCGGCAATGACGCCCCCTGATATCTCACTGTCCCCTTCGTTAAGAGCGCGCGGCTAGGATCTTTTCCTCCTTTCTTGTATCCGAGCCCGTTATTTTCGTATCTCCACCGTATCGTTCGCGTATTCCTCCGGCATCCTGTACCACAGGCCCACAAAGTGACGTAAGCCGAAATTAATGCGGAGAGACGTTGTGCCGTCTACCCGTCTCCTTCTCCACCGTCGCCTGTTCTTAACCCCCATATCCTCCAAGCTTTCTATCCTGCCCTTTCCTGTCACCTGCTGTTCTTCCCACCAGATTCATCTGCCCACCAAAACATTGTTCGTTCCGATCTTCGCCATTGATCGGAATGTTAACGGAGAACTCAGGGTCATCAAGCGCCGCAACAAACCACGGTGCCCATGAAGACATCGCTCCCATTCCGCTCATCCGATGCCCTAGATGTCACCACGGAATCATTGAGTGGTACATTTCCAACACCGCCAAGAATCCTGGCAGGCACATCTACAAGTGCCAGTTTCAAGGGGTATGCGATTCTCGCCTAGTACAAATCTGTTTTTTGTTGCGTCTTTCGTGTCAAATTTCTTCGTCCATCTGTAACCAGTTTTCTTTTGTTTTTTAGTAACTGATTTCGATCCCCTGTTCGTCATTTCTTTTTTATCTCAGACTGGCGCTTGCAGTTTTTGGAAATGGGAGAGCGCGTACGTAGACTACCTCCGTTCTCGTTGGGGGTATGTGTTTGGCGCCGCCCCTCAGCCCCCTCCCGTCCAGCCATCCGGAGAAATCCAAGTTCTCCTTCTGCAGCACCAAACTGAAATGAAGAACATGATGTTTACCGGGTTAGCGATGATCGTGATGGCGATTGTTGTTGTTCTCACCAAGTTATAGAAATCGTTGTATGAGCGGCTCCTTCCATGTAGTTTGAGTGCTCTTTTGTAATATCTAGTTTCACACTCGGTGTGAGTGTTAAGAGACATAATTAGTTTATTTCGTTAACCATCCATCCGCCATCATGTAACGACCTCGCGTGCAGCGCTCCTTACATGGTAATCCTTGTGCATCTCCGGCCGATCGATCAGACTGCGGAACTGTCGAACTCTAGAGGCCGAGCTTCTCTATGTTTCGTCACTCCGTCTTGTGGTCGCCGGAGACATTGGCATCGCCGGCTGGCCTTCGTCGTCCCACAGCTCCTTCTTGACGCGTGCTTGCAAACGGATGTGTGTGAGTTTGTGCTTCTGCTGTTATGGGTGCTGTTATGGGTGTTGTATATGTAAGTTGTCATGCGATGTTTCCCTTTTTTGGTCAACATGTTTCCTTCTGGCTCAGGAACTGCAATCGGGAAAGAAACATCTGTTTTTCCCCTCGTACACGTATATAAAATGCGAACGTGCCTCTCTTGAATTTCTCAAGTTGGCCTATGCATGCATGGAGACGGTATATATCTTTTTGATTTTCTGTTGTGATGTGGACGAATCGTACGTGACCTCTTTTTTTGTTGCGAATCAACGAATGTGACTTCTTTGTATTAAGATGTACAGGAATCGGACTACGCAATAAACTGCATCGTTTCTATTTATTTTTTACCTGCTTAAGACGTGTACGACCCGGACTGCTGCCTGTTTGGTCCACTGCCGGATTCAATAGGATCTCCAATAATAACTTTTTAAAATCTGAGCCGTTCAATTTAATGTGTTAAATCTGAGCCGTTAATTGTCCTGTGTTTTATAATTATATAATAGATAGATAGATAGATAGGCTTTTCCGGGTTGCTCTAGCTCCCCCACATTTCCAAGATGAACTTGAAGTTCAGCAAATGGATAATGTCTAGGATAGATGCTCCATCTAGATCTATTGTCATAGACCAAAATAGGAAGATTAGGTTTTGGGCCGCTGACGTACACAAAGTGTTCAGCATACCTTGTGGTTCCCACGACATTCATGATTCACAGTACGCGTGCACGGAACAATCTGTTCAGTTCATATGCTTTATGCTAGGAATGCCTGACAAAGGCTGTCACATTCTAAAGGCAGCCGAAACTGTTATCACCAGGACACTTAGTGAAAAATCGTCCACCAATGCTGAGAAAGACGGCTTTAAAATGGCTTTCGTGATATTCGTGATGGGACACTTGTTAGCTCCGTCCACAAAACATGATTATTCAAACATCGACTACTGGTCTGCAATCGTGAACATAGAATTCATTAACGAATTCAACTGGTGTGAATATGTTATTCAAGACTTGCTAGCAGCTGCGCAGAAGATTCAGTCAGAAACTCAGGCATTCAGCTCAACCACGCACTTGCAAGGTTGCCACCTTTTTTGCCAGGTATTGAGATTTCATAATGGGTTCGAGTGGACGGATTTTTTAGACAGCAATGCAGGGAATCTTACATTTGTTTTTCTGTTTTTTGATCAAACATTTCTTGTTCTTAAGGTTTTTTACCTAGACAATCTAAACCTGGGTATATTCAATCTGCGTCACAACGTGCTACCCCGCATATCATGTTTTGATGATGTCAAGTTTAGAAGGATGATCAATCAATGTGGAGCTATTACGAAGGGCCCAAAGGATTTTGGAGCAGCACGAGTAAGTATAAACATCTAAGTGTTTTTTTTTTTGTCAAGTACATATTTCCTAACAACTAGCCATCTTGTCATACACAATTACGTCAGGCTGATCAGATATGTTACATTAGGAGTATGTGGGAGGATCACACCTGCTGCACCTCAGCTACGCCGCCCCAATTACAATGCAACAAAACCAGACGAAAAGGGTTCCATGGTATTCACACCACAAATCTCAATTGTTCACAACAACGTCGTAGCCGGGTCTTCTTTAGTTGTTCAACCTCTCTCTGCTATCGCCCCCAACAGGATACTGTCCAATGCATATGCAAGTGACACACGCCCCCTAGCAATTGGTTCCACATCTGCTATCAGCGGTTCTGATTTCGGGAACTACATGAAGGATAGATATCCATAGCTGGTAAAGACATTTTTTATTTCCAATTTTTCGAAGCGATTTTATCCGTTGCAAAATCAGGTTCTCACATCTCGTATCATGTACATGCATCTAACCAGATAGGTATGATGCTGAAGCATCACAATGCTGTTGTATTCCAGCACTGCAACTCAATAAGGAACCAGATGCACCAGGAGAACACGAGGTTCCTTGACAAGATTATATCTACACTCTCTGAAACGTGCATGTGCTGAAGCATTCGTGGATTGCCGTGCATAGCCCAAAAAATGGCTCAAGGTGATTCCCCAGGAACATCGAACATGTATCGCAGCCACTTAGGCCTAGATGAATCAGATGGTAATTGTTTTTCATTTCTACTCGTAATACATGTTTTTAATTTTTTTTCTTCCATTGCTTACACTCGGACACCATACTCCAGAGAGCTCATCATCAACCATGAACAAAACGGCCAGGGCATCATCTGAGGCAACTCCCCATGCACGCCCCCACCATCACCAGGTATATATCAACTGTTATACAGCTGCACACCTCAGATCACCAATAATATGCGTGTGTTTCATGTTTTATCGACATCTCGCTCTTCACCAGTTATAAACACACCTGTCAAATTAAAGCCATTAGTTGCAACTTCCCCTGACCCATTCAATATGTTTGAGGCTAGAGATGACATCACTGAAGCAAGAAGTTCAGGTACACAAATAATATTTGCAACAAAGTTAAACATCATCTATACTTACTGCCAGCACAACAACTAACCATACTTGCTGCCAGCACAACAACTAACCACAATTACATTGTTCAACCGGATATGCGGATGTTAAAACCCCACTACCACGTAAACCTAAACATTCCCCAGGCATTGCAGAGTCTGTCAAATCATGGTCTGACTCCATCATTTCCACCATTGTAATGCTGAACGATGGTTCAACCCCGCCCCCTGAAGCTGTACTGATCGACCATACATCGGAGGAATTCCCCGTAATGAACCATGTGCATCACAGCAGGTTCGCGGATCCACACTGGACTGCACCAAGAGACATCAAATACCCATCGATCGCAACTCAAGATAAACTATTCAAAATCATGTCTTCCCTATTCGTTGCCCACATGAATAGGTACTGAATTTCATTACTTCCATCTTAACAGCCATTTAGTATGTTGATTGCATCAGCTAACTACTTTGTTACAATTGAACAGGTCATTTGTAACGCATCTGAAACCACGGTTCATTTCCATGTCAATCATGACCGTCGTCACACAAATCGTTGGCAACTATATGCTAGAACACGAACTATGCTCTATCATATTCCGAAGGCTTCAGCAAATAGATTCGAGTATTCTATACAAGGGGTTAGACGATTGATGTCTACGCACGCTTCTATTCTTGTAGACAGTGTTGGGCCTCCAAGTGCAGAGTTTTGTAGAACAGCAGCAAGTTTTCCTTAAGTGAATCACCCAAGGTTTATCGAACTCAGGGAGGCAGAGGTCAAAAATATCCCTCTCAAGCAACCCTGCAATTAAGATACAAGAAGTCTCTTGTGTCCCCAACACACCTAATACACTTGTCAGATGTATAGGTGCACTAGTTCGGCGAAGAGATAGTGAAATACAAGTAATATGGATGATTATAAGTACTAATTGCAATCTGAAATAAAAATGGCAGCAAGCAAACATGTAGCAGAACTTGTTGTAAACGGTGTTTCAATGCTTAGAAACAAGGCCTAGGGATCATACTTTCACTAGTGGACACTCTCAACAATGCCATCATAATTAAATACATAAATATCTTCTCTTCACTATGCTACTCTGAACCACACTCCGGTTAGATAACGAACGCCAATTCATTGCGTAGGGCTGCAAAAGCACACCTCAAAGTCTGAGTAAACAAACACCACAATTTCATGGAGACATCCAACTCAAATTATAATTCATGATAAGTATTTATGCAAACTTTAGCCTAAGAACCACACACGGTGCGCACACTATCATCTTCACACCGTGGGACAAGGTGACTCCGGAGATCACATTAATAAAATCACTTGAGTAGCATAATAGATGAAAAGTAACATCTACTTATTCAACTAGATTACAAAGCTCATGATCACATAAAGATCACACCATGGGAGAGAGAGATAAACCACATAGCTACCGGTAGAGCCCTCAACCTCGGGGGAGAACTACTCCCTCCTCATCATGGGAGGCAGCAACAACGATGAAGATGGCGATGGAGTCGATGGAGATGGCTCCGGGGGCAATTCCCCGTCTCGGCAAGGTGCCGGAACAGAGACTTCTGTCCCCCGAATTAGGGATTTTGGTGGCGGCGGAGCTACGGAACTCTTCTGGAGAAATCGTTGATTGTTTTAGGGTTTTCCCGAGGAAGTCATTATATAGGCGAAAGGGAGGCGCGAGGGCGTGCAAGAGGCGGCCTCACCACGTGGCGGCGCCACCCCCCCTCCAGGCCGCGCGGGGACATGGTGAGGAGGCCGTGGGCCTCCCCCGGGCTTGCCCTTCTGGCTCCGTGTACGTCTCGGGAAAATAGGAGGCTGGGCTTTTGTTTCGTCCAATTCCGAGAATATTTCCAGAACAACTTTTCTGAAACCAAAAACAGCAGAAAACGGGAACTGGCACTGTGGCATCTTGTTAATAGGTTAGTCCCAGAAAATGCATAAAATGATGTATAATGCATATAAAACATGTGACGTTGTTATATAAAACAAGCATGAAACATCAGAAATTATAGATACGTTTGAGACGTATCAACGATGCATGGCGATTGTTTTTTGAAGCAAATTTTAAGGTAATTCACCCATTTTTCCGTAGTCACTTATGTTTTCTGTATACACTAAAAAGCATTGCACGCTGAACATATGTTGTTGCATATCACAGACTAGCATCTTGTCCAGAGAGATTGCTTGGAAACTCAAATCAGTCCAGGCCCAGTTCACAGGCGAACACATCAAATTCAATTTATGCAATTGCACGATGGTAGGACTACAGGTCAACCATGTCTTTTTTTCAAAAGTATACATTAAATTTTTAATACATCCACTTTTTTATGCGCAGATACATGTACCTGTTATCCTTCTGTCGTGGGGCTACCCTTCGACTACCCCACGGTGAAGATACCTGGTGCACGCCAAGACTAGGACCCGACATGCGGCCTATTAGAAGATGACAACAAAGGCCCACCTGGCGGCCCAATGAAGCCCAACAAGCTACAACTTGGAGTACAAGACAAGAAACGCATGTAAACCCTACCTGGCTCCCTTTATAAAGCCAGGCAGGGGCACCCCATTAGAGGAATGGACAGATACGGCACAACACACATGCCATAGCATAGCGAGACCACGTCTCTCATCGCCTTCGCGGCCACCATGTAACATCATCATACATCTATACAGATCAGACAAGCAGGATGTAGGTCTTTACCTCACCATGAGGGGCCGAACCTGGGTAAATCCTCGCTTGTCAGCCGACGGAACTACCAGCGCGCACTCTCTCTCCCCCTCAATCAGGAGAGATCAGACAAGCAGGATGTAGATCTTTACCTCACCATGAGGGGCCGAACCTGGGTAAATTCTCGCTTGTCAGCCGACGGAACTACCAGCGCGCACTCTCTCTCCCCCTCAATCAACCCGGGGTACACAACCCAGAGATTTGCCGAGTCCACACCTCGTCAATTGGCGCCGTCTGTGGGAAAGAACGCGCGCTGGATCCACGGTTCCGGCGGCTCCAATCTTCACCAACAACGGCGGCGACTCGCCGCTACAGATCAGCGCTCACGGGTTCGACATCACCACCGCCCGCACGCGCAGCCGATCGGATCTACAAGTCATCAACTGCGGCGACGGCGGCGTTCCGGGTGCGCGGCACCCGCGATCCAATCTGGTGGCGGCCTCTCATGCGGACGACCCAATCTGCAGCGGCATCCCGGACAGAAGCTCCGACCGGCACCATACGCCGTGGCAGTGCCTCTACTACCACAACCATCCATCGTCTCACCTCGGAAATCGCCAACGGATTCACGGAATCAATGCTATGCAAGCCAGTGGAGGGCTTCGCTGCCTTCGAGTTCTCGCATGAGCTACACGACATCATTGTGCCTGAGGAAGTCAAGCAGCAGCAGCTGACCAGCCGTGACTTGATCCGACGCGCTAAGCCCGGACACGAACATGAGTCCAATACGCCACAAGCGTGGAAGGGAACTGAAGCAATTCTTTCCACGTGAGGTTGTGCTAGAATACGGATCAGATCTCTCCCGTATCAAGGAGTTAAATTCAAGAGTCAAAGCAAGTAAAAGCAAGCCACGATCATTCGTAAAACATCTTTGGATTTAGTGCATGCTGCACGGTCCAGATCTTCATTAATTAATCGATTTCGTCTTATTCAGTTATTATATTAACTCTTGTCTACTAATTGCTTTGTCTTCTGAGCGTGTATGCACATGTACGTGGATGACAAAGTTGCGCGGACACACCCGCGGAAGATAAACTCGACTCAGCCATGGCCGTCGACGTCCCGACAAACGTCTTCCTCGCCAGCGTCGCGACCGGCAAGTGGTCACCATGTGCCCCCGGGAGCTAGCCCTACGACATCAGCAAACACACGATAAGGCGTCATCGCCTATTTGCCGTGGTCGACTCCGCCTCCGACACTCGGGGGCCGGCGCTTCGTCAACATCAACAAGTTCATCGCTGCACTCGACGCACTACTCGAGTGCCTTCATCGACTCCGCATCGTCAACTCCGCTTTGTCGCCTAGGAGGACTCGGGGGCTGAGCGTTACCCGCGCTTCGTCGACTTCCTCCGCCGCACAACTTCCGCCGCGTCGACTACAGTCCCCGCGTCGACACCTCCGCCGCGACGACTCCGGTCTGCCGCGTCGACTCGAACAAAAAAGACCTTGGCCGCACTCGAACACTCGGAGTCTGCGTCGCACAGGTCACATTACTCGAGGCGTATGGATCACGCCATACACTCGGGGGCTGCCACGCCTTCGTCGACTCCGCCTTCGTCGACTCCGCCTTCGACGACTCCGCCTCCAACACTCGGGGGCTGGCGGCTCCGCCTTCGCCGACTCCGCCTCCAACACTCGGGGGCTGGCTGCCACGCCTTCGTCGACTCCACCTCCAACACTCGGGGGCTGGCGGCTCCGCCTTCGTCGACTCCGCCTCCAACACTCGGGGGCTGGCTGCCACGCCTTCGTCGACTCCGCCTCCAACACTCGGGGGCTGGTGGCCACGCCTTCGTCGGCTCCATCTCCGACACTCGGGGGCTGGCTGCCACGCCTTCGTCGACTCTGCCTTCGTCGACTCCGCCTCCAACACTCGGGGGCTGGCGGCCACGCCTTCGTCTACTCCGCCTTCGTCGACTGCGCCTCCAACACTCGGGGGCTGGCTGCCACGCCTTCGTCGACTCCGCCTCCAACACTCGGGGGCTGGCGGCCACGCCTTCGTCGGCTCCATCTCCGACACTCGGGGGCTGGCTGCCACGCCTTCGTCGACTCCGCCTTCGTCGACTCTGCCTCCAACACTCGGGGCTGGCGGCCACGCCTTCGTCTACTCCGCCTTCGTCGACTCCGCCTCCAACACTCGGGGGCTGGCGGCCACGCCTTCGTCGGCTCCGTCTCCGACACTCGGGGGCTGGCTGCCCCGCCTCCGTCGACTCCGCCCTCGTCGACTCCGCCTCCAACACTCGGGGGCTGGCGGCCACGCCTTTGTCGGCTCCGTCTCCGACACTCGGAGGCTGGCGGCCTCCCCTTCGTCGACTTTGCCTTCATCGACTCCGTCTCCGACACTCGGGGGCTGGCGCTTCACCTTCATCACTTCTGCCGTGTCGACTACTTCCGCCGCGTCGACTCCGGTCCGCCGCGTCGACTACCCCCGCGCGTTGACTCTGGTCCGCCGCGACGACTACTTCCGCCGCGTCGACTCCGGTCCGCCGCGTCGACTACTTCCGCCGCGTCGACTACCTCCGCGCGTTGACTCCGGTCCGCCGTGACGACTACTTCCGCCACGTTGACTCCGGTCCGCCGCGTCGACTCCAGTCCGCCGTGACGACTACTTCCGCCACGTTGACTCCAGTCCGCCGCGTCGACTCCAGTCCGCCACACTTACTCCTTCTGCCGTGTCGACTCCGGTCTGCCGCGTTGAAGCAATCTCGCCTTGGCCGCACCCGATGCTCTCCCGGGTGCTGCGCCACACAGGCCACAACAAAATTCCCATGGCCGCACCCGATGCTCTCCCGGGTGCTGCGCCGCGCAGGTCATAACAATCTCGCCTTGGCCGCACCCGATGCTCTCCCGGGTACTGCGCCGCACAGGCCACAACATACTCGCCTTGGCCGCACCCGATGCTCTCCCGGGTGTTGCGCCGCACAGGCCACAACAAACTCGCCTTGGCCGTACCCGATGCTCTCCCGGGTGCTGCGCCACACAGGCCACAACAAAATTGCCATGGCCGCACCCGATGCTCTCCCGGGTGCTGCGCCGCGCAGGTCATAACAATCTCGCCTTGGCCGCACCTGATGCTCTCCCGGGTACTGCGCCGCGCAGGCCACAACATACTCGCCTTGGCCGCACCCGATGCTCTCCCGGGTGTTGCGCCGCACAGGCCACAACAAACTCGCCTTGGCCGTACCCGATGCTCTCCCGGGTACTGCGCCACACAGGCCACAACAAAATTGCCTTGGCCGCACCCGATGCTCTCCCGGGTGTTGCGCCGCACAGGTCACAACAAACTCGCTTTGGCCGTACCCGATGATCTCCCGGGTGCTGCGCCGCACAGGCCATAACAAATTCGTCTTGGCAATTCACAGTCATCGACAAAACAAATCATTCGGTAGGCCAACAGGCTGAACGAGCATTCGAACAACTTTCGAGTGCCCATAGAGAAGTAAGCCAACAGGCTGAATAAAAATACACAGTAAGCCACTAGGCTGAATAAAAATACACGGTAAGCCAACAGGCTGAATGAGACTCTACTCATTATCGAGTCCCTCATTCACTCCCATCGGGAGTATGGCAATAACCGGCTTTCGACTGAAGGCTAATCAAGATTAACCTCAATTACAAGCAATTCAGCTTAATCTCGGGGGCTACTCCCATCGGGAGCGCTGTCGCGCCCCCGATAGCATGAGATCAATATTCAGTCGAAACATTACCGACTAAACCATCCTCTGTAAGCCCTCAACGGCCGGAGTCGAATAATTTTTACTTGTCCCTTTCAGGAACCCGACGGCGTGCCCAGGAGGAAAGAGTCCTTACCCGAATCTTCGATTCGACCAAGCACTCGGGGGCTCCTGTCGTGGGGCTACCCTTCGACTACCCCACGGTGAAGATACCTGGTGCACGCCAAGACTAGGACCCGACATGCGGCCTATTAGAAGATGACAACAAAGGCCCACTTGGCGGCCCAATGAAGCCCAACAAGCTACAACTTGGAGTACAAGACAAGAAACGCATGTAAACCCTACCTGGCTCCCTTTATAAAGCCAGGCAGGGGCACCCCATTAGAGGAATGGACAGATACGGCACAACACACATGCCATAGCATAGCGAGACCACGTCTCTCATCGCCTTCGCGGCCACCATGTAACATCATCATACATCTTTACAGATCAGACAAGCAGGATGTAGGTCTTTACCTCACCATGAGGGGCCGAACCTGGGTAAATCCTCGCTTGTCAGCCGACAGAACTACCAGCGCGCACTCTCTCTCCCCCTCAATCAACCCGGGGTACACAACCCAGAGATTTGCCGAGTCCACACCTCGACACCTTCAGACTGGATGGTGCCTATATTCTTGGGATATGTTGGCGAAAACTATAAACGTTTTTGACCCTGCAAGCAGCATTCCTAATTCTCCAAGCAAGAAAGATGCTTCATGAGATAGTTTCTGGCAAAATCCACATTGCGTTATTCATGTGTATTCTCAAGTTTTTCCCATCGTGGAAAGTGGAATGCTCCGACTGGACGAAGAAATACCATTCATTTTTGTCATATCGATTTACCCGGTTAGCATAGTCAACCTTCGTTCCAACTGAAACATCCACTGTGACCATGTTGGAAAGTTTATTTATTATTTGTTTCATATGTAGGGAGGAGTCAGGGATATGCATAATACACATTGCTAGGCACTTCAATGGAACATCCCTAGAGGAACAATTATCAGATGTAAGTTAACGTTCTGCATAGGTGCTTGTTCTTAGACTGCAAAAACACCCCAATACGTCAATCATCTTTACGTTTTTTGCAAGCTCAAATCCCAACAGAACTGGCTGGAGTCATGGAAGTTTAGTATCTTTCCTGGTTAGTACCGCATGTGTGTATTGATGTTTTTAGCCGTACATACCAACATAGTTTGGAACGTAACATATGGATATTGTCTGTTTGTCCGCTGTTCAAATGACCACATCAACACTTATACACCATACATAATCAGCAAGAACTAGCTGGGTAGCCCGCGCAAATTGCGCGGCTAGCAATGAGATGTTATAATAATTATCTAATTTACTTATGTTATTTTCTATACTATTCGTCGAACATTTTAAGAGCACCAATAAGTGAAATGTAGGTTTATTCGTAATTTTAGTTCCAGAGCTATTTTGGTACTCACTCTTTTCAATTTTGGTGATTGAATTTTTCCGCATGTTCTAAATGTAATACGTTCTATTGTGCATAAGAGGATTATGACATTCAACTCGTATTCCTTTGCCAAACTTGAATAAGCAATTATGTCTACAAAATGCTTACATAATTTTCTTGTTGACTGAGTTTGTATGGACACATCCGTGTTGTCCTGGGTGTATGCAGTATATTTTCATGTCCTTGAAGAATTATGCTCGCCATATAATTGATCGACCTTAAATCTTAGCCTATCTTTTCCCTATTTGTCTCGCTCACCTGTTTTCAATTTTTGGCAGTAATTTAAAAAAACATTAATGCTTTTTTTGAGTCACACTTAATCATATAAATCTATGCATACCTGAAGGTAAAAAAGACCCGCAAAAAAAGAAAGTCAAAAAAGAATATTTCTGTGAACTACCTACTTGAATTAACCACTCTAATGTGTATGCATTTTTATATTATAAGCATTCATGTGAAAGAGTATACTTTCCCGTCCTTCTTATTTAACAACGAAGAGCCTCAACAACTACTCCCTGTAATCCTTTTACATGTTTATTATGGGAGAGTAGGAATAAGCCTGTAATTAGTTTTTACTAAATTGACCTGCCGATTGAGGAAGTAGAAAAAAGTTTATATATCTGCCCAAATGATTATACTGATATATAATTCGATTGCCATGTACTGGACAATGCATTATCTAAAAGGATATGAAACCTGCAAGAATGAAGAAATGAAATATTGTTAACAACTAATGCAATGTTTTACATGAATCGACATAGTAAGCATTAGTTAATGTTTCAAGCATAGATGGCCAGGCACAGTAGCAGCAATTTGCTTTCTTGTGCAACCAAAGGATTTTTATGTGCAATATATTTATGAAAAATAAGATTATTATGAAATTAGTGGCATCATTAGTCGAGTGTTTTAAAACAACAATTTGAGGAAAAAGTGCAATATATCACTCAGAAGTCAGCACTGTTCAAATTACACTTAATGGTGAAATTTGTGTACTTCTGAGTTCTCACAGATCTGCTACCGTGCTTTATGCAGCTCATCTCACCAGGCCACCATGACACCGTGAGTTAAATACGTTGGATAGAAACACAATAGTCAAGAGAAAAGTTTTCTTTTAGTTTCATTGTTGTGCTCTCCATCTGGTCTTGCATAGAGGGGGCCATCTTACCAGCTTACCTCGAATCGATCCTTTCATCATGCAGCAACATTGTCGTGCAAGTACACACTACACACAGGGCTGCAGGCTAACATGCGTGGTGGTGTTGGTGGTCGTCAGCTAATCAAGGGTTCAAAGTCCGTCGTCAACGGCCATGCAGTCTCTGCTCCTGTCACCACGGCCTCTCTGCGCCAACATCCGGCTCCACGTTCCGGTCTTTCTGCTGCTGGTCTCGGCGTGCCAACTTAACCACCTGGTCTTGACGATGCCTAGTGGATTAAGATGAACGCCTGCATCGTTTCCTTCTTTTTTGTTTGTTTTACACAGGATATCCGCCGATTTGCTGGACCTCGTGCTCCGGCTGGACGACAACGCGTTCCGCGTCTTGACGGCAATCTGCACTACCTGTTCATGCTAGATGAAGTAGAATTGGTTACCCAGAGTAGTTGTGTATCATGTGAAAGAATTGAGGCAGGAGGACACGCACGCCCTACGGTCATGGACTCGCACGTCCTTACACTGGCCTGGCTTCGTAGGGAGTACGTGACACCAAGAACCGGCCTTCGGTCTCGCTTGTGTGTGCGCCTTGCCTTCCGTTTTCATCACGACATCAACACTCGGAGGAGTGAATGGACCTTGCTATTGTAGACTCAGCGGCGACTGAGTTTCACGGGCCAGTGGACCAGCGGCGACTCCGCGCGCTATGAGCGGCGTCTGAGCCAGCCGCTGTCAACTTTTGCGACCTGAACACGTGAGTCGATTGATCACCTGAAAAGCTGCCCCTTCTACATCGATTTCCAAGCTTTTCTATCTTTGTTTGCGCTTGATTCTCATGGAGAAGCCCGCGAATGCAAAATTGATCTTGTGACGGTGCATTAGAGGAGTAGATCGAACTGGAGTATGACGAACATACCACAAGCACCGTCGATGGAACATGGCGGCCGGCGGGGGTGCAAGGCGGAATACAAAAACGAAAACGAAGTGACGATCTGAAGCATCAATTCCAAACAATGCTAGAGATGGGTAGGAAGAGTTGAATCGCTCAGTCCCTCTAGTGCTGGTATCTCGCATCACCAGAAAAAACTGAACTGAATATGCAGGGGGGAAGAAGTCTAGCGATGCCAAAGAGGAGAGACATGGCGGCGGCTACATCCTTGCGAGGCGAGATGGAGAATGCCGACTGGATCCAGATCGACGCCTGCGTCGATTTCCTGCTTTTACCAGTTTACACGACGATGTCGACCAACGACGATCTCGACCCAGATCGACGCCTGCGTCGATTTCCTGCTTTTACCAGTTTATTACACGACGATGTCGACCAACGACGATCTCGACCAACTTGCTTGATATCGTGCTCTAGCTGCCGGTTGGTTCTGTGTCTGGATTGCAATCCGCACGATCTTCCTCTCTAACCGGAACCAAAATCCGTCTATGCACGCCAGGAATTTCACGGATTGTTCAAGGGGCGGCATGACTGTCCACGCGGTATAGCCGTCTCAAGATCCTCGCGGGCACGCTGCATGCTTTTGCCATCCGATCTTCTGCAGCTCTCGGCGGATCCAGATCGACGCCTGCGTCGTTCCAGAAATCTCACGGGCTGTGGTGGTTACATATATACGTGGGTGGTCAGATGCCGTTATCTCCCATGGAGGAGTTTTGCTTTGATTAGGTTTTCCTTTTCCTTATTTTTTATTTGGAGAAGAGTTCTTCTTTGGTTACACGTGATGGGCCCTAGTGTGTAGATCGTAAGGAAGAAGGACACTATATGCGCAGACATATAGAAGTGCTGACGGGATGTTATGAAATTAATCTTGGCCGTTAGTGTTTAGTCTATTTTGCCAAACTAATCTAAACCGTTGGTTGTCTTGTGTTTTAATTATATAATAGATGGAGTGTTTTTACCCTCTTCTGGTAAACTTACTAACTTCTTGTACACTATATTATTGCTGCCTTCAAAAGATTTTTACAAATAGTTCTTCACTCTAGGTCCCTTGTTAAAAAAATTAGAAAGTTGTATCTACATCTAAAACACACATGGAGTGGGGTGTCTGGGTGATCGATGGGATGCCTATGGTGACGGCGTTGCTTCCTGTTATCCTTCTTCCGATCTGTTCGATGCGATGCTGTCACGGGTCCGTATTGACTGTGTTGCTGTTGAAGCATGGGTCAATCTGACTTCATCCGGCGGCGTGATCGCGTGCTGTATGCATCATTGTCGTGGCGTAGATCCGCCGGGCTTGTGCCGTCGATCAAATGAATGGCGCCATCACATGTGTTTGAGCTCTACTGCTCCACCTGTGAGACGCAACCGAAGGACCACTCTCCTGCTGGCGATGCAGTGGACGCCGCCCAAGCTTTCCAGCGCAATGTTAAGTATGTGGATTCGCCTACCTTCAATTTTGCCACAGACGACGTTCATGCTTTTCCCTCCGCCCATGTTGTGGGCGCCCTCAACGATCATGCCGCAAACGCGGAGGAAGATGGCGCACACGACGATGCTCGCCAACTTGGATGTTAACACCTTCACTGTATGAAATCCAAAACAAACACTCTTGCAAGGTCAGTGCTATTTTAATTTGATGTCTCTGATTATCAACTTTTAAAATTTACTTCAAAACATTAGCAACCGAATTATTTCCTCTCAGATGAAAATATATCATACAATTGTAAAGTTGTTTTGGGACTAACAGGAGAGAAAACATTAAGCTAGCATGAAACATATTGTTGCAATCACACATCCCAAGACCTACACATTGCCTCGCCGTCTTTGTTTCTCTGCTTCTCAACTTAAAAAAAAAGTAAAGTACTTACCTATAGTTCCAATTCTGTAGGCCGCATCCCCCGACGCCGCGCACCGTTCCAACAATGTGGTTGTGTTCCTTTTGCTCTTCAGTACTGAAGGTTATAATATGGTGGTTGCACAAACGGCCATATCTGCCTCAGCTTTAAAACAGCAACAAACAGACTTGGAACAAACTTCAGTAACAAACTTTAGACGTAGTTTTTCACAGTTATGAATATTTAGCTACATCAGCAAGCAAAATCACCACTATTCTGTTAGAACAATGATTAAAAGCAGGTGAAAAATCACAGTAGTGCAAGATTGTTACAAACAAATTTAGAGCATGCATGTTTGTTGCATAATCTTGTACAAAATTTTACATTTACATGAATTAGCAACATTTAAGCTTATTAAGCACTTTAGGTAACACAAATTCTGAATTTGCACTGTTTAATTTTTTTTTTGGAGTTGCTCTTTACAGATTCATAAAAAAAATATGTTAGAATATCATGGATTTTGTAGACCCCAAAAGATATTTTACTTTCTTCAATTGCTGCAACTCTTATTGCATCGGTCAAATCATGAATATAGGTGGCATAATCGGCAGAAAAGAAGATAGCTAAGTTTTTACAAAAAAATAATGTAATATCATACATGAGAGATAATGTGAACTACTACTCATCTAGAAAGCACCTCTATGCTTGAAAAGCTGAAGCCGTGATTTTGACTGTCTTCTTTATCTTGGATCTCCTTAGTCACTCTTCTAGGCGATGCATCTAGTGCATCACTGCCTCTTGCATGTGTTGGCTGAAGAAGAGAGCAGGGTCATGTTTGACTTGCCTTGAAGAATTGAGGATCTCTAATTAAGAACATTATTTGTAGATTATGGATTGGACCTGCAATGTATGACGAAAAATAATCAGAATCCAGCTAATGATTCCATGATAACGCAACGGCTCACCAAATCTAATGTCTTGCTGCTATATTTGCCACCGTAAATATTGATCGTCTCACGGCGGAGACCTGACCGGTGGAGATCTGAGACGAAGAAGATTATTTATATTCGTAGATAATTAAAGTTCGAACCAAGATATGCAATACGGTTTTGTGGACTCGGGATCTAAAAATTTAACCATGTAACAAAACACACATGCGATTTAACTTCCTATCGAAATAATTAATCTAATATTACATCAAGAATTCAAGAAATATTTATCTAATATATTTTTAATCGTGTGTAATAATATATTAAATTCAGAACTTGAACAAAAAAAAAGACAAGATGAATGATTACCATGCAGCATAAGGATGTGGGGGTGTCGGCGTCTATTCTCACGCCCTCGTGGTCGCCGGCCGCTGGCGAAGGGCGAATTGTCTGGTATGTGGGGCTCCGGCGAAGGGCAAACGGCGATCCGCGCGGCGTTTGTGGCGTGCGGACGTGAGGTTCCGGCAATCCGCCAAAACGGCTCGGTAATCTGATCCTGCATGCTACTCCTAGCTGCGCATGGCTGTTGCCGCTCTCCATCAGATCGAGCCGGAAGCTCCTTTTTTCTTATCGATCGCTAGCTCGAGAAAATTGACCCGCGCGACTCCGCGTTCTTCCAATGGAGGTTGACAATGCTCTGCCGTGTGCGCGTCTCTCTCCATGGTAGCAGATATGCATACGGAACGCCGGCCAGAGAAATCGCACCGCGCGACTCCTTCCAATCGATGTTCACGTACATGTACGCAATATATATGTTCGGAAGGTATGATCTATACTTTCGCAAAAAAAAAAGGAAGGTATGATATATACCCCGAAAAAAAAAGGTATGATCTATACGTGTGCATGCAAAACTCTTATCCTTCCTGTGATCGAGCATGGTTACGCACGTTACGGGAGTATCAAAACTTTTAAATCTGGGCCGTTAACTTTTAGTTGGTTAATCTGAGCCGTTCATTATCTTGTGTTTTAATTATATAATAGATTACATAAATATTTTTCTTAATCTTGTATGTTTGTTTACTCATTCACGACCCAGACATAAATATACTTCCTCCAAAACAGGATACATTGGGAACCAAAGTGAATTTTTTATCCTCCACGATGTATCGGGGAAAAGCTGAAGAGGACACTACATGGCCAATTCAAGGGACATAATCGGAGACATCCAATTTGTTGTCAAAACTTTTAGCATTGATGAAACTACCAAATTATCTATGTAATAAACATAATGTTAGGATATCCTCATTCGCAATCGTCCAGACCATCCTATTAAGATATTTTGCATCCGCATTTGTTCGTATGGCCTTCAAACAGTTTTCCCACATGTTGGTGTGGGTATTGTCAAAAGACCGCGTTTGGTGAATTAGACATGTGTGATGTCAGTTTTAGATTTTTTTGCCCTAGTTCAACTTTTACATCATAAATTGCATTCCATGAATCCTGTCAAGGCTGCACTACGAACACCCATCTCCCTTCTCATCAGGAAAGAAATCACGTAGCCATAAACAGCATGGCGTCAGAACACTTAGCATGTAAAAGAAGTAACATATCAAAGTTCAGTAGTTTGACATATCAAATTTCCGTTAATGTTATCGTATTACCATACGACCATAGAACAACAAGTCCACTTAATTATGTTCACGGAAAAAGCACCAAAAGCACCAGTCATTGCAAACCATATTACCATATGACCACAAATTTTTCGAAAAAACGCATGCATAACCAAGTTGTTTCAAACACAACACGACATAGCAAAGTGCAGCATCATATTACATTACATAAACATCTTAGTCAAATAACATAGTCTCACACAGGCCCCTGGTCTCACATTAGTTTTCATCATTGTTCAACGGTAAAACAAGGTTGCGCCACACACCATGTTTGTTGTCATCACTCCGAACCATAGGAGTCACTCCAGAAATCTGGGTCCGTCACATTCGGGGGGAGGATGCCCTTGTTCCCCGGCATCGTAAGAACCATGTTCAGGAGTTCAGTCCTCAGCTGAACCAATTGTTTCTGTTTTCAAAATGGATGATATTGTTGTTAGTCCTTTTTCAGCCATAAACCATGTTTGCAATATCAAACATGAAACTAACTAACCTCATCAGTTGTGTCCTCCAAACCCAAACCACTAAAGTTCATCATGTAGTACACAACGTACATCCCAGTGTCACGGCTACAGCAGTTTCCACAACAATGTTAGATTTTTGTTTCTATTTCCCCCCTTGTAAATAAATATAACAAAGACTTACTCAGAGCTGCTTGGATTGAGGTTTTGATGGTATGTGAACTCGAAATCTTCCCTCTTGAGCCCCTAATCTTCATAGAAGCTGTCTGTGCAGGTGACAAATGCATCTATTATCTTCACACAGATGTCTTTGTGTACCCGCTCAAGCACCTCTCGCCCCATGCAAGTCCTTTTTGGATCAAGTACATGAACCTTTTCCAGGAATGGATCAACCCCGTATAGAACATAGGTGGCATCTTCTTCTCTCTTGTGAGGCATCCATATCTGCAATCAGTCCAAATAACATGTAATTCACTATTCTAGGAACCAACATGAGCTTGATACATGTACACACTTACGATCTGGCAAGTCTCAATGTCGTAGCCTATGTCTGTGCCCATGAACATGTCCTTAATCCCGCGTCGTGCTGCACAGTTACCCCCTCCAAGAACAACATCATGTAAGAATAATCAGTACGAAGTCAACAATGAGACATATATCCCATCAAATAAACATCACCTAGTAAAATACATACCATCCATTCTTTAGACATGTAATGCCTAAACCTTGACATGTCTTCATCCTGATACCAACCTTCATCAGCCTCCATCAGCATTCGTCGAGACGACTCAAAACCTTTATCTGTCAGCCCCCCTCTTTGTGGAATGCAGTGAGGCATTCTATACCGCTCATCTTAAGAAGACATGGTTTAGTATGAATAACCCACAACCTGAAGAAGTCAGAAAAACATCTTCAATACATGTTTTACATAGATGCATCTGGTGGTAAGTTACTTATTTGTACCACCGCTAACCTCTTCATTGCTTTATGATCGCAATAGATCATTTCTCTGTACCCTGCAAGCGCAGCATCCTCGCATGGGAAACTATACTCAAACCCATTTGAAAATGGGCATAGTCCTGGTACGTCGTTGAAGTCCCTTTTCTTGTTCACCAGCACATAGTTTGGCTCAACATGTATGACATATCTTGGTTTTTTCTCTAGGAGTTTGTAAACAGAACAGTCATCAACATATACACTAATACCCATATATTACAAAAGACATAGACACACCAACACAACATATATGTACATAAACTCACTCTTTGAAGCTATGTAGACAATGATCTCGCGGTTATCATTTGCATTTAGGATGTTGGCGACACATCCAGTATTTCTCCGCGAGGACTGTCCACATTCCAATTCGCTGATATAAACAGATTTACCGCGGTCTACAACTAACGAAAGTTTTTATCATTTCACTGGTATTGCAAGGGCAATCAATATATACAGAAATTAGTTACCTTCAGCACTGCTGCCCCCAACTAATGCCCTATCAAGGTCATTCTGTCCTATAGCATTGGAGACATATTCACATCCCATCCTCTTGCTATCTGGTGAAGGGGTGTAGTACCAGCTGCACACAAGTATACATGTAATTTTTGCGGTGTATAAGTACCATCACCCGACCACCATCAGATGCAGAAACAGAAACAGAGCAATTGGTTTTTTGTGGTTACCTGGTCTGGATGGGCATGGAGCCGGAGACATTCCATGTTCTAGTGCAGTTGAAACCAAACATTTGAGGGGCTCCCAATCATCCTTCACTGGCGTAACAATACATGGAGTGGTAACCATACCAGCGCTAGAGAGGGCGAAAGGTCCCAGCGACATTCTTTTTGCTGCATCAACATCGCTGTCAAACCGCTGAAAGCCTTCCATGGGCACACACCTTATTGGCACAGGACTGAAAACAAATCCACCATTGTCACGGACAGAGACATCTGGCGCCCGTGTCGATGGTCCGGAACCATCTGACACTCCAGAGTAGCACCCCTCTCCACTAATTGCATTTTGTAGATAGACATAACTTTCAGTCTTTCGAACTGCAGACCGAATAACAGGACTCACCAAACCTTCTCCAACTTCACAACCAGTTCTTTTGGATATCAGCTGAGCCAAACCAACAGGGTGCCTTGACGATGTAGACACCATTCCAGTCCCATCAAGTGGAACATACTTCACATTCCATGTTCCAACTCCAGGGCCTTCCATGAATACACCAGGCAGATCTGAAAAAATGCACGTAATGTAAGATATCATCATTTGTGTTTCCACAATTCTCTTTTTGTTAAATTATGATTTCTCCAAATTACCGTGTGAGAGAGTTTGATGGATGAATCCCTCCGGTCCAACAACCTTACCGCTTGGTGGTGGTACACCTATTACCAATGGGACATCAGAGATTTTAGATAACAATCCAACTTGTACACATGTAATTGAAATTTCTAGATGAAGTTATCACCTTGCAACGTCAGGTTGATCGAAGCCAGGTTTTTTTCAATGCTTGGTATTAATCTACCTATCCCCTTTTCTGAAAGATGGTTCAGTAAGTACTGGATCCTCTGCATCCTTGTCAAGGTCTCGTTCCTCCGAAATACGTCGCGGAGGCTCTGTACGGCAGCGTCAGACAGTGGCATGTTTGTTGCCATCTGCCTATTGAACTTGGCTTCACGGAAAGTCGCTGCATTTTTTATCGCGTCAAACCCCTTCACCAACCACTCTCTAGCCTGTATCACAGCAACACCTCATTGTAAACAGAACAACTTGCATGAAAAAGGCATCAGGGCCAAGATATCAAAATGGTCTCACCCTTGCGCCAATGTTGTCATTGTTCACTTGAGGGAGGGCACGAACATGTTGTTCTGGAGAAAAATTGGGAAGCTCCACCGCTGGCTCATGAATCGACAAATTCACATGGTGAATTCTCTTCCGCACCTGAGCGCAACCCCCTATATGCAGTGCTGCGCTTGGAGTAAGGCCCTGCAAACAATAAACCTACATGTCATTCTACAAGGCTTTTGGCTGTTAACAGTCTAAACTACAACCACATACTAGATGAAACAGAACAAATGCAACATCAATAACAAGCAGTGCAACATTTTCTGATGTTTGGTATTTTACAAATATCCATTTGTTAACTAACATCAATAAATTTACTCACCCTGAACATCCCAAATATCTTCTCGTACGGCGTCACAAGCGTGTCCCGCGTGATCAATGTCTTCAACGCAGACACGTTGTAGAACTGGATGCGTGGCTCGAGAGAAGGGTTAATACCATACATCCCGGTGTTTACATTGTCAAAGTACATGCATTGCACAACAAAGCACAATTCATTTTTTAGGCGCTACAATATATGAAGCAAATCGATGCAGCACAATCTTGAGAATTGCAACTTTTGTTTATGAGATATCATCAGATTCTATACATACCTGCATGTACATGTGACACTCGTAGATAATAAACCCTCTGACGCTACCACGCATCGCCTCCTGCACTCTATACGCAGCGTCCAATGTCTCCTCCACTCCATATTTCCCCAGTTCACTTCTCCCAAGTTATCAGCATGCTGAGCAAGGAGGTAGGAATCTCGTGGAACACAACCCCTCTTATCCCTTGGACTGAAGTACACATACACGGCTAGCATCGCGTAGGCAAGCTTCTATTCCCTCGCTTGTATGCCTGTCACTATTAGGTTCCGTGCTCTCTTCAGCAGATCAAGCAGTATGTAAGTGGTGAGCTCTGCACACCCCGGCAAACCTACTGCAGCCCTAGCATCTATGATCTCACGAGGTGTGGGTGCTCCACGCAACCTATATAGTGTGATAGATCCCCCCGGCCTACATCCTACAACCCTGCACGATGCTTCATCTAGAGTTGCGAATCGGTTGTTCCCTAACACTAGCCTTCTATTTCTAGTATCTACACACTCGTATAGAAACTGCGTGAAATCACGGCTGAAGTGGGAGAAACGGTCGATCGTGAGCAGACCAGAGAGGCCTATACTCCTAACCAAGTTCAGTGCCTGATCTGACCACTTCTCTATTGCGTCATAGAGATCCTTTGGAGCAAAATAACTATTGACATTGCTTCTCCCACTCCTATGGATTCTACCCGCAGTCAGAGGGACAACAAACTCCTCTTCGACCACGAGTTCATCCTCATCATCGCCACCTCTCCCTCCCCCCACACCAAGAAAGTACCGCGTTCGTTTCTGATTAAGAAGAACAGAGGAAGAAATCAGCAACAGATCCAACAAAAACAGTCAAGATGGAAACCACATTCAAGCGTCAAACAAATCGAGCGACAGAAGTTCTTCACTCACCATTGGATCTTCCTCACCAGGCCAGGCTTCCTTCCCAGCTACGGAACCTGTTTGAGTTATCCGTTTTGTGGTTTCTGCTATGTGTTTATTGTTCGCAACCACCCGGAGCTCTCTTTCTACTACTCTCACTCTCTCTTCTTCTCTCTACAGCTAGCAGCCCTCTTAACTATGTCATCACACCCTGCTCTACCGGAATGTCACATCGGAGCTCCTCTCTCAAGCAAGCAAAGAAAAACAACAAGCTAGCTACCCGCGCTTCAGAGCTAGCTACGAACTGCAGGGAGCAACAAATGGCCATAAGTACGCTTTGCCGCAGACATGTGGTAGTAGGCACGTACGTTCTAATCGTTTTCTACACATTTTTTGAACTCATCGATGTTGAAAAAATCTTATCCAGGACTCCTATTCAATGCGTTGATGCTTTGACAAGTGTTGACGATGGCAAAAGGCAAGGGGTCCACTTGCTCTCGGAGGCCCAAGCACACCCATATCCAGGGCAAACAACCACGAGACGAACGGCTCCTTTCCCTTTAGCCATACGGGCTTACTGTACATCATGGGCCATGAGGGCCGCACGCTGTACTACAGTGTACGGGAAGAATTTTCTCCCCATACAACACAATGAAATATCAAAACAAAACAAAACAAAACCGCAATTCCACTAACCCAGAATGACAGCAAGAGCAAATTATTATAAATATATGTTATGATGACAGTCTGATATCTCAAATTCCCCCTTACATCAAACTGACACGCCTGACAGTGCTACAAGTTGATATGCTTATATCATAAGACAGACGCAGCAAATTATTCTAGTCACTAAGGAAACTAAAACCTATGATAGCTTTGCCCTCTTCGCACCACACTTGACACTATCAGCTTCATCGTTTGAATCGCGGAACAACTTCACTGGAACAAGGATTGAATCGTCTGAATAACCACTGGATTCTTCATCGTCTGCCACATCCAGGCACGATCGATCATAAGCACAATTTGCCCAGACGCATCAAGTTTCTTACCGATGCACCTTGCACGAACCTAAAAAAGAGAAATCAGTAGGAGAGTTACATTCTACCATTCCAAGTTTGCATATCACAATAAAAAGAACAAAACACACACAATGCAAAAAACACTTTTCACCTTCTTCATGGCTATCATTCCGCCCTCCTTCGGTTGCTTGTTGTCCTGAGAGTCAGCATAGTCCTTCATGTTGTAAAACAGTCCATTCAGATACAAACATACATCACAACAAGCTTGCAGATGGTTTTGTGTAGCTTACCGACAGCTCTTCTAGATCACCATCATCCTCCGATCTCACAATCATACCAAGCATCGTGAAACACTCATCGACCTTCAGAAGCAGCAAGAATTAGAAAACAAAAATTGGTAACACGGTTTCCAGATCTCGATGAACGTTTACATGAGCCTCACTAACCTTCTTGCTCTCGTCGTCGGTGTGCTCAAAGATCTTCTTTGGCATTTCAAACACGGCTGCATCAGGTAAAACATCGAGGTTCTCCATTTCTCCTATATGGGCTTGCCTGTATCGTGAGCCTTGTACACTCACAACAACCTTCGTTTTATACACACCTCCCGCAACCAGGCGAAGCCATCATTTATTGCCAACTATAATTCAAATTCAAATTTGAAACGAACATTAAATGTGCCAATACAGGGTTCAAGCATTACAACCATGCTCTCCAAATATAACAGTTACAACAGATATACTCTACAATAGTACACGGCACGAGACCTTCTCAATCAAATCAAAAAATGTATGAAATACAGGCATCAACAATGTTAACACCTGGCATCAAACTGAACATTTGTTTTGTACAGCTCGTCTTCCTGTGGCCAGTCAAACGCAATTGCTGCATTGGGGATCTTTTCTAGGTTTCATAGGATGGTCTCCACGATGTGGACAAGTAGTGCTCTTGTGTCCCTCACATCGGCAAATACTGCAAAACCTCGTTCTTTTCCCTGTCTGTTCGTAAGGCGGTTTGTCTCTCGCTGTCGTTGGAAGTCCACGCTTAAGCCTACGCTCAGGCGCAATAATCCCGGAAGATGATGCGGGGTTAGTTGACGTCATATCAGATGTATCATCTAGCCCATTACCACCTGCAACAGAAGTGTTGAGCAAGTATCATCGAGCTGAACAGTGGCAGTAGTGCTCTTTGTTTTCTTGCTTCCGCTAGTTTTCCTGGACCCAACAGAGTTTGACAATGAAGATGCTCTCGACTTCTCCAGCATGCTCAGTCCATCCTTTTCACCAGACAGTCCAATTGCCTTTGCTTTGAGATCACACAACCCTGTCATTACACATTCAAAAGCATCAGGGTTGCTATCTCCCAAATGAACACCTCCAGCGCAGTTATATACATTGCAGAATGTCTGAATGTCACTGCTTCTGGAGGTCCCATATCCTTCTGGTAGTGTTTTATATGGTCAGGGAGTATGTCTCTTGCATCAAATGTCCACCTTTTCATAATGTGCTGAGCTGGAAGCCTGTGCACATCAAGAGTGATCATCACCTGTATCAAAACACTTTTTGTTATTTCTTCCTCGCACATATTTGCTGCATCACTTGAATGTTCCGCACATCGTTGTTTACCTTCATTATGTGACAGCACACCATACCCATATGCTCATATCTTCCACACTCACATATAGGTTGAACCATCATCTGCAATGTTCACCTCGTAACGGCTCTTGAACCAGTCTAGCCTAGATGCTGGATTGACATGTATTGTCACATACTTCCTCATTGGTTCTACTGTCTGGACAACAAATGACCCAACAACATATAGAGCTCTTCCAAACATTTCAAACATTGTTCTGGTGTACACCTTGCTCGCATGTCTCTCGAGTGGGATATTAGCTTTCAGCACAGCACCCGCCTGCGTTAACGTCAACGTTAGTGCATAAAACATAATGTAAACTCCTCCCTAAACATTAGGCAATATGTATATATTTAATACAAATCATCCATTTACCAGTCTGGTACTTTTTCTTAGAACCCCTCCTCCTGCTCTCTGTCATACTGCAGTTTTGCATATTGCTTAACAAAAATATTCATTGGACAAGCAGGCGGCACATAGTTCTTCAACATATGGTTTGCACTCCCACTTCTCTGCGTGCTAGTTTGTTTCGCACAAAACTTCCCACTGAAATACGGTTTGGCCCACTTCTTACGCACTTCGTAAGCCTGGACAAGAAAAGTATTTCCAGATAGTCCATACTTTTCCACCAAACTCTTCCACCCATCTTCAAACTCGTCAACTGTCAGCCTCTCGTCGACGAGGTTGTGGAATTGTGTCCGGAACCCACTCTTCTTGTTGTAGTGAGTACCAAGGCACTCTTTGGCTTTGCGCAAAACATGCCACTTGCACCATCTATGTGTCGCTTCGGGCCAAACGTTTTCAATAGCAACCTCCATCGCCCTCGCCTGATCTGTTTAACAGTACGATTCACCAGTCAGTAAAAGACCAAGAATGTCATACATGTTCCACAAAAAACATAAAATTAATGACATGCTCGTACCAGTCAATATCGTAATTGGTCTCTTTCCACCCATCATTTTCACAAATTCTGTGAACAACCACTCAAAACTTTCAATCTTCTCGTCGCGCATTAACACACCGGCAAATAGTACACTCTGGAAATGGTTGTTCACTTTGACAAATATACCGAATGGCATGTCATACAGATTAGTCTTGTATGTAGTGTCGAAGGTAACAACGTCACCAAAATGATGATACTGGAGCTTGCTCCTACCATTTGTCCACAACAAAGTCTGAATTCTGCTTTCAGAGTCAACCTACACGGTGTAGGTAAACTCGCTGTCCTTTTCTTTCATCTCAGAGAAAACCTGCATTGTTTTCTTAACATCATCATCGCCTTGTTCTCTACTAATTTTCCCACACATATAAGAGACCTCTTAGTGAATGGTACTGATACGTCTCCAACGTATCTATAATTTCTTATGTTCCATGCTAGTTTTATACCAATAGCTACATGTTTTATTCACACTTCATAGCATTTTTATGCATTTTCTGGGACTAACCTATTAACAAGATGCCACAGTGCCAGTTCTTGTTTTCTGCTGTTTTTTGTTTCAGAAAAGCTATTCTGGAAATATTCTCGGAATCGGACGAAACAAAATCCCAGATGCCTATTTTCCCGACACGTTCCAGAAGTCCGAAGAGGAGACAAAGGGGGGCAGCAGGGCGCCCTCCCCACATGGCGGCGCGGGTGGGCCCCCTGCCGTGCCACCCTATGGGGAGCGGGCCCCGCGCCTCCACCGACGTCGCCCCTTCGCCTATTTATTCCTCCAGACGCGAAAACCCTAAAACACCGAGCCATTATTCCAGAAAACATCCGCTGCCGCCGCCGTCAACCCTAACTCGGGGGGTTCAGAAGTTCTCCTCCAGCACCCTGCCGGAGAGGGGAATCATCACCGGAGGGCTCTACATCGCCATGCCTGCCTCCAGAGTGATGCGTGAGTAGTTCGTCCCTGGACTACGAGTCCATACAGTAGCTAGATGGTTGTCTTCTCCTTTTGTGCCATCATGTTTAGATCTTGTGAGCTGTCTATCATGATCAAGATCATCTTATTGTAATGCTACATGTTGTGTTTGTTGGGATCCAATGGATATTAAATACTATGTCAAGTTGATTATTGATCTATCATATATGTGTTGTTTATGATCTTGCATGCTCTCCGTTATTAGTGTAGACTTTGGCCAAATTTATGCTTGTAACTCCAAGAGGGAGTATTTATGCTAGATAGTGGGTTCATGCCTCCATTTAATCTGGGACAGTGACAGAAAGTTCTAAGGTTGTGGATGTGTTGTTGCTACTAGGGGTAAAACAGCAATGCTTTGTCTAAGGATATTAGTGTTGTTTACATTATGCACCATACTTAATGCAATTGTCTGTTGCTTGCAACTTAATACTGGAAGGGGTGCGGATGCTAACCTGAAGGTGGACTATTTAGACACAGATGCATGCTGGATGGCGGTCTGTGTACTTTGTCGTAATGCCCAAGTAAATCTCATAGTGATCATCATGATATGTATGTGCATTGTTATGCCCTCTCTATTTGTCAATTGCCCAACTGTAATTTGTTTACCCAGCATGTTAGTATTTTATTATGGAGAGACACCACTAGTGAACTGTGGACCCCGGTCCATTCTTTTACATCTGAAATACAACCTACTGCAATCATTTTTCTTTTTCATTCTCTACAAGCAAACATCATTTTCCACACTATACGCCTAATCTTTTGTTTTCAGCAAGCCGGTGAGATTGACAACCTCACTGTTTCGTTGGGGCAAAGTAGTTTGATTGTGTTGTGTAGGTTCCACGTTGGCACCGGAATCCCTGGTGTTGCGCCGCACTACAGTCCTTCACCAACACCTTCAGAGCATCGCCGACTTCCTATTGGTTCGATAAACCTTGGTTTCATACTAAGGGAAAACTTGCTGCTGCACTCATCATACCTTCCTCTTGGGGTTCCCAACGAACGTGTGTCTTTCACGTCATCAAGCCAGTTTTCTGGCGCCGTTGCCGGAGAGGTCAAGACATTTCTGAGTCAGAAGAACTCTATCTCCCCTTCAAGCCAGTTTTCTGGCGCCGTTGCCGGGGAGGTCGAGTTGCTTCTGCAAGGGGAGTCTCTCACACCCAATCTCTTTACTTTGTTTTTGTCTTGCTTTATTTTTATTTTGTCTTGTTTGCTTTCTTTATATCAAAAACCCAAAAAAAATAGTTACTTGTTTTACTTTTATTATTTCAGCCTAGTTTTTATTGTTGCTAAAATGAGTACTCCTGAGAACACCAAGTTGTGTGAGTTCACCAGCACAAATAATAATGATTTCATATGCACTCCTATTGCTCCACCTGCTTCTAAAGCCGACTTTTATGAAATTAAACCTGCTCTATTAAATCTTGTTATGAAAGAGCAATTTTCTGGTGTTAGTACTGATGATGCAACTACCCATCTTAATAATTTTGTTGAACTTTGTGAGATGCAAAAGTATAAGGATATAGATGGGGATATTGTAAAACTGAAACTATTTCCTTTCTCCTTGAGAGGAAGAGCTAAAGAATGGTTGCTATCTTTGCCTAGAAATAGTATTGATTCATGGACAAAATGCAAAGATGCTTTCATTGGAAAATATTATCCTCCTGCTAAAATTATATCTTTGAGAAGTAGCATTATGAATTTCAAGCAATTTGATAATGTACATGTTGCCCAAGCATGGGAGAGAATGAAATCTATGGTAAAGAATTGCCCTACCCATTGACTGACTGCTTGGATGATCATCCAAACCTTTTATGCAGGATTAAATTTTTCCTCAAGGAATTTGCTGGATTCGGCTGCTGGAGGAACCTTTATGTCCATCACTTTAGGTGCAGCAACAAAACTTCTTGATGATATGATGATCAACTACTCCGAATGGCACACTGAAAGGACTCCTCAAGGTAAGAAGGTAAATTCTGTTGAAGAAACCTCCTCCTTGAATGAAAAGATTGATATTATTATGTCTATGCTTGTGAGTGGGAAATCTCATGTTGATCCTAATAATGTTCCTTTAGCTTCATTGGTTGCTCAAGAAGAGCATGTTGATGTGAACTTCATAAAAAATAATAATTTCAACAACAATGCCTATAGGAATAATTTTGGTAATAACAACTATAAGCCATATCCTTCTAATAATGGTAGTGGTTATGGTAATTCTTATGGTAATTCTTACAACAATAGTAGGAGTTTACCCTCTGATCTTGAAGTCATGCTTAAAGAATTTATTAATACACAAACTGCTTTTAACAAATCTGTTGAGGAAAAGTTTGGTAAAATTGATGTTCTTGCTTCTAAGGTTGATAGTCTTGCTCTTGATGTTGATCTTTTAAAACTGAAAGTTATGCCTAATGAGGTTAAAGATACTAAGTCTTTTGCTACAGCAAATGCCATCCAAGTTAAAATTGACAACAATATTAGGATGTTGGCTGAGTTGCTGTAGCGTACCTGCACTTAAAATATGGCGAGGTACCTGTGTATAGTGCAAACTGCTGGATCGTTTCATTTGCACACACAGTTTAAGATGTAGTATCACAACAAAGTATCATTATTACATCGAATGATCCAGACTTGGTAAAATATTCATTACAACTTGCATAGCATATAGCTAGCTTGAAAGAGTAAAGCAGCGGAAATAAATCTTCATGGAGTCCTCATCCTTTGCATGTGCCACAGGCGAAAACATGTTGGTTGCAGACTCGAAAACCCTTAACGTAAACTCACTCGTCAACTGAATAATCTGCAACAAATAAAATTTTGCAACAGAGTGGGTCTGAACCATTAAAAATGGATCTGGCAAGTGACACTATGTGGACACTTAATGCAATAACTCTATAGCCTATATGCATATTTGGCTGGTGGAGTTTCAAGGCTATTTTGCATAAAAGCCAATTTTGCCCAACACTTTGTAAAACATTTTCTTTAAAAGTTGGAGACGATATGGTATAAAACCATAGTCTCATCTACCCTTGTTCACCATCAAGTTTTACTTTCGAAATTGGAATGATGAAGCCTCCGTTGAATCCTTGATCAGCTGCTCAAATAGTAGGTAACCGGGGACACGGCTAAGTACTTAGTTTTAACTCTGCAGAGGTTGTGCACTTTCACCATTAGACTCAACTAACCCAAACTATCCTCAAGCACACAATTTGTGCTAAGGAAAAGGAGAGAGTTGAGACGAGACTTTTCAGAAGCATTTTCCCATCCCATACCGACTTGACGCGCTCCCATTCTAACCATTCTACCACCACATGTCAAGTCGGGTTGAGTCCACGCAACTTAATCCATCTAGCCAGAGCCCATATGACTAATGGCTGCACGGTAAGCAATCTTCACTTAGAGAAAACATTGGCCCCTTTAATACCCTGGGTGGCAACCACAAGTGACCATCCCTTAGAGGTCACCCCTAAGAGATGACACTCAACCTTTCCATCATCTTTTCAAAACCAAGTCCACCCAGGTGATAAATTACTTAGTAGAATTAAACTTTAAGGAAAACACATTTGCATAGCATCAAATAATCTACTAAGTTATCACAGGGGTTCTAGACACAACTAGTGTAAAGGTATGGTGGGTTTAGCATCTAGCAATAATACTATCCAACACATGCATATAAAGAAATACAGTAAATAATGCATATAAAAATACTTAGGAAATTTCATGGGGGTGTGCCACTTGCCTTGGCAAACAGAAGTGTAGTAGCAGTTGCAACCACTTTCGTCTCTCTCCGGAATTTCTAACAAGTCAAACAAAATCACAAATAAACATACAATCATAAATGCAACACTTAGAAAAATATGATATGCATGAGATGCAGGATGACACAATAATTATAGTATGAAAGACATGCAAACAAAATAAGGGAAGGACAATAAAATAACAATATCCCATTTGCCTAAGGCAAGGTCAAGGTCGAGCAAAATAAACTTGATAAAACAACAACTTGAAAAGTTGTAAGGCTACTCCAAGTCTTCACAAGTTTGGTCTTCAATTAGCACTTTTAGGGACTTAGTCTTAAACCCTAGGATTTGGTCTATGTCCAAAGTGAGAAAAAAAAAGAAAGAAAGAAAATATAGAAATAAAGTAGTTGGTCTTCCAAGAATCTTCTCCTTGCTTACTTGTAGCTTTCCTTGATGCGATGACTTCATTGCACTTTGTAGACTTGATGGTTCTGAAGACTTGGCAGCATCAAGGTTGGTCTTAATTGTAGAATATTCACCAAGAAGTTTAAAAGAAGAAGGAAGAAAAGAGAGGAAGGGAAGGAAGACTTAGAGAATGTAGGTGGATGGTCTTCATGAACTTCCTCTTGATTTCTTCTAAGTACTTTCTTCTTGGAGATGCTTCTGGGGTCTTGTTTCCTTGCTAAGTCCTTCATTTTTCTTCTAGCTTCATGTTGAACTTTCAGAGGATGACAATTGCAATCTTCATTGGTTTTCATTGTTTCCACTAATTCTAACTTAGTGGTTTTGACTAGGAGGGTTAAAACGAGCTAACATGCATCCTCAAAATTTCTAAGGAGGAAGTCATGTAAGATGCACACAAACAATGCTAAGGACTTAACATGCATGCCATGCCTATGAAAAATGCTCTAAGGAATGCAAGCAAGTAATATGATCCAAAAATAACTAAGGACCAAGGGTAAAACAACAAGTCACAAATAAACTCTAAGGAAAAGTCAACAACATAGGAGATGCTAAATATTTCTAAGGAACAGTGTTTGTCAAATATTTTCTAAGGAAGAAAATACTTTGTTTGGAGAGGAAAAATACTTCTAAGTACTTTAGCCAAGTAAAGTCTCCAAAATACTACTAAGTTATTTTATAACTCGAATATATGAATAAAATATTTTTTAATGCATTTTATTTATTTAAAATAACACTTAAAAGCATTAAATCAATATTTACTCAAAATCATTGAAAATAATTTTACAAAAATAATAGAGTATTCCTACGACCAATACTTAGGCATACAAATCTATAGCAAAAGAGTTTGCTCAAAAATCTATTTTTAAACTCAAATTATAGCCAAAATACTATTTAAACAACTTTTAAAATTTAACTAATTTAATTTCGGCAAAACCTCAAAATAAGCATACCAAAAGTTTCTACACATCATAAGCTTTCCAAAAATATATTTTTCATAAAATTTGGATAAATGAGTAAAAATTAATAATGAATCTAATTTGCAGGGACCTATCCGTGATACACAGGGCTAAATTGTAAAGAAAACAGAAAAGATCCTCGCGCTGGAGTCCCTGGGCCACGTGGCGTCGTCTGGTTGGTGCGGAGCTGCGCTGACTGGATGCTAGCATGGTTAACTGAATAGATCTGTGACGTTGGATCTAGATCTGACGGCTGAGATCTGTTGATACCCCTTCGATCTAAGGGATCTAATCCTGCGCGTTTAAAATAGATCGGACGGCTACGGGGCGTTGACCCCCACCTGGCTGTGGAAGTCGCCGAAGTATGGAGTTGCGGTGGCCGGCGACCCGGGCGTGGACAGCGTTGGCGCTCCAGTGGTCCTCCTGGCTCGGGATGACGACGTAGATGTGCGGTGCGGCGCGGGGAAGACGATGGAGGTTACGTCGTCGTCGATTGCGTCCTTGGGCGGCGATGGGGCGTGGCCGGGGTCCCGTCGGAGGCGGCGAGTTTTGGCCGAGCTTGCTCTCATCGCTGCGCTGCTCAAATAAAATCGATCAAGGCTCAGTACATGCGCCAGGACACGGGGAAAAGAGGGGGACAAAAGGGAGGCGGAGGGAACCCTTGGTCTCGTCGGAAATTGCTGAAGACGGCGGCGGCAAGGCTTGACTCCGGCGAGCGATTGTGGGCAGCCTGGGGGCAGAGATGCTAGGGTTCGTGGGGCAAACGCTGCGGCGGACGTGGGGTTTATATGGGCAGAGGGCCCGGAAGAATCTCGCAACAAATCGGGCGGATTTCCGTTAGGATTTGGTTAGGGTTCGCGGAAGGAAACCATGATGAACACGACGATGACGTCAGCAATGACGTCATAAAACAAAATAATTTTTAAATCCCTTTTCTTTCAAAAATTCATATCTTTTAAAATAATTGTCCAAATGGACTCAAACCAATTTCTAAAATTTTGTAAAATTCAAACCTTTCTAATGAAACCTTCAAAACCCTTTTTCCAAAACAATTTTTTTTAATGTGTTTAGTTGAATTTTGGACATAATAATGCCATTTAAAACTATTGGGTTTTATAAATTCCTTCAAAGGCAAAACTATAAAACTTGAAAATAGAGAATAGGTAAGTAATGGAATAATTCTACATACATACAAACAATTCACAACCAAACACACTTTTTCAAATAGAAATCATTTTGATTTCCAAACTAGGTTTTTAATAATCAATATGACACTTGATGTCAAAAGTTAAAACAGGTTTTAAAACAATCAAATGTGGCTTAAGTAAAACTTAAATACCACAAGATAAACATTTGCAAAATATATATATTTCAACAGATATAAACAATTCACAAGCAACATCAACAAAACAATTCATAAAAGTCAAAAGAAATGTAGAGCATAAATGCTCTACTAATATATTTTCTTAAATATGTTTTCAAGTGGAAATTTATTTCCCACTTTTGAAATAATCAAATGCAAACAATGCTATATGATGATGAATGTATGCATGAATTTTCTTTTCAAAGCAAAATACATAATAGTTTTCAAAAGTTTTAAATTTTTCTGATTTTTCAACTTTTTGAAAAACTTGGGATGTTACATACTACCACCCTTAAAAGGAATCTCGTCCCGAGATTCGGGAAGGCTAGCAAAAAGGTTGTGACTGGGATAACTCGGTGGCTACCACCTTTAAAAGAGATATGTGTTGGTATTACAATTCCAATGGCAATTATTACAACCTTATCATCATTACATTGACTCTGGTCCTACTTGGCTAAACTCCTCCTGAAGTTTCTCTGGGTGTCTTCATTTCTGGTTTTACATTGATATCTGATCCACCTTTTATCTGGTGTGGTGAGCGTGACCGCTTTGTCGGCTTGATCAATCTGACCATCATATTTGGATATCCAGTCCTTGCCTAAGATTATATCAAAGCCCTGCAGGTCCAACACAAACAACTCGCTTGGGAAATTATGTGTCTCCATTCCCAAATTCATGTTCTGGCATACAGTGTTTGCTGGCATTTTTCCTTCTGTAGAGCTTACCCTGAGGGGTCTCCTAAGTCCTCGATTTGGGATCTTATTTTTACTCACAAAGTCCTTTGATATGAATGAATGTGTTGCTTCAATATCAAAGAGTACTAAGGCAGGATAAGAGTTGATCATCAATCCTTCAATAACTGTGTCTGGTTTCTTGAGAACTCTCTCTATGTTTATAGAAAACACATGCCCCTTTCGAAACTGAATTGGCTTGGTCCCATTGCCAGTATTCTTTTTTGGACAGCTTCGGGAGTAGTGTCCCATTTTCTTGCATTTGAAACACTTTACCTGACCGAGGTCCTTCTTATTGGGTTTTGGGTGGAGATTCTGACTACTGTTTTCTCCCATGAGGTGCTTATCGTCAAGGTCATAAACTTCTTTAGTATGAGCGGGGCTATGGTGACCATGGTTGAGGTGGTGGTCATCCTCTCCATGCAAGTCGTGTTCATTAATATTACGATAATGGTGGTTATGGTCTTCATGGTGGTTGAACTCAAAACGAACATGTTCCTCATGTGAGGTGCTCCATTCATGTTGTGATGATGAGCGATGGTTTTCCAATTTCTGCTTTCTCTTCTTGTTTGCATATTGCTTCAGTTTACTTTCCAGGACTATAGCTTGGTTAACCAGTGACTGGTAGTTAGGGGCATGGGCAATTGTTAAATAATTGGATAATTTGCCATCCAGACCATTTAGAAATCTCTTCCTTGAACTCTTTCCAGGTTAAAGTATCAAATGGGTGAGTGCTATGATAAATTCTCCACCATTGAGCAGTAGGCCCTTCCAAGAGATAAGATGCAAAACTTACTTTCTCTGTGTCGGTGCACTCACAAGTTACCAGATCTTTGTCTACTAATCATAGCCAGTCGATTGCCACAATTGGCTCATTTGTAGGGCGGAATGTGTTAGGTTTAAGACTTAGAAATTTGACAAGTCTATCCTCCCTGGTTAGGGGTAGTGGTGGTTCACTTTGATTTGCCTTGATCTGAGCCATCATGGTCATCAGTTGGGTTTGTGCTGCCATCGTCTGTTGCAACATTGCTCCAATGTTGTTGTTGTTGATCTCAGGTGCACGACGGGGAGGCATCTGTGGTTTTAGCATAGATGAGTAAAAGATAGACAGATCTAGGAGAAATATTCCTACCCATACAAGCAATTTGACACAATCAACCACACATGATAAAAACTCACAAACTTTTGGGAAAACCAAACTAGTCGTTTTTGGATCGAAGTATGCCTAGGATATGGGGAAACCATATGATAGTACTGCCATACCACAATTTGATAGGTCAATACATCAACATGGTTTATTTATTCTAATACATAAGGGGGTCTAGTCTATCTCCTTCTTGAGTGCATCGAGTTCCTCCTCTATTTCCTTGAGTTCATCAGGATATTTCTGAGTGTTGTGGAGTCTAAATCGAAGTCTTCTTCCAAGATTTTCGATGGCCTCCCATGCTGCACTTCTTGCGGAATCAAAGAATGATGTTCGAATTATTGGGTCTGTCAACATGCAGCAACCTTCGGTCTTGTGGTCATCGTCTTTGTTCTTGTATAGATGGAGTTGCACCCACCAGTACTCTTGACCTTCACCCATTAAAGGAAAACCTTTGTAGACTGCTGCTCCTTCAAGTCCCATGCTCAACATGAGGTACTTCAAAGCTTTTGGAAACTCAGTCTCACATTCCAAGGTCATGGTCATTGCTGGACCTTTCTTGAGTGATTCCAGGAGGCGGGACATCTATAAATAAGAGAAGGCATTTAGAACACGAATAGTTAAGAAGTTACAAGAATGATATCAAAAAGTTTTAGACAAAGAGCAAATTAATTTTGTCCTATGGGCTTTCTTATTTCTAACCAGACTTAGGGTTTCGAACCTACAGGCAACACAGTGCTCTGATACCATCTGTAGCGTACCTGCACTTAAAATATGGCGAGGTACCTGTGTATAGTGCAAACCCCTGGATCGTTTCATTTGCACACACAGTTCAAGATGTAGTATCACAACAAAGTATCATTATTACATCGAATGATCCAGACTTGGTAAAATATTCATTACAACTTGCATAGCATATAGCTAGCTTGAAAGAGTAAAGCAGCGGAAATAAATCTTCATGGAGTCCTCATCCTTTGCATGTGCCACAGGCGAAAACATGTTGGTTGCAGACTCGAAAACCCTTAACGTAAACTCACTCGTCAACTGAATAATCTGCAACAAATAAAATTTTGCAACAGAGTGGGTGAGAACCATTAAAAATGGATCTGGCAAGTGACACTATGTGGACACTTAATGCAATAACTCTATAGCCTATATGCATATTTGGCTGGTGGAGTTTCAAGGCTATTTTGCATAAAAGCCAATTTTGCCCAACACTTTGTAAAACATTTTCTTTAAAAGTTGGAGACGATATGGTATAAAACCATAGTCTCATCTACCCTTGTTCACCATCAAGTTTTACTTTCGAAATTGGAATGATGAAGCCTCCGTTGAATCCTTGATCAGCTGCTCAAATAGTAGGTAACCGGGGACATGGCTAAGTACTTAGTTTTAACTCTGCAGAGGTTGTGCACTTTCACCATTAGACTCAACTAACCCAAACTATCCTCAAGCACACAATTTGTGCTAAGGAAAAGGAGAGAGTTGAGACGAGACTTTTCAGAAGCATTTTCCCATCCCATACCGACTTGACGCGCTCCCATTCTAACCATTCTACCACCACATGTCAAGTCGGGTTGAGTCCACGCAACTTAATCCATCTAGCCAGAGCCCATATGACTAATGGCTGCACGGTAAGCAATCTTCACTTAGAGAAAACATTGGCCCCTTTAATACCCTGGGTGGCAACCACAAGTGACCATCCCTTAGAGGTCACCCCTAAGAGATGACACTCAACCTTTCCATCATCTTTTCAAAACCAAGTCCACCCAGGTGATAAATTACTTAGTAGAATTAAACTTTAAGGAAAACACATTTGCATAGCATCAAATAATCTACTAAGTTATCACAGGGGTTCTAGACACAACTAGTGTAAAGGTATGGTGGGTTTAGCATCTAGCAATAATACTATCCAACACATGCATATAAAGAAATACACTAAATAATGCATATAAAAATACTTAGGAAATTTCATGAGGGTGTGCCACTTGCCTTGGCAAACAGAAGTGTAGTAGCAGTTGCAACCACTTTCGTCTCTCTCCGGAATTTCTAACAAGTCAAACAAAATCACAAATAAACAGACAATCATAAATGCAACACTTAGAAAAATATGATATGCATGAGATGCAGGATGACACAATAATTATAGTATGAAAGACATGCAAACAAAATAAGGGAAGGACAATAAAATAACAATATCCCATTTGGCTAAGGCAAGGTCAAGGTCGAGCAAAATAAACTTGATAAAACAACAACTTGAAAAGTTGTAAGGCTACTCCAAGTCTTCACAAGTTTGGTCTTCAACTTAGTCTTAAACCCTAGGATTTGGTCTATGTCCAAAGTGAGAAAAAAAGAAAGAAAGCAAAGATAGAAATAAAGTAGTTGGTCTTCCAAGAATCTTCTCCTTGCTTCCTTGTAGCTTTCCTTGATGCGATGACTTCATTGCACTTTGTAGACTTGATGGTTCTGAAGACTTGGCAGCATCAAGGTTGGTCTTAATTGTAGAATATTCACCAAGAAGTTTAAAAGAAGAAGGAAGAAAAGATAGGAAGGGAAGGAAGACTTAGAGAATGTAGGTGGTTGGTCTTCATGAACTTCCTCTTGATTTCTTCTAAGTACTTTCTTCTTGGAGATACTTCTGGGGTCTTGTTTCCTTGCTAAGTCCTTCATTTTTCTTCTAACTTCATGTTGAACTTCCAGAGGATGACAATTGCAATCTTCATTGGTTTTCATTGTTTCCACTAATTCTAACTTAGTGGTTTTGACTAGGAGGGTTAAAACGAGCTAACATGCATCCTCAAAATTTCTAAGGAGGAAGTCATGTAAGATGTACACAAATAATGCTAAGGACTTAACATGCATGCCATGCCTATGAAAAATGCTCTACGGAATGCAAGCAAGTAATATGATCCAAAAATAACTAAGGACCAAGGGTAAAACAACAAGTCACAAATAAACTCTAAGGAAAAGTCAACAACATAGGAGATGCTAAATATTTCTAAGGAAATGTGTTTGTCAAAATACTTGTCAAATATTTTCTAAGGAAGAAAATACTTTTTTTGGAGAGGAAAAATACTTCTAAGTACTTTAGCCAAGTAAAGTCTCCAAAATACTAATAAGTTATTTTATAACTAGAATATATGAATAAAATAATTTTTAATGCATTTTATTTATTTAAAATAACACTTAAAAGCATTAAATCAATATTTACTCAAAATCATTGAAAATAATTTTACAAAAATAATAGAGTATTCCTACGGCCAATACTTAGGCATACAAAACTATAGCAAAAGAGTTTGCTCAAAAATCTATTTTTAAACTCAAATTATAGCCAAAATACTATTTAAACAACTTTTAAAATTTAACTAATTTAATTTCGGCAAAACCTCAAAATAAGCATACCAAAAGTTTCTACACATCATAAGCTTTCCAAAAATATATTTTTCATAAAATTTGGATAAACGAGTAAAAATTAATAATGAATCTAATTTGCAGGGACCTATCCGTGATACGCAGGGCTAAATTTTAAAGAAAACAGAAAAGATCCTCGCGCTGGAGTCCCTGGGCCACGTGGCGTCCTCTGGTTGGTGCGGAGCTGCGCTGACTGGATGCTGGCGTGGTTAACTGAATAGATCTGTGACGTTGGATCTAGATCTGACGGCTGAGATCTGTTGATACCCCTTCGATCTAAGGGATCTAATCCTGCGCGTTTAAAATAGATCGGACGCCTACGGGGCGTTGACCCATACCTGGCTGCGAAAGTCGCCGGAGTATGGAGTTGCGGTGGCCGGTGACCCGGGCGTGGATGGCGTTGGCGCTCCGGTGGTCCTCCTGGCTCGGGATGACGACGTAGATGTGCGGTGCGGCGGGGGGAAGACGATGGAGGTTACGTCATCGTCGATTGCGTCCTTGGGCGGCGATGGGGCGTGGCCGGGGTCCCGTCGGAGGCGGCGAGTTTTGGCCGAGCTTGCTCTCATCGCTGCGCTGCTCAAACAAAATCGATCAAGGCTCAGTACATGTGCCAGGACACGGGGAAAAGAGGGGGACAAAAGGGAGGCGGAGGGAACCCTTGGTCTCGCCGGAAATTGCTCACGACGGCGGCGGCAAGGCTTGACTCCGGTGAGCGATTGTGGGCAGCCTGGGGGCAGAGATGCTAGGGTTCGTGGGGCAAACGCTGCGGCGGACGTGGGGTTTATATGGGCAGGGGGCATGGAAGAATCTCGCAACAAATCGGGCGGATTTCCGTTAGGATTTGGTTAGGGTTCGGGGAAGGAAACCGTGATGAACACGACGATGACGTCATCAATGACGTCATAAAACAAAATAATTTTTAAATCCCTTTTCTTTCAAAAATTCATATCTTTTAAAATAATTGTCCAAATGGACTCAAACCAATTTCTAAAATTTTGTAAAATTCAAACCTTTCTAATGAAACCTTCAAAACCCTTTTTCCAAAACAATTTTTTTGAATGTTTTAGTTGAATTTTGGACATAATAATGCCATTTAAAACTATTGGGTTTTATAAATTCCTTCAAAGGCAAAACTATAAAACTTGAAAATAGAGAATAGGTAAGTAATGGAATAATTCTTCATACATACAAACAATTCACAACCAAACACACTTTTTCAAATAGAAATCATTTTGATTTCCAAACTAGGTTTTTAATAATCAATATGGCACTTGATGTCAAAAGTTAAAATAGGTTTTAAAACAATCAAATGTGGCTTAAGTAAAACTTAAATACCACAAGATAAACATTTGCAAAATATATATATTTCAACGGATATAAACAATTCACAAGCAACATCAACAAAACAATTCATAAAAGTCAAAAGAAATGTAGAGCATAATTGCTCTACTAACATATTTTCTTAAATATGTTTTCAAGTGGAAATTTATTTCCCACTTTTGAAATAATCAAATGCAAACAATGCTATATGATGATGAATGTATGCATGAATTTTCTTTTCAAAGCAAAATACATAATAGTTTTCAAAAGTTTTAAATTTTTCTGATTTTTCAACTTTTTGAAAAACTTGGGATGTTACAGTTGCATGCTAGGTGGGAAAGAGAAGCTGAAATTGATAGAAAGAATAGTATAGCTCGAGTTTGTACTATCACCACCACTAGTAATGCTGAAGCTTCACATGTTGATAAATCTCCTATTATCAATGGTAATGTTATTGATGTTGGCAATGTTTCTACTTCTACTATAAAGTGTGCAAAATTGCCTAAAACTGCTGAAACTGTTTCTGATAAAGGTGCTGAAATTTTTCGAAGTATTGGAGGCAATGGTCCCATTACTTTTGATCATAATGATTTTGATTTTGATAGTTGTAACATCTCTGAAGTTATTAAGTTCTTGCAAAAGCTAGCTAGAAGTCCTAATGCTAGTGCTATGAACATGGCTTTTACAAAACATATTACAAATGCCCTCATAAAAGCTAGGGAAGAGAAATTAAAACTTGAAGCTTCTATCCCTAGGAAGTTGGAAGATGGTTGGGAGCCCATCATTAAAATGAAGGTGAATGATTTTGATTGTAATGCTTTATGTGACCTTGGTGCAAGTATTTCTGTTATGCCTAAGAAACTTTATGATATGCTTGACTTGCCACCTTTGGAATGTTGTTATTTGGATGTTCATCTTGCTGATAACTCTATGAAAAACCTTTGGGGAGAATTGACAATGTTCATATTACGGTTAACAATAACCTTGTCCCCGTTGATTTTGTTGTTTTGGATATTGAATGCAATGCATCTTGTCCTATTGTTTTGGGAAGACCCTTTCTTCGAACTGTTGGTGCTATTATTGATATGAAAGAGGGGAATATTAAGTATCAATTTCCTCTTAAGAAAGGTATGGAACACTTCCCTAGAAAGAGAATGAAGATGCCTTTTGATTCTATTATTAGAACAAATTATGATGTTGATGCATCTTCTCTTGATAACACTTGATTTTCACTTTCTGCGCCTAGCTGAAAGGCGTTAAAGAAAAGCGCTTGTGGGAGACAACCCATCTTTTTATTTTATTTTGAGTCAAGGTGCTGTTTACTTCTGTAGCAACTCCTTTGTATCTTTATTTTATTGCATTGTTGTGCCAAGTAAAGTCTCTAGTTGAAAGTTGTTGCTAAAATTGGATTTCTGCGCAGTGACAGATTTTTGCTGTCCACCGTTTTGAGCTGTATGCGCTACAGAAAATTCGAAAAATTCTGAAAAAATCACGCATGATCCTTATATATGTACGCAACTTTCATTAGTTTGGGCTTCTTCCATCTGAGCAAGTTAAGTGCCTCGAAAAAATTCGTCTTTCCAGACTGTTCTGTTTTTGACAGATTCTGCCTTTTATTTTGCATTGCCTCTTTTACTATGTTTGATTGGATTTCTTTGCTCCATAAACATCAGTGGCTGTAAGTAATGTCCAGAAGCTTTGGTAATGATTGTGTCACAGTAGAATATGAGAATTTTTGATTATGCACTAACCCTCTAACGAGTTACCTGAGTTTGGTGTGGCGGAAGTTTTCAAGGAGCAAGAGAGAAGGATGATATGATGTGATCAAGAAGAGTGAAAAGCCTAAGCTTGGGGATGCCCCCGTGGGTCATCCCTGCAATATTCAAGAAGACTCAAGCGTCTAAGCTTGGGGATGCCCAAGGCATCCCCTTCTTCATCAACAATTTATCAGGTCATCTCTAGTGAAACTATATTTTAATTCTTCCACATTTTATGTATTTTACTTGGAGCGTCTGTGTGCTTTTATTTTTGTTTGTTGTTTTTATTTTTCTGAATAAAGTTGGATCCTAGCATTCTTGTGTGGGAGAGAGACACGCTCCGCTTTTTCATGTGAATACTCATATTCTTCACTTATATCTTTTGAGTATTCTTATCTAGCTACTGTATGCTTTTAGCTCCTGTTTTTCATGCATCTCTTTTAGAGCTGTTAATTCTTGAGGAGTAGTACTCTCTTGTTTCATTTGTAAATCATTTGGAGAGTTTTTGTTTAGTTGCTTGGTTGATGTGTTGGTTCAGAAAATGCTGCATGTGGTAGTGGTATAGTAATAACTTGCATAGTCTTGTAGATCATTGAACTTTGATGACTTGATTCTTTGCAAATGTTTTGAGGTATTTAGATGGTAAAGCTTGCTGGTTAATTAAGTTAAAATTATGAGTGGATAGTTGTCTTTAAGCTTGTACCGTACTACAAACTCTATTTAAATTGTTGAAGGTGTAGTTGGACTTGATAGCTTTCCATGTCTAAAAGTGATTCGTAATAACTAAGTTGTGCTGAAGGTCGAGGGATCTAACGGGGTACTTGTGCCGCCGTGAACGGCCCTTCTTGGAGTAAACTTTAATCATGTTCTTAATGTTGAACCTGCTAGATGTTTGCAATAAGCTTGTGAGTTCTTTTTGACTAATGTTGAGCTACGGTTTTTGGCACTTCCACCATCCATATTTGCTAGCCTCTTCGGTGCTGTGCATTGCCTTCTGCTCACATTGAGAGTTGTGCATACTTCGCCAGTACATCCAAACCCGTGGGAGGACTTTCTCTTGTTCTCCTACACATAAACCCATACATCTTCCTCAAAACAGCCACCATACCTACCTACTACAGCATTTCCATAGCTGTTCCGAGATATATTGCCATGCAACTTCCATCTTACATTACATGACTTGCTGTCATTCATCATATACATATTGCTTTGCATGATTCTATACAGCTGATGTGCGGTTTACCCATGTTACGCTAGATCATTGCATATCCTGCTACACTGGCAGAGGCATACAGTTTACATCATGTTTTAGTTCGTTGTGAGTTATTTGTAACAAAAAGTGTATTGTCATATTAGAGTGTTGCCCCTGAAAGTGAAAAGAGCCATGGAGGCCATCGAAAAGAGAAACAGAAAAAGAAAAAAAATAGAAAAAAGAAAAAAGAAAAAAAAATAAAGAAAAAGGGGGCAACATTACTATCCTTTATCCACACTTGTGCTCATGTTTCAGCACCTGCATTATTCATAGTCATCATTTGTGCTCATGTTTAGCACATGTACTCCATGTGAGAGAGTTTTCATGTTTTACTAGTATAACTATGTGGGGAATTTACACTATAGAACTTGGGTTGTATATTCCAATGATGAGCTTCCTCAAAAATGCTCTAGGTCTTCATGAGCAACCAAGTTGGATGCACCCCCACTAGTTCCATTGGAGAGCTTTCATACACATATAGCTCTATGTGCATCCGTTGCATGGCAATCACTACTCCTTACATAGCTTCGATTATAAGACTTCCTCTTGTCTAATGATCACTTATAGCTTTGTGAGACTTTCTTCCTTTGGCCTTCCAAACCCCCATCAATGTTCTTTTAGCCATAACATCCTGGTGCCAAAACCAAATGCTTACGCTCACCGGTTGAGTAGATTCGAAACAGTTGATTCATGATGTTCATGTTTATTTTTACTTGGCTGAATCCTTCTATGTTGTGAAAGATTACTTGATGCTTGGAATTGAAGGATAGAACTCCTACATTGGATACTTAACACATCTTTAATGAACCTTGTACGGTTTCATGTCTTTAAAGCAATCATTCATGAAAACTTTTAGCTTGTTTAACTAACTTGTTTTGTTGTCTTTTATATCAATTATAGACTTTTGCTTTGAATGATTTGATCTCAGCTCATATGCTTTACAATATTATTGATCAAGATTATGTTGGTAGCATGTCACTTCAGAAATTATTGTTGTTATCGTTTACCTACTCGAGGACGAGTAGAACTAAGCTTGGGGATGCTTGATACGTCTCCAACGTATCTATAATTTCTTATGTTCCATGCTAGTTTTATACCAATAGCTACATGTTTTATTCACACTTCATAGCATTTTTATGCATTTTCTGGGACTAACCTATTAACAAGATGCCACAGTGCCAGTTCCTGTTTTCTGCTGTTTTTGGTTTCAGAAAAGCTGTTCTGGAAATATTCTCGGAATCGGACGAAACAAAATCCCAGATGCCTATTTTTCCCGACACGTTCCAGAAGTCCGAAGAGGAGACGAAGGGGGGCAGCAGGGCGCCTCCCCACATGGCGGCGCGGGTGGGCCCCCTGCCGCGCCACCTATGGGGAGCGGGCCCCGCGCCTCCACCGACGTCGCCCCTTCGCCTATTTATTCCTCCAGACGCGAAAACCCTAAAACACCGAGCCATTATTCCAGAAAACATCCGCTGCCGCCGCCGTCAACCCTAACTCGGGGGGTTCAGAAGTTCTCCTCCGGCACCCTGCCGGAGAGGGGAATCATCACCGGAGGGCTCTACATCGCCATGCCTGCCTCCGGAGTGATGCGTGAGTAGTTCATCCCTGGACTACGGGTCCATACAGTAGCTAGATGGTTGTCTTCTCCTTTTGTGCCATCATGTTTAGATCTTGTGAGCTGCCTATCATGATCAAGATCATCTTATTGTAATGCTACATGTTGTGTTTGTTGGGATCCGATGGATATTGAATACTATGTCAAGTTGATTATTGATCTATCATATATGTGTTGTTTATGATCTTGCATGCTCTCCGTTATTAGTGTAGGCTTTGGCCAAGTTTATGCTTGTAACTCCAAGAGGGAGTATTTATGCTAGATAGTGACAGAAAGTTCTAAGGTTGTGGATGTGCTGTTGCTACTAGGGGTAAAACAGCAATGCTTTGTCTAAGGATATTAGTGTTGTTTACATTATGCACCATACTTAATGCAATTGTCTGTTGCTTGCAACTTAATACTGGAAGGGGTGCGGATGCTAACCTGAAGGTGGACTATTTAGACACAGATGCATGCTGGATGGCGGTCTGTGTACTTTGTCGTAATGCCCAAGTAAATCTCATAGTGATCATCATGATATGTATGTGCATTGTTATGCCCTCTCTATTTGTCAATTGCCCAACTGTAATTTGTTTACCCAGCATGTTAGTATTTTATTATGGAGAGACACCACTAGTGAACTGTGGACCCCGGTCCATTCTTTTACATCTGAAATACAACCTACTGCAATCATTGTTCTTTTTCATTCTCTGCAAGCAAACATCATTTTCCACACTATACGCCTAATCTTTGTTTTCAGCAAGCCGGTGAGATTGACAACCTCACTGTTTCGTTGGGGCAAAGTAGTTTGATTGTGTTGTGCAGGTTCCACGTTGGCACCGGAATCCCTGGTGTTGCGCCGCACTACACTCCTTCACCAACACCTTCAGAGTATCGCCGACTTCCTACTGGTTCGATAAACCTTGGTTTCATACTGAGGAAAAACTTGCTGCTGCACTCTTCATACCTTCCTCTTGGGGTTCCCAACGAGCGAGTGTCTTTCACGTCATCAGGTACGTTTTCTATCTTCCCAAAAAAACTTCCAATAATGCTATAAACCTTGCTCAAGTTAATGTTATTTTCACGGAGTTGTGAAACCAACTCCCTTGTATATTTATCAATGTGTCTATGAGATGGGAAATGCAGCTTCTCTGCACATGTCAAGAGCAGCGCGTGGTTGTGCACAAGCCTTGACTCACTTATAAACCAGCCATGATCATTTGTCCGCAGCAACCTAATCGTGCCAGGACACCGGCAACGGCTAGATGTCGTGTTTGACGCTTTAGGCTTACCCTGACGAACAAGAAATATTCACAGTCAGCGCATAATACATGATACAAATATGGATATGTACAATTTAGAGTATGTTGTTTTGTACCGCGCAAACACACAGCAACTCCTGCATACACTTTGTCCCTTTCACATTCTGCCTGCTCTTCCCATAGCGGATGCCAAATCCACATTCCCAAGAATAAAGGTTGTAGTAATAATAAGCTTCTCCAATCGAATCGAAAGTTAGTCCCACCGCAGGGTTAACAATCTCAGTGGTTGTCCGCTGTGCAAACTCTCTAAACGATGTCTGAAGCGCTGAGACCCTTTCAGCGTGTGTCTCCCTTTCGTCGGCCATTGTCAGCAGGAGAAATCTATTATATTATTAAAACAACAAACAATTAACGGTGTAGATTCACTGCTTTAACGTAAGATGTCTGTCAATGGCTTAGATTTACCGTCATCCACCACACGTTAATATATGGCATGATCGATCGTTTTCGAATCTTGAGGAGACGTACACAATCGGGAGTCCCGTTACTATATGTCATAACTAATCGTTTTCCAAGCCTGAGAGGAGACGTCGTCGAACGCCAGACCTACCATCGTCCAACCATCGATCGAGGACTCAAACACACGCGGCGACGCCATGAAGCATGCAAGGAACACGTCCGATCCAGTATCAGCGGATCTCGAGGGCATGATGGCGATGTGTATAGGCAATAACGGCGGCTGCAATCAGGAGGCGACGGATCGTCCAGAGATTGAGAAGCACAAGACGGCGTTGCGCCTCCGGTCGACGCCAGCCACGACGGATGAAGCCTGCATGTTCATCACCGACGTGCTAGAGCGTGCAGGCATGTCAAGAAGACGAACGAGAGATGAGCCATCTGCAATCAGACTCCTTGATACGTTGTGAAGTTTTTGCCCAGCCGGCCAGCAAAGGAGACGTACTCCAACAACCATGCAGCTTTTTTACATGACCATCCACGACTGATTTGATAGGTAGAACAATTATCCATAGACCTTGCAAGCTTGCACACGTCCATGCGTCTATCATGTCTATTCCGTTTTTTCTTTTTGCAGTCTCATTACGTATGTTGGCCACCTGGAACAACGCAAGGTCTTGGGGATCACCATAACCAGGCTCATCAACTATACTCACGCCGGCCCGCGCATGCCCCGCACGTCGCCAAGCCATGTCAGTTTTTGTCCATCGATGAGGCAGGGCGGTGGGATCAGAGAAGTCCCGCGCGTTGAGAGTGTCGTGGAAGAGTAAATCATGAGCAGATTAATCAAGTCATGTAGTACAGCTATGATCAAGGTCTGATTGTTTCTTTTTCAGTGTGTCAATTCTTCATATCATAAAAAAAATTAATTGTTAATTTGTTATTGTAATCTCTTCATTGCTATGATACACCCTGACAAGAGTGTTTTGTGAGTATTAATAGGCAGCCAATAATTCTTTGATTGCACCCTTGCACGGAACTATAACTACTCGCAAGGAGCAGAATCGTGTATTTCTGTACCTCGATCTCAAGGGCAACATTGCGCCTCAAGAAACTCAAGGTCACACGCCTCTACTCCACATCAGGCACCAGCTAATGTCTCCACGCTTAAGACTGGATCGTGCCTCCGCTAAGACCTGCGCGGCCATGGCCGCGGCAACACAAGCACATGTCATCCGAATCAACGAGCTTTTACTGTGTTTGCTGCATTGGAATATACAACCTTGAGCCATGTATGACGTTCAGTTAGGGGCACCAAAAAAGATTAGTTCAGATCCATAAGCCGGCAGCCACCACCATCGATGTTAGCCTGCAACACTACAAATATTGTTGCTTGCATAAGCTCATGGATTGGTAGTACATCTCTTCTCTTGCAAGGATGAATTCAAGATGAGCTGGTAAGGTCTCTGGATCCATGCAAGGACCAGATGGAGAGCACAAATGTAAAATAAAGTTTCTTACTGCAAGGTGTAATGGTGAGTCGAACAACAATCACTGTCGAAAAGATGTGTCGAAGGTAATATTTTTTCACCATTAAGTTCTCTCGGTAGTTGACACAATATGGGGCTGAAGTTGAAGACTTCGATGTTAAATTTTTGGTAAGTTAATTTTGAACGGTTCTTAGGGTAAGTCGAACAACAATCACTGTCGAAAAGATGTGTCAAAGGTAATATTTTTTCACCATTAAGTTCTCTCAGTAGTTGACACAATATGGGGCTGAAGTTGAAGACTTTGATATTAATTTTTTGGTAAGTTAATTTTTAACGGTTCTGAGGGTACAGTAAGATAGCTTTTAGTGAACATATTATGTTCTATTATTTAAAAAATAACTGCACTAATGATGCAATTTAATTTCATAAATATCGTATATTTGCTTTGTATGCTGAAGAAAAATCATTTACTTGCAGCTGACTCGGGGAAATCTACTATGGATTTTGTTTTGACAGAGATCATAAAATCGTTGCTACTTACTTTTGCAACGGCAGAGCCTTAACTAAAGCCTACTACCTCAGCTTCCAAAAAAATAGGTTAGTGCTTCAGTCATATTAATCACTATACTCATTGTTTGTTTGTATTTGTCTGGTCTTCATTTTTGCTAGAGTCAGACCCGTTTCTATAAGGGTTTGCGGAATATATGACAATCGAATTACAGTAAATCTTATGGGCGGATATGAGGTATTTTTTTTCATTTTTTTCATTTGTCTTCTCAAAACAATAGCTTTTTGATTGCCGGTGTTTAGTTACACATCAATATACATATTTAGTGGTATTGAGTTCTCCCAAAAGCACGTGAAAGTAATTAGAAGATTTGCACTATTATACAGAAAATGCAACACTCTATAAAGCTTATAAATATATATATTTCCTAACATATGTACATACTCATTTAAAATATTTTTAAAGGTTCTTTTCTGAGCTTTGGGGATGCATAGAATTGAGGAGTGAAGAAATTATATTCAAATTGGGGAGGTAAAGGTTTGCGTAAACTGTTATCAGAGGAAAAACATTAATTGTGGTCAGACTTATGTTGCCAGGTAATGTGCCGTACTAATAGTATAAATACTAGCAAACGTGCCCGTGCGTTGCAACAGGCTGATTTTTAGATTTAAAACCATAAGGCTCGACAAAGTGTATCAATAGATAGATTGTTTAGCATCATATTAAACTGGTAATGACTGCTCCGTTATTTATAACATGAAATACAGTAAGATTACCAACAACCTATATCAAAGATTTTTCGAACGATTGGGATTGATCAAATTGCAGCAAAGTTGTGCCCACGATCCATGGACTTATTATTGTTGCTCGAACTTACATAACTAAACCAAAATATGTTATACAATGCCCATGCGTTGCAACGCGAAAACACAATTGACAACCTTGTAAAAGATGGAGCAATATCGTAAAACAATTTTTTCTTAATATTAATCCAACAATCAATGATTACCTACAATTCTGATGTGGTAGCAAAGAATGAAACCAATATTTGTTGGTAATATGTAAAACTGAAAGAAAAATCTATAATGTAAATATTGGCAGAAAAGGTGAAGTTTTGATAGATTTGGAATTCATATGACGGTAAGAAAATAAGCAGTGATGAATCAACTCAATTAATAATACAGTGCCCAATGCGCTGCTTTTGTGTGGTATTAATCAGTGTTGGTCACACGATGTGCTCCTAGCCTCTCCTCGGTGTAAAAACAGTAGCTGCTCTAATTCCTGATTTGACTGGCAAGAGATGCATTGCTTACCTGCATTTGATGGGGATACCGTTGTTGAAGTAGAGCAGATGACGCTGGAGTTTGCGGCCAATGTTGAGGCCTGAGGTAGATGGCTGAGTAAGCTGTTGATCTGAAAAATTTGGCTGATCAATCTTGAGTGGGAGATTGAATCTCATGTAGCATGGCTGAGCAATCTTGGCGTGGGAGATTGAATCTCATGTAGCTATCTGAACTTCGCTAAGAAGCCACGCCGGCGTACCAAGAATCAATTCCACAATTAATGTCTGGAATGCAGAGTGGCAGGCAGGGTTGACTGTCGCCCAAGATGTGAGACCCCCTCGATGTAGATGGCGATCAGGGACCAGCGCATCCCCGAGCAGTAGCAGAGGCAACATTGCTAGCCATCCACGTTGAGACTTGGACGGACTTGGGCATCTTTTCCGGCGGTGGTAGCTTCTTGAAGGTGACGGTGAGCACGCCTTTCTTGCAGCTTATGGCGATGCGGTGCACCGCCCGTCCGCCGGCAGCCGGAAAATGGGCACGAACGCCTGTGCGCCGGAAAGCAGGGCGTCACCGCGTCAGCCTGGACTGAGGTGGACGCGGTCGTGCTACAGGATGGCGAGCAGCGACGTAGCGTCCACGATGGCGTGGAGGTCCGTCAGCCGGACGTGGCACTGGATGCACTGGAGCACGGCGTCCAGTTGCCGCACTTGCGTGCCGGCCTTCTTTTGCGCGGCCGACGAGATCTGGCTCCAGCCGCCTCTGCGATGGAAACGAGGTCCGCTCGATCCTGTGCGCCTAGCTCGAGGACGTGGTAGCCGCCGTAGGCGAGCTGCACGAAGGCCATGGCGGCGTGCGCCCGCCACGCCTTGTCCTCCCACAGCCGCAGCCGGCCGTTGCCGCTCATGTTCCACACCGACGACGACCACCGCTGCAGCATCGTCATCGCCGCCTAGGACCAGGAGAAGCCGAGGAGAGGGAGGATCCTTATCCAAGCGCCGGCCGAGCACGACAACGAAAAAAAAACGAAACGTTTTTTTCTACTTACCGGTGGCAGTGGTGGGTAATATCTCCTAACTCACGGGGGTAAATTGGGAAACAGAAAAACGTACCATGACCATGACCATCACCACCTCTAGGCATATTATATAGTAGAGATATGCTATACTTTAATCCAGAAGACATGATATATACAATACGAGTTTCAGGGACACAAATAAAATAAGCTTTATAGATCGGTGCCTCAATTTAATCATCCATCCATTATGGTTTTTGAACCTTGGATAATTAACCTTTTTTGTATGAAAGGAAATTCCAGTATATTGATTTATGTATTTCTATCATAATAATAAATAAAATTGGAAAATACCTTTAGATATAATATAATTCAGATGACTGATCAAGGACCATAATCCGTAGGTGCTTTTCATCATGTATCCAGGTTAGGTACATAACCGATATTTTCTAATGCTACGTGACATGGCACAATCACTCCACGAGCCCAAAGACACAATTGATTTTTGGAGTCTGAAACGAGAAGAAACTTAATGGTATGGTCAACTGCTTCACAAGAGGAATTGGAATGGAAATTCGATTTGGCTCCCGTGTCCAGATACACCCGATATCTGTGCCAATGAATTGGCAGGAGATTCGCATCGGTAGCTGCATTGTGACGCGTATTTCCTTTTTGGATTGCTATTTGCTACAGTGCACGTCTCACGTATGTCAGAGCAGTAAATGCGCTCCCTGCCGTTGGAGCCCGACGGAATAGACGTTCTCTGTACTTCACGGAGTCACGTACTCACGTTTAGAAATAAGAGAACCGGCAGATTTGTGTGACCGAGCTAGCTATTGTTTTGTTCCCCGATCCGCCATGCGCAACATGTTTGTTGTACACATTATTACACAAGGCTAGAACGTACGACTGTCATTTTTTTGCGAAACAACGTAGACTGCTTAGGTAGTACTCCCTTCGTTCACAAAAAGATGTCTCAACTTTAGCCTAAACTAAGACAAAATTGAGACATCATTTTGTGAACGGATGGAGTATAAAATACAAGGTAAAAATAGCTTGCTACAAAAAATAGTGCGGGCCTCCTCCAGATGCTATACACGTTATAGCGTGCTATGTTTAGCGCTATGAAAAAATATCATATATACCTCAAAATTGAAGAATTTTAACAAGAATAAACAATAGTCAGAAAATAGAAGAACAAGATATGCATGACCACGTACGAAAAATATTCTACAATTATCTAAAAGCTTAAAATCAACATCCCAGGGAGCAAAAACATTATATATTCAAATCATCAGCATTAGCGATGTCATCTTCAATTCAGCATTACCGTAGTTCATCATCAAGATATACATAAAGAAATTTCAGCTATTTCGTAAGTTGGAAAATTTGCTGCTTTTCGCCGTTAGGCTAGAAAAAGAAAATTGCGTGCTAAAGTTATGACGTTTTAGCGCGATATAGCGTGTTATTTCGTGGTATTTCGTAAATAGCGCTGTAGCGTGAAAAAAAATGATAAAATATAGTGTGGACCCTCCAGATATGCTATAACGCGCTATTAGCGCCAAAATAGCGCGCTATTTTTTTCATGATAAAATATAGCTCCCATACATGTTGAACGAATAACCTTACGACTACACACAGACAATCAGGTGCCCCGAGAGAACAAACAGAGGCGGCAGCAGCGAGACACACATAAGAGAAGCACAGTGCTCATGTGGCACACGGCGTCATCAAGACTGGTCTCATCATCACGCCAGAAGATCGTAGACGAAGAGCGTTACACTTCGGAGCCCGCCGACATGCATCCGATGGCGACGCACGCCAAAAACCAGCACCAGCGCCTGCCACCTTTGTTGTCACGGCGGCACGGCGCCGCCCTCCTGGAGGTGTTGCCACAAATTCGTTGGAGCGAACACATAGCCCATGGCGTCATAAAGATCAGTGTGGGCAACGTTCCTCTCGTCCGTTATCTCCTTAGTTGTACTAGGTATATGGGCGCGGCAATGCCGCACCTGTTCGGTATATTTTGAAATTGGAAAGTCTTTATATCTGGAAGTTTTTTTTTTTTTAAATGCGGAAATTGTTGGAAATAAAGAATGAAGAATGGTCTGAATTTTTTGGAATGTTTGTGTTGAAACATATTTAAATTTGTATTATTTTGATGTTTAGAAATGTTTAGAGATGGGTGGCGTTTGAATTTGGAAGGTATGTAAATATGAATTTTGTTTCGAAATGCTCAAATAGATTTTTAATATTAGGGGAAAGTTTACGGTAAAAGAGAAAGAAAATTGGTTGGGTTTTAAATTTGTTTAATTTGGTAGACATTCATTTTTGAACTTGATTTAGGCTTTATAATTTTGCATATTTGAAATTTTTTGAACATGTAGTTGGGAAGTTTGGTAAAGGTTTTTTAAAGAATAGGAAAAACAGTTGTAGGAAAAGGAAAAAAAAAATTGTAGGCAGAGGTTCTTTAAAAGTGTGTTCATATTTTGGAATTATGGTTTAAAAGAAGAAATAGTGTGGCGTGGAAAGTTCAAATTTTATATAGTTGTACTTTGAAGTTGTTCGGAATTAGGTTTGTCGGAATTTGGGAAAGGAATTGTGTCTGCAAAATGATTGAGTTGTGGAAATTGTTAAATTTGGAGTGTTTGTAAAATGATTGATTTTGGGAATTTTTTTAAATTGGAAAGCAATTTGTCTGTAAATTTTATTTACGTTTGTGGAATGCCTATTTTTGTAAGATGTTTAAATTTCGAAGTATTCAAACGCGAAATTTGGTCGTATGGCATAAGTAGTGAGCAATTTTTGGTTGTGTTATGTTAATAAATTGTTTTTTTTGATTCAAATTGTGAATATACGAATGGCTATATTTTAAAATTGTTTGTTTCTTGAATTGGTGAAAGTTCAAGTAAATTTGTTTTGCAAACGTAATTTTGCGAGGTTGTTTGTGTTTGAATTTTGATTATGTTTGTTAAATTTTGCTTGAGCAATTTTTGTCTATGTTATGTTAATAAATTGTTTTTTTGGATTCAAATTTTGAATATACGAAAGGCTATATTTTAAAATTGTTTGTTTCTTGAATTGGTGAAAGTTCAAGTAAATTTGTTTTGCAAACGTAATTTTGCGAGGTTGTTCGTGTTTGAATTTTGATTACGTTTGTTAAATTTTGCTTAATATTAAGTGGTTATTACTGTAGTCATGTTGTTTTTTTTATTACCATGGTTAGTAGAATTTAAATTTTTTTAAATTCACGCATCCGTATGTTTTGTGGGATTTTTAAAATTACGAATGGTTTTATTGTTTAAGATTCGTTTGTAATTTAAAATAACTTTAAAATGTTGTGAAGTGGTTGGAATGGCTATCTTTCTTTATTGAATTTTGGTTTGGGTGGATTTGGAAATGTTTACCAAATTTTTCTGGTTTAAGTCGTGTTTACAAATTGTTAAATTTATTTATTTGGGAAAGGTAGGGAAAAAAAAAGAAAAAAAGACAGGCTGAGCCGGCTGTGCAGCGTGGTGGGCCGGCCCATCAAGCGTCCCAGCCCAGCTCAACCGCGCGGTGACGTTAGTGGTGACGTCACCGTGACGGTGGCTCGGCCGCGGTGGCGCGGCGGACACCGGCGGCGAACGCCGGCGTCGCAGCACGCGTGCCTGGGCGCGTTGTGTGCGCCTCGTCACGGGGAGGGCTTTGGCGGCGGCGCCGCCCCCTATTGGATGCCGGAGAGGCGCCGGCGGTGGCGAGAAGCGGCGGAGGACCGCGGCACGGCGCCGACGATCCCGCGCGGTGCGGCCATCCTGGCATGTGGTGGTCGGGCAGGAGGCGGAGGCGACGGCGGCGGTGCTCGTGGTGGTCGTGGATCTGTGCGGGGAGGTCGGGAACGGCGGCGAGAAGCGGCGGCGGCGGCGGCGCTGCGGGCCGCGCGGGAGAGGAGAGGGGAGGTGGGAGTTTCTGACGATTTTTCGCGAAGGACCCTGCAGTTTTAGGAAATTGTAAAGAGGTCCTCCTCTGTCGTTTGGTACACGTTATGCTGGACTGCGGGTTTGATTTTCGCTTTCCTGAAGGGTTTTTTTGCAAAACTGGCACGGGAGCGTCCCGCGGGCCGTCCGATCGTCGCTGGACGGTCGCACTGTAGCTACTGTTCCACCTACAGTGCCCGCGGCCGTCTCCTGGCCGTTGGATCGCCGATCGGACGGCCGAGAGGCGGCCTGGCACTGCTACTTCGCAGCTACAGAAGCTACAGTGGGCGATTTGCTTCACGCTTTTATATATAGTTAGTATTAGTGGAACACAGATCGTCTACGCCAAATATCTCCTAGGCCATATATACTCAATTCCATATCTACACATTCTACTATATACAAGAAGAAACCGCTGCCTGTCATTCGTCCACGTCGCCGGATTCCCCTGGCCGTCAGATCGCCACGACGGACGGCTCAGATGGCTCCACGCCGCCCCCATCCCGCGATTTACTGTAGCTGGCGATTTTTGTCCAATCAGGCGACGCCACGTCGCTCCGGTCACCGGCCGGTCGCCCCAGTTCCAGCCGGTCGCCCACCCAGTCGTCGCTCCATTTTCTACAAAAACCCTCGCAACTCCGCAAATTAACGCGCGCCCTGGTTTCCTTGAGGAGAGGGACCAATCCGTAATTTTCCGAAACCACAGGGGCCCCTCAAGAAAATGGTCCGCGCAGCTCCTCTCTCCCCTCTCTCTCACGCGCCGCCCGCGGGATCGCCGCCGCCGCCGCCTCACGCCGCCGCCGCTCCGCCGCTCCCCTCCGGATCGACGGGCACTGAGCGCTCCGCCGTCTCCGCCTCTCCCTTCTGCCCGAGTATCGGCCGCCAGGACGCCGTGGCTGCGCCGGGATCGCCGCCGCCGTCCGCGCGAGTCTCCGCCGCATCCTCGCGCCGCCGGCGCCGCAACGGCGACCCAAATGGGGCGGCGCCGCCACCTACGGGTCGAGCGCGGCGAGACGCGTCTGACGAGCCCGCGCCCGCGTCCCGGAAAGCGGAGGCGCCAGCGTGACGTCACCGCGTCCTGGGCTGCTCCGTGGGCTGGGCCCGGGCTACGTGTGCTGGGCCGGCTGGCAGTTTTTTTTTTCCATTTTTCCCCTGTTTTATTACTTTCCAAAAAAGGTATCTTTTCAAATATAACTCCAAATAAAATTCAAACCAATTTTTAAGAAATTGGAAAAATCAAACTATCCTTTCCAAACTTCTCCAAATTATTTGGAAACTTGAAAACTTTATATATTACATAAAGGCTATTCCATTGTATTTTTAAACTCAAATAGAATCCAGCAAAATAAAATCCGCAATATCAACCAACATGATAAATCCAGTAAAACAATGTGATCCAGCCTACTCCAAATTATTTGGAAACTTCAAAAGTTCAAATATTGCATAAAAGCTATTCCATTGTTTGTTTTAAACTCAAATAGAATCCAGAAACATAAAATCCGCAATATCAACAAATATGATAAACCCATTAAAACAATTTGGTATAAAAAACTTACTTACATAAAGTTTAACAAAGATGTGAAAATGAAAATATGACAAATGTTGTTTTAAACTCAAATAGAATCCAGAAACATAAAATCCGCAATATCAACAAATATGATAAACCCAGTAAAACAATTTAGTACAAAAAAAATTACTTACATAAAGTTTGACAAAGATGTGAAAATAAAAATACGACAAATGTAAATGTTGAACATACTTTAAATGTAAACTTTCCCCAGATTTAAATACACACAAATCTAAACAAAATTTACATTTACAAATTTGAATTCTTTGCACCGCGATTTCCACAAATATAACAGATAGATCATGACCACAAAATCTAAGCATTCAATTAACGTCAAAACAATTCAAATATGAATAGCTCCCCAATTTGACCATTTCAAAAAATTGAACAACTTCTGAACCTAGACAATTTTTGAATTCTAACAAATTTACGATTGAATAATTCAAAATTTTAGCCCACGGGCGCGGCGGAGTCCGCGCTTATTCCCCTAGTTTGCTCAATTGCTCCAGGAAAGAATCAAAGAACGTAAATCACGAAGTGCATGCACTTGACTATACGTCTGAAGAGATGTGGTTGTGAACCTGACGGACACCATCTAGATTATTAAGAATACAGGATCGTGCACGTTAATTTCAGAGAGGGTGTGTTCTGTTTCTATTGTGTGAGTCACAAAGTTCATAACTTCTTATGTAGTTGCAAATCATAAGCTGGCCTGATTGATCCACTGATCGATCTGGTGCTATGTACAATGCTAGCTAGACGGGCTAATCGATATGTGCCGGAAGCTCGACGTGTAGCAACATCCATTAGCTGAACCCATGAGATTACTTTTCGGGGAGTTGTAGCCAGCCGGGGATCGGCAGCAGCGACGAAGCCGACGGACGACGAATTTAATTCCTGGGTTATTAGCTATGTCTTTTCCAAGCACGAAATATTCACATACAAGTGTTTGTTCCTGATTTGTTTTATGAGCGTTCTGGACTGTGTACTAATTAACTTTAGGTTCTCTAGCAAAAATTATGTTGTTTTGCAGCTTATTAGATATGTTTATTTGAAACTTTGGTTATTGTTCACCGCCAGTATCTTATTAGATCGAGAACTAACTAAAACTAATCATCCGTTGGATTTATGTGCTGCAGATCCAACTAGAGAGATAAATTTAGTTTTGTGCACATAAGGTTTGCAGTACAAGGAGTTTAATTGTCTGTAGAATCAATTTTTTCGGATCCCAAGCATAAGAACCGTATAGTTCCTTTGATGCTTAAGCGGAGCCCTCTTTGCCAAGCGTAACACTCGGGAATAACGTTGCCCAGTCTTTTTGGGCTTCAACCAAGTGTTATGTATGCAGGGCATACAACTGTTTTTCTGTAGTTATGGATGCAAAGAGTTGTTCGAACTTATCCTTGAGGGCATGTTTCAGGGTTGACCAACGAATTTCCTCTGTCAAAGTATGCTGGACTCACCGGCATGTCCTTATTTATAGTTTTTTCTTGCATAATTAGTTGTATTCGTTATGATCAGGTTTGTTATGCAAGGTTAGCTCGCCTACATGAGCCTATTTTCCAAGGTTAGCTCGCCTTACATGAGCAGGTTTGTTATGAAGAACAGAGATGATCTCAAACCAAGAGGTAAATTTATATTCATGATTTATGTAAGAAAATACTCTTTCAATCTTTTTTCTCCTATCAGGAGTATAACTTTTTTTTGACAGCTTTTCAAGAAAGATGATGGTTTGTTATGAAAGGAGCCTGAGCTAGAGCAGACCATGTTGCAGCGGCCTGTTATCCTTCCACCGTTGGAAGAGGGCAGTGTGCGCTGCTCTGTGAAGCCAGCCTCACGCAGTGCCTGCCACTTCAGGGACAGAGAAGCCGAAGCCTGAGTATAACTTGATCTGCGCAATGCACTCTAAGAGTAGAAAAAAAGGGAGTAACATCATAATTATTATTTTAACTTTCTCTTACAAGGCATTTGTCCAATGATATTAAAGGAATTATAACCTCTCATGCTTGAGGTTGAGGATAAGAAATAAATCCTGTAAATGCACCTCTGAAAGTAGAAAAGATTCCTAAGTTTTTCTTACAGGTCGCATGTGTCCAATGGTATTAAATGAATTATAATCTCTCATGCTTGAGTATAAGAAATAAATCATGTAAACATTCAACCATTGACAAACAGTAGAAAGTACCATTAAGATTGTTTGCGTGCATCCAAGTTACTTTTGTAAGAATTAACTCACCAGTTATACCTAAAGCTAGGGCATCTGCATCAAAAGACGCAAGCAAACTCTTAGTCGTCACGGAGGACCTAAAAAAACGTCATGGAGGACTCTTATTGACTTCGATGAGAGAAAACATAATAAACCCTCTGCAGTAGAAGATATATAGACAATTTGGTGACTTTTGACAACTTTCTCTTCATTACTGCTATTAGCTGTTTATAAGCTTGATGTATCGTATAAGTAAGTTTAGAATAAAATATCATGTAGCACGTTCTTACACGTGATTGAGTAGTTTACTCTACCAACCATGAGTATATTTTTTGAAAATAAAAAGTTACTATATAATATTGAATATTAATATGTGTGTTAAATACTAGCCCGTGCAGGTGCACGGGTTAACGACTAATCAAGAACGAAGATCAAGTTTCGACCACGCCAAATTTTATTTTTACAATTGGCAACCTTAGAACTAACGACATAGTTTCCCTTAAGGTAAAAGTTCTATAAAATTAGCTCGTTTTATACCTTTGCAACCAGCTGTCCGTTGAGCAAGAAGTCCCCACGCCATTGTTGAAGCTATCGACATCTTGACCACCATCTTGGCCATTGCACTCTCCCTGTCCCCTCAGATCGCTCTGAGAGTCGCCCACTGTTTCGCTATCGGTTTCTTCCGGAACAATCTCCAGAAGCCTGTATCCACAATTTATCCGAGGTCTCAACACGGCGTGACAAACAAGAAACGAAGATAGATCTGACAAGTACAAATTGAAAATACCTGCTACAGCTTGCACCATTTTGCATGCTAGCCTTGTTCTAGCCTTGTAATCTCGCCTGGCCACCGGATTCAGCGACCACGGGGAAAAATTGTGGAGATTCCGACGAGGAGCCCGCTCCCTGCTCCTTGCATAGCCGAGAGCTAGAAGAACGATAAACAGTAACACCATCTCAGGGGGGTCCTAATTAATTAATGTTTGTCTCAGGGGGGACATTTATTGCATGATTAATGCATCATGCTCGTACTCAAACCATCATCTTTCGTCACGGAGCTTAACCAGACGATGGGTATTGTCGTAAACCCTAACATCCATATCATGGTGCACTCACTAACAACACACCATTTCTTTTTACCATACAAACTACATGACCAAAATGTCGTCACCATTCAGTCAAGTAAAATATATTCATATTGATTTCATGTCCCAGAACCGCCAAACGTCCTAGCATGTTTCTTTTTGTTATACAAAGAACCAAATTTCAAAATTTATCAACTGCTCAAACACATCTGAACTGATGTTTTACACAACAATTTTTTTTCACCAGATCCCATAAGTTAAAAAATGGATGTTTTTACTCACTCGTTTGACCCTCACTTTCCTTGACTTGTGGGGTCGGCCTGGCGCTCTCGTGGACCGGGCAAGTGGGGACAGGGTGCGAATTAAGTGGGGACAGGAAGCAAGTTAGGTGGGGACATAATTTCAGTTTAAGCGGGGTCTCGGCCCCAAGATTAACACGTCAATAACTGAATTAACTGATTAGGGAACGTGTGTTGATTAGTACGTTGTTAACACTGAAATTAAACTGAAATTATTATTCATAGTTACGGGAAACAGAAACTGAAATAGCAACTACGTCGTAAATACTGAAACTGAACGGAAATTCGGATTCACAATTACAAATCGGAACTGAAATCACGATTAGCAGGAGATTAATATTCCAATTTACACCGATAACAAAAGATGCCGGCGGCTGTTACAGAAGATTAGCAGGGCTTTATGCAATGTTACTACGCCGGCGGCGGCCTTAAACTACTACTAATCAGTAGCAGTGCATTAGTTTACTTGCTACTGCTACTGCTACTACGCCGGCCTCGGCCTCTGCTCCTACATGCGCCGGCTCTAGGCTGGTGGTTCGTCGTCGTTGCCGTCAGAGTCGTCGGAGTCGCCGTCCTCCTCGTCCTCATCCTCCTCCTCCTCGTCGTCGTCGTCCTCCTCCTCCTCCTTCTCCTCCTCGTCGTCGTCCGAGTCGGAGTCAGAGCCGTCGCCGTCCTGCAGCTCCAACTCCGGGTCCGAGTCCTCCTCCTCGGACCCGTCGTTGTCGTTGTCGTTGTCATCGAAGTCGGGGTCGGAGTCGGCGCCATCGCCGTCCTCCCCCTGGTCGTCGTCGTCGCCCTCGCCGTCGTCGTCGGAGCCGGCGTTCTCCGGCCAATGCCCGTGGCCCTCTTCCCACCACGGGATCGGGTTCCCCTCGCTGTCGGAGTCGCTCGGGATGGCTTCGTTCTGCCACCACGGATCCATTGCAGAGAAGGGTGGTTGTGGTTTTCGGGATTGGAGAGAAGAGAGAAAATGAGGAACCGCAATGCAATGGGATTGGGGTTTTTATGCGTGAAGGGATATTGATGAATTCACTGCCGCCGGCGCGTAGATTGATAACGGCATGCGGCACCGAACAGGCGGTTCGCTTCGTTTTCTTCCCATTGCAGTTGGAAATGACAACACAATTTACAGATTTATATTCGCAATGATGACACTTTGTGACCGCGCTTGACATCTTGTCGAAATGACATGCCTGTAAATATTCACCACGTCATTTGCTGCATATTGACGTGTGGAGTACAAGTGTCGAACAGTTGATGTGCGTCGTGGTTCTAGTAAAAAATTAGTACAGTTGGAGACGATGTGAGACATCTAGACGTATCGGAATCTTTTTTTTGTGAGATCTGCGTCGGTGCATCCGTGTCATCAAACCAAGCGTGATCTGGACACGAACCGTACGTGAACTGCCACCCACAATGTGCGCTCTGTGTATGTGCGCGATCTGATCGTGTGTACATCTTGTTTATCATCTTGAATCGATAGTATACGACACAAGATGACTATGTGCGTAGGATTTCTTTTTTTTATTTGAAGTTCATTTCAAATATCAGTCAAAGTAGCTTTGACCAACATTAAACAAGTTTTGACCAACATTAAACAAGTTTGAAACATGAAAATGGAAAACTATGCATGGTTCCTTCTTAGTCACTCTAAGCTGAAACTTTGGTGAGGTGTTTGAACATTTCATGTTGCAAATCCAGAACCCATTATCATCAAACTTGAGTTCATACGGCATAGTTCGAGTATATCACCTTAAAATACATGAACTTTTCATCTGAATGTGTATAGACCTTGTTTATCAACTTGAATCGCTAGTATATGACACTAGACGACTATGTGCGTAGGATTTTCCTTTTTCTTGACTTTTTTGAATATTTGAACCTCATTTCAAATTTCGGGCAAACTAACTCTGACCAACATTTAATCCAGTTTTGAAACATGAAATTTGAAAAACGAAGCCTCGGTCATTATTAGTCACTTCAAAATGTGGAAAACATGAATGCTACGAAACGTAGAACGGACACTTTCCCAGTGGAGAGGGATTTGTTAACTCGGCACATTGCGGTACACATGTAACTTTTTTACGACACTTTTTGAACTATAAAACACACCGGTAAAAGTTGTCACTAACCCTAACAGATGTCGTTATTTGACGATTCACAATTCACAGTGCATGTTTTAAACCACACGTCACGTGTTTTGCTTGCAAATAAACACAACTTTTGTGTTTACTTTGAGAATTTTTTATCGCAATGACATGTGAAACGACGCTTCCCAGTACACACTACGTACATGTCTCAATAGAGGACGTGTACACACTGCGTGTCCAGCGTCACAACGTTTATGTGCGGTAGTATCCATGTTCAGTAAAATTCAATGCAGCGATGCTTCGGGGTCCTTCTACTGGGCGGGTTAATGCTGTTAGGTGCAACTGCTCCGGCTTCTTCACGACGCTCCTTTATTAACCGCAGATGGTGAAGCTTGCTTGTTCATCGTCCATCCACTCTTCTCTACCCCGACCATTTACCTTTCTCTCATCAACTGTCTGTAACCTCCCACAGAAGTTCCCATGGATCGGGAACAGTTCGAGTTGCTAGGACTAGCCCAGCCAAGAATCGCTTCAGGTGCTGTCCGGTTCCTTGGTCCAAGGCCATGGAACATGGGCAACACCGTGCAGTTCTTCGCATGGGGAGGTACCCTCTCCACCTGGCGCACTGCTCAGATCTATCTGAGCCATGTCTCCGGTGAGGACATGGCAAAGCAGAAGCTCCATTCTGGCGCAGACGGCAATGGGCTGTACGCATTGCTCGAGGAAGAAGGAGCCGCAGGACGGCTCCACGGCGATGTCTACTGGGTTGGCGACACCCTCCTGTGATGTGTCAAGGTCAACCCCAACCTGATGTACGACTGGGGTCTCCCGCTCATCCAGCCCGTTGTGCGCGTCCTCCACGTTGCTCGCTAGAGTGACCCCCAATGGGACACTAGTTCCGTCTATCTAGATCCTCTTTTATGTTTTCGTTGTGTCAAGGTCATGTAATCGTTTCTGTCTGTTTTTATTTGTCCCAACCATGTATTAAGATCTCATGTGGTTATCGAGTACTAATCTCTATGTCCCTGTTTATACTTTTGCTTGTCATGTCATAATTTCAGCAAAACGTTCACACTGATTTGAATCGCAACGCCGTCTCTACGATTATTTCTTCTGCACGCGTGGAATGTTTGTGTTATTTACGAGAAATAATATCACGCCAACAAATAAATATTTTTCCTTTTTTTTACGGAAGAAATAATTTTCCTCGTTTCGGAAGACTAAAACACTGTCATCATTGTTAACAGCAATTTGTGATCCTGAAAGCCTTTTTTCCATCATCGTACTAAACAGGAAGCCCACAAACAGGCATCACGAACATAGCAGCCCTGCGCCAGGTTCAAAAACAAATCCAGCCCTGCGTCAGCCAACGAACATGTCCCGAGATGTCCCAGTGACGCACATCGTCCGACATTCAATGCGTATTCGCTCCTGTATTCAACCATTTGTCCATTTTCCCCACATTTCCCTCACATTTCAGAAATAAAAAATGCTACCTTGTCCATGGATCGCGAAGTCACCATTCAGGCAAGTACCTAAGGATTACCCTAATCTCAGATCGATCTGCCATGGCGCCTGCAGCAGCTAGCAAACCATGCAAAGACCAATGCCATCGTACCAACCTGTGTGCTGAACTGTTGATCATGCCGACCGTTTGGCACCTCACCATCGTACAGGACGCCGAGTCCTGAGTACTCAATCTAGAGGTACGCCAGCAATTCTACGCATAATGGACCAGTTGTCATTGAGCACGTTATGCAGTATTGTCAAGCCTAGTAAAATCGCTAACCAAGATCAGCAGCAGTTTTCCACTCAATCGAGGTAGGAGTGCTAGCAGAAATCTTACAATTTCATTTATACTAGCATAGGAAGTTGATAATAAATTGTATATTTGTGAGCCCCGTTATTCTGGTTAAGGCTCTAAATTTGTGAGTTGTCCAATATTGACGACTTGACAAGTACCTAAGGATTTATAAGGGGAAAATGCCTTGAGTAGCTCGATGAACAGCGATTTTTTTTACTCGCTTGAGCATCGCCCCCCTATATCTAAATCCTGGCTCCGCCCCTGGCTGCTTCCTCACAACAACATTTCCATGTTTCTTTTTGTGTGCATTACCTTTTGTCGTTGATGATTGGAGACAAGAAAGCAAGTGACAGACCAACTGTGAGGGCATGAAAAGAGCTAATCCTTTATTTGGTCCTCAACTATTCTCCCGAAAACTTTGCCTAATCTTCAACATAATAGAGTTGCTGTCGTGGTGGTATCACGGCAGATGCCATAGGATCGCTTAAGTTGGGGGCCGATGGACGCTGGTGGCACCGGGGAGGGATAGCGCGCTAAGGAGCGCACACAGAAAACACACCGCACACCACAATCTACCCAGGTTCAGGGCCCTCGTGAGGAGGTAAGACCCCTAGTCCTGTCTGTCTCTCTCTGTATATCAAGATCTCAACAAAACACAAGTGCTCCTCGAGCTGTATGCTCTCCGCTATGGTGAAGAGCTCAAGGAAGAAGAAGCAACTATGGGGGAAAAGATCTCTCAAAGCATCGTCCCTCACGCAGGAGGGGGAAGGGCCCTATTTATAGGCTAACCCTAGCAACGGTCTTGCCTCCGTACAGCACTGTAACCACGCACTCCTGCATCAGCCCCTGTGTCATGATTGTGTCCTCTGCACTGGACAGGACGTGGCCTGCCCATGCCTTGTACCCTGGTCCAACGCACGCCCGTGGTCAGCGGGTAGGTGTCACCTCGTACCCGCACCATACCGTTCTGCCACGCTCCAGTGTCAGGCGGGATGTGACAGAAGTATTGACTTCTATCCGACACAAGGTGCCTCTTCTCTTTTAACCCGGCATGGATATGCCGGATTCTCCTTCCTTGACTATTCTCCCCTGCACATAAGAGAAGACACGAAGATACCAACATATTTATGTCGGTCAGCATATGTCGGTTTGCACCGTCATTATATCTCGGCCCCTTCTGGGCCTGGTTAAGTCGGTTAATACCAACATCATATCTCGGCCCCTTCTGGGCCTGGTTATGTCGGCTTTACTGTACCTCGGTCAACTCTTGGACATACTTTATACCATATCTTGACCCTACCCGGGGGTAGCCCCCCGACAGTTGCCAAGTGGGGATAGCTAGCTCTAACCTGTTCACATGTGTGAGTTTGTGATGAATAGACATGCGAAGTAGTTTGCTTACATTCGGCTATTCCACCCACCTGATTAGGTTTTGTTATCATCATGCTCAGCCACAAATTTGGGTAAGAGAGAATATGTACTACTGAATTAATTAATAGTCTCACTTTAAAATCTCATGGATGTGATACTATACTACGGGGCAAGCTTCTGCCGACATGATCAACCACGTAAGATAACTTGTACAATTTGCATCTGATCTTAATTAGGAACATGCATCACAACTATCACTAGTCAGTGTCTATGTCTCAGTAGTTGAAAGGTCAATTATATATGAGCCTTTTCTTCTAAACGTTTTCAACCACAATAGTTTATTACAACCTGTCTCTATTGGTAATACCACATAAAGCTACAATTATATACGGAGTAATTCAGTTATACTACAACCACCGATAAAAGAAATGGAGCTTTGGACTTCATCAGCAAACATGGCTGCCATTGAATTTTCTTTTTTGATCATTTTGGTGTGATTACACTATACTCACACAAAGGATATAAAACTGAGAAGACTTCGTATGCAAGAAACGTCATGTTTCACCGAAAATCAAGACAACTTTTACCTGTGAACACTTCAGTAGATCTTGGGCAGGCAGCTGGTGTGTGTGCATGCTTTCCTCCTTACTTTTAGTCAGTCAGTTCTTCTTTCCACCCGCAAGCTTTTTACTTGTCATCACTTCAGGTGCCTTTTAATTCGCAAAAAGAAAAAAAAGATAAGGCACTAGTAACAGATAACTAAAGTGTTCCCGCCTTTCATCAGTTTAAAAGGAGAGATAGTACGACAAGTTGGTAGTGCTGACACTTTGGAGCACTTGGAAACAATGTAACTTTTGAGTCTGTTGGTGCGTTTGTTTCCCACTGCTGGGGGAAAATAAACCTTTTATGGTGACCAAAAGGTGCCTTTACGAAAGAGAATGGCCACTGTACTACTAGCAAAGCAAGCCAGCTTTTTTGGAAAAGCACGTTATCTATATCCTTCCAACTACATGGTCATCCTATTCAATTGTTTGGTTTCCCTCACTTACCCAAATTGATGCATCAAATTTCCGGGAGAAATTCTTGGAAAAAAGCTACTCATCCACTCTCAAAGTAAGTGGAGTCCTGTTAGGTTGCAAAGGAGTTCTACTTTGGGATTCTATTCTAGGAGTATATTTTATTTGCCTACTTATATATCGATAGAAAATGATGTGACGTTATTTTAGGTTAGTTCAACCATGGCCTGCAATTATGCAAAAAAAAGGAGCACTATACACAAGCAAAGATAACATTTTTTTCTTTTAAAAGGAAGTTGGAAGCCCCGTGTCTGCATCCAAAATATGTACACGGTCCAATTTTCTTGAAACTGAATCACAATGATACACAATGGTTAGGCTCGTTGTCCTTCCCATCCTCGTCATGCTTGTCATCCTTGGACGAGAAGCACGATGATTGGGAGCTCAATCTCATGCTGAGTTCAGGCGCGATAACGTAGCATGACATAACATTGAATCCGACTAGAGGTGCCCTCGCCGAGTACCAGATCTAACGCGCCGAGGAGGTGGTGTTCGACTCCGACCACCGGGCCGCCATAGCCCTCTCTTTACTCCCGGACGAGGGTTAGGGGTCTTTTGCAACGTCGTTGTCATACCCTCTCTTTGCTCCCCAGCAAGTGCCTGGGGTCAGAGGCATCAACGCTGCCAGAGGAGGTTGTTAGCTCCGTCGCCTGTGACGCTATGAACCCGCCTTGTCCAACGTAAGACCCGAAACCCTATATTGGGATCTCATTTATTTTAGATTAGAACTAATTAGCATCTAATTTTGCTTAGCACTCATTTGGTTCTAAATATACTTGTTTGTTTTGACTAACTGTTTTTGTTATAGTATTTATAGTAAATATGCTATGTTTGGGTTCTAACTTTTGCTTTTTGTGTACTAGTTCTATTATAAATATACAGTAAATGCGTTCCGTTTAGATAAAAAAAATCTAAGCCTTATTTTCCAGTTATAGTCATAGTTATTTACAGTAAATAGTTATGTTTAGTAGTTTCTAGAATTTGCTAAGCATTATTGGTGAGACTCTCACCGTCAGAAGAGGTACAAAAGGTGACTATGCCATTTCAACTATGGTGCATCTTGCCATTTCCCATGCCAGCATTATTCGAGATGTTGAAAGCAGGCAAACCCACCACCTTTTCTTGCCACTTTGACTAGTTGTCTTTGCTGGGAGTTACATATGTTTCTTTGATAACAATTTATGCAATGGACATATTTTGCAGCCATTAACTCAAAATCCATGATATACTTTTCTGGAACAAAGAAAAGTCAGCATACTAAAGTTTGAGGTCTATTCATCAACACTCGGCAGCAACGGCTTGGTTGTGACAAAAACGATGGGTGCACTCGGCCGCAGACTTGGAAACTAAAATGCAAAAAATCTCGGCGGCCACACGAGTCTTTGAAGAGGATCGGATCTTTGGGAATCTTCCGAAGTCGCGGCCTAACTTATTAATGTTGATGACAAGAGGTTTTGGCATTATGGGCATGGCCGGCCAATACCTTTTTCCGCGTAGCTCGCTTGCAATGATGTTTCCTACAGTGACACGGGAGAATATAAGTAAGATCATGGAGGCTGATGGATAATAAAACTAATAAAGCAGGCGTTACGCACTAAGGTGGTCATCCATTCTATGGAGAGGCTAGCTAGCTACAGCCTTCAGATACATCGCATTCGTACGAACTACGAAACATCATTCGCTGGGAGAAGCTTGCTAGTTGTGCACGCTTCTGATTACGGTACTAAGCAAGTTGCTAGGGAGCAGGGAGTAAATTAAATTTCATGGATGTTAAGGCAACTGAAAATGCTAATACAAATTGTTGAACGAACAGTTTGGTTGGTCATGTACTAGTCCCTCTAATTCACAATGTAATCCTAGCCTACACATTGTGGAACTAGTACTTGTCACCTACTCTCCGTTTTTTAATATAAACTCACATATTGGCTAGGTGCACACCCAAATAAGTGTACATATACATTAAAAATGTGTACATACATACACATGTGAATGTGGACAAAAGCTAAAATAATTTATATTTATAAAAGAAGGGAGTATCTTGTTGACCCACTAGAGCTTATGAAATTCATCAATGCCTTGCTAAATTAGGGTTTATTTTATCTGTGATTTTTTACCGTTGGACATATTAATCAATTAATTTTTAGCTATAAACATTTAGTTTAGGACAAACTTTTTTAGGAGTCCATCCGTTCTTAATTATGAAATGTTTTAGGAAGGGATGGCGTTTCAGTGTGCATTATTTTCATTTAAAATACACCCTAAAGAGTGTAGCATTTTACCTTTATCTTTGTGAAGTCGGCAGCAGTCAAGCTGAGATTTTGTGGTGCGTGCAGGAAACCTACCGTGTCCGGCGTCCCCCTGGTAACATAAAATCGTGTGGCCATTTGCAAGAAACACTCCTCTTTTCCATGGATCGATCGGTTGCCTGCGAGCCCCGGCAGCTGCCAAGGTTGTTTCCATCGATGACACCTTCCACAGGTAGTCACGCGTGTTCCCTCCCCCCTTTGCTGTTTCGAATGGGACGCTAGCTGGCTTCAGGTTTCTGAACAAGCTAGCTTTCCCGAGTTGACGCGCCCGAAAAGTTCCACTGATCTATTCCAGTTGCTGGCTGTATATATACCGATCACGCGGTAAAGACTTGTACTGTACTATTTCCAAATCGGCTAGTACACTCTCTTTTTAGGTCCTCAACGGTGTCAGGCAGTACCCTTACTCCTGTTCGCCTTGCTAAAGTAGAAACTCGTGTTCGCCTCTCTTCACCATTTTGATCAGGACGCTGCTTTCCCGATTCGACGAGTCCGCATTTCCGGGCAAAGTTGAGTAGAAACTAAAACGGCCGCGCCCGCGCGTGCAGTGCATCCACATTTCCGGGCAACTGCGTACTAGTACGTCAAACTGACAAGACCTCCTCTTTTGTTGAGAGCTCCTCGATCGTGCAGTAGTAGCGAGTCGTCGAGAGCTCAGCTGATCGATAATGACGTCAAGGCGTCAACCCGCAAGCTCGGTCGGTCGGTCGGTCAGCCCTCAGCCCACCCATCTATATACGCATGCCCTTTACTCCAACGCGGTTACATTGCTAGCCATGCATGCATGCAGCGTCCAGCCAGTACTATATATGTCGACGACTCCAGCCAGCATATTCGTTTTCCCACGTAACCGCCAATCTAAGCGAAAGGCGGTATTTGGCACGGAGTATGTGGTGCAGCCGTGCTCCACCGAGTGCAGTTGTGATGACTCGCTGCCGACTTCCTTGACCATGAACATCATCATGATCCCTTCGTGGAGAGGCTGTGCCTGTGCGCACGAGGTAGGAGTACTAAAACAAGTATCTAGCCAGACACTCTGAGACGGTCTTTAAAACATACTCCCTCCGTTCCAAATTAATTGACTTTGTCTTGTCCAAATATGGATGTATCTATACATGTATGGTGTCTAGATACATCCATGTGTAACCAAATGTATGTCAATTAAATCCGAACGGACAGAGTACTCCGTAAACCATCTTGTGTGGCGACCTCCATTCACGTCCGTAGCAGGGCGACATGTGTAGATCGTGTTTGGCTGCCTACAGGCTTGTAACAACGGTGGGTTCGACCAGTCGCTGACTGTCCCGAGAGACCGTGTTGTTTTCCCGTCAGTTACCTCTAGCTGATCGTGTTTAGCTCTGCATAACAATCAAGTCAGCCATGGGCCAGGTGTGTTGAGTGCCTTATTCGGCTGCAACCTAGTTGTGTCAACCGATGTCTTCTACTTCTTCCACTCTGAGGTCCGTGTGCTCTCGTTCTCCTCTCTGCAAAACTCTAACTCTATATGGCCATTGGTACCAAAGCCTAGACTGCCGTTGCGCCATTTGGTGTCAAATCTTTCCACTAGTGGAAACAGGGCCACTGGTCCCGGGTCGTAAGGGCCTCTAGTACCAGGTGTCCACCCGGGACTAGCAATGCGACCCGGAACAATAGGCTCCCACGTGGTCGCGGAGGCGCGGGCGTGGTGGAGGACCTCTAGTCCCGATTGGTCATACGACCCGGGACCAAGGACCTCACACGTGGCAGCCTGTAATTTTTTGTTTTTCCTCCCAATTTAATATTGAAATGGTGCAAAAAAATATGCGTTTAATTAATTAAAAAACAGAAACTACATATAACATATCAAAATGTACATAAATAAAAATATGTTCACGTCTATCCGGTTACATGGAGATGCTCATAACCGGGACTAGAGCCCGTCTATTCGATTACACGTGTGTGGAGATCATAACCGGGACTAGAGCCCGTCTATTCAATTACACGTACGGAGATCATAACCGGGACTAGAGCCCGTTTACACTGGAGATCATAACCGGGACTTCACCGCTAGTCTCCATTGTATGTTCCTTTTGAAGGTATGACATCGTTGAGCAGAAACCCCGCAAGTTTCTCTGCTAGTGCTTGAAAGCGCTTCAATAGTGGTAGTTTCTTCCGCATTGAATCCTTCACGTATAAGAAGGAGATCAATACGAATATCCATCATGAGTAACAAAAAATATGAATGAAACTGAAGACAATTGATGGTAATAAAATAAAATTATGAATATATTTGTTCACGTACGTCCACATGTGTCGACGTATTTGCATTTCGCTCAGTGACCGCACGACGAATCCACTCGCAAACGAAATATCCACATAAATTGGTCCCCTGTGGTTGCCTCTCGATGTGCTTTACGAGAATATAATTCAATCAAATCATAGTCAACATATAGTGGTATTGAAAACTATAAATAAAGAGATGCGCGAACCTAGCTAGACCGTACTACCTACCTGTGGGTGAATAAAAGTCAGCTCTTCTGCAAATGAACCCTTTGTCCTCGCTTTGAATTGTTTCCAAACCCTGCCCGGCAAAAACAAAGAATAAATGAGTTATTAGTTACTTGATATCTCTGAAATCAATAAGAGAGACTGATATAGTGCGATAATGTTTGAAATTACCTTTGGAGCGTATCTATAATACTTTTGTAGCTCTCCTTAGGCCAGTCCAATGAGTCGTAGATTTGAACTCTTGATCTATCAACTTCAATGACTAGCAGAATGTAATGTTCGATGCGCATGATTATATACACGTCAGTAACTCATCAGTTACACTTAATTTGTACAAGCAAGTAACACTCTCTTACCTGAAGTAGTAAGGAAACATTATCTGCACCTTGAAATGTTGCTTCGTTAGGGCCTTTAGCAAGTTCTTCTTCGTGTCCTTCACGTGGTTTTGTAGTGTCCTTGCATTAACTCGTACTGGGTTAACGAACCCAAAGCCATAGATGCCCTTTCTTTCACATTCATCACTCTTCATTCTGCATAATACCGTAGTGAGCATAGTTAGCGATGTCAATGACCGAGCTGAGAGCTAAAGACTTTATCTTTTTTGGAAATAAATGAATTGAATCACTTACAGACAGTAGGCACTGACGAGAGCCAAGTCGAGGGCGTCAAGGTTGTATACGTACCAGAGTTCTTCGAGCTGAATTGTGAACATGTCTTCACCCGTGAAATGATTTTTTGTAACTTTCACAGAGATCAAAAATTCATCAAATTCCTTTGTGGTTTTCATGTACCAACTATGGAATTGTCGCAGACATGTCGGTAGAAACTTTATCTGATCACCTCGCAGCAGGGACCTCCCACATTTCCATTTCCATGAATCATCTACATCCTACGGAAGGAGATCTTCGTAGTCCAGTTGAGCAAGAGTAATACCAGCATCTGCAGCAATGTCCTTCTTGAAGGATAAACTAGGAATTAGGTCCGTCGCGGAGCCATGACCAGTGGGTATAACTACGAGCGGGGCTATCGACTTGTTTGCCTGTTGTCCGAGCTGGGCAACGTCTCTTTTCCCTCTGGCACTACTACTTCCCGTCTTGGGAGAGCTACTACTTTTACTCAGAGCTCGTAAATAGTTATCTGGCTTATTTTTCTCATATTGCGATGGTTCCGTGAGGAATCCAGTAGCCCAATTTTTTTCGGGGCTCAGGAGTCGGCTCATGCGGCGGCAGGGTCGGCTCATGCGGCGGCGGAGTTGGCTCATGCGGAGTGGGCTGACGCGGCGGCGGAGTCGGCTGACTCGGCGGCGGAGTCGGCGCACGCGGCGGCGGAGACGACTGATGCGGAGACGACTAATGGTTGTCGTCCCCATCATCGTCATCAGGTGGTGAATTGTGAATTGGCAGAGACGATGGTGGCCTTGGCGCCCAGCCTGCAAACTTGATGTATTTCTTCCGCCATAGAATTAGACCACCCACGACGTCCCCTAGCACCGTCTCATCATCAGCTCTTGGGAACTCAAGGTTCAGTGATTCATATCCTTGTACAACTTGATCCACGCCGACACGAGCAAATCCATCTGGAATGGCTTTGCCAAGCCACGATGCTGTAGAGTCAACAATTAAAGCATAGCCGTCCGCCGCCTTCATGGATAAGTTAAAGACTGGGACATGCAGCTCAAAAGTTGTTTTCTCCGTGATATAATCCACGGGGTAACTTGTCTCATCATCACAGACCATAACCGAGGAAGCCACGCTGCTTCTGTGATGCGATGGTTCGCCTTGACTCGCTTGTTCCAGCTGAAGAGTTGGCGCCCTTGCTCGCGCATTTGATCTATTTCCTTCTGCTTTTCCTTATAGAGAGCAACCATCTCGTCATGATTTCTTTCTAGGATCATCAACCGGTCTGATTCCTGCTGCTCCTTCCTCCTCTTTACTCTCGCTCGGCTTCTATAAGATTCACGGTCCTGGGGAAACCCTTCACTCCACGGCACTTCTCCTAAGCCTCGTGTTTGTCCTCCTTTTTCTTTGGTCCCAAGGGCCTCTGACAGCTCGTCCTTCTCTCTGTCGGAAATAAACTTTCCCTCTTTAGACTTGGCAATTAAGTCAATAATTTTTTGCTGGGGTCCGTTGACTACTTTGTTTTCATCAATTATTAACTCCCATGTTTCCATGGCATACTCCCCTCCATGCGCAAGTAGCCAATTCCTTATCCTTTTGTCCCATTCCTCTGTGACCGGGGTGAGCCCTTTTGCACGCAATTCGGCCTCAACTTTTTCCCACTTAGGCTCGGAAACTCGGTAGCCACCTGGCCCCATCTTATGGTGATATATCTTTTTCGCTGCATTATCCTTATTCGTTTTCGACCTTTTCTTAGCTAGTTCCGATTTCTTGTACTCCAGAAATGCAGGCCAGTGAGGCCGCTGCCTCTCTCGTGTGCCGGTGAAATCCGAAAGTTTCCCATCTTCATCCCACTCACGGAATAATCTGTTCTTATAGTTATTGAATTGTTGAGCCATCTTCTTAAGAGCGAAATGCTTGACTTTGTCCGTCATGGCTTTTGTCTTCACCTCATCTTCCAAGACCGGTAGGGTGAAATGTGCAATGAGCTTTTTCCAAAGCAGACCTTTGGTTCTCTTGTCGACATAGCTAACTCCTTCTAACTTTGCTGGCTTAATCCATTCCTGAGTGATGATATAAACGTTGTCCCTGACAGTGACTCATCATTGATGCACAAACTTAACTGCGTTCGGCACGGGTGCCACTGGTTGGCCAGTAACTGCATTCACCTCGTCAATTGGTAGATGCTCTTCTTGGCCCATCCCTTGGGCATGGCCTCGCTTAGTGGATTGGTTCGATGCAGAGGTCTAAAAATATGAAACATGTGTGAATACATATATGTACAAATCCGTTATTGCATCTGCTCAACATAGGCTTAATATACCTCGCCAGACGGCGTGGGTCCACCAATTTCCGAGTCCTCATCGTACTCGTTATTTCTTTGATCCGGTTCCATTCCCGGACCATAGTCGTTCAAAAACTGTGAGGCATCATCTTCTGATCTACGGTCTTCAGCTCCTTCCGCGGGATGCCGAAATTCCCCCGGTTCCCTAATGTAGGAAAGCATCTCTTCTTCCCCTTCTCTCCTTGCGAAGGGAGCATCGTCATCCATTGCTTAACTAATACAAAAAAAGAGATAAAACAATGATAGCATTAGTAGAATAATTCAAAGTAGGGAACTTTACAAATAAGCAAAAAAACAATTTAATATTGCATCTAAAAAAATGTTTCAAAAAAAAGTAACATGGGCGTATTGGGCCAAAGCTGTCCCAATCCTAGCCCAGCCCAAATTTGGGTCAGAACCGGGTCAAAGGTGGCCAGCATGGTCATCGCTGGCCCACCTGCCAGCCCCCCCCCCCCCCGCCCCACCGCCACGTGTGACCGCCCACTGGCCACGCGTGGTCAATGCTGGCCCACCTGCCAGCGGCCCAGTTCTGACCCCGCCGCCCAGCCTCGTGTTCCCGCCCCGCCTCGTCTTCACGTCCCCGCCTCGTGTTCCCACCTGGCCGCCTCGCCTTCACCCCCCGTGGTTAATGCTGACCGCCAACGGCCCCCGCCCACCCGCAGTCAATGCTCCTGGCCCACCTGCCAGCGACCCGGGACGGTTCCAGCGTGGCGGCCCACCCGACGGTTCCCCTCCCCGCGAAGGTTCCAGGGGGCCCACCCGACGGTTCCCCTCCCCACGACGGTTCCCCGTCCCTGGTCCTTTAAAAAGGGACGCGCCCGTGTGGATAGAGACACTCCACTCCACCCCACTCCCCGCGTCCCTCCGGCCATGTCTCGTTGGTTCAAGTCCTCGCCGAAGTACGAGGCCGGTGAGCCCTCCGGCCGTCGCCGTGGCCAGGGCCGCGCTCCTCCCCCTCCATCGCAGGGTGTGCGAAGGGTCGCGCCACCACTTCGTGACGCCCCCGCCCCCGCCGCGCCACCTCGTGCCACCACCACCGCCGGAGGGAGGAAGATCCGACGCCGACGCTACGTGCCGGAGCCGTAGTGCCAGTGGCACTGGAACAACGCGGCTACGCTGGATTGGTCCGACGTCCACCTCCCCGAGGGCTGGCACCTGAACCCACGGAGGATTCCGGTGCCGGCGGTCCCGCTCCCTGGGAGGAACTTGGAGAGGGAGATCACGCGCCGGCGCCGCCTCCTCCTGCCGAAGCTCCTCAACGACCCCGCCTACGGGCCGGCGTCCCCCAACTGGGAGGAGTGGCTCAAGGCCGAGCACGAGGAGCGCCGCCACTCCTACTTCGCCCCGGCACCTCGTGCCATCCCCTCCGCGTACCCAGCGCTGCCCGACGCGCTGTGGTTCGAGGAGGAGGTCCCCGAGGACAGCGACGACCCGGACATGCAGTCCGCCTATGAGGCCTCCAACCGCACCCTTGTCGAGGACGAGATCAAGCGGTGGGAGGCCGTGCTGGCCCAGGTCCAGGCTGATGCGGCCTGATGCCGCCGCTGCCACCACCGCCGCGGTACGTCGACCCGGACGAGGTCGAGCCGTGGTACTACGCCCTCGAACGCGAGGTGGCACAGGACCGGCAGGAGCAGGAGCGGCAGGGCATTCCGCCGCCGCCTCCACTGCCTCCCGGCCTCGTGGGCGAGTCGTGGGTCTGGACCGGCGGAAGCTGGTCGCCGGATCGGCCCCAGGTGCAAGAGGAGCTGCCGTGGCCATAGTGGCAGGAGCAGGCGCCGCCACCGGAGCACCAGGCACCGCAGGAACAGGAAGTGCCTGCCCACCTTTGGACCCCGCCGACCCTTGTCATCCTCGACGACTAGGCGCGGCGCCGGCGACGATGACCCCTCCCCTCATATGTAATGGCCCTAATGGCCTCCCCCAAAATGTAATGGCCCTAATGGCCTCCCCCTATGTAATCGCCGTTTGTGGCCTCCCCTAAGTATAATGAAATGGCGCTTAGGCCCTACAAATGTGTCCTTGAATTGCATTGCCAACTCTGGCGCCAGCCCCGCAGTTAGGGTTAGGGTCCGCCGCCGCCGCGCACTAGATCTGAGAGAGGGGGGACGAGCTCACCTTGGGTCGGGCGACGATCTTGCTCGGGGACGACGATCTTTGCTCGGGGCTCGGGGACGATTTTGCTCGGCCGGGGCTCGGGGACGATCTTGCTCGGGGCTACGGCCGCCGGAGCCGGAGCAGGATGGGGACGGCCGGGGCGGCGGCGGCGCGGGGACGAAATCCGGCAGCCTGGCGGCGCACGGGGCGGCATCGTCTGGAGCCCGTAGGCGGAGCGTCGATTTGGTGGACTTGGGCAAATTTTCGGCCCGAGCCACTCAAATTAGCGCCAAAAAGGCCTCTAGTACCGGGCCGTGGCTCCACCCGGTACTAGAGGTCCCTCAGGGCCGCGAAAATTTGCGCACCAAGCCCAGTGGACCTGTAGTACCGGGTGGTCACACGGCCCGGTACTAGAGGTTGTTTTTTTTAAATTTTCTGATTTCATACTTTTTTATATCTTTTGATTTACTTGTCTAAATCAAGTAAAATTGCTTTCATTTTCCTGTTTTCTGTTTTGGTTTAAAATGAAGTATCACATGCGCTTGGTTTTAAATTAAGTACTACATACGCTTAATTTAAAATCAATTCAAAAATTTATAAATCAAGTACTACATGCGCAGTGGATCATTTCACATCACAAAGTTTGATGCTACATCAAAAATTTATAAATTAAGTACTACATTAAGTACATACGCTTGATTTCATTGACATGTTGTCTTGCCTTAGAACAAAATTATATAAAAGTTTAATAAATTATTACACATCATGAACAACATCCCTATTTAGTCTTCGCTTTTTCTTTTTGTGAGACCCTTTCTTCTGATCGCTCCGTAACCATGGACAAGGGTCTGCATATAACTTGAGACTTGGGTCAGTGGTCACTTTGAAGGGCGGAATTTCATGAAACTTGTCGTAATCTTCTGACATGTCTGTCTTGTCCTCCACTCCCACGATGGTTCTTTTCCCTGAAAGAACTATGTGGCGCTTTGGCTCATCGGCTGATGTATTCACTTCCTTATCTTTTCTTTTTTTTGGCTTGGTAGACATGTCCTTCACATAGAAAACCTGAGCCACATCCTTGGCTAGAACGAATGGTTCGTTGTCGTACGCAACATTCGTGAGATCCACTGTAGTCATTCCGTACAATGGGTCTTCCTTTACCCCGCCGCCTCTCAGGTTGAACCATTTGCACCAGAACAAAGGGACCTTCAAAGAAGGTCCATAGTCAAGTTCCCATATCTGCTCTATGCAACCATAATATGTGCCTCATTGCCCATTCGTGCTCTTATCATCAAAGCGGACACCACTATTTTGGTTGGTGCTCTTTTTATCTTGGGCGTTCGTGTAAAATGTATTCCCGTTTATCTCATACCCTTGGAAAGTCCAAATAGTCGAAGATGGCCCCTTAGACAACAAGAACAGCTCATCTGAGACTGTGTTGTTGTTGTTCAGATGCGTTTCCAACCAACCGCCAAAATTCTCCATGTGTTCCTTTGCAATGGCGGAGTCATCCATCCCCGGGTTGTTAGAGCGTACAATATCCTTGTGCATCTGGATATACGGAGCCACCAAAGTGGAATTATGCAGAACTGTGTAGTGTGCTTTTGTGAAAGAATACCCGTCCCTGCATATGTATGATTTCTTTCCTAGAGTGCCTTTCCACTTAGTCTCCCCTCATGTCGCGATTCAGGAAGACCAATCGACTTAATGCCGGGAATAAAGTCAACACAAAACTCAATGACCTCCTCTGTTCCATACCCTTTGGAGATGCTTCCTTCTGGCCTAGCACGGTTATGAACATACTTCTTCAACACTCCCATGAACCTCTCAAAGGGGAACATATTGTGTAGAAATACAGGACCCAGAATGTGAATCTCGTCGACCAGGTGTACTAGGAGATGTGTCATAATAGTGAAGAAGGATGGTGGGAACACCAACTCAAAACTAACGAGACATTGAGCCACATCCTTCTGTAACCTTAATAGAGTGGTTGGGCTGATTGACTTCTGCGAAATTGCATTGAGGAACGCACATAGCTGAACAATGGATACTCGAACATTTTCCGGTAGAAGCCCCCGCAATGCAACCGGAAGCAGTTGAGTCATCAGCACGTGGCAGTCATGAGACTTTAGGTTCTGGAACTTTTTCTCTGCCATATTTATTATTCCCTTTATATTCGACGAGAAGCCAGACGGGACCTTCATACTGCTCAGGACTTCAAAAAATATCTCCTTCTCTTCTTTGGTAAGAACGTAGCTAGCAGGACGTAGACGTCCTTTATCCGTCCTCATTGGATGCAGGTTCTTTGGGTCTTTCAAAAGTTGCTGGTCCTCTCGTGCTTCCGGAGTATCTTTTGCCTTCCCATACACGCCCAAGAAGCCTAGCAGGTTCACGCAAACATTCTTCGTCACGTGCATCACGTCGATTGCAGAGCGGACCTTTAGGATTTTCCAATAGGGTAGTTCCCAAAATATAGACTTCTTCTTCCACAGGGGAACGTGGTTGTTAGCGTCCTTCGGAACAGACTGTCCGCCAGGACCCTTTCCAAAGATTACATCTAAATCCTTGACCGCATCATATATATCTTCACCACTTTGGAGGGGTGGCTTCGGCCGGTGATCTCCTCACCTTTGAAATGCTGCTGCTTTCTTTCTTAGGGGATGCTGAGTTGTAAGAAATCGACGATGACCCGGGTACACATTCTTGTTACCTACATATATACTTTCAGTGCTATCTAAACAGTGTGTGCATGCATTGTATCCCTTGTTCGACTGTCCTGAAATGTTACTAAGAGCAGGCCAATCATTGATGGTTACAAACAACAACCCTCGTAGGTTAAATTCCGCTTGTTTGTACTCATCCCACACAGGTACCCCTTCATCGCCACAACTGTAAAAGTTCATCAACTAATGGCCTCAGGTAGACATCAATGTTGTTACCGGGTTGCTTCGGGCCTTGGATGAGCACTGGCATCATAATGAACTTCCGCTTCATGCACAACCAAGGAGGAAGGTTATAGATACATAGAGTCACAGGCCAGGTGCTATGACTGCTGCTCTGCTCCCCAAAAGGATTAAAGCCATCCGTGCTAAGACCAAACCTTAAGTTCCTTGGGTCACGTGCAAATTCCTTGTACTCTGTATCGATTTTTCTCCACTGGGTCTCAACATCTCGTCGCTCTTGCGGTCTTCTTTGTGCCATCGCAACAACTTGGCATGCTCTTTGTTTCTGAACAAACGTTTCAACCGTGGTATTATAGGAGCGTACCACATCACCTTGGCAGGAACCTTCTTCCTGGCGGGCAGGCCCTCAACATCGCCAGGGTCATCTGCTCTGATCTTATACCGCAATGCACCGCATACCGGGCATTCATTCAAATTCTCATACTTCTCACCGCGGTAGAGGATGCAGTCATTAATGCATGCATGTATCTTCTGCACATCTAATCCTAGAGGGCAGATAATCTTCTTTGCTTCATACGCACTCTCGGGCAATTCGTTACCAGCCGGCAGCTTGTCCTTCACTATTTTCAGTAAACTCCCAAATCCCTTGTCAGATAAACCATTCGCTGCCTTCCATTGCAATAATTCCAGTGTGGTACCGAGCTTTGTGTTGCCATCTTCGCAAGTTGGGTACAACTTTGTTTTGTGATCCTCTAACATGCGCTCCAACTTCAACTTCTCAAGTGTAGTTTCTGCTAGGGTATGTGCATCAACGATGACCCCACGTAAATCATCATGTATGATGGGATCATCTGGTACCTCTTCATCATCAGCTTCCCCTGTTGGGTTACCATCGTATTCAGGGTACATGTAGTTGTCATCGTTCTCTTCTTCTTCGTTGTCTTCCATCATAACCCCTTTTTCTCCGTGCTTGGTCCAACAATTATAGCCGGGCATGAAACCAGAAGTTATCAGGTGGAGGTGAATGTCTGTGTTAGGTAATCCTTCTCATTCCGACATTTCTGCATGGACAACACATAAAACCATTCGGCCCCTTGTTATCCTTAGCCACATTGAGAAAAGATTGCACGCCATCCATGTACTCTTTAGAGCGTCGGTCAGCGTACATCCATGGATGACTCATCTGCAAATCACCGCTAAAACCCATTACGATAAACCAACATAATAGGAAACACCATATTCATTAATACAAGTTCATCACATTAAAACCAAAGTATAGTAGTGACCAAATGTAATACATAGTTCTCATAAAACATAAATTAATTGAAACTAGAATACAACTATCTAAAGAATTTAAATCCAACAACAAATGCGATCAGAATCGCAACTAAGGTAACTATTGAACCAACAGCATAATGATACCAAGCCTCTTGACTAATGACATATTTTCTAATCTTTTAAGCTTCAAGCGCATTGCATCCATCTTCATCTCGTGAACAGCGACGACGTCGGTAAGCTCGACCCCGTGAGCATCAACGATGTCGGCAATCTTCAAGTCCAATACCATCTTCTCTTCTAGGCATTGGAGACGAAGATCTTCACTTATCTTCAATTTTGCTTTCAAATCGTTGTTTTCTTTTTTAAAAACTCTACAATAGGGTCGGCTGGAATTTCCGGTTCAACTACCTCCTAAATAAAAATATATATATGTCAATTTGGTCGGCATGATTGTTATAAACACGAAACAAAATAAATAGTGATAAAAATATACCACATCCGAATCATAGACCGGACGAGGGCGACGGGGACGGATATCAAAACCATGACACTATACATATAAAAAACATAAGAAAATTATACAAGAAAAATAATTATGCATTCAAATCATACAAGTAATTTTTAAAATAAAATAAAAAAAGAGGCTCACCGAGGTGGTGCCGGTCACGGGATGGCGGGGGCTATCGACGGCGGTGAGGACCGAGACGACACTAAAATCCACAAATAATAAATTAATTTGAGCTCAAAATACATAAAAAAATGAACTACCTAGCTTAGGCATTTCATCAAACACCTAGGTAGCACTACAAAAATGAAATGAGCTAAACTTGTATGGAAATGGCTAAAATTCGGCCGCCGGGTGAAAGGATCAAGTGTTGCTAACCCTTGGAGAGATGGGTGCCGTCTATCTTGACAAATCTTGGAAAAAAATGGGGCTACACTTGAGCTTGAGAGAGGAAACAATGGAGATGAGCTTGAGAGTTCAAAAATGGTGGCTGGCCCGGGGTGGGAGATGATATAGCGGGACCTCTAGTCCCGGGTTGTACCATGACCCGGGACGAAAGGTCCACCCTCCAGTCTCCGCCCTGCCGCTGACTGCCTCGGTCCCGGGTGGTATCACGGCCCAGAACTAGAGGTGCCCTACGACCCGGGACCGGACCTGCGCAGTGTCAGAGCCGCCGGCCCGGTACTAGTTCCCTCCTCTAGTCTGGGTTCAAACCACGCCCGGGACTAGAGCCCAACACCCCTCTCCACCAAAGGTCCGGTTTCCACTAGTGTTCATTTCGCAAGCAAATTGTAGTAGGCTAGAGATGAAACACAGAAGATTTCGAAATCAAGTCTTGGTTATATCACATGGATAGCTATGGCTAGTTATTTGGTGATATTCCAATCATGTAGACCTCCCTTAACAGACTTCTCCCATATTAAGTTTGGTTGGTATCAGTATTGGCTAGGGGTCTCACTCTCAGAATCTATCCCTTATACCTTCGCGAACCCTAGCCGCCAGCCCGCCACCACCGTACCTCGCCGCCAACCCCTCTGCGCCAGACACCGCCGGGGCGTTCCCCTGCAATCTTTCCTCAGGCCACCGCGGTCCGCTCCCCACCCCCCTCGCCGCCGCCGGAGGTGTCGCTTGGACAAAGCCCAGAAGGCGGACGGCGGCGGATCTCGTGGGCGCTGATTTGAGGCGAGTCGGCGGCGCCTTCTCTGTCATGGCGTGGTGCGTGGTGCGGCGCGGGTCGGCGGTGGTTGCCTGCTCTTCAGGCGATCTGGCCGGCTCCGGTTGACGCGCGTGGTGCCTCGTCGGGGCGCACAACTTGCAGCGGCTCAAGGAGACCGGAGTGACGGCTCCGGGTTAGGCGGCGGCGGCATCCCTCGGGTGTCTGGGCCGGGAGATGGCTTCGGGCGACGGCATCCGGGTACGGCGGATCTTGGGATCCCGCGCAATGGCTTCCGGTGCTTGTCGTGGTGTGCTTAGGCGACAAGATTCGACAGCCGGTGAAAACCGCGCCCCGACTTCGGTCAAGGCGCACGATGGAGGTGCCTTATGGCATCGTTACCTTGTTGAAGGCATCGTCGATGCAGCGCTCGTCTCTTTGTCGAAGGATTTGGGTGCTCAGGGGGAAACCCTAGATCTGGATCTTCTTGATCGGACAATGTCGACACTATCGGTGTCGTTCTCCCTCACGAGGGCTTCATTTTGAAGCATGTGCTAGTTGGAGGTGGAGCGGTGTTGCAACTACCGCAACATCGATGAATGTCGGCTGCGTGGCGCAGCGGAATATCGGCGTCAAATGCGTGATGATGAAGACGCGTAGGGCGGTGGTGCCGTCTGGCATCGTGGTGGCGTTGATGGAAGGCTGGCGAGGGTCTTCGCCTCAGTCTACATGCTGCAGATGGGTAGGTGGAAGATGGCGGAGGCGACTTCCGGTGCGTGCGCACAAGGCACTATCTCTGGAGGCCAGGGAGCCGACGATAGATGTGGTCGGGGCACAAGGCCCCGTTTTTACTCTATTTTTTGTGTTAGTTGTGGTGCTCTATCACTATTTGGTGGCTTGGGCTTGTATGATCGCTTTTTGCCGGTCTATGTTGAATAAATGAAATAAAAGCCGTATGCATCTATTCGATGCGGAGGCTGGGTTCCCCTTTTCTTGAAACCGTATCAAGTTTGGTTTACCACGACCCCCGATTTTAACATTCCCGGTACGCATTAATTACCGCCTGCTATGAACTGACGATCACGAAGGCATTCTCTTCAACCAGTGCTACCCAACTCTCTCACTATTGATGGAGAAGTGGAGAACGGGGGCACAAGTTCAAAAAAATAAATCAAAAAACATATTTTTGGGTTAAAAATCTGCCAACAAGTATACATATTTACTATGTATGCCTGAAATATACAAAAGATAAATTTATTATTATTCTAAAGCCTAATTTTATTATTCTATAGCCTAAAACAAGACTCCTTTCATACTCAAACAAATTTGTTACTCCCTCCGTTCGGAAAGCTTATTTTTGTGACCTTTTTCGAACGGAGGGAGTAACATTTGTTTCAGTATGAAAGGAGTCTTGTTTTATGAAAGGAGTCATGAGGGAGTATTATTTATAGCCTTAAAAACTCCTTTTTTATCTAAACTTTGCACAAATATACATATCATGCACATGTAATCCACGTTAAAAGTATTGGAGTTTTGTTGAAGCTTCAGAGTGTCATTTTCGAATTTCTTTATAACGAGCTTGAGTGAGCTGAGGTGTCACAAATCGGCTCCCTTTTTCATCTCTCCTTGAAAAATTTAAACTTGTTGATGCACTAGCATGAGCTCGTTTTTTAAAAAATGCAAAGAAAACATATTTTTTGGTCCAAAAATATCTGCCAAAACGACTTGTAAACTCTTTTTGTTTAGGGAGTAGGGCCACACGAAAATCCCGCTGAAAAATAAATATGTTGCCTACTCTTTTCCATCAGTCCGACTTTTGGAGAGATGGTGTGTCAAGAGATTTCATTTTCAACCCTCTGCTCAAAGTGGGACCCTAATTTGTACTACTCGCTTTGTTTACTTTTGCAGGGCATTCTAGATATTTCAATATGGACTAGACATGGATCAAAATGAGTTAGTCTACACCATAGATATGTCTAAATACATGTATTTTAATAAAAGGTAGAATGTCTTATTAAAAGGAACGGAGGGGGTTCCAACTTTCGCGTCCTTAAATAGTTCGCTTCACTTACAGTTATGCAGCTCGCAAGTGCTTACTCAAGGAAAGGAAACCAACAGAACACCAGTTACGCCATCGTAGCATCGCACAAAAAGGATTACGATCATGCATCGATATCGATATATTTCCTCATAATTTTGTGGCCTACAAGATCAGTTGGCACCTTGTGGTTGACATCTCTTCTCGCCGGCCATCCTCACCTCGTCCGGCCCTAAACGCAGATATTATTTCGGAGCTGATTGCTAACTACGGCCGGTCTTCCCATCAACTTGTCGTGATTTGCCAAAAGGCGTCTTTGTCATGTATCCAGCTATGATTGTCTAACTACTTGCTTTGCTTTATCATGCTCTTGCTCCCTTAGCCAGTGGATGCTGTTGCCACTAATGATGTCTTTGCGACTTGCGATGTGCTGACGTGTGTCAACTTGCTCTGATTACTTGTTTATCATGGCCTTGTGGGAAAGGACATCGACTTGTAGTCCTCTTATGTTTATGCGGATACAAAGTGAAATCCCTTTCTTTTTTTAGGAGAGTTGTGTGTTTCTTCTAGCTTCTCTCGGGCGATGTAACTAATTGTAGAAAGCTACACATATACAGTTAACCATACTCTAAAATTGGGCTGTACTTGGGCTTCTCCTCTTGGTTTGGCCCAGTAGCTGGTGGCACGGTCGTAGAGTATGGTCAAAATTTATCTCTAATTCATGTTAGTTTATACTAGGAAACGTGCCCGTGCGTTGCAACGGGAGAAAAAACTAGAAGCTAATAAGACGGTAAGCATTAATATAGTACGCATGATTCAAACCTTGCCCCGGTTACAAAAATAGTCAACTTTCAGCCAACAAAATTTTTAAGAACCAATATCGGCGAGCTAGACATCATGGTCTTTGTGGTACTCCCTCCATTCCAGTTATAAGGCGCATATATTTTTCGAGAGGAAATTTGACAAAAAAAACAATAGTAATCAATAATTTGGAACAAAATTAATATTGTTAGAACCCTTTTGAAAATTCTTTAAAATAATATAAATTATTTGTTAAATGATCTCCATCTACTCACACTAATTCTTGGTTAAACAAAAATCCAAAACATGTGCGCCTCATAGAGGTAGTATTATTAGTGCTGAGAAGAGATGAGCCAACTGTTAGAATAGGAGTACATTTGAGCATCCGACGACACTATGCCCTGAAGATGATTTACATCATTCCAATCATGTTGGATTTCGAGTGCTTGCAGGCAAAACGAACGGATTAATTCGTCAGTATGTAAGCAGATGCTCTGAAACTAAGCATTCAAAGCAGGCTAGCACAGTCGCTGATGGCTGACGAGCTGTATGAAAGAAAAATTGAGGTCTCCATCTACTCGCTGCAAGAACTCAATCCGTTACTTTATCTATTTTTTCTTTTAAGAAAAAATCACTTCTTCTATTTGCGGGCTTCCCCATGTCTGTTGCAATTAGTAAAATTGTAACCTTGGAGCTTATCCCCTTCCCGCTACAGTACCCGAAGGAGGCGATTTCTGAAACCTTCCTCTCCTCCCACCTCGCCGTCGGCGTTCTGCTGGTTCCCTCTCCCTCCGCCGGCCGCTCCGGCGGCGGGAGGGTGGGGGAACCCCGGATCCGATGTGTACATAGTGTAGGGCGGAGTAGGTCTCCTGCTGGCGGCGTCGGGGAGCTGGCGGCGTGGTCAGATCGGAGTTTTGCGGCGGCGCTCTTCCTCTCTGGTTGCAGGTTTCCTCGGAGGTCTGCGGTCGAGTTGCTGCCTTGTCCATGCTCGCAGGTCCGTGGATCTGTGCTGCGTGTTGTTCCCGTTCCGGTGTCCGATGTGCGGCGGAGCCGGTTGCTTGGAATAATCGGAGGAGGTGCTGGTGATGGCCATGGCGTCCGAATCAGCGGAGCGAGATGGAGGCTCTGTGGAGTTCGAGGCTCGAGGACTTCCCGTCTGCACGGGGACGCTTCTGATCCAAGGTTGAAGGAAGCAGGTGCGGCGGCGCGTCGTCGGCATGTTTCGCTCGGCGTTGACGAAGACGGGATCTAGAAGGACCTTGTTGTAATTTTTTTATCTTTGCTGGATCTTTCTGTAAGAACTGTGGTGTCACTGTAAGCAGCTCTTTCCTCGCAAAAAAAAATTAGTAAAATTGTAAACAATGCTCAATGAACAATCTAGCCCAAGCATTTAAATTGACAAATTGCTAATTAGGAATTTTGAGAGAGGAAAAAATACTGAAGGCATGGTAGTTGTCGTGTCCTCTTCTCGCTGCTAGTTTTACGTGAGATGAAGTCCATAAGCATCAGGTGCGGGAGTTCAGAAGACATGAGAGTTCAGAGCTGGATACCGCGTATGGCCGCGTGGGTTCCCACTTCTCCATTGGTGTTCCTCTGGGCATATGACGGGGTGGCGGCCTGAGATCGGCCTGGTGACCGACTCTCCTAGGGCGGCGCGGTAGAATCTGGTCGACGCCCCGTGTGGACTTCCCATGAGCAGCGCGTTGGACTTCTAGTGGGAAAGGACGGCGAACGGCTGTGCTTGCGGCAGCTCGGGCACCTGACCCCGCGCCCGCCTGTGGCTCTCTATTATCGAGCGGCCAGGTACGCCTCGGAAGAAGCAGTAGCTCTGTGGCTCGTCTGGCCGCGCCTTGACCTCTTGGAGCCCTGTCGCTCGACGGCCGTCTCGGCATCGACCTTGATGTGGAGACCGAGACCTCTTCAGGCGACAGTGCAGGGGACTGGTTGGCGCCATAGCTCGGAGGTAAGGAGCCTAGCAGAGGCAGGGCAGGAGCAACGAACGGGAACAAAGGGTTCATCCATGCGTGATGTGGATGAGGGAGGGACGGCGGCCAACGAGGAAGCGTCGTTAGTTTCGAGATGGAAGAAGAAGAAAGCGAACGAAACGGTACAATGGCATTGGTGGGTAATATGTAATTTGGTGGGAGAGTAAAATCGGTATAAAAAGTGTCGTACCACAAGAAACCTTAATGCTTTTATTATTAGGTATAGATTTGAAAAATTGGCGACTTTAGTCCAAGCGGAATCCAGCAACCTTTACTAGCTAAAACATGGCGGCTAATAGCGAGGGAATATACAACCGGTTAGCCTACAAGTGGAGACGGGTCGAAATATTAAGGTGGCCTAGGTAGGATTACCTGGCAACACTAGTAGAAAAAGGCTTATAGCCACTAGACTACCGCTGGCGGACGACATTTGCGTCCGCCAGCGGTCGTGTCCGCCATCGGTACACACGTACCGCTGGCGGACGTCCCACGGTGCCCGCCAGTGGTAGTACCAGCCATTTTCGAGGAGGCGGGGCTAACTACCACTGGCGGATGATCGAAGAGCCCGCCAGCGGTAGTAAACTTACCGCTGGCGGACGGTGTATGTTTCCCGCCAGCGGTAGTTTCTTCAAAATGGAACCAAAAACCAGCAAGTTACCGCTGGCGGGCACCACAAATCGTCCGTCATTGCCCGCTAGCGGTAAGTAGTGTACCGCTGGCGGGCACCCAACGCTGCCCGCCAGCGGTAACTTGGCATGTAAATTCATATGACTAGGAAAATGGTATTTACAAAAATAATCTGTAAATTTCCTTCGGAACCATTGTTTCCTATAGCAATACACACCTATGTGTCGAATATGAACACTTTATCACAAACTATGCGTTGAGAATTGACATAACTTGGTCATTTACGTTCGAAACTTTTATAGATGTTTATACATGACGATAGTGCTTTTTGTAAAGAATGTTTCTGAAACTTTTGTCAAAAATCAAGTTTATCATTGCAACTAAGTACACATAAAAGGACTTCATGCAAGAGTATATATCATTTTGAGTGTTTTTCACTCTATTTGACAAGGTCATACTTGGTTCGACAAGGTTATCAGGATTCCCTTGTGTGCTTCCAATATTATTCTAAGTATGAGGCATAATATTTTTTTGAACCTGGTTTTCTCTAAGTATTCCAATAATGCTTCATTTCTTTACAATGCCGATGATTAAAATGATGTGGCGCACTTTGTGAATCATGATAGTTTGTTGAACCTTGTATCATGTACACATACAAGTTTTGTGCCTCCTACTTGGTTCAACAAGGTTATCAGAATTCCTTGTGTGCTTCCAATAATATTCTACAGTATGAGGCATACTTTTTTTGCATCTTGTTTTCTCTAAGTCTTACAATGCCGATGATTGAAATGAGGTGACACTATGTTATTCAGGGGTATTGTGAGTGAGCCCTATAATGTAAGAAAACATATCTTCTGCATCATACTGGCTCACTCACACCATCGCTGAATTTGTGTGTCCAATCTATTATATGAGGCATTCTTTCGAGTTGGGTTAGTTTATTTGTGTATACTTTATTTATTTCTGCACGACATGTGAATAATTTAGTTGCCTAACTAACATTTTTATTTGCCTTTTTTTAAACGAAGGCAAAAGCTTTGCCTTATATATTAATTAAGAAGAAGGGCCCCGGTTTATTTACGGAAGAAACCGGGCGAAAACCGTACAACTAACATGAACGACCAACACCACAAGGAGGAGCCCACATCGAAGAGCACCATCTAAAGCGAGCAACAACCATGAGCAAACAACGACTCACCCAACCTATCACCACCATGAACTGAAAACACGACAATCTCAGATGGACTCAACAATCAAGAAAGGGCGGAAGATTTCCAAGCAAAGGGAAGCTTCTTCCTTGCCCTCCTTCTAAGAGACTTCTCCACCTTCACGAATACACTGTCCGAAGCTGCCCCCGCCAAGACGGAAGCAATATCCTTGCCATATCCAGGGCAAGCCGCCTCCAAATCGACAAGCAAGTCGCAAACCTCTTTGCCAAACAGGGCCTCAGAGTTAGGCGCCAACATAGTGGTCACATCAACATCACTCAAGCAAGAGAAAGTGACAGAACCAATCAGACTTCCACTATCCACAGAGGAGGGCAACTCGCAGGAATCAGACGGAGGTTGGGATGGCGCCATGTCCACCGCCAAAGGCTCCAATGAGCCGAGCTCACTCGGAAGCACCACAGATGATTCCCCACAAGGATCCCGCAGCTCAGGCAAGATCTCCATAACTGGAGCCATAACCTCGGTAAGCACATACGACGTTGCATCCCGAGCACGGGGAGAAAATTCTCTAAAGCAGCATTCGAGCCCCTCATCAATCGAACCAAATTGTACCTCAGGTGGCAAAGGCACAACCGACGCAACCTGAAGCTTGGCAAGAGCGTCGCGGACCTCAGAGCGAAGCAGGTCAACCTTCTGAAGGACCTCCATACGCAACAGGGCAAACTGGGACTCCAACGAAGAGTGACACACAACCTCGGCCAAACTCTGAGGCGACGAGAGACGACAAGGCTGAGCGGACAGCAAGCGGCTTGACTGGCAAGGAGCACGAGCGTCCGGAGTATGAGCCCGAGCATCCGGAGAACGAGAACGAGCAGCGGTAGAGCGTGCACGGCAGAAACGCTCTTGATGACTAGGACAACGACATCGGATGCATCTGAAGACCCCTCGACATGTGCTGACCTGGTGGCCCCGCTCGAGGCACCGGAAACACCTCCCTCGAGCCCAACGCTTGAAGGCGAGACCACGGTCGAGAACTTCATCCCGTAGCGGAGACGATGGCGCGCGAACAGGACGGCCACCCCGACCCACCTGCACCCAACCTTCCTCGGCATCTAGAGCGGCGGCAGCTGAACAGAGGCCACTGCAAGGCTCCGCAACCACCTTCTCCGAGCCGGAGACAACTCCGTTGGTGGAGTCCATCGGCGTCTGCAAAGCGAACTCTTCAATGTCGTCCTCGAGAGCTCACCACCGTAGAGACCGGGTCACCCGAGGCAGCCAGTTGCAGCGACAAGGACCCGAGTCCCTCAAATATCACCGCAGGGTCGGACCCACGCCCGCCATCCAACAAGGCAGCCGAGTCAGAGCAAGTAGGCACCAGAGAAGCGGCAGCAGGACGAAGCTGGGGGCGCTGCTCTTTTATGGAAGACACGGGAACGATCTTGTCGACGTTCGGACAGGGAGGCAGCACATGAACTTCTGCCAGCAGTGTCGTTGCAGCCGGAGTAGGGGCGGCGGACGAGGCAGGAGTACCCGCCATCGCTGTAGCGGGACGAGGCTGAGAGCTCGAAGCAGACCTCGCGCTGAGCGTCGGGCCTAGAGCGCCTAGAGTTGCAGGCTTGGGGACGACCACTCCGCCGTTCTCTTTGCGAAACCTCCCAGCTGGGGGCAGCCGCGACGAGCGAGGAGGGGCCAAGGGTGAGCTCATCTCGCCTGAAGAGGCAGGGCAACGATGCGGCTCGAGGCGGGGCGCGGAGGGGCCGGGGTGTAAAGTATACGTACAAATGAAGAAGTGGGAAAGTATCTAAGGAGGAGGCGGAAGATAAACACTTGAAGCCACTGAAAGAGAGCAACAACAACCGGATGATCGAAATGCCAACTTCATCGATCGCGCCCTCTCTTAAACATTGTGGTTCTCTATCTTTTATGTGATTGTCGTGGTGGGCTCACGGCAGATGCCATAGGTATGGCTAAGATGGGGCTGAATGGTCGTTGGGGGAATCCGGGGAGGGTTTATGCACTCAAGAAGTGCACAAGTAAGAACACGCAAGAAACCGCAAGAACATGAACAAGAAACCAAGAACCCAAGAACATAAAGCACACCGCGATGTACCCTGCTTCGGGGCCCTCATGCGGAGGTAATACCCCTACTGCAGCACTATCCTACTCGGTGTATATCTCAAGGTGACAAGTACAAGCAGCTCCTCGAGCTGTGTGATGCTACAATGGTGAGAACTTGAGGTAGAAGATGAAGCTACAAGGAGGGAAATGAGCTCTAGGATTCGTCCTCCCCCACGAAGGAGGGGTTGAAGCCCACTATATAGGCCAGCCGAGTTACCGTTGTGCCCCTTGTTGAACACTGTTGCCATGCCTCTGCTTTGGTCATCATTGTACTCCTGTCAGGGATGGGACATGGCCTGCCCATCCCCTGCATCACCACAGTAGAGCTAGGATGTCCCCTCTGACAGAGACAGGACGTGGCCTGGCTGAGCTACCTCGTAGCCTTTCCCCAGAACTCGCGTGGTCAGCGGTCAGAGACGTGCAGCCCCGCCGAACCCGGGGCACGCCTCTGCCAGGCTCCGTGACAGACGCTCCCGTGTCAGGCGGGAAGTGACAGGAGCATTGACTCCTGCCCGACCTATGGCTTCTTGCCTTGGTTAGCCCGGCACGGATGTGTCGGGCTCCTTACCTCGGGTCTTGCGCTTAAGATCTTTACCAGGTCGGACCTTACTTCCTTCCAATAGCTTCTCCTGCACTGACAATACAAATCATAGCACCGGGGTAGTTAGGTCGGCTAATCATAGCTCGGATTACGAACGTCGACCCATGCCAACTGGATACCTCGGACCCCTCTGGGCCAAGATAGGTCGACTGATCATAGCTCGGATTATGAACGTCGGCCCATGCCAACTTGATACCTCGGACACCTCTGGGCCAAGATAGGTCGGCCTTTATATTCTCCAGGTCAGGATAAAGCTCGGACACTCCCAGGCCCAAACAGGTCGGCCCTTTCCATACCTCGGCACATCTTTAAACTCAACTTATGCCAAGCCTTGACCCTACCCGGGGGTAGCCCCCGACATTAGTCCCCGAAGCTGGTGCGGTCCTACGACCTCGGATGGAGGGCCGTAGCAGGTTCAAAAATAAACAAGGCACCACCTCTGAATCCGACCTCATATATAGTTTTGCCGAGGTACTCCTCCTAGACCATAATCTAATCCGAGGTTGGTCTGCAATCTGAACTTTCCGAGCTGTCTGACTCAGCACAATCTTGCCTCAAGATTTTCCGGGGCACGTGGCGAAGAATCTCTGCCCGGACCCTAAAATCCGGACCTTTGAAAGACAGGTCCTGACCACACGCCGCCTTCGTCAGCCGGACCCACCCAACAGTGCACATGCGCACTCAAGTGCTTGACCAATTTGACCGCCCACGACCCCTCGGTTTTCGCGCTGACCAGCACAGAAGATCTGGCGCTGGCGGTTGCCGTCCTGTGGCCCACGATGTGGTCGATCGTGCGGCCACAACCCGCCGCACTCTCGCCCGCACACGATCCCACGTCTTCCCGGTAACCGCGCGGTAGTGCGCAGTTACCGCACGCGGTTATAAATAGGGGCCCAGGGCAGGACTTCATCTTCTTCCCCATTCACTCGCTGCTCCGTGCTCTCCGCTTCCAGCGCCGCCGTCGAGCCCTCGCCGGTGACGTGCACCGCACCTTGCGCCGCCACACCGCCGTCCTGCAGCAGCGTTCCACACCGCCGTCCAGCGCCTCGCCGCACCGGAGTACGCGCGCTGCGCCTTGCGCCGTCGACTCGCCGCCGATTCAACATCTTCTCCACGCGATTCCGGTAAGTGTTTCCCCTCTGTCCACGCTAGCAGTTGTGTTCATCCTCCGTGATGAACTCATTCATCTTCATGGATAAACTTGCCCATAGATTTCCTATAGGTTGCTGTGCAAAGAGGTGTAGATCTTCCCCTTTCATTCCCATAATAGGTTCTGTCCGTTTAACTGACTCGTGGATCTTCATCCATTTCCCTGTCTAGGTTTTGCACTTTATCTCCTATTTTTGCTCATTGGTAGATCTTTGCTAGTATCTCGCAGTGGTAGAAACGTGTTTCCCGCCTAAATCCTTTAGCCCGGCTATCCCGAATGATCCGAGGTATTTACCCCGGCTATCCTGAATTGTCCGAGGTACTTACCCCGGTTGAACCTCCCTCTTCTGCAGGAAAGCGTCCACATGTCTTCTGCCCCGGATCACGCCGAGGAAGGAGCACCTGGAGAACGAGGTAGCTGGGAGGGATCCGATGTCACGGAGGTCGACATTAAGTGGCTCCGAGATTCACGGCGGATCCCGGCCAATCTCATCTGCCGGGTTCCGAAGAAAGAAGATATCGAACCCGACGTGGAATCCGGGGAGCGGGTCGTCTTCCTGGATCACTTCGAACGTGGTTTCGGACTCCCGGCCGGGAAATTCTTCCGGGACTTCTTGGACACCTTTGGGCTACAACCACACCACTTGCCCGCCAATGCCATCCTCCAACTCTCGGCCTACGCAACTTTTTCCGAGGGTTACCTCGGATTATGGCCTAGCATCGAGTCATGGGCCAAGTACTTCCAGCTCAAGAAACAAAGTGTCCCGAACAAGAAGGTCGTGGACAAGGAGATGACCGCTTGCGGGGCGGCCTCGATTTCGCCTCGGCGATTCTCTGAGTTTCCTCGGATTCAGGGCCTGGACTCCTGCCGAAAATGGCAACGCTCCTTCTTCTATGTGAAGAACCCGGGCACCGAAGACCTCATTAACTTGCCGGAGTTCACCATCGGAGCCCCTACTGCCCAACTCAACTGGGATTACGAGCCTGCACCCGACGCTCCCGAGGTTTTATTGATCCATCAGACCATGATGTCACTCCAGGAGAAAAGTTGGGGAGCAGATGACATTTTGCGCACCATGATCACCCGCCGAGTTAATCCTCTACAAGCGCGGGCCCACAAGATCTGCCACATGAGTGGTCGCTATGACCCCACCGGAATAGCACTCATGAACTCAGTGACTCCGAAGTGAAGAGGCGCATCCGGGCCATCGCCAAGACCACCATGCCCGATAAGTGGAAATGGGGTGTCAAGCCCTATGACCGAGATCACCTTCCAGCTCAAGTAAGTGTACCTTACCCGGCGTATAATATTCCTCGGTTTCATTTTCACCCCGACATTGTATTGATTCTTGTGCTAACTCGGTTTTACTTCGCCACCTCTGCAGAAGTTCACTCGACAGGAAGTCGAGGATGGCCCCTTTCTTCTAAGGAGTGGACTCCCGACCTGCCTATTCCGGTCGCCGCCGAGGCTGAAGATCCGGACCATGAGGATCACCTCCCTATTCCCAAGGCCACCTCGGGTAAGACTCGTGATTGCCCATGCACCGCCCACCAGTTCGATCGTCCATCCAGGATTGGCCCGATGATGACGATGACGATTGCCAAATTCTGGAACCTGTCGATGTTATTCCAATTTCCTATGCTCCTCCGACATATAAGAACTTTCATCCAGCGTCTGCAGCCTCCCGGAAGCGCTCAGGACCCGGTACCTCAGATGCCGAGGCTTCTAAGACCTCGGAGACTGCAGCGCCCAAAGCCAAGCGTGCCAAGAAGATCTCGGCGAGGCACAAGAAACGAGGCCCCGTGGAGGAAGATGCGTAAGTCACCTTGCTCCTTTTTACTTCTCACGCTGTTCCGAGGTTAAGTTTTTTATACTCTAACTTAATCTTTCTTTTTCGTCTAGCCCGGCTCGGCAGATCAAACAGAGCCACAGCTCGATACATTCACCACTGCCTCCAGTGGTTGAATCTAAGACAACCGAGGCCGAGGTTAACCTCGGCAGCCCCGCCAGAGCCTCTCCTCCAGAACAGTCCGTTGATATCCACAGCCCGGAGAGGACCATCTCCTCCCCGGTGCGTGTCGCCTCCGCCGAACTTCCACCGCCGAGCTCTGACTCAGGCCTGGGACACTCTGCTCCCAGCCAAGATCAGACTCCTCCGCGTCCTCAGAAGGATGCGGAGTCAGATCACGCCAAGACTCCGGCTAAGACCGTGCTGGAGCCTCGGCTCTCCCCCAAGTCTCAAGCTGCGCGCAACCAGCAGCAGCAAGAAGCAACAACAACAACAACTGCAGAAGCAAAAGCTTCAGCAGCAGCAGAAAGATTCAGCTCGAGATGTTGAGCCCCCCAAACAGCCACAGCAAACTCCGATGCCGCCACCGCCACCGGGACCCAAGGCTGCGAGCACCCAACTGGTGCCGCATGTCCCTGCGCCGAAGTCCACCTCCACCAAGATCGCGCCTTCGAGCTCTCAGGTCGCCACCTCCCGAGCTCTTTTTGCTGCTACCATCCAGCCGAACACCAGCAGCTGGGAGGTCGGGCAACTCCGGACCAAGAGCGGGAACAGCTTAGGCTCGGAGAAGCATTACGACATGGACTGGAACTCGGCTGACACTGCCGAGGTCTCCTCTAATCCGACCTCTGAGCATCCAGCTGGACCTAGCGCCGTGCTCCAGTCCATTTACAACATGCAGACTGCGGTCCTTGATTGCAGCAAGAAGGCATCGGTAAGTTTCTTTACGCAACTCTCTTTCTTCCTTTTGAAACCAAATGACAAACACTCTACTATTCCCAGTCCCCGAGATTCGGGTTGAGCAATTGACACTCCACCGAGTTAAAATTGCTCGGCTTGAATCTCAAAAACTTGTCATTTCTCCAATGCTGAGTCCCCGAGGCCAATGCCGAGTCCCCGGGACTCAATTGGGCCTCGGGTGCTAAAAAGACCTCGGATTTCTTCGAAATGTAAATTTCAATATTCGTGTCAAATCTCTTTCCGCCGAACTGATCTCTCTATTTTTTCAGGAGTGCAACAATGCTCGGACCAAAATCTTCAAGAACCTCCTGCTGGATCACAACAACTGAAGAAGTCTCACCGGACTCTTCTATCAGCAAAGGAGCAGAGCGAGAAAGATTATGCCTCCAAGCTGAAGACAGCCCAGGACGAAATAGCTCGGCTGCAACAAGAGCTGAACCGGGCTAATGAAGCCAAAGCTGCTGTGGAGGACGCTATGAAGGTCAAAGACCAGGCCGCCGAACAGCAGAAAGAAATTGCCAAGACCCTGGAGAACCGCGCCACCTCGGCCGAAACCGAACTGATCGCTCTCCGGCTACATCGAAAAGTTGGTTGTCCGAGCTCACTCGGATTAATCACCAAATGGATAGTAAGTTTCCTTTCTCCTTTTCCTTATTTTCCGCCGACCTACACCCCGTGCCACCGTATGTCTTAATTCAGCGACAGCCTTTTTGTCTTCTTCAGAGCATTTTGAGCACTCCAAGGACAAAGCTGTCCGAGAAGTTCTAGCAGCTCGGGCAAAGAGGGCTGAGACAGAAACCCTCGGCGAAAGCTGGGATATCCAGGACCACCTCGTCGCCCTTAATGCTCGGATCAGGCCGCTCAGGGCCATTGGAACTAAACTGGTAGATGCTGCCATCCAGGTCCATCGTGCCCTCTGGCCCAAGGTTAAGCCTCCCACTTGCATCGACGAGCTCGCCACGAAGCTAAAAGGAGCCGAGGCTAGACTTCGGGAGTGGAGATGCTCATCAGCTCGGGCTGGCGCGGACAAGGCCCTGGTGTTCGTGCTGTCTTGGTATGAATCTGTCGAGATCCACACGGTTACCTCCCTGCGCAAGGGCTCTCCTTGGAACACCACTCCTGATGGCATTGAGAAACGCCAAGCAGCAGCCGACCTCTTTGCTAGTTATGCAAACACCCGGACCTTCGATGACGGGCGCCTCTATTCTGAGGATGAAGAGAGCTCGGACGAGGAAGAAGAGTCCGGTGAAGAAGCTGCTGAAGGAACTGGTGAAGAAGGCTCTGACGGCGAGGAATTTGATTTCGACGAGCCTCAGAGCTCCAAGGGCAAGGCCGGCCAAACAACCGAGGTGGCTGAAGATTCTGATGATGACTTCAACTTCGACGAACCTCCGAACCCCAAGGGCAAGTCCGGCAAAGCCGTAGCCACCGAGGTGATCTCCCCCGACGTGACGGACACCCCGGCATCCACTCCAACAACCGAGGTTGCTTCCGCGACCAAGGTTGTTCCTGCGCCCGAGGTTGTTCCGCCCGAGGTTCCTCCTCCCGAGACTTCGGCTCCCGAGGCTTCTTCCAGCGAGATTCCCACTACCACAACTTCGGCGACCGAGGTCTCTGGTTCCGAGGCCTGAACTTGTCTCAAGAAAAACATTAAATTCCCGGTATGCCGGGTTCAGATGTAATAGACCTTAAGTAGTTTCCTTGCTACCTCTTAACATTATCTTGCTATCCGAACCATGCTTTTCTAAAAATTTATGCCGAACCCTTTTGGAACGAGTCCCCGAGTTCACTTTCGTGTTTACTATACTTGGCATTCTTTGCTCTTGTCTACCATTTTGGCGTTCGACAGTCGAGTCACAAGATTGTTGTTTATAGCATACAGTACTTAGCAAATGCCGAGGTGTGTTTCAAAATCATCCGACATAAATGAAAGGTAAAGACAGGGGTTAGTAAACGACACATGCCGAACTATATTTTTGGACCGAGTCCCCGAGTCCATTTTCATGTTTCCCACGTTTTTTCATCTTTGCTCTTGACTACCATTTCGGCGTTCGTCAGTCGAGTCACAAGATTAGTTACACAGCATACATTACTTGAAGTTTGAGACGAGGTTCAAAATAGTTCGGCATATGAACGAAATTGACAAACAGAAATAAAACACAAGCACATGAGCGAGGCAGTCCCCGAGCTTCAACCTCGGAGTGCCGACATTTCATTAAGGATTAACCGAGGTACATACATTGCGCCCTTCATGAGTAGAAAGGTCGGAGTAGAGCTACATTCCATGGTCGCTTGACCTCTGATCCGGGGTTGTCCAGCCCATCTTTCCTTGGTTCCTGCGCATCTATAAGATAGTACGAATCATTGAGCAGAGCTCGGCTCACAATGAACGGTCCCTCCCATGGAGGTGACAACTTGTGCCGACCTTTACTGCGCTGCACCAGCCTCAGCACCAAATCTCCCTCGTGAAACACACGAGGGTTGACATTCCGGCTATGATAACGTCGGAGACCTTGTTGGTATATTGCTGACCGAGATGAGGCCAATTCTCTAGCTTCCTCAAGCAGATCTACTGCATCCTCTCGAGCCTCTTTTGCCTCGACTTCAGTGTACATTGCCACTCTGGGCGCATCGTATTCAATGTCAGTGGGTAGCACCGCTTCTGCCCCATAGACCATAAAAAATGGCGTATAGCCAGTTGATCGATTTGGTGTGGTCCTTAGACCCCACAGTACTGCTGGTATCTCATCTATCCAACACCCCGGCGTTTTCAGCAGTGGTTCAATGAGCCGAGCCTTGATGCCGGCCAACACTAGAGCATTTGATCTTTCCACTTGTCCATTAGACTCCGGATGTGCCACCGAGGCTATGTCCAGCCGGATTCCCTTGTCCATGCAAAACCGAGCAAATTCTCCAACAGCAAAGTTCGTGCCGTTGTCCGAGATAATGCTATGGGGGTACCCATATCGTAGAATGATTTCCTTCAAGAAAGTCACTGCTGAATGACCATCCAACTTCCGGATTGGTTTCACCTCGATCCATTTGGTGAACTTGTCCACCATCACCAGTATGTGCGTCATGTTACCTCGGGCTGGTTTGAACTCTCCCACCATATCCAAACACCATACCGCAAACGGCCAAGTGATAGGAATTGTTTTGAGCGCCGAGGCTGGCACATGCGTTTGCTTGGCAAACCTTTGGCATCCTTCACATCTCCGGACTATGTCCTCTGCATCAGCAAGAGCAGTGGGCCAATAGAACCCATGCCTGAACACCTTGGCCACTAGAGCTCTTGTGCTGCAATGATGTCCACACTCTCCTTGGTGGATCTCCAAAAGCATCTCCTTTCCTTCAGCTGGCTCGACACAGCGTTGCAACACCTCGGTTACGCTTCTTTTATAGAGCTCCTTGTTGATGATGGTGTACGCCTTTGCCCTCCTTTGGATTCTCCTAGCCTCGGTTGTGTCACTTGGCAAGCTTCCCTCTGTTATGAACTTCATGATCTGCTCCGCCCACTCCGGCACTGGGTGCAAAGGAAAAAGTTTCTCGTCCACCTCCATTGGTTCGGCCACCATAATCTCCTCCATTATTTCCTCCACCATCCTGCGACCAGTCCCCGAGTCTCGACGAGCAGTCCCCGAGATTCGGTGCGCAGTCCCCGAGTTCTGCCACGCAGTCCCCGGGTCCGACCAGACGCATCCGACGTCTACCTCCATTGGAACAGGTCCGGACTCTTGCTCAGCCGGGATGAAAATAGATTCGGATTCAGGAGAAGGTTTGATTGAAGGAGTTCTCAAGTGATTCAGGGCTACTCCAGGTGGTACTGCCTCTTTAGATGAACCGAGCTTTGACAACACGTCGGCAGCATTATTTTCTGTCCGAGGTATATGCTTGTATTCACACCCTTCAAAGAACCCGGATATCTTTTGCACATGGAACCGATATAACGCCATGTTGGCATCCAGAGCATCCCAAGTTCCAGAAGATTGCTGCACCACCAGGTCGGAATCGCCGAAGCATTCCATACGCCGGATGCCGATCTCCTTCGCCACATTGAGTCCATGGATTAAGGCCTCATACTCCGCCACATTGTTTGATGCCGAGAAATGAATCTGCAGCACATATTTCAGCTGATCTCGCTTCGGTGAGGTGAGGACTATTCCGGCCCCCAGCCCGATCTTTGTCTTGGACCCATCAAAATGCATCTTCCAATAATTATAGTCCGGCCTGGGTGGCTCATACTGCATCTCGGCCCAATCACAAAAGAAGTCCGGCAGCGCCTGGGATTTGATTGCATCTCTTCTCTCATAATGCAGTGCATATGGAGACACCTCAATCGCCCATTTGGCAACTCGGCCAGTTGCATCTTTGCACCCGATGATCTCCGAGATTGGAGCTTCGCACACCACCGTCATGGGATGCTCCTGGAAATAATGCTTCAACTTCTTGACCGCCAGGTAGACACCATACGTCATCTTCTGGTAGTGAGGGTAATTCTGCTTCGAGGTAGAGATCACCTCGCTCAAGTAATACACCGGTCTCTGCACCGACCTGCCACCTTCGTCTCGCTCCACTACCACTGCCACACTTACAACTCGGTTTGTGGCCGCAATGTAAAGTAACATCGGCTCATTGTGCAATGGTGATGCCAACACCGGAGCGGTGGACAACATCTTTTTCAGCTCATTGAACGCCACGTCGGCCTGCGGGGTCCATGTAAACCCGGTACTTTTCTTCATGAGCTGGTACAAAGGTAAGGCTTTTTCTCCCAACCTACTTACAAATCGGCTCAACGAGGCTAGACACCCGTGAATTTCTGCACATCTTTCAAACACTTCGGTAATTTCATGTTTTCAATAGCTCGGATCTTGGCCGGGTTAACCTCGATACCTCGGCTCGACACCAGGAATCCAAGCAACTTTCCAGCCGGGACACCAAAGGTGCACTTGTCCGGGTTAAGTTTCAACCGATATTTTCTCAAATTCACAAATGTCTCCTCGAGATCCTCGAGGAGAGTACGTTTCTCCTTAGTTTTGATGACGATATCATCGACATACACTTGCACATTTTTGCCCATTTGAGAGTGCAGGCATTTCTGCATACACCTCTGATAAGTTGCCCCGGCATTCCTCAGACCAAAACACATGACACGATAGCAATACGCCCCATACGGGGTAATAAAAGCAGTCTTTATTTGATCCTTCGGGTTCAGTGGTATCTGGTGAAAACCAGAGTACGCATCGATGAAAGACAACAGTTCACAACCAGCAGTGGAATCGATCACTTGATCAATCCGAGGTAATGGAAATGGATCCTTAGGGCACGCCTTGTTGAGGTTGGTGAAATCAATGCACATGCGCCACACCTTGACCACGGCTGGCTCGTCTTTCTTCTTTTCCACCAAGACCGGATTGGATATCCAGTCCGGATGCAGCACCTCCATAATGAACCCGGCTGCAAGCAACTTAGCCAGCTCGTCCAGCACCACTTGTCTTCGGTCGTCTGAGAGACGACGGGTCGGTTGCCTCACCGGTTTCACCTCCGGCCTGACAAATAAAGAGTGCTCTGCCAACTCCCTCGGAACACCAGGCAGGTCCTTAGCCGACCATGCAAAGATATCCCGATTCTCACGGAGGAAGTGACAGAGCGCGCTTTCCTATTTCTCGCCCAGCCCGGTCCCAATGAGGGCCATGCGCTCCGGGTGTTCCGGGTCAATGGGGATCTTCTTGGTCTCCTTGGGCACCTCGAATGCTGCAGTTGAGTCCGGGCTCATCAGTCCGGACATGCCGAGCTGTGTCGACTGCGCCATTGCCACCACTTGATGCAGCTTCTTCTTCTCAGCTGCAATCACCAAAGATTCGGCCAGATTAGACCCCGCCGAGGCACACTGAATGGCTCGCTTGTAGTCACCCGAGATGGTTATGATCCCATTGGGCCCCGGCATTTTCATCTTCAGGTATGCAACATGGGTGGAAATCATGAACTTGGCCAGAGCCGGCCTTCCAAGCAATGCATGGTATGCACTCTCCAAGTCCACCACCTCGAACTCGATACTCTCAACTCGGCAGTTATCCTTGGTTCCAAATGCTACATCCACCCATATCTTGCCCATGGGTGCACAGGAAACGCCAGGCACAATCCCATGAAAAGTACAGCTGCTCGGCATCAACAAATTCGGCGATATGCCCAACTTCACCATTGTGTCTCGGTACATGATGTTGATGGCACTGCCATTGTCCACCAGAACTCGGGTGAACCTCACATTGTTTGTAGGCCCACACAACGTCGGATCTACCACCAGGGCATACTTTCCAGGGCTCGGCATGATCCGAGGTGTATCTTTCCTGCTCCAAGTGATCTCCTGCTCAGACCAGTTCATATAGGTCGGCACCACCGGCATTACTGCATTCACCTCCATGGCACGCCTCTGCACACTCTTCTTGTCAGTTGGCTCGGTCACAAAGACCACATAGCTCGCATGAGCCTCTCTATAGTCATTTCCGGGGTATTCATACTGCTGACTTGGTCCGGCACCATTATTGTTGTTATTACCTCGGACATTCACAACATTCACGGGCCTTGCTGCTGCAGGCCTCGGAGGAGGTGCAGTGGTTATCGGGGTAACATTTGCTCCGGACAGATTCGGGTTGGGCCTCGGCTGAAATCTCTGAGGTGGTCCTCCTCTGTTTCCTCCGGCCTTCGCCCCTTCTTCTGATTCTGTGGTTCCAGCTGCACTGCCGGGTTGAATGGTTGGCTGGCTTACGCGGGTCGGTCGTATGGTAACGGCAAGGACCATCTAACATCGATTCATAAGTCAAGGGTGGCTCCGGGTTCGGACTAAATGCCGGACCATTGATTTTCGGCCTCTGGACACCTCCAGCTCCGGGCTGATCCGGGTTCACCGCTGCAACTTGGTTCGAGGTGTATGAATAGTCCGGCTCCCTCCTCTTGTGTCCGAACTCTTGGCGGTCATTACACCTTGGTCCGAGCCGGTTGTTTATTGGCTCCCTCCTTCTGTTACGTGCCACTGCCTCTACTGCTGGCTGCATCGGATCACCAAGAGCATAAGAATCTGCAATCCGGATTGTCTCTGCTAGAGATTTCGGCATATCTCTTTGGAGCCTCTGCCACAGCATGCTGCCATGTCGGCAACCATCTGCAAACCAGGAAATGGCCTGTGCCTCTACAACTCCTTCACAGGAATTCCGAACATTGCTCCACCGAGTTAAGAACTCTCGGTCAGTTTCATGATCATCTTGCTTACATGCTGCCAGGAGCTGAGGTCGGTTTGGCCTCTTGTATGTACTAGCAAAGTTGCTGTTAAACGCCAGCTCCAAGTCTATCCAGGAGTTGATACTATACTCCGGCAAATTATTCAGCCAGATCCGAGCTGGACCTTCCAACATGTGCGGGAGATACCGGACCGCCCATCGGCGATTGCCCCCCGCTATGTGCACCGAGGATACATAATCTGTCAGCCAATCTTGCGGCTTGGTGCTCCCGTTGTATGGCTTGGTGTTCCGACCTAACTGGAACTGAGATACTGGCGGTGGTGGCTCCCTCATGATCCGAGGTCCGAAACACGCCGGACCAGGAGGGCCTTCCTCCTCCAACTGCTCGGACAAGTAGATTCTATCCAGCTTGTTACGAACATCGCCGGAGCTAACATCCGAGCTCCTATCCGAGGTCCCAACGCCCCATCCACTCTGTGGTATCCGGCTCGCGCCATGGCCGAGTCTCCATCATCATATCGGTCATCGCCTTGACCGACGTTCTGAGGTTGCTGAACATACTCCGGCTCTCGCTGATACTGCTCCTGCGGCCGGGGTTGTTGCTGATGCTCGGGGGCGGAGGTGGTTTACCTCGGCCAGCCGACGCTGCTTGCCCGCCATTCTGATTTCCCTGACCGGAGTTACCCTTAGCTCGGCTTGCATTACCTTGGCCGGGGTTTCCCTTAGCTCGGCTAGCATTGCCCTGGCCCACCTTCTGCTTTCTGCTAACACCGGATCATACATCTGCATCTGCAGCTGCTTGTTCTGACCCGAGGTGACACTCCGGGCTCGATCGGCTCCTCCGACGAGTGGAGACGAGGCTTGCCCCTTGGACACCTGACTAACTGGCCTAGCTGAATAAACCATCTGCGAATCACCAGCCCCGGCATATGCTCTGCGGAGAGCCTCATTCTGCTGGTTAGCTACATACACTAATTCATTGACTCGCTTCTGCTGCGCACGCCATGCATCTCCAGTCAACCCGGATAGCTCGGCCCTGCCTGCCTCGGCAGCTCTGAGGTTCTTAGCAGGGGAACTATATACCGGCCTTCCAGTCGACACGCGACTCTCACTCCTAGCCGAGGTGGTAGGTCGAGCCTCCCTGTTCATCTCATCATTGAGCCCCTTGCCTCTCTGCCGCACCTCGGCTCCCCTATTTGTATCAGCTGCTACCGGGGTGAAGCCATTCGCTGCATTGTACTCACGCATATCTCTATTGAACTCATCTCTAGCTGTCATCATTGCTACAGCCTCCTTTGCAACAGGACACGCTTTGCCTCTAGCTCGGCCGCAGTCACTACTACATCCACTCCTGGATCTACTGGGTCTGCCAGGGTCTCCGCTATCTCTACTAGGGTCGCACCTCGGCCTGCACCTCGGGGGTACCAGGCAACTCTTTCTCTAGCCTGGGCTTTGCAGATCTCACCTTAGCAACAACCTCGGCCGGCTTGGATTTGCTGGCATCTCCTTTGCCAGCGGCATCAACCGGACCGGTCATCATCACCTCCACGCAGCTCTCGGGGCGAGTGATACGCCGACCTAGAGCCGCAAGGAGAGGAGTTTCGTCGTCCACGAGCACCTGCTCCGGGTACTCGCGAACAACCTCGACAGCAACATAGGTGACGAAGCTGCCAAGCATCATGGTGAAGCCATGCTCGGGGAAGGGCTTGCCGGCGAAACACCCCGCATTGTCGCTGACGAAGGTGAACTCACCGATCTTGGCGATAAGCCCGGAAAGAACACGCTCGCCTGAGCCCGTCCGGATGTAAACTCCCTCCAACGCCTCAATCTGCCCCACGGTGGGCGCCAACTGTCGTGGTGGGATCACGGCAGATGCCATAGGTATGGCTAAGATGGGGCCGAATGGTCGTTGGGGGAATCCGGGGAGGGTTTATGCACTCAAGAAGTGCACAAGCAAGAACACGCAAGAAACCGCAAGAACATGAACAAGAAACCAAGAAACCAAGAACACAAAGCACACCACGATGTACCCTGCTTCGGGGCCCTCTTGTGGAGGTAACACCCCTACTGCAGCACTATCCTACTCGGTGTATATCTCAAGGTGACAAGTACAAGCTGCTCCTCGAGCTGTGTGATGCTACAATGGTGAGAACTTGAGGTAGAAGATGAAGCTACAAGGGGGAAATGAGCTCTAGGATTCGTCCTCCCCACGCAGGAGGGGTTGAAGCCCACTATATAGGCCAGCCGAGTTACCGTTGTGCCCCTTGCTGAACACTGTTGCCATGCCTCTGCTTTGGTCATCATTCTACTCCTGTCAGGGACGGGACATGGCCTGCCCATCCCCTGCATCACCACAGTAGAGCTAGGATGTCCCCTCTGACAGAGACATGACGTGGCCTGGCTAAGCTACCTCGTAGCCTTTCCCCACCGCTGAACCCGGGGCACGCCTCTGCCAGGCTCCGTGACAGACGCTCCCGTGTCAGGCGGGAAGTGACAGGAGCATTGACTCCTGCCCGACCTACGGCTTCTTGCCTTGGTTAGCCCGGCACGGATGTGTCGGGCTCCTTACCTCGGGTCTTGCGCTTAAGATCTTTACCAGGTCGGACCTTACTTCCTTCCAATAGCTTCTCCTGCACTCACAATACAAATCATAGCACCGGGGTAGTTAGGTCGGCTGATCATAGCTCGGATTACGAACGTCGGCCCATGCCAACTGGATACCTCGGACCCCTCTGGGCTAAGATAGGTCGACTGATCATAGCTCGGATTATGAACGCCGGCCCATGCCAACTGGATACCTCGGACCCCTCTGGGCCAAGATAGGTCGGCCTTTATATTCTCCAGGTCCGGATAAAGCTCGAACACTCCCAGGCCCAAACAGGTCGGCCCTTTCCGTACCTCGGCACATCTTTAAACTCAACTTATGCCAAGCCTTGACCCTACCCGGGGGTAGCCCCCGACAGTGACGTATTTGTGTATGACAACTTATGTTGGTACTACTATGGGTTGTAATGCATGTGATAATGAACTAATGTATTTGTGTATCACAATTTGGTCTTTTGTATGTGAATTTGTCTATATTGCTATTGTTTTGTTCGCCTGTACACCTGAAAATACTGTATTTATACTGAATATGTTGCTGGAATAGTATTTTCTAGAAAATAATAATTCCACGAAATACTACCGCTGGCGGACACATAGTGGCGGACAGAGCACCCAGAACCCCTAACCAGCGACTAGTATCGCTGGCAGGCGTGGTGCACTACCGCTGGCGGATACGCGCCGGCCAGCATTGTGCCATATACCGCTGGCGGGCGTTATGCGATGCCCGCCAGCGGTAACCATCCTTACCGCTGGCGGACGGCCGCCCGCCAGCGATATATATTACTGCTGGCGTAGTGATCGCTGGCGGCGCCCGGCCGCCAGCGGTAGGACCTTTCCATCCGCCGGCGGTAGGCCTTTTCCTACTAGTGCAAGGTGGGATGGTTAGAGAGCAAGCTGGGTCTAGGAGCAAGGTGGACCGGCACATCTACTTGGAGTACAAGCCACGAAGTTGTTAGTCGTACCTGAGTAGGACCCTAAGCTCGAACAGACCCGAGATCAATTTGTAAAACCTAGTACGTAATGTATATAAGGTCAGAAGGACGAACCCTAGAGGGTGCACTCGCTTACGTGAGTAGCAATATAGCTTTCCACACACTCTCCATTGATGAACCTTGAAAACGGATCAAGTGATTAATAAAAATCAAACGGATCTAGTGATCCATCATGAGGGTCAAACCTGGGTAATCGTGTGTACGCATCACATCGAGGGAATTTCCCGAGTAACCTAGATCCATACCTTCATAAGCTACACAATGATGTCACATGTTGTGACAATCACACAATTAGGTCAACCGAAATAATTGAACAATCTTATTGTAAAACTTTCCGCCAAAGTTGTGTAGTCGTGACAAGGAAAATTCTTATCTTCAGGGGAAGATTGAATCTTTCAAACTTCTGTTTTGTAGGCTCCCAATGTGCAGCAACACGGAGTACATGCTAAGTTTAAGATCCAATTGTTTCATTTCTACTGTGAAGGAGCAAGACCGAAGCACAAATGTCACCTTGTAAACCGTAAATTGGTCGGCAATTTTGCCCCAAAAATGAGGGGCTTGGTATCATCAATAAGAAAAATGAACATCACAATGATAAATGGGTTTGGAAGTTGTATCAGGGAGACAAATTTATATTGATTAAGATAGTTAGAGCAAAATACCTCTGAGTCATGAACATCTTTACTGGCTAGTCTCGGGGGGGCTTGCGTAAGCTGTTTTGGATGGAACGGTGGTAGGTGATGCGTTTGATCTACAAAATGTCGCGCTCGATGTATATATTGTTACATTGAAATTTTGGAAATATCATGAACAAGCTTGCACCTTTAATGCTGATATTAAAATCAAACTCATTTTTAATGAGGTGTCCATAATTATAGGTTTTTATTAGGATATAATGTGTGTCCTTGTCTTTGGCATGTGTTTACGTGGAGGGTGACTATGAAGAAATCGTGAGAAAATGACCTCACTTCAAATCAACCTGGCGCCAAAGTTACAACCATCAGATACGAGCCAAATAAAACATGAAAGAAGCTCACTTGGACTCAACATGGACTCAACTGGACTCCCGAGTATGATCTTGAAAGAAGCTCGATTAATTATGAAGACACTCTGGATGGCAAAGAAAAATAGGAGGTTATCTTGACACAATCCCGATGGTGGAACTGTTGGAAAATAGAGATTATGAAATAACAGAAAGAAAGGGGATGAAGAGCAACAACCACCCAAGCTTAAGCCACTAACATAAGATAAGGTATGTTTTTTAGATGATACAAATCAACTACCTACTATTAGCATCTTTAACCTTCCAGAAAAAGGAGAAGATAAACTTATCAAAATTCTATAAAAGCATCGTAAGCCTTTTCAATATTTGTTAATGATTTCACAGAATTAAGCCATCAATAAAAACAAAAAAGATAATTGTTGATCGAGAAACCAACGCAACTGTTGACGACCAAAGAAGACTAAACCCCTTGAATGGGCAAATTGGTAACGAAAGAGGTATTACGCTTACTTGATGTGCATCCAAAATTTATCTATAGTCTGGGATTGTTTCATGCTACACTTACATCATTGCTCCATGCAGAAATTCACTTTGACTGCCAGGTGCATATGCTTCTGTTATGTTCTTCAAAGTTAAAAAGTAATGAAAACAGTTCATATAAATTTTAAAACAATTGGGCGCAAACATATACAACTTGTCCAAATTGGTGAAAAAAATTCGAAGGAAATGACACTTTCTATGGTCTGTGCAAAATAGACAAAGTCTGTTGCCAAAATGAGATTTAAAAAAATCAAAGCACAAATTTTGCCTTTTTTGCACATACAACATAAGTGTTACCTCCTTCAACAATTTTGCATGTGTTGAAAACTTGTGTACTTGCAATACACGCTTGTGTACGAATGTTGAAACATATCACAGGAGCATATCCACCCAGGAGCCACTACATGTTTCTACTATGATTTAATATCATTTTGTGGCACTTTCTTGGTCTATTCTATCAACAAGATGCTAAGTGGCAATTTGTAATTTATAAAGTTTTTAAGTTTGAAAAAAGCTAGATAAAAAGTCGGCAATTTAGAGAGATCTATTATCAAACAAAAGAAGATCGGAGACGAAAGGGAAACACACGAGGCAACCTTGCGGCAGGTCCACCTCACAGGTTAGGCAGGACCCGTGGGTTCCATCCATGTGGCTTCTTGGGTACACGCCTTCTCCAATAAAATGCCTTCAACATAATTCTACTGGGAACGGAAAATATTCTGCAAACAAATACCAGCCGTCGACGTCGCAAAAACCCTGGTTCGGGATTCTGGAGTCCTGTTCCGGTACACTGCCGGAGGGGGGGAATCATGCCATAGGTCTCCTGGACGATGCGTGTGTATCTCATCCTTGTACTAAGGGAGCTAGATTGTGATCTCTTTCTCCATGTTCTTCAATACAATGGTCTCCTGAGCTGTCTTACATGATCAAGATTTATATGATGTAATAGCTAGTGTGTTTTTGCTGCGATATGATGAATTGTCATGTTATGGTCAGATGTGCATTTTATCTACATCATGATATTGTTTTATTTACGTTCCTTATATGATTGATTTGTCAAAGTAGTTATTTGAAGTTTCCAAGTGGGAGTATATGTTAGATAGTGGGTTCATGCCTCGTTCATCGTCTTGGGATCAAGTTGACATAATCAACTAAGGATAATGATATGATGTTGCTACTAAGGGAAAAAATATCGATGTTTTTTTATGTTTATTGATAGTAAACGATGCGTGTATCATGTATAGAGTTTAATGCAATATTGTTTTGTTTACAACTTAATTCTTAATTTTGAGAGGAAATCATAGAAGTGCTCACGAAGTGGAGTATTAGTTATAGATGTGCGATGTGCGGTCTATATATGTTTGACGTGATGCCTACATAACTATTATCCATGTACGCTTTGTCATAATGCCATGATCAAAATTCTACCAATTACCTAGATTTAGGCCCTGATTGGTTGGCAGGAAAATAGCAAACATGACAGTAATAAATCATGAACCAGCTGAGGTCGGGCTAAAAATCCGGCACGCACGGGTAAAAAATTTATGCTCCATAATTTCAACCGCCAATCCAAGCGGGGCCTTAAGGAGAGAGACCACTAGTGAAATTATAGGGTCTGGTCCATTTTTTTTACATTGTTTACAACCTCGTTTACATATTTTCTACCATCATTTGATCGCTGGTCTGTTTTTATATTGTTTTTACTTGCAGTTATCTTTCACAATGTATGTTTAATCCTTTGTTTTTAATGAGACAGAGAGATTGAAAATCTTCCGGAAACATTGTGGTCATAGAGATTTGTGTTTTGTGTGTAGGTCCACTTCAAACTTTTGCTTTGCTTGGCATCTTTACTGGCTCGATATACGCTACATCATACGTTCCACTTGGAATTTTCAATAGTCATCAAGCAAATTTTTGTCTCCATTACCGAGGAGTGTGAAGCTACAACAAGAGTTTTACCGGTGGCCATCTTGTCTCTTATTCTTTATCTTATTTGTTTTGCTTTAAAAAAATCAAAAACACAAAAACCTAATCTTTTTCGATTTACCTTGTTATTATCATATTATGTATGTCAAATTCCTTCAATCTTTAGGATCAAGAAAACAATATTATTGGCAAAGTGGGTTCAGAGAGATCAAGAAAAGTGGGTTCAAAGAGATCAAGGAAACATTATATGGAACACCTCTTGTGTGAAAAGGGGAAACAATTATGAAGTTTAATAAATAAAGTAAACTTATATGGTGGGAGCTTTCTATATGATATTAATTTTTTTTGTGGAGGTGCACTCCACACATTTTGTTCCAATATCAGGAGAATGATAATGGAACCTTAGCTTCTTATGTGACTATCATTTGTTCTACATCGAACAAATCAAAGAATTTATTGCTTTTAAAGGTTCTTGTGAAATTGCCTACTTGACTGAAAATATTGATGATGACCTTTATAAATCTGAAATTTTGCTATGTTTGAATAATGCTTTGAAAGTCACATGGATAATGGTTACATTACAATCTATATTTACGAATTACATGCGGCTCAAAAAGAGTCTAATAACTTGCAAGAGCCTATGGTTGAAAAATAGGAGAGTAATCAACAAAAGGAGGAAGAACATTACAAACGCCTACCTTCGAATGAGAGTAACTCTTTGACTCTTACATTACACGATTTATCTCCATTCTTAATAGAGAAAGAACACTATGTTAATGAAGGTTATGATCTTTTGGATTCTTTTGAAATCTTCCTTTTCGATGAACTTGATACTTGTTATACTTATGGCTAGGATGCTCCTATGGATAATATTATTGGGAATTCTTTTGCTATTGTTATTCGTGATATCAATATGCTTGTACTTGTGCACAATTTTTGTACGCGACATTGGCCTCGAAGTGAAGAGCTTTGTACTGCCTTCAAATTAGATGACTTTCCTTTCTCCACAGGTGTATGTATCTAGACATGTTACTTATGTCCCCAACACACGTAATACAATGATTCAGCGAAGAGATGATAAACGATAAGTAATTTTAATGGTAAAGAAAGATTTTTTCATCATAAATAAAAATGGCAGCAATGTAACGAATAGTAAAAATAGACCAGAGGCCATAGTGTTCGCTAGAAGCAACTCTCCAAACAAAAGGACAAAGCATTGGGTCAACAAATTACAGTTGAAAAATTGACAGAATTATCCTAGCAACTATTATGAGTATTAATCTTCATAATATGATTAATACAGATCACGTGAAAAATATACAGACAATTATTCAATCACGTCTACTACTATTACTCCGCTTTGATACATCGTTTCTAAGCTTGCATCTCTTAGCATTTAAGTCAAAAACAAAGTAATTTTAAACATGAGACATAATATAAACTCTTTAGCAGCCCCAACACACTACAACTCATATCTGTTTTTTTATCACAAAGATATGCAATGTATGAGCAAACTATCAAATACACAACTCTCTCTTAAAGACCTAAATTTAAATGGCATCAAGTGACAGGAACACATAGCGGATGTTATGGGCAGGAAGTAGAACCATACTCTTTTTTTTAATGGAAGAGAAGGTAGAGCATGTCTAAAAAATGAAAGTGCCTATTCATTTCTCGGCATGGATATGAAAGATAATGCGGGGAAATCAGAAATACATAAATAAATAATCCACATCAAAACAGCTACCGATAACGTTTCTTTGGCAGGGATGGAAAGTGGTGCTCTTCACTGAAAACCACACACGGCCAAAAGAAAACAAAGAACACAGAGGGAAAAGAAAGTACGGAATACTCTTCCAGTAAAAAAGAAACGGGATTTTCTGCCGTTCTCACCTCATGAGAATTTTTTTTAAATAATATTATTTTCAGTAGTACTTTTGCAAAATAGCACGTGCGGTGCTGATATTTGAAAAATAGGGCGGCGTCGGCCCGGAGCGAGCCGAAAGTCATCTTTCGGCCTGGAGGAGCCGAAACCTGGCTGTCGGTGCGCTAAGCGACGATAGCTGCACGCACCTCTGCGCGCGCGGCAGGCGGGGCCCGCGAGTTTCAGCGCCGAGCGAGCCGAAAGCTACTTTCGGCCTGGAGGGGGCCGAAAGCTAGCACTCCACCGTCGGCGGTCGACGCGCCTCCTTTCTTCTCCCCTTTCTTCTCTTCTTCCTTCCCTGGTTCCTCTTCCTCCTCTCCTCTTCCTGCTCTTCCTCCCTCCACCAAATCCATTCCAAAAAATTTTGCTGCCACAGATTTGATCGGTAAAAAAGAGAGAGGAGGGACGGGGCATCCAGGACCTGTGGATGGGATAGCTTTTTGTGGAGTCGTTTTGAGGTGTGGAGGTGGAGGATTGGGAGCAATGGTGGTCAACAATGGTGCCTATGATGGTACAAGTTGTTGTTTGAGAAGGTGGTGTTGTGGTGGAGCAGTGGTGGCGGTAGATTGAAGCCGAGAGCGGCGCTGACCGGATCGACACGCATCAAGGGTAAAAACCCTTATTAGTCACTAGATAATTATTGTTTAGTGTAATAATACTCTGTTAGTGGACGGGTGCATATTAAGTATTTTGTTGGTGGTTGTGTTAGTAGTAGTGTAGACAATTTTAGTCAGTGGACTCGTTAGTATTACTGTCGGAATAATTTATTTGGTGGATGCGTTAATATTATAGTACTATTATTTTGTTGATTAATGCAGTGTAGAAATTTTGCGATCGGTTAGAATAAATATTATTCATTTGGCGTCATATTTTTCAGTGATCGGCATCTGATGATGCTATAAATTTGTTTAGGTCATGGAAGTGGTTGATGTTGTTGTGCACTATGGCGCCGGTAATGTCGGTGTAACCGAGTCAGGTGTTGATTTGAGTGAATTTGGGAATATGTTGATTCAGCTTACAGACCCAGTGAATTTGAGAATAGCTGCCATTCAGCAGTATTTCACGATAAATTTCGGGTTTGATCCTAATATCTGGGCTGTTAAGATTCAGTCTGTATGGAGCAAATCCCGTGCAAATATTTTTCGGGAGTTGTTGCCGCTTGATCGGACAAGTCAGTGGACATCTTGGCTAGCATCATGCAAACGCCGAGGTACACAATCTGAAATCCTGCTGGTATTTTATCTGATAAAGAACAATTTGGAACACGGTGGCGGGTGTCCTGAGCATGGAGAGAGTAGTCAGTATACTGGCTCAGAGAATGTTGATTTGTTTGGCTCCATGGAAAATATTTCTGATAATTATGAACCAGCACTTAGTAGTCAGTCGCAGGACCAGCGCATGTCAATACTAACTGAAATTCTTATTCATTGCAGATTCATAACTTAGGGTACCCTGAGATAGTTTTGAGTCAGCCGCAGATTACTAGAAGTCTGGAGGCCTATCTACTGTGGCTATTTGGTAAGGTGATGTTCACTGAGACTCACCAGGACACAATTACTGCACGCTGGATACCTGTGGCGCACGAGATTGCAGAGGCGCAGAGGGAGGAGGACATTGTGCCCCGGAGTTTCGGGTATGCACTCTTAGCCGCTACTTACAGAGCGATGTGCAACGCGTGCGTGAAGAGTAACGCCACATCTTCGCTTCTTGGATGTCCACTTTTTCTGCACCTTTGGTCTTGGGAGAGGTTCCCTGTTGGTAGACCTGACGTGAATGCGCACATCCCCTGGGACTACACGTTCATGGAGCATAACCTAGCCGAAGCGCCTACGTTTGGCAGCACATGGGCACAGCGAGAGGTAAACATTTGACACCCTTGCCCTTTGACGAAGATTCTGCCTTCTTGCCTTTGCCCTTGGACGAAGCTTCAGCCTTCTTGCCATTACCCTTGCTCGATGCTTCAGCCTTCTTCTCCTTGCCCTTGCTTAGTGCTTCAACCCTCCTTTCCTTTGACGACGGCATGAAATCGTCGTCATCATCGCTGACAACTACCCAGAGACAGGAACGACCGTACGAATCACGGTCAGCTTCAGTTCGGTAGAATGGACTATTCGTAACTTTCCGGTCAAACTTATCTGCAAGCCTGAGCATTTCTGCACGAATTTGGAGCGGGGTCCTATACGGAAACCCATCGCGGCATAGGTTCGCCCCAAGCAAAGCGAGATGACTCTCAGTGTGCAAAATTTCTTCAATTGGAACTACCCTACCATCTACCTTCAAATTGCTCGAAAGCCTGGCGAGATGCTCGGATGCGGAAATGTGAAACCCGGACACACACTTCTGGCAAGGACCAATACACACCATGCTTGCGCTCAAGTGAGTATCAAGCCTACCTTCGACTGGGTTTTATAGAACAACCGGTGGCGGGAAGAAATTGGACGGTGCCGGCATTTGGCGGGAAACGGTGGCGGGAACAATAGCGGGAAGTAATTGGGCGGGAAACGGTGGCGCGAAGAAATTGTGCGGGAAAAGGTGGCGGGAAGAAATTTGGCATAAGACAGTGGCGGGGAAAAATTAGGCGGACAAAACTGCGACAGATTTTTTCCCCCTACTTTCGGCTCGGCCCAGGCCGAAAGTCCCCCTGACACCGTTCCATGCAGGCCCAGGAGGCCTTTCGGCGCGCCAAATGCCGAATGCCTGCTTTCGGCACCCTCCAGGCCGAAAGTCATGTTTCGGCTCCCTCCAGGCCGAAAGCTGGAGGTTTCGGCTCGCTCCGGACGTCCTATTTTCAAATATCTGAACCTCGCGTGCTATCAGGCGAAATTACTATTAAAAATAATATTATTTAAAAAAATTCTCCTCACCTCATCCTCCGCAGGCAGCTGCGGGGTGTAAAATCTAAAATGGAGAGAGGAAGCGAAGTCGGAGACGAAGATTCTATTCGCCTCATTCATACTGCTCTCCTCTCTCTCTCTCCCCCAGTGGTCTCGTTTCATCCGCCTCCTCCCACTCCCACGGCACTGGTCTCCGCTCCCCTTTTCTCCCAGGATCCTTCTCTTCCACGCGCCGCACCGCGACCCGGCGCGGCGAGGCACGAAAGGACGAACCTTTGGTGAAGAACTCGGCAGAATTCGCGTTCGTTCTTTGATCGATTGATGAGCGCCAGGCCGCACCGGCGGCGACGACGATGAGGGCGGATCTCAGCACCATCCAGCAGACGCTCACGCCGGATGCGGCGGCCGCGCTGGCGCGAGCCATGGACGAGGCCGCGCGCCGGAGGCACGTCGCGACCACGCCGCTCCACGTCGCCGCCGCGCTGCTCGCCGCGCCGGCCGGCCTGCTGCGCCAGGCCTGCGCGCGGGCCGCGGCCGGGGGAGGCGCCGCCGCCGCCGCCGCCTCTGGTGGAGCTGGCGCTGCCGCGCACCCACTCCACTGCCGCGCTCTGGAGCTCTGTTTCTCCGTCGCGCTCGACAGGTTGCCGGCCATGGCGGGGGCCGCTAAGGGGGGAGGGCCGGCTGCGCCTCCCGTGTCCAACGCGCTCGTTGCGGCGCTCAAGCGCGCGCAGGCCCAGCAGCGCCGGGGCTGCCCCGAGGCGGCGCAGCAGCCGCTCCTCGCCGTTAAGGTCGAGCTGGAGCAGCTCGTGCTCTCTATCCTCGATGACCCTTCCGTCAGCCGCGTCATGCGCGAGGCGTCCTTCTCATCTGCCGCCGTCAAGAACACCATCGAGCAGTCCCTCACCTCGCCCTCCCCGTCCTCTTCCGCCGCCGTGTCTAGCCCCGCGGCCACGCCGAGCCCGTTCTCCCCATCCCCCTCCCCTATCCCTCGCGCCGGCCCCGCCAACGCCTACCTCAACCCTCGTCTGGCGGCCGCCGCCGCTGGAGTCGCCGGCGGGGACGATGCGCACAAGGTGCTTGATGTCATGCTCAAGCCGGCGCGTCGCAACCCAGTGCTCGTTGGAGACGCCGGCCCGGACTCGACGCTCAAGGAGGTAATTCGGAGAATCCCAACGGCCAGCTCCCCTTCCCTTGCTGCCGCCAAGATCATGCGGCTGGAGGCGGAACTCGCCAACCTAGCCGGCGACAAGGTGGCGATGGCAGAGAGGATCGTGGAGCTTGGCGCCGTGGTCCAGAAGCTCGTCGATGAGCACGGCGGGGTGGTTCTTGACCTCGGCGACCTCAAGTGGCTGGTCGAAGGCCCCGCCGCAGCGTCGTCGGAAGGTGGCAAGACGGCCGTTGCTGAGATGGGGCGTCTACTCAGGCGTTTCGGGCGCGGCGTGGTGTGGGCCGTCGCCACGGCGGCGTGCGCTACATACCTCCGCTGCAAGATCTATTACCCAGGGATGGAGGATGAATGGGATCTCCAGGCTGTAGCGATCGCCCGCAGCACGCCGCTTGCCGGACCTGCTCTGAGGTGAGTCTGCCTTGATGTTCAGCTTCTTTGTTTGATCTAACATGTCTGGTCTTGTGGAATTTCTTGATCCTTTGATTATCGCTACTTATTCTGCAATTTTCAGCTGATTTTATTTTTTGTTTTGGGGAGATGGAGAACTTTAATATGATAAATAACCAGGTTCTTTAGTTTAGTGTGATTGACTCTATCCTATACGATGAATTTTGCAGTTCAAATCTTCTTACAGTAGCTCAAATTTTGCAATCTCACGCACTGTAGTTTAATTCTGGAGATGTAACGAATTATTGAATTTTTTCAGGCCTGGAGGCACTGGACTTCTCAGCAACTCGGTGGGGATGCTTTCGCCGATGCTCCGGCCTTCACCCGTGGTACCGACGCCTCTCCAATGGCCGCCAGGCAATAACCGTACTCCGATGTGCATGCTTTGCAAGGATGGTTATGAGCATGAGCTCGCTAAACTTACAGGAGAGAGGAAGGACAAGCCAGTATCCGTCCCTGAGGCTACCAACCCTAGTTTGCCACACTGGCTGCAGCGCAGCAGTGATCAAAATCAGGTTTGTGCTTCTCCATGCTCAATCTCAACAAAGCCACTCTTGTTCTATTGAAATCCCGATCGATATAATCCTGCGTTCTCTACAGTCCAAGGCACACGAGTTGAAATGGAAGAGGACCGTTGATGAACTTGAGAAGAAATGGCGTGAGACTTGTGCCCGCATCCATTCAACCCGTTCTGGAGCACCAGCACTCTCCGTGCCATTAGTCTCGTTGGGTCCACGCCCACGTGTCGAGCCCAAATTGGCAACTGTAAGGGGTCCTGTTATTCCAACTCTTAAGATGAACACCAATTGGGAGAAGCCAGCAGCCGCTCCGACACTTGAGCTCCGCAAGAGCCTGCCAAGAAGCCCAGTGAAAACTGACCTTATGCTTGGTTGCTTGGACCCTGTCGTCAATCCTACTGTGGAGAAAGACCAGAAGGAAAATTGCGAGGGCCTAACTGCCATGCAGAAGGCTAAGATAGCTGGAATTTCGGATATTGATTCCTTCAAGAGGCTCCTCAAGGGGCTGACAGAGAACGTTAGCTGGCAGTCTGATGCAGCTGCAGCCATCGCTGCTGTTGTGATACAATGCAGATCTGGAAGTGATAAGCGTCGAACCCTTCGAACAAGAGGTGACATATGGCTGATGTTTGTTGGCCCTGATCAGGCAGGTAAGCGGAAGATGGTGAACGCACTGTCTGGGCTGATGGTAAACGCAAGACCAGTCATTGTGAACTTTGGTGGTGACTCCCAGTTGGACAGGATTAGGAATGATGGACTGAACATGGGTTTGTGGGGAAAAACTGCGCTTGATCGGGTCACTGAGGCAGTTCGGCAGAACCCATTCTCAGTAATTGTTCTCGAAGGCATTGATCAATTGGACACAGTTGTTCGTGGAAAAATCAAGCGGGCAATGGAGACAGGCCGCCTTCCGGATTCTCGTGGCCGTGAGGTCAGCCTTGGCAATGTCATCTTTGTTCTTACTACCAACTGGGTGCCTGAGCAACTTGAAGGGCCAAACATTGAGACTTTGCTCCAAGTTGAAGGAAGGATGTTGGAGATAGCAAGCTCCAGTTGGCAGCTAGAGCTCTCGATTGCAGACAAGCAGGTCAAGCACCGAGCAGATTGGCTATGTGATGATATCCGCCCGGCAAAGGTAGCAAAAGAAGTGCCTAGTGGTCATGGTCTGTCTCTTGACCTCAATTTGGCAGTTGGTACCTTGGATGACACTGAGGGTTCTCATAATTCCAGCGAGTTGTCAGTGGAGCAAGAGCAAGAGAAAGCGCAGCTTGCAGTCCTGTGTTCGACGCCGGCTCCTGACTGTGATCTATTGGAACTCGTTGACGATGCGATTGTGTTCCGACCAGTCGACTTTGGTCCATTTAGGAAGAGTATCACAGATTGCATATCAGCAAAATTTGAGTCGGTCATGGGGAGCAGCAGCTCGTTGAGAATCGATGAAGATGCCATTGACCGCATGGTTAGCAGCGCCTGGGTAACTGAGGAGAAGATCGAGGACTGGGCTGGTAAAGTACTTGTGCCAAGCATTGAGCGATTGTGGCACAATGTGAAGCATGATAATGCACGTACTGTCATCCGTCTCACATCAGTTGCAGACAAGGCATCGCCAAGGTGGAGTGGGGGGAAGGAAGGATTACCGGCGACAATAACGATCGCCATCGATGGCATGTAGAGGCCATTGGAGAAAGTAAATTCTTTGTACGGTAGATATGTAAATATTTGGGGCAACTCTCTTGTTATAAGCTTGAGGGAGGAAAACTGCCTGAAGTACATATGAGGAGAGGGAGGGTGAATATCCTTTGACTACCAAATAGGCAGGAGGTTATAGATCTTATAACACCAAAGGTGGTTTATAGTTTTGATAATATTTATAGCTATGTTCCTTGGAACAGAAAATGAATATTTCCTTTTTCATCCTTCATATTGTTGCGAGGGTGGACTGGTTAGAGGAAGTAAATGCTGATACTTACTTGCTACGTTTGTGTGTGCTCTGAAACCCCGAATCCTCTCAATCCGTGCATCTAAATGCATTTGCCAATGTAACATCGAGAGCATGAATCAAGTTTCAAAGATGTGAATACATAAAAAAAGGTATTACTTCTGAAAGTCTGGAAGAATCTCAAATCTTGTTATTTCGATTTTAACCTTCTCCGAGCTAATAGATTCTCCTATACGGGTCATCTAATTGGATCGGCATATAGGGTAAATTATATCGCAAAAGTTGATATACTTAACGAATTAAAAAAAAGGTAAACATGGTCTTCAAATTGGCCAAATCTTCTCACGAAGACAATATGGTCTTCAAGTCTGTAAGTATTATTTCTCATATTTTGCTCGGCTATCCTTCTTGTACATCGTTTTCACGATTCTGATCAGAAATGAATCTTGGCCATAACGTGGGTCCTTATCGAACCCTACTTTCACAAATTTCCGGACACCTTTTAAGACGATAATCCACAGGCATATATTCTCGGTTTCTCACCACTTTGCTCTACAACCACATTCCGCACCAATACCTCTCTTTCATACTTTTAGTTAACATGTTAAAGTTTGACCATACATATCACTATCAATCATTGCTGTCATCCTTATTTTCGAAATTAAAAGTTGTGCTGTGTATTCTTTTTTTTTCCTCTACCTTCTCTCTTGAATCATCAAATTATTCTACTAAAGGAGTATGTTTTGCTTATTTATGTGTCATGTGGCCGGGTGGCTACCTGCCAGTAAGCATAACAGCCCCAATTTAATTAGTGTGTGTTTAGTTATTCTCGCAGGATTCGATCCACCATCACTATGTTTGGAGGTGTGGCATCTTGTATATTCTCCTATGATGAACAAAGGAACCTTTTTGGTCTAAACCAAATGGCCACTTTTTGGCCTAATAGTGGGCCCACATTGATGTGGCAGATCACCTACTCAAATCAACTTGGAAACATTCAATGCTAGTTTAGAAGATATTAATCTTGTGCCACTTGGGAAGCTTTTTTTTAATAGAAGCTTCAGATCAGTTACGGTGCCAAATGGTACACCACAACCTCAATATTAAGAAGCCTACTTGCCAGGGACCATGGATGAACATGATATCTGGTTAGTGGTGGGGTCCACATGTGAGATGTTTTTTTCTGAACAAGGAATGTGAGATGATATGTATGCCCTCCTTAAGTACACCAGTGCCAGAAAAAATTAGATATACATAAGAATATTTTGTGTTAGCTCAAAAATTGTCGTGGAGATAAAACAAAATTTGTGACATGCGTAAAAAGACAAAAAAACTCGTATAAAATCATTTTGGAGTGTCCAGATTTGTCTTTTTGTACAGGTTAAAAAAATGTTTTTTCTTCACGTAACTTTTTTTGCTAACATAAAATGTCTTGAAGCATATCCGAAAATTTTATATTGAATTTTTTGACATTTTAAATTTTGTTTTTTGGACAGTGGGTGCATCTACACCTACTACCCGTGATGGATTTCCGGCCTCCTGTTTGTTACTAAGTTGAGGATTCAAACTATTGCAAAAAAAAGGGCTTTTCCATGTGACAAAATCACAAAAGATATTTTGTCTTGCACTCTTGCTCACATCAAAGCCGAGAGCGAACAGAGAGCGAGTGTATCTAGACAAGGACGGGCCCATCTCAAGTCATCAAAATATTTGACAAAAAACTAACTATATGTAGTACTGAAACCCTCCGTTTCAAAATAAAGACATTCTAGGATTTCTGGATTTGTCGTGATTCCCCGTTCTCGTTGTCGGCTGGCAGGATCTTTGCTCCACATACCTGAGTGAGAGCGCGGGCGGCCCTCTCCAGAGATTTGGTGGGTGTGATGTGGCGGTGTCCGGTTGTTTCACGAGGATGCGTGAGGTCACCTATAGTTAGTAGTTTCAGGTGTCTTTCGGGGAGCGGTTACTCTTGTTGTTTTATTTGTTATCCTTGATTTGCTTTATGAAAGAGAAACCTTATCAGTTTGTACGGTGCGGTCATGTTTATAAAGCGGGGCGATATGTTGTTTCAATGAACGCTCTCTAAATCCTGGGCCCATCGATCTAGGCCAATTCTCAGTGTCACATAAATTTGTTTTCATGGTCCACTTGCAGTTAAGTGATTATGTTACGTAACTACTATTGGGCGGCAGGGGTCGTAGGTGATACGTTTTAGTCAGTAATCATGCTGGAAAAGTTGTGGCTTGATGAGAGCTTTTAATGCCAGAAGAAGATGAGGTGATCCATTCACACTTTTTTATGTCTTGCCATTTAACCTTTCTTACTTCTTGTCGCATATGCAGAGTGAAAGTAGCATATAAGTGTGGTAACAGGAACCTAGTTTTAATTTTGGTGTTTGATTTCTACTTAATTCTTTTTCAAAACTTAAGAGACATTTTTGCTATGCTTCACACGTTATAAACTATAGCAACAAGTAAACGACGAAGAGCGGAAAGATTAAACCAGCGTGGATACGAGATTTAACGTGGGAAACCCCTCCAACAATGGAGGAGAAAAAACCACGGATGCCAGTGTAATACCCCACAGTTTAGAGAGTCAGAAGGGTAGAAATAAGATTTGTGCATTTGCATAGCATGCATCTGAAAATGCGGGAAATTTTGGCGCGTTAAATTAAACGATGCAAAGTGATCGATGTTTCTCTCGACTCGATGAGTTAGGGTCTCGATCATCTTGTTGGTGCGATAAACTTCGACATGATCTTTTTAACCAACTAGAAACTAGGATCATTTGTCGAGGCATTCCAAAAATTGGACATGACCTTTCCTAACTATCAACACTTCCACTCACAATTTATAACATGACAAGATATAATTTCATGAAACAAAAGACACACACATAATTTCATCTATATGATCATACAATATCATTCTACATCTATTATCATCTCAATACATCATTCACACACATATCATCACATAAGAATCAAGTTCTCGTCTCATTTCTACAATATCTCAATACATCATCTCAATTCATCATCTTTTACACATCTTATCACCTCCTTACTACACTCATCTCATTTACAAGCTTCAAAATCCAAATGCACAAGTACAAACATTTACATCAATCACAAATGTGTTACTTCACAAACTTTCCGAAGTGAAATTGATAGAATAGGTCATATTACAACTTTAATCAAATAAGTACATATCTCATACAAATAAAAAGGAGATTACAAATGAATAAATAGAATCCTAAAACTAAATCTTGATCTTCTCATCTTGATCTTCTTATCTGTCAATCTTCTCAATCTAATTCCTGCATGACAAAGAGGACAAGAGAGAAAGAAAGAAATGCCACCAAATGGATTTGGAGAAGGATTCACATAACAAGTATCTATTCTTAACAACTTCTCTAGAAACATTGTGTGAAATTCAAAGGTTTTGTGTTATATAAAAGTCGTTTGGTAACAAGCCTTGCAACCTTGTTAACATATTTCTTTTGTATGCATAAAAGCAAATTGAATGTCATATAAAAACAAACAAGCATTCAAAGGAGGTTTCTTATTATTAAAATGTTTGCCTTCTCCACAAGGGAGAGGCAATTGATGTTTGGAACTCAACTAGAGGACATTAGGAACTTGTCCTAGTATCCAATTGGTGACTAGAGGAATCAACTCTATCCTAGGCAACAATAGGAACTTGTGGATCAATTTGGATCATTCGAGGCCACTACAAAAAATTCAGCCATCCGGGACGATCCTATAACGTGGTGATCATGCTCCAAAACGTCGGGATGTGCAATCCTCGACGATTCACACGGCGTTATGAAAAAGTCAGGGACCGCTAGTCATAGACGATTCTACGACGGTTCCGTGCACCTCCGAACGTCGTAAGGGATTCTCGACGTTTCATCAACTGACGCTACCAACTGGGCCGGCCCGTTACTAGGCCCAGCAAGCCACGACGTTTTTTTCACGTCGCGGTCTGTGACACGTGGCAGACGGCCGTTACCGCCGTTTGCTGACGTCATGGCATACTCGACGAAAATGAAACGCCGCGTTATACAATGACGTCATGTCCGCGAGGTAGAAAGCCGACACGTGTTCTACCCACAAAGGTGCCACGTGGAGGAATTTCATGACCTTTTTTTTTCGTCGCGGTATCGATGTTGACGTAGGTGATGACGTCAGGGATGAACACGACGTTTGCATATCCGTCGCGGGGTCATTGAATTTGATTTTCCACGTGGCCCAATCATATGGGTCCACATGTTTTCTAACCACGACAAAGAAATTTCGTCGCGCGAAATTCAGGATGTCACCGTATCCCCGACGTTTCCGTTCGATTGTTGTTTGAATGGCCATTTGGTGATCGAGACGAATTTTAAATAGTTTTCACATCAAAGCAAACACACATGCGACAAATACATACATTCTGAACAAGGGCTCACAGCCTTGCTCACCAAAAGCCACAAAGGCCATGTTCTACAGTTCACGAGGCAACAAGTGGTTGCCCAGCAGTGGCAACATAGAGTGTTCTGCCTTTCAAAGGCCACCAGCAACGTACAGTTTGAGAATCAGGAAGGGCATCAAAAAGCCTCACGAAGACTTACCAAAATGGCACGAGTTTGCGGATGTTTTCACTTAGGAGAGAGTTCAGCTATCATCTGCTTGATAATGTCATTGCACGATGTTTGAATCTTCCTGGTTTCTTCTTGTTCCTTGATTATAGACTTCAGATGTTGTACACACATGATTGCTTCTGCGTCAGCATGTTCCTTGGCCTTATTGCGCTTATCAAGCAGAGACTCCAGTTCTAGCCTCCTTTTTTTCTCAGCATCAAACAGAAGCTGAAGCTGAATCATTGGCGCGTTCGTATGGCTTGGAATCACACCTATGTTTTTCAGGAAACTAGAATTTCGATTGCCCCGACCCAGCACAACAGCAACAGCTTCAACAGCAGAAAGAGGCGCCTTGACAGTGCCATCGGCTGCCGCAGATGGTTGCATCTCCCTTTCCATTTCAGCCTATAAAGCATGTGAAAGCAGAAGATGAAATAGCAGCTGAAGTAGAGTACAGGGTACATTGATATGACAAGGGATCTGCTTGTACAGAACTTAGATTGGAAACCATGATGTACTGACAAGGGATCTTCCTGTACAAACATAGATGCAGATAGTAGATCACAATGATATGTGAAGAAGCAGATGACAATGAAGCAAGCATGCTTGTACATGAACTATCGATTAAGCATGCTTGTACATGGAACTATCAGAATTAAGCATGCATGTACATGAACTATCAGATAGGAGATCACAATGATATATGAAGAAGCATATATGCATGTACATGAACTATCAGAATTCACAAAGGTATACCTCAGAAGCTACCTAGAAGAATCTATTCAGATAATTTGTTGATTCCATAGATGTACAGAATTTTGAGGGACTTACAATTGATGTTTTCACAGGCGAAGTGAATCCATGTTTCCTGAAGCTGAAGTGAGTATCTTTGAACAATTGAAAGTCATTGGCTTTGGCTTCCATATCATTGCAGATAACCTCGTAGCTATGAGAACCTGTGGCACCAGGGAACCGGACAGCCATTCTGCTCTGCCTGGCTTTCTGACAAGTCACCTACACAAACAAAGGGTATGAACAGATTAGCTATAGTCCAGATGATAAAATTGAAACAGTGGCAAGGTTGAGTGAACAAAGACAGGACCTGATTCTGGGTTGTGGTCCATTTATCGACTAACTTGAACCAAACTGCTTGAGTAAAAGGATTCACTACATAAGAAGGTGTTCGTGCAAGCCTAGCCTTGTCATTACAATTGTCAAAATATGTTCTCTTCAGGAAATGGCGTCTTCGTCTTACACAGCTCTTTAGATTCATTAGAAGAGATCCACGGATCCAGGGGTCTTCAAGGTTCAAAACAAATCTTCCCTGAAACAAAAGAAAGAGCATTATTTAGTTTTATGAACAGCAATGGAATGAACTCGAAAGTTGGGTTCCAAAACTTACACAGACATGTTCGAAGTACCCCTGAAATATGTCACGTCTGCCCTTGTACTCTTTCTAGTGGGATAAGATAGCGACAGTTTCCTTCACAGCTAAAGAACACGCAGTAGCAAACATGGAAGCAATCCTTGGCTGCACTGGCCTTGTCTTTCCGGGAGGAATAACAATTCTGATCCTCCTGTCCTTCCTGTCCAGGTGGCCACGGCAAACTGCCTGCTCGCCTTGGGCAGCTTCCTGCTGGCGTTGGGGAGCTACCTGCTCGCCTTGGGCAGCTTCCTGCTGGCATTCAGGAGTTGCCTCCTCGGCTTGGACAGCTTCCTGCTGGCGATGGGGAGTTGCCTCCTCGGCTTGGACCACTGGTCGCTTGAGTTCAGCATCTACCTTCTTTGCTTGGGCTGATAGCTTCCGTTGGGCTGCAGCCCCCGTTACTCGTGGCGATGCGGATGCAGGGACTGCCTGCTCGCCTTGGGCAGCTTCTTGCTGGCGTTGGGGAGCTACCTGCTCGCCTTGGGCAGCTTCCTGCTGGCGTTCAGGATTTGCCTCCTCGGCTTGGACAACTTCCTGCTGGCGATGGGGAGTTGCCTCCTCGGCTTGGACCACTGGTCGCTTGAGTTCAGCATCTACCTTCTTTGCTTGGGCTGATAGCTTCCGTTGGGCTGCAGCCCTCGTTACTCGTGGCGATGCGGATGCAGGGACTGCTGGCGGAGTCAATTTGATATTCTTCTTTAAGACCGGAGTCTCAGGTGCTGTGATGTCAACTATTTCTGCACTGACGCGCTTGCGATTGGGAACTGCAGCAGGTTTTGTTTGTGGATCTACCATGAATAATGATCTCAGAGTTAGGTACAAACATAACACTTGGTAAGAACCTATTACAGCTACAAAATAAGCTACTCACTTCCGGGTTACTTCTCTATAGTGTATTTCATGTTATTAAATATAGGACTGGTATTGATTGTTCTGTAGTTCTGATGAATTAAACAAGATATACGAGTAATCTAATTTGTGGACCTAATAATGAAAACTGCTCCTAAGACTAATACAAGCTGGAAAATAAGCAAAAATTGACCATATGAACTCATTGTGGTTCTAACATGAATAAAGATCTAGCTAAAAATTAGCTACGAACCTATTACAGCTACAAATTAGGCTACTCACTTTAGGGATTCTTCCATGGGGTGTATTTGCTGTTCTAAAATATAGGACTGGTTTTGATTGTTCTTCAGTACTGATGATGCAACAGGCATATATGAGTAATCTAATATCAAAGTTTGGAATAGCGGGCTATTCCATTTAGCGGCGGCTCCGACAGAAGCTATGAGAGACTAATACAAGCATCAAACAGACGGAAATAATTGTATCAAAATTGCATTCGGGATTTAGGGCATTTTTCTTACTGCTTTCCAGGGCGGGAACCTTTACTCGTGGCCTCAAAGTGGGAGACATTGACAACGAAGTTGTCGAGAGGTTAGTGAGGAGCTGGACGACGATATGGCAGATCTTGACAGCGAGGTGGCAGATCCTGGAAGCGAGGTGGCAGATCTTGATGGCGACCTGGACGGCGAGGAGAAGATCTTGGCGGCTACCTGGACGGCGAGGTCGCAGATCTTGGTGGCGCAGATCATGACGGCGAGCTGGACGACGAGGTGGCAGATCTTGGCGGCGACCTGGACGGCGAGGTGGCAGGTCTTGGCGGCAGTTGGACGACGAGGTGGCAGATCTTGGCGGCGAGCTGGAAGGCGAGGTGGAAGGCCTGCTAAGGCGAGGTACACGGCAAGGTGGACGACCGGGACGGCGAGGTGGAAGACCGGGACGGCGCGTGCTAGGGTTTGGGGGGAGGAGTGGACATTTTGGACGAGGATAGGAAGAAAGGGATATGTCGATATGGGAGATGGGGAAATTTGGCGAACGGGGTATAGGCAGCGACAAGTTCGAAATTTTGTGTGCGCGCGCTGAAGGCGGCAAATTTTGGTGGATAATTTGGGTGGGCGGCGCGAAATTTGGTGGTTATGCGGGAAACATTGCTGACCGTCGTATGCATGATGGAGCCATGTGTTAGGGTAGGATTATATGTGGGATTCCAACGCACCGTAGCGCCATTTTTTTTCGAAAACCCTAAGATTGAGCCCAGGTTTATCAAAGTGGGAGTTTACTTGTGTAAATTTACAATTGCTCGACCTTCGTACGAGATAACTATGGTTTCTGAAGCTGGCCATGCATACCTAGGATTCTGATGTTGGTTTTCCAATTACCAACACACTCTTTTATGCATATATTAGGAATACACTTAGGATTTGGTGTGATTCTGGCGTTTAGTCGAAACACCCTAATGCACACATGATTTTCTCCTTGGTTGTGTTAGGTTAATTAGGTCAGATGAACATTTAAAACCAACGACTTAATTTGAGCCCAGGTTTATCAAAGTGGGAGTTTACTTGTGTAAATTTACAATTGCTCAACCTTCGTAGGAGATAACTGTGGTTTTTGAAGCTGGCCATGCATACCTAGGATTCTGTTGTTGGTTTTCCAATTACCAACACACTCTTTTATGCATAGATTAGGAATACACTTAGGATTTGGTGGGATTCTGGCGTTTAGTCGAAACACCCGAATGCACACATGATTTTCTCCTTGGTTGTGTTAGGGTAATTAGGTCAGATGAACATTTAAAACCAACGACTTAATTTGAGCCCAGGTTTATCAAAGTGGGAGTTTATATACTTGTGTGAATTTACTATTGCTCAACCTTCGTACGAGATACTGTGGTTTCTGACGCTGGACATGCATACCTAGGATTCTGATGTTGGTTTTCCAATTACCAACACACTCTTTTATGCATAGATTTGGAATACACTTAGGATTTGGTGGGATTCTGGCGTTTAGTCGAAACACCCGAATGCACACATGATTTTCTCCTTGGTTGTGTTAGGGTAATTAGGTCAGATGAACATTTAAAACCAACGACTTAATTTGAGCCCAGGTTTATCAAAGTGGGAGTTTATAACTTGTGTGAATTTACAATTGCTCAACCTTCGTACGAGATACTGTGGTTTCTGAAGCTGGCCATGCATACCTAGGATTCTTATGTTGGTTTTCCAATTAGCAACACACTCTTTTATGCATACATTAGGAATACACTTAGGATTTGGTGGGATTCTGGCGTTTAGTCGAAACACCCAAATGCACACATGATTTTCTCCTTGGTTGTGTTAGGGTAATTAGGTCAGATGAACATTTAAAACCAACGACTTAATTTGAGCCCAGGTTTATCAAAGTGGGAGTTTACTTGTGTAAATTTACAATTGCTCAACCTTCGTAGGAGATAACTGTGGTTTTTGTAGCTGGCCATGCATACCTAGGATTCTGTTGTTGGTTTTCCAATTACCAACATACTCTTTTATGCATAGATTAGGAATACACTTAGGATTTGGTGGGATTCTGACGTTTAGTCGAAACACCCGAATGCACACATGATTTTCTCCTTGGTTGTGTAGGGTAATTAGGTCAGATGAACATTTAAAACCAACGACTTAATTTGAGCCCAGGTTTATCAAAGTGGGAGTTTATATACTTGTGTAAATTTACTATTGCTCAACCTTCGTACGAGATACTGTGGTTTCTGACGCTGGCCATGCATACCTAGGATTCTGATGTTGGTTTTCCAATTACCAACACACTCTTTTATTCATAGATTTGGAATACACTTAGGATTTGGTGGGATTCTGGCGTTTAGTCGAAACACCCGAATGCACACATGATTTTCTCCTTGGTTGTGTTAGGGTAATTAGGTCAGATGAACATTTAAAAGCAACGACTTAATTTGAGACCAGGTTTATCAAAGTGGGAGTTTATATACTTGTGTGAATTTACAATTGCTCAACCTTCGTACGAGATACTGTGGTTTCTGAAGCTGGCCATGCATACCTAGGATTCTTATGTTGGTTTTCCAATTAGCAACACACTCTTTTATGCATACATTAGGAATACACTTAGGATTTGGTGGGATTCTGGCGTTTAGTCGAAACACCCGAATGCACACATGATTTTCTCCTTGGTTGTGTTAGGGTAATTAGGTCAGATGAACATTTAAAACCAACGACTTAATTTGAGCCCAGGTTTATCAAAGTGGGAGTTTACTTGTGTGAATTTACAATTGCTCAACCTTCGTAGGAGATAACTGTGGTTTTTGAAGCTGGCCATGCATACCTAGGATTCTGTTGTTGGTTTTCCAATTACCAACACACTCTTTTATGCATAGATTAGGAATACACTTAGGATTTGGTGGGATTCTGACGTTTAGTCGAAACACCCGAATGCAAACATGATTTTCTCCTTGGTTGTGTTAGGGTAATTAGGTCAGATGAACATTTAAAACCAACGACTTAATTTGAGCCCAGGTTTATCAAAGTGGGAGTTTATATACTTGTGTGAATTTACAATTGCTCAACCTTCGTACGAGATAACTGTGGTTTCTGAAGCTGGCCATGCATACCTAGGATTCTGATGTTGGTTTTCCAATTACCAACACACTCTTTTATGCATAGATTTGGAATACACTTAGGATTTGGTGGGATTCTGGTGTTTAGTCGAAACACCCGAATGCACACATGATTTTCTCCTTGGTTGTGTTCGGGTAATTAGGTCAGATGAACATTTAAAACCAACGACTTAATTTGAGCCCAGGTTTATCAAAGTGGGAGTTTATATACTTGTGTGAATTTACAATTGCTCAACCTTCGTACGAGATAACTGTGGTTTCTGAAGCTGGCCATGCATACCTAGGATTCTGATGTTGGTTTTCCAATTACCAACACACTCTTTTATGCATAGATTTGGAATACACTTAGGATTTGGTGGGATTCTGGTGTTTAGTCGAAACACCCGAATGCACACATGATTTTCTCCTTGGTTGTGTTCGGGTAATTAGGTCAGATGAACATTTAAAACCAACGACTTAATTTGAGCCCAGGTTTATCAAAGTGGGAGTTTATATACTTGTGTGAATTTACAATTGCTCAACCTTCGTACGAGATACTGTGGTTTCTGAAGCTGGCCATGCATACCTAGGATTCTTATGTTGGTTTTCCAATTAGCAACACACTCTTTTATGCATACATTAGGAATACACTTAGGATTTGGTGGGATTCTGGAGTTTAGTCGAAACACCCGAATGCACACATGATTTTCTCCTTGGTTGTGTTAGGGTAATTAGGTCAGATGAACATTTAAAACCAACGACTTAATTTGAGCCCAGGTTTATCAAAGTGGGAGTTTATATACTTGTGTGAATTTACAATTGCTCAACCTTCATATGAGATACTGTGGTTTCTGAAGCTGGCTATGCATACCTAGGATTCTGATGTTGGTTTTCCAATTACCAACACACTCTTTTATGCATACATTAGGAATACACTTAGGATTTGGTGGGATTCTGACGTTTAATCGAAACACCCGAATGCACACATGATTTTCTCCTTGGTTGTGTTGGGTAATTAGGTCAGATGAACATTTAAAACCAACGACTTAATTTGAGCCCGGGTTTATCAAAGTGGGAGTTTATATACTGTGTGAATTTACAATTGCTCAACCTTCGTACGAGATAACTGTGGTTTCTGAAGCTGGCCATGCATACCTAGGATTCTGATGTTGGTTTCCAATTACCAGCACAATCTTTTATGCATACATTAGGAATACACTTAGGATTTGGTGGGATTCTGGCGTTTAGTCGAAACACCCGAATGCACACATGATTTTCTCCTTGGTTGTGTTAGGGTAATTAGGTCAGATGAACTTTTAAAACCAACGACTAAATTTGAGCCCAGGTTTATCAAAGTGGGGGTTTACTTGTGTGAATTTACAATTGCTCAACCTTCGTAGGAGATAACTGTGGTTTCTGAAGCTGGCCATGCATACCTCGGATTCTGATGTTGGTTTTCCAATTACCAACACACTCTTTTATGCATATATTAGGAATACACTTAGGATTTGGTGTGATTCTGGTGTTTAGTCAAAACACCCGAATGCACACATGATTTTCTCCTTGGTTGTGTTAGGGTAATTAGGTCAGATGAACATTTAAAACCAATGACTTAATTTGAGCCCAGGTTTATCAAAGTGGGAGTTTACTTGTGTGAATTTACAATTGCTCAACCTTCGTACGAGATAACTGTGGTTTCTGAAGCTGGCCATGCATACCTAGGATTCTGATGTTGGTTTTCCAATTACCAACACACTCTTTTATGCATATATTAGGAATACACTTAGGATTTGGTGGTATTCTGGCGTTTAGTCGAAACACCCGAATGCACACATGATTTTCTCCTTGGTTGTGTTAGGGTAATTAGGTCAGATGAACATTTAAAACCAACGACTTAATTTGAGCCCAGGTTTATCACAGCAGAAATCTTTAAAAAAATTAGGGCATTTGACACAACATATATATATATATGGTAGTTAAGATTCAAGCTTCAATCTTTTGAAAATGGGCAAAAACTAGCTTCAATTTGACACAACATCGATTGAGCGCGTGCCCTTCCCGAGCGCGCCTCATCGTCGCCGCCGCATCCAACACTAATTTCAACAACAACAACAACAACAAAAAACGGTCACCGGGTCATCTGCCGCGGCGGCTCCACTACTCGCTATCGGAGAAGGCGAAGGCCCGGTTGAGGCGCTGGCGGCGCCGCACCTCCTCCCACTCCCGCGCGCGAGCGGTGTGCTCGGCATCCTGCCGGAGACCCTGCTCCAGACGCACCTCGTTCATCACCTCCTCATATTCGGCATCCACACGACGACGCTTCTCCGCGCGGCGTTGCGAGCGCACGGACTTCGTCAGAATGCGCGCTTCCAGCTCGTCGGGGTCGACGATCTTGATGAGCTCATCACCGTCGTCGGTGGAGACCAAATCGATGCTTGAGTAAGACTCATCATCGCTGGACTCGGCAGAGGATGCCGGCAGCGGTGGCGGTGGAGCAGTCGCGGCGGCGCGCGAGGACCCAGCATCTCCACCGTGGCGTCGCGGCGGTGGGGCAGGGGAATTGGGCCTGGGGGTGCGCAAGCCGTTCCAGTTCGTTAAGTGGCAGCGGCCGCGCCTGCGGCCCACATCTGAGTGGCGGAGGCGGAGCTTCTCCCCGTCGTCGCTCGCGGAAGGAGAACCTCCACCGCTCCCGGATGCGGATGACATGGAGCTAGGAGGGGATAAGGCAAGAACGAAGAGTCCGGAGGAGTCAATAACTTTGGGTATAAATTTGGTCGATGATTAGGCGGGAAATGCTGCTCTTCTGGCGCGCAACGCGAATCTGAAACATCGAATCTCTTCCTCTTGCCAAGTTTTATGTACGGGTACTTTCAAGAAAAAATGTAATAATATGAAGATTAATTCAATATAAACCTTCACCAAAACCCTAACACTGTATGGATGGAATATGTGTTGCATGAGTTTTTTACTACTCCATTTGGACATTATGAGACCAAAACTTGCTTGTAAAAGAGATCGAAATGACACTACATATATAGATGGAAGTGTGGGAGTTAAGTTGTGTATTAACTATTAACTATTAAGTGCAGAACCTTCGTACGGGATAAGTGTCGTATGTGAAGCGGGCCACACCTAGGACTTTTATATTGGGTTTTCAATGTACCAACACACTTATGAACGTTTAAAAACCACTTTGAGCCTATGTTATCACATGACTCCATCCGGTACACCCGAAGTGGGGGCTTTGCCCTACGAGGGACAAAAACTTCATGCGGGGTAAGTTTTGTTCGTGAAGTGGGTTAGACCCTATATGAATTGGATCTTGGATAACACCACCTACCAACACCCACTCTTATACACACACACACACACACACACACATTTGGTCAACATATCGTCATCTCCCCCTTTGTCCGACCTCGGGAGGAGGTATATAGACAATGTACTTTTATCCTTCGTTGTTAGGGTAGGTCATATGAACATTTAATTTGAGCCAATGTTATCACATGTGTGACTCCATCCGGTGCACCTGAAATGGGCGTTTAGTTGTGTAAGGAGATCTCTTGTGTAAGTGCAGAACCTTCGCACATGAGAAGTGTCGTATGTTAAGATTTTGATGTTGTCGTTTCCAATGTACCAACACACTCTTGTGCATATATCCGACACGCCGTAGCGCCATTTTCATCGAAACCCTAGGAAATTCACCAAGTAGTCAACCGTGACCAGTCTCGATAGGGGTTGGACCAGTGGCGGAGCTACGACATTTGGAACCAGGGGTGCCTAGAGGGTGTCATAGTACCTAAAAAGTATTTTCGGAGGTGCATATATATGTGGTGGAAAATAATATTTTACAAAGAAAAATCTTCACGGGTGTGTTGTAGTGCACCCCCAAGGCAAGCTTTGGATCCGCCCGTTGGGTAGGTAGGTCAGATGCCCCCAAGGCAAGCCTTGGATCCGCCCGTTGGGTAGCTAGGTCAGATGAACATTAATCCAAACATCGTTTGACCGCCCGCCTTCCTCCCGAGCGTCCCCTCCCCACCAACCTCGCCGCCGGCCTCCATGAGCACGCTCCGCATCCACGCCGCCGCATTCACCCCAGCGTCCTCCCCGAGCTCGCGCCCTACTCCCCGCCACCAGCCTCCGTTAGCGCGCACCGGCGCACCGCAGCCCTCCCCAAGCGCGCGCCCCCTCCCCGTCGTCGGCATTCCCGAACACGCCACGTCGCGGGCCTCCCGGAGGTATGACGAACTCTCCCCACCCAACGCCACCCCGTGCTCGTTGCCCTCGCAATTTTGACGAAATGTTTATGAGAGTAGTATTATTTAATTTAGGTGTCTAATAATTATGTTTATCGTGATGCTCCTTTATTATGCTATTAATTTAGTTAGTAATGTTTGATATATATAGTGCCGGTACATTCACGATGGTTTCGACTTCCGTCGGCTACCCTAACGTCGAGTATTCGGACGTGGTATATTCTCTTTACAAATTAGTAATTTCATTTTGTGTGTCCACAAAATCATGCCGATAAAAGTTCACATAGATTTCTTTATTTAGGATTCCATATGTGAACTGGATGTGCGTACCGATTTGCAATTGTTTGTTGCGAGGTTAAATATTGTTGAAGAGGAAAACAATGAGTTGAAAGAAAAACTGAACAATCTAGCAGAAAAGAAAATGTTATTGGAGCTGTCTGCTGCCGATACCATTGATGTTCTGAAGACCAAGTTGGAACATAAAATGTTATTGGAGCTGTCTGCTGCCGATACCATTGATGCTCTGAAGATCAAGTTGGAGGAATACCGGCTGAAGCTTCGAAAGATGAGAAGATTTGTCATCCATAAGGAGGCTTGGTTTCATTATGCAGTTGGATCCATTGTCACCTTAGCTGCGATTTTTTTGGTGTCGTTATTTTATTTGGACTCAGTAGATGATTGTATCTTAGGATAAGGAGGCTTGGTTTCATTATCGCTTCAAGTTGAGACATTGTTGCGCTTGTAGTTGGTCTGTTTGTTCTAATTGGGCATTGTAAGTAGATTTGGGTAGATGTATATGTTCTATCAAATATGTAACCATTAATTGGTCTGCACTCAATATTATACACGTATGTTCGACGTAAAAGCTTCTGACCATGCATCTTTATCCTCATCAGATGGACAGAAGTGTCACTGCTACCATGAAGCTCTGTCAATAACTAATGCTAGCTCCACCCTTCACGCCCAGCCAGTGCCACCGCCTCACTCGCCTATCCCGCTCCAAACACCTGTCCCACGCCCAGAAAACCCCACCGCCGAGGAAGCTCCTTGTTTTTCCTCTCTCTCCGCCGGCTGCAATGGAGGACGAGGCGAGCCTAGATCCCTTCATCATCATCCGATCCAACGCCCACAAAACGCCATTGATGCACGCCCAAAAAACTGACTGCAGCACGGCCGAAAAACCCCATTGCCGAGCTGGTTCCCTGTCTCGCCGCCGGCTGAGATGGAGGACGAGGCGGCGAAAAAGCGGATTCGGGTCAAGGCATGCCTCGACTTCTTCAACCTCCTTCCCGATGAGATGCTGCGCATCATCATCGGCTTCCTCCCCACCAAATCTGGCGTGCGGACCACCGTCCTCTCCAAGCGGTGGCGCTTCCTCTGGCGGTCCGTCCCCCTTGACCTCACCGTCGACGATGGGATCTGCCACATGGATCACGAACGACTCACCGCAGTCTCCAACATCCTCGCCACGCACCCTGGACCAGTCAAACGCCTTGTCATCCGAGGTTTCCATTCCAACTACATGGCCGCTGGCAAGGTCGACCAATGGTTCCAATCCCCCGCCCTACATGGCCTCGAGGAGCTCATGGTCGAAGGTGGGCTACAGATGTTCTCTCTGCCGCAATCTATGATCCGCCTATTGCCCACCCTGATACGCGTCAGGTTTGCTCAATGCATTATTCCCCTGTTTGATGCCGCGCCCGCGCTTCTTCTCCCTCATCTCAAGCGGCGCGTCCTCTATGACGTCACCACCTGTAAGGAGGCCATCGAGCGGCTGCTCGATGGCTGTACTGTGCTCGAGGCACTACAGCTCGAAGGGGTGCACGGGTTCGACGGTAACATCCATATCGTCTTGACGACTCTGCGAACGATTGGGGTCGTTTGCTAGGCAAATTGCAGATCATTTTTCCAGCTTAGCGGTCTGGTGATTGAGAATGCCCCTTTATTTGAGAGGTTGAGTGTATTTTGTCCAATATGTCAAACATCAATCCGGGTCATTAACGCTCCGAAATTGACATTGCTGGGCTACTCTGGTGGTGGTTTCTGCTCCAAACTTGTTATTGGATCCATAACCCTTAAGGTAAATAGTCCTCTTGATGTATGTTCGGTGTTCTTGATATTCTCCCAACTTGCCACTGCCGTATTTTTACTTATTTTCTTGATCCATGTTCGGTGTTGTGCAGAAAGTGATTCACGAAAGCTCGACCTTGCCTCTGCGCACAGTGAAGATCTTGGCACTAAGATCTACCGGCCCCAATCTGGAAGAAGTTGTAGGCATCCTTAGATGCTTTCCGTGCACGGAGAAGCTATACATCGAGGTGAGCTATCTTTTCAGTTAGGAACAGTAGTAACATAGTCGAACAATTCCTGTGATTGATAAATAATTAGTAGTACAGTTTCCCACGTACTCACCTGCATCTTCTTTCGATCGATGTAGGCACTATATATACTTATGTTTTCTTCTTTCGCAGACAACAAAAGGCCCGAAAGTTAAAAATGTGTTGCAATATGACATGAACAATCCCATCGAATGCCTTGATCGCCATCTCACAGAAATTACTTTGAACGACTACGGAGGAACCGGACCTGAGGTTAAGTTCGCCAAGTTCTTTGTTCTGAACGCAAGGGCGCTCAAGCTAATGAGACTCGGCGTCGATGAAGACAAAGGCGATGGATGGTTAACAAGAATTCAGAAACAGCTAAAGCTGAGGCACAAAGCTTCTGCAGAAGTTGAAATTCATTTTGAAGATATAGTTATAGACTTAGTGAGTAATGTTAATCTCATACATGACTTCTCAGATCCCTTTGCAGAATCATTGAACTGGAGGGGATGGTATGTGTAATATCAGTTCGAACCTTGTCATATTTTAAAAACCTACGTTTAGTTGCTACTCTCTATCTGTACTGCCTTTGAATTTATCTTATATATATATATATATATATATATATATATATATATATATATATGTGTGTGTGTGTGCCTGTGATTTGTGTTATAGGTATTGCTATACTCCTCTCTATATATATCTGTACTTTTGCATGCCCTATACGACAGTCAATCGGGACAACCTGGCCGCGCTTCTATCCGTGTGAATTTAACTGATGGGCATGCGATGTGTGCATGCTCGTGTTGAACTGATGTTTTACGTAAAATCTGTGACGTTCTACGTGATGAAAATCTGCATAGAATGTGTCAGTGAGACGAAAATCTGCGACGTTCTACGTGATAAAGACAGTTTCGTCGAAGGAAACGGGGCTCAAGCTGGCCAAATGGGCCGGGGACGAAAATCCACGACGTAAAATATGCGAACCGTCGCGCGCAACCGGCCCATTACTGGGAAAACCAAAACGTCGAGAGCATTATCAACTTTTAGCCCACCGCGACGAAAACACTCGACGTTATCAGAACGTCGCAGAAAAAACGTGGTGGATCGCCGGATTTTTGGTAGTGGGCAACATGGACCAACTAGGCAACAAGAAGGCAATAGGGGACATGATCCATTTGAGAAGATACAAAGGCAACATGGGACAAAATACAACATTGATCCACATCTTAGGCAACAAATTTATTTCACTCCAATCTAGTCAAGTTCATGAAAGAAAGCTGATGGCCCTTGAAGAGGTTGATCTACAGCGCTAGAAAACAAGCTTGATGCCTAATGAGCAGTCTTGATCTCCGGTGCGTAGTTTACCAGCGTCAAATGTAAATGGGTTAGGTTGAGACTCCAAGTGCAGAGTGTGTGGTGAGTGGAAGACGTGTTTTCCCCACGAGGGTGACTCGAGGGTTTAATATCGAACTCTCGGGGAATCAGTAGTGAAAGATCTATCTCCCTATCCTTCTTTTGGTCACCTACAAAACAAGGTTAATTGTTTTGGTCCTCAACCTCACCTGTGGTTGTCAAGCACAAGGTGTATGAATGATATCAAGATAAATATGCAATGCAAACAAGAATTAAATATGCAATGGTGGTGGATAAATGTGCAAGGATGATGATAACAATGATAAATGATATTTTTGGGTTTTTTATGATGAATGCAAGATGGAAAAGTGTTTTTTATTTTCGGATTTAATAATGGCAGAAAATGGAAAAGTGATAAAAGTGGTTGGAAAGGTGTTTCTTATGACTAAAAATGGACCGGGGTTCATGGTTTCACAAATGCACTCTCTCTTTTAATGGTGTGGCAGACAATGGACATATAGAGTTGACATATGAGATTGCAACACAAAGTTTGATATCAAGTTACTAATTATATGGGCATCACGTCCTAACATAGAGACCTTTTGGTTATTAATCTCTCTTATACTCCACCAAGATGCGAACTAAATCATAACACCTTAGCAATTAAGATAAATCAGAGTATAGCTTTAAGTATCATGACATGAAGTGAAAATAAGAACATGCTAGATCTAGTCATAGAGTAGTGGCGATGGTCACACCCACATCTCCGGTAGCATGGTATTTTTGTTTATCCCTAGTGAGGCAACAAAGTAAGGTAAACACCCAAGTGGATCGTGATATTTCAGTTGTCAACTTACCGCACTCACCACCCCCCGTTACTCCAACTAATGCACACATCACCCCACACACGCCCTCATAAACATGCTTGATCATAACAAGTATATAAGAACGGGGTACATAATATGCATCTATACTCATAACTGAAACAAACATTGCAATCTCAAACATATATTAACTCATAAAAAGATCCACCACATAGGAATTACATATATGACCGTAATCATGTTCAGCAGCTCATACGGTACTAATTAGTGAAGCTCAAAGAGAGGAGAGATACATATGTTACTTCCACAAACCCATAGTCCAGAGGTGGACTACTCCCTCTTCATGATGGAGATGGTGGAGATGTCGATGGAGAAGATGGAGACCACGCCGGCAGCGCCCCGACAGAGTTTTCCCCCTCCAATATGCAGCTCCAAATCTTCGTTTCCGTGTTTCTGTGATATGGCGGCGCTTGTTTTCGAGAACGCCGTGGGACTTCTTTTATAGGCGCTTTTAGGTCAAGACGAAGGCGGTGGAGAAAAGATCGACGGCTGCGGAGCTCCGAGGGCCAGGATGGTGGGCCCCACGCGGCCAGGTACATGGGCCACGTGGGCCACCCCTTTTGGCCTTCCGGGCTCCGTTTGCTTGATTTCTTCGCTCCTACGTATTCTTCCTTCCAAAATAATGACCTCCGTATTTTTCCATATTTTTCTGACGACGTTTGGGTCCCTGAAACATAAAAGGAAAAAATAGGGTTTTCTGCCTGCGCGGGGTTAATTCCATAAAAATATGAAACAATTATTTTATTTCCTAAAATCATTAAATAACAGTGGTATAACCCATATATGATGCAAATATGATTGAAATATGAGTGATATAGTGCAAAGTTCATGTATGCATTTTACATGCATCAAAACCCCACATGAATAATTAAATGGTTTTTCCAATGGTATTAATTACCAAGGAATAAAATAAGAGAATTGCTAAAGCCCACAAATCTAAAATTGTAAAGCCACATGATCACCACCCATAACTTGGAAAGCCACCAATTTCTCACAAGCCCACAAAAGAGAATAAGCCCACAAGTCCATCTAGCAACAAAATCCACTTGGCTTGCCCAAGAATTAATCCTACAAGAGAGGATAAGATCAATGACCATTCATCTCTATCCTCAAGCAAAATATCTAAGTTTACTTGAATTCAAAGTAATGAAAATCTTGAATGGATGAGCATGCCACATAGGAGAGTTATCTACAAACAAAATATCTAACTTAGCTTGAACCCCAAGTAATGCTCAAGCGGGAGAGCTTGACAACAAGTAGCTTATTCATCCATGCAAAGGAAGAGTCACCACTTGAGGTGTCAACTTGTGAGGGATAGCAATGCCCTATAAAAAGAACATGGCATCTACACAAATAAAGGAATTTGCTCACAAATCCATTTTCAGCAATCAGCTAGCCGCACCATATTTTCTTGCATCAAGCAAATCACACCAGCAGCCAATCTAGCACCAAAACATATTTCCAGACCTATCACAACTCAAGAACAGCTCAAGAAACACATCAAATCTTGGTAAATATTTAGATCAACTAGGAAATAGGTCAAGAAGCAAGGAGGAGCAGGCTGTCCACAAGAGGAGGAGCAGGCTATCCACAAGAGGAGGAGGAGGCTACAACAAGAGGAGGAGCAAGATAGCCACAAGACACAAGTTTCCATCATATTCCAAAAACCAAGCTTCTCTTCAATAGCAGGTTGATATCTAGTATCAAATCGTGTGCAACATATGTTCATATCATGAGTTGAGAGGTACTAGCAAGTTCTGTACATGACAGGACAGTGCTAGAAAGAGAGAAGAGCAAGGCAACACATCTGTTCTTATTAATTTACACAAAGACAAGTGAACCAGTTTTACTGGATTAACTTGATCCCAGCACATATGTACACTGAAAGAAGCACATGAAAGCATAAAAAGGCTTCACCACAATCTAAGCAAGCATAAATCTGTTCTTATCAGTTTCCTCAGTCAAGATCTATCCATGAATACATCTCTAAGTCACTCTAATTACCCTTCAACTAGATCTCAACTAGGAGGATAGAAAGTAGTGTATCTCTCAGTTATGCATAGAGTTGCTGTGCATAAATCATCGCCGAGATTAAAAGCCACACACTAGTATCTGTTCTTAAAAATACATGCCTCAGCCGTTGCAGCAGCCAAGAAATTACAAAAGTATCAAAACAGCAAGATCAAGTGTATTTTATATCTGTTCTTATCGAAATTTACCAAGAAAGGCTACCAGAAATGCTGGACACAGCTAGACTTGATAGATCACAGCTCTTAGCAAAAAATAGTTTGTATCAGGGATGTTATATTGCTTGTGTGCACTCTGAGGAGGTTTCACATAACACTATATACCCTAATTCAATTAAATTGCACACAAGAGTAGGATAAAATTACATTCAAGTTAATTAAATGCTCTAGCTTCAGAGCTAAGAAGCTCATCACAAGCACATAACACATCAGAGCAAGTATTTGCTCTGAGGAAGCACAGGAAAGCACTAAAAAGCTCCTGTAACTTAAATTGGAAGAAAACACATGAACTTAAGCACATCCAGGACATCCAAATGGGATAATTGCCATGTCCAGAATCCCCAAATCAACGCCGAGACCATCTGTCATCAGCAAGACTACAAGGGACAGTACCATAGCCACTAGTACTCAGTTCATCACAGCCATGATCATTAGCTAGTCTTAATCATCACATACCAAGTAGTTCAGCACGGACACAATTCATCGACTCACTAGCCGGTCACAGCAGAAGCTCACCTTGAGCAGTTGTAGTCGTAGCAGAGTATGGAGTAGTTGGAGTAGGCGTAGTAGGCGTAGTTGTGCCAAAACACCGTCCCGCCAACATCGGAGTGGAAGTAGTAGCAGTAGTTGTTGCCGTGGTTGCGGTGACGGTAGCACCGCCGTCCCGTCTGCGACAGGAGCACAAACAGCAGCACCGCACCAACCACCTTGACCACCCGAGAATCGAGCAGGAGGCCGAGCAAGGGCTCGAGGTTGTAGCCGAGCAGAAGCTCGAGGAAGAGCTTGCGGTCGGCGGAGAGGTGAGGCAGGAGGCGCGTCAGCGCCAATATCGCGCTGGCGACCCAAGCCATGGTGGCTAGGGTTAGCCTCGGGTGTGCGGACAAGAGAAAGGAGGCGATGCAGCGAGGAATCGGTGGCGGAGACCATGGTGGAGCAGCACCAGAACGTGGCGGAGCCGGCCGGCAGCGGCCGGAGCAGAGGGGCGCGGTGGCGGCGACGGAATCGCCAGGAGGGGAATCGAGGGGGAAGAGAGAGAGCGTGGGAGAGAGAGAGAAACCGGGTCGGGTTCGACCCAATAGCTAATTGGGCTCGGCCCAATTGGTTTGGTTCGACCCAATCCAACCCATAAGACTCAGGGCATTTTGGTAATTCACAAATCCAAATTATTCAAACTTAAATGAATTTTAACACCATTATAGCGATCACAAAAATCAACTAAAAATAAGAAACACACTCTACAAAATATGAGGAACTTTAATGTTAATTTTATTTAAATTTTTGAAAAGTATTTCGTGGATGAAAAATTCAAGGATCCTTAAGTGGACATGACTTGAAAATCTTTTTCAAAAACTAGTTTCCTAAGTAAAATAATATGGGAAAATAAAATATTGAAGTTTTATTATATTGAACTAGTTAAATTCAGTCACTCTAAATTTATTCCTCATGAAAATTATTGACAAACTCTTTAAGTAATTTAAAACTCCCAAACATTCGAAAAGTCTTAAAATCCACAACTTGGGAATTTTGAGGGTGACGATGCATCTCATAATTATGCGTAATAGCATGCTGCTCGAGTTTTCAGTAGTCCTTATCAGGATTACTTTGCTAATTTTTAGATTCGGGGTTTTACCGCAAACCCTAGAACCCCGAAGAGTTGAACGGCCATTTCTACCACAGGCAAGTTCATTCTTGCATATCCTTATTGAACTATTTTATAAAAACTATTTTCAAAAACATATTATTATCATTGCATTGAAAAAGAAAAACAATTTTTGAATGATGTGAATTGCTATATATATTGTTTGGATGGCGATGGAACCATGGTATGGTATGGATCTCTTGGTGGAGGTTCCATCGTACGGGAAAGTATATACCTAGGATTAATTACCAATGTCAAAGTGATCCTCGCGCCGTATTGAAGCGTTTACTATGAGATCTGCTATGGACGGTAAAGTCAGCTGCTATCTTCTCTCGTTCACATATACTCGGCAGACTATTACCTGGTTGGTTCCATTGCAACGGACAATGGCGTGGGAGCGCATACCTTCCCCACCCGACGGGGTGATTTGGAATATGAGCTCGAGAGTGGTGACGAGCGGTCTTTGTACCGGCTGGGTCATAAGGGGTGGATATGTGTTGTGCGGAAAGGGGCAGTGATTGGCTTTGGACTCATACCTGACCCCATACCATGGAAGTATGGACGGGGATTGCAATCCGGAAAGGCAACAAGGTTGGGTTTCTCTCATGGGTAAAGTTACGCAGCTCTGTAGAGTCAACAACAAGAAATTGTGGCTGTCACATCCTTGTTCCAGGAGGGAACTACAGACCGCGGCGGGAAAGGTGTCCCAAGTGATGACTATAAACCCGTGGAGGCTGTGAGCATAGTTTTCTGAAATAAAAATTGGACCTTTGAAGAAACGTTTTCCAAAACTTGCATTATGCCGACGACCGTTGGTCATGGCAGTAGCTAGTGCATAAAACACCTTAGCGCCTATAAGTTGAACTTGCTGAGTAACGCTCGTGTTGCTCACCCTTTCCCCGTTGACCCCCTGCATAGACTTTTGGAGCCATCCAAAGAGATGATAGATATCCATGACGACGAGGAGGTCTTCAACAAGGAGTCCAAACCTACCTGGTGGATCTTGGAGGAGTTAATTGCTACTTCACCGACATAAGGATGACGACAACCTTGCCCAGGTGTATATGATGACAACATTGTCAATGAAGGAGACAACATCATTTTGGAAGAAGGAGTACAACCTGGATAGAGATATTCCAGATGGATTAGAGTAGGGTTGTAACAACAGCAGTAGTGGATCAGGAATTAGAGATAGAGCTGATATTCAGCTTGGTGCTACGATTTGGATCTTCTCGTGTTAAATTTGCAAGAGACTTCTTCCATGTAAAAGAGGTTCTTGAGATTTTGTATTGGATAGAGTTGTAATCCTATAGTGTTACCTTGGACCAGCTATGTTTCTGTTGTACTACTCTGAGGGATGTAATATTTACAGATAGGTCATTATGTGAGTGTTATATCAACGACTTGTGCACTACAACATGCAGTGGTGTGCTAGGGTCACCGCAGATGGTATCAGAGCAAAACGACCTTAGGATTAAAACCCTTTTAGGAGACTTGTAGGTTGGTAAGACTATAGGAAGTTATCTTATTTAAATCATATCTTTCTACAATTATGATGGTTATTCACTTGAGAATAATGCTATTATACTTGTATAGATTTTTCTTACTCGACTAGAGTAAATCTCCTTGACTATTCTTCTATAGGTACAATACTTATCTATCTCATTTCTTTTCAACTTGTTCTGACAAGTTTGAAGCTATATTCTACTAGCTAGTATCCCAAATAAATTACATCCAAGTCAGTGTTACCTATGAGGTATCATTGATAATCCCATCTTATGAAGGCATGTGATGAAGTAGAACCCTATCGTAAGTTTGTAAATGCGGGAAGGCAGAAGAGATATTTGATGATAGTGGAGAATCATCAATATTCAACTTGGTAAGTTCGTAGAGGATGCTAATATCCTAAAAGTTTCATTTCAAAGGAGATACACTTTAGTATAGTATAGAGTCTTAAGGAAATTAGGATATGGCACAAGCAATGAAGGAAGCTACAGTACTACTTATGGTGTACAAGCAACAATTCCATGAAGGATCAGAAGATGTCAAGAGACGTATGTTCAAGTCGGAAGGAGGATTCAATCTACGTGGATTTTAGATCTGTACGTAACCAAGTTAGCCCACAACTACTCTCTGAGTACTTTGCCTTAGTTTATTCCTTTGCAACTGGGTAATTGGGGTTACTACTGAGTTAAAGAGTTGTTAGAATAGGACTATAAGGTGATATAAACCTATCTTGTAGTGTATAGCATCTAAGCCTGGGTACTTTTGAGATGTTTTACTCAAAGTACTATTTACTTTACGGGCTTATGTTGCATGTTTGCTATATAACTGTATTCGGATTTTCTTGGATCTTATTGGATTTTTGATTGGCTAGGTTGGTACATGAAGTCAGGATTTGATGTACAATGGCATGATTGTCACATTGAGTTCTTTTCTTTATGTTACTGATCTAGATGTAGATAGGAGTCGTGTGAGGGAGAGATGAGTTACTTGCAAGAGGAGGCAATAAATAAAGCTCATGAAGAGAAGGAAGTCCAGAAGATAGAAGTCAAAAACAGTTACTGATGTGGAATATGGAGAGTATCACATCATATTTGGATATGGAGGCGTATTCAAACAGTACACAGAAGGATGGAGGAACGAAGTAAGTTTGACCAAGAGTATTACAAGAAGTTGGATGCAGATCTAATGAAGATGATGTCGGGAAAGCTAGATGAAGAGGCATTACCAAGAAGGAAGGTTATGAAGTTTTAGCATATCAAGTCATGAAGTCTTTCGATGGAAGTGCAAACTCAAGGAGAAAGGCGAACATTATGTAGAATACATATGGATTTGTCGTAACTTGGTGGAAGAAGTTATCGATGAAGTAATAAGGAGATATTGATACTACTTGGATCGAGTTTGAGAAGAAGTTAGCAACACTTATGTGTCCAAAAGTAGCATAGCTTAAAGATAAAGGAGTAGGAAGACAGAAACAACACGCATATTTCTAGTTATGATAGAATAAAAAGGAAGTTGATCGTCTACTTTGAGGCATTACCAGATACGGAAGCAGCGAAATTAACCGCCAAATGAGGGTTAAGGATAGAAATCCGACAATTATAAGGAAGAAAGCTTGTCTTGGATACACCAACAGATTACAAAGAGTGGATGAGAAAGTCATCTGACATATGATGATAAATCACTAAAGAATGAGGGAAGTGAAGTAGTTGAATGGAAGCCTATTGATATCATAGAGGTGACATATCAACCATGTCACGAAGTGGAAATACAGAGTCCAATATTCTAAAAATCATTAGAACCATGGGAGAAGAGTTTTGTTTAGTCCTGAATTGTCGACAACCCAAGAAGATGGACCAATTTGGACAAAAATATATGATGCCAATGTACTAGAGTCACAGTTACATATAAAGAAACGGTGGAAAAAGATGCATTATCAAGATGATTGACATCCGAGAGATAACCACTCAGATAGAGGACGCATCAAGGTGAGATTGCAGAGTTACATAGTCAAACAAGTCGCGACTGTATGGAAGCAGTCTACAACATCATACAAGGAGATGAGATGTCAGTCAAGTATTACAATGATGACCAACACCCTATTCAAGTTTGAATTTAAGATAGCATCTCATGCACAAGTTTATGTGTGCGATTCTTTTCTTGAGACCATTGGATAAGCCAATTGGAATGCTAGCCATAGTGAGTATCCAATTTACCGGAAGATCTTATTGGTTGTTCACAACATGGTGGACGTACCACTTGTTCTTCGGGAAATTATTGGAGGTATAGGAGGATGTAATATCTCTTCACTGGAGGAAAATACCGGGGATTCACAGTATGGTGGATATACCACGTGTTTTTCTTCGTGAGACCAAGAGTCTAATACAGTGGAAGTATGATCAGAAAGGTGGAATATGAAGTCGACTGAATAGAGCTGACTCAGTGAAACTTGAGTGACATAAGATCATAAAGGAGGAAGTCTTAGGGAATTCCAAGGGGAGAGTGAACAAGTGTACTTGATAGTATTTTGAAGAAGACAACGTGAAGTTAGAAGGAATACCTTGACGAATACAAGGCTGAATGAATTATTAGTGTCTAGAAGTTCCTGATAGAGATGAGCATTGTCAGAAATCTTTACAAGATTCTGAAGTCAAAGAGGCAGTAAGGATTTGGAGCTTGAAAGTCACAAGGATCCAGTGGTCATAGGAGCTATGACTAGAGGATCTAAAGAAGATTAGATAAAGGGACTATACTTGCAAGGATGCGGAAGTCTACCGTATTAGTTCCAGGATCCGAGGGATCAGTACCAGAAGGTTTTAATCATGTTTACAAGTGTGGGAGGCACTTAAGGAGGAGACAGAGTAATCATAGTCGGATAGACAAGTGTGTCTAACCCTCTTGGAGGAAGCAAATCACTAAGGAAGAATGATGTTCTATATAGCATGTGAAGGAGAGATATCTCAGATGTTATGGAGAAAAGATGATGAGTTTCCCATCGGAAATAAAGTCTTCTTAGTCACCAGAATATAAGGAAGTAAACAAACATCCATATAAGAAGAACTTATAAGGATGTAGAAGAGGATCCTCGACACAAGGCAAGAAAGCCAAGGTAATCCGAGGAGTTTGAATTGGATGATGTGAGAGATAGAATGAGTAGTAAGATCATTGGAATTGATCAAATAAGCGATGAAAGTCGAATGATGGATAGTAAGAATCAATGGAGGATGGAGAAAAGTATTTTGGACAAGGGATCACTTAAGTCTATGTCCACGTCATAAAGGAATTCGAGAGAATCAATATCTGTGCAAGTTCTTTCTTTTCTACTCTACGTGAGAGAAGCCGAAACTTCGGGACAAAGTTTAGTTTAAGGGGGAGAGGATGTAATACCCCACAGTTTAGAGAGTCAGAAGGGTAGAAATAAGATTTGTGCATTTGCATAGCATGCATCTGAAAATACGGGAAATTTTGGCGCGTTAAATTAAACGATGCAAAGTGATCGATGTTTCTCTCGACTCGATGAGTTAGGGTCTAGATCATCTTGTTGGTGCGATAAACTTCGACATGATCTTTTTAACCAACTAGAAACTAGGATCATTTGTTGAGGCATTCCAAAAATTGGACATGACCTTTCCTAACTATCAACACTTCCACTCACAGTTTATAACATGACAAGATATAATTTCATGAAACAAAAGACACACACATAATTTCATCTATATGATCATACAATATCATTCTACATCTATTATCATCTCAATACATCATTCACACACATATCATCACATAAGAATCAAGTTCTCGTCTCATTTCTACAATATCTCAATACATCATCTCAATTCATCATCTTTTACACATCTTATCACCTCCTTACTGCACTCATCTCATTTACAAGCTTCAAAATCCAAATGCACAAGTACAAACATTTACATCAATCACAAATGTGTTACTTCACAAACTTTCCGAAGTGAAATTGATAGAATAGGTCATATTACAACTTTAATCAAATAAGTACATATCTCATACAAATAAAAAGGAGATTACAAATGAATACATAGAATCCTAAAACTAAATCTTGATCTTCTTATCTCTCAATCTTCTCAAACTAATTCCTGCATGACAAAGAGGACAAGAGAGAAAGAAAGAAATGCCACAAAATGGATTTGGAGAAGGATTCACATAACACGTATCTATTCTTAACAACTTCTCTAGAAACATTGTGTGAAATTCAAAGGTTTTGTGTTATATAAAAGTCGTTTGGTAACAAGCCTTGCAACCTTGTTAACAGATTTCTTTTGTATGCATAAAAGCAAATTGAATGTCATATAAAAACAAGCAAGCATTCGAAGGAGGTTTCTTATTATTAAAATGTTTGCCTTCTCCACAAGGGAGAGGCAATTGATGTTTGGAACTCAACTAATGGACATTAGGAACTTGTCCTAGTATCCAATTGGTGACTAGAGGGATCAACTCTATCCTAGGCAACAATAGGAACTTGTGGATCAATTTGGATCATTCGAGGCAACATGGATCAACTAGGCAACAAGAAGGCAACAAGGGACATAATCCATTTGAGAAGATACAAAGGCAACATGGGACAAAATACAACATTGATCCACATCTTAGGCAACACATTTATTTCCCTCCAATCTAGTCAAGTTCATGAAAGAAAGCCCACATGAATAATTAAATGGTTTCTCCACACTACAAAAATTTCGGCCATCCGGGACGATTTCATAACGTGGTGATCATGGTCCAAAATGTCGGGATGTGCAATCCTCGATGATTTACACGACGTTATGAAAATGTCAGGGACCGATAGTCATGGACGATTATACGAAGATCCGGTGAACCTCTGAACGTCGCGAGGGATCCACGACGTTTATATAATCGTCACCGGCCCATCATGTGGCCCAACAAGCCGCGACGTTTTTTATCGTCGCCGGAGTTTTCCACGTGGCAGACGGCCGTCATCGCCGTTAGATGACGTCATGTATATTTCGACGAAATCTTAATGTCGAGACATATGATGACGTCAGACTGATGCGAAGTTTTTCGCGGTCGTCGCGGATGAGCACGAATGAGTGAGCGCCACACGGGATGTCCACAAAGCGACACGTGGATGTTCTGCGACAGTTTTATTTCGTCGTAGTGTTGCATTATGACGTCATCTATGGTCTCGATGTTAATTATCCGTCGGCGTTGCCATGCAATCGGTAGTTGCCACGTGCGTTCACCTTATTTGACCACGTGTCATTTGACGACGACAAAAAATTTCGTCTCGCGTAGGACGTGACGTTACTGCGCGCGACGTTTCTTTTGGGACGAGGTTTGAACGATTATTTTCGTGATCTGAAACGCATGTAAAATTCTTGCCCTAATGGTATTCCTAGCAGAGCAAACACAACACATGCAGAAAATACATAAATTCCGAATTATAGGTCTCAGCCTGCTACCAGCATAGGCTACAAAGGCCACGTTCTACAGTTCACCAGACAACATGTGGTTGACCAGCAGTGGCAACATACAGTTTTCGGCCTCTCAAAGGCCACCAGCAACATGCAGTTTGAGACTAACGAAGGGCACCAAAAAGCCTAAGACCTACCAAAAAGCCACGAGTTTGTAGAGGTTTTCAAGCAGCAGCGAGTTTAGCCAACATCCGCTTGATAAGTGCAATGCACGGTTCTTGATCCTTGATCACACGGTTCAAGTCTTGTTCATACTTGATCTTGTCTGCGTCAGCATGTTCCTTCGCCTTCTTGTACTCATCAACGATAGACTCCAGTTCCTGCCTCCTTTTTTTCTCAGAATCAAGCCGAAGTTGAAACTTTGGCACACTCTTATGGCTTGGTATCACAACACCTATGTTTTTTTAGGAAACTAGCCTTTCGATTGCCCTTACATAGCACGGCAGCGACAGCTTCAGCAGCAGAAAGAGGTTCCTTGACAGTGCCATCCTCTGAAGTAGATGGTTCCATCCTAAATTCCATTTCAGCCTATAAAGCATGTACAAGCATAAGACGAAATAACAGCTTGTAAGGTACACTGATCTAAGGTACACTGATCTAAATACCAGATGATAAGCATTTAAGGAACATGGATGAAATATACTCCCTCCTTTCCAAATTGTAAGCTTTTCTAGCCATTTTCTGCACACATGTATATATAACTGAAAATAGCAAGGGTACAGTGCAGATTTGAACAGACGTTTCTGGTGATGCGAAATGACAAGGGATCTGCATGTACAATCATAGATGCAACATCAGCTAAACTAGGATAGATGACAGGCATGTATGGAACATAACTGAAAATAGCAGACGAGAAGCAAGTAAGGAACATAGCTGAAGATAGCAGATCACAAGGATATATGAACTAGCAAATGACAAGCAAGTAAGCACGCATGTACATGAACTATCATATGACAAGCATAGGTGAAATGGTTGAGTCTGCCATTGTAACTTCCAGAGATGTACAGAATTATCAGGGACTTACAATTGCCCTTTTCACAGGCAAACTGAATCCACGCCTGGTTTTGTGCGTATCTTTGAACAATTCGAAAGCATCTTTCCACATGTTGTCGGGGGAATACTTTCTGGATTAACCCACGGCCCAGTGCGACTTAATTACTCGCACGGACGAAGGCCCACTTGGGAACAAGCCCAATATTGAACCGCCATAAGGGAAAGATCTAGAAGACATATCCCGGAGGACGTGAAGACCAAGTAGTCTCCGAGTAGGCCTCTGTGGATGTATTCCTTATGGGGAAGTTTCCTTTTGTAACCTAGCGAGCCTCTGTGTATATAAAGAGGACTCGCAGGACTTAGAGCGGGTCAAGCTATCAAGCCCCAAACCCTAGCTCATACGGCGAGTACCAGATCGGATCGCCTCCATTGTAACACCTCGATTATCATATCAATACCAATCTAGGGTAGGCAGGAAGTAGGTCTTTTACCTCACATTGAGGGGGCCGAACCTGGGTAAATCTGTGTTGATCTTTGTTCCTGCGATCCCAAGCTCGGAGATGCTTGACTCGCATAATCCCACACCTACGAAGTCATCTATGACACCTGACGTGACAAACCCACGACAGTTGGCGCCCACCGTGGGGCCTGCGGTCAAGAGCGTCACGTTCCGCGCAGGATCCATGAAGGGAGCTGAAGATCTTGTTGTTGGCCGTATCATCACGGTCAATGGCACACCCCTCATCGACGATTCAAGCTGGGGGCCGGAAGCAGATTATTTGGAGACCGGCCACGTCATCCCGTTCGGATCCATCAACGTCTTCGTCGGCTTCATCGGTGGCAGGTCCGTTAGATCGGTCCAGGAAGGCGATTCAGTAGAAGAAGTCGCCGATGACGGGGAAGAATCCGTGGAAAGCATGGACTCGCAAGAGTTTGGGTCCATCATACCTGCCTTTGAAGAAAGTTGCTGGGGTTACCCACCAGAAATCACATCATCACCAGATCAAGAGATGGCACAAGTCGCGGTTTACATGGCCGGAGGAGCAGGTGCATCAGGAACTGCTGGAGAAACCGAGGCATCGGCACCCCCAAGCAACCCACTTCTTGTCCCTGTGTCAGCCACGAACGCCGCCCTCCGTGCAACAGAAATTGAGGCCGCCAGGGCCGAGCTCCTGTATGAGGTTCGAAGGATGGAAGAAGAGCGCCGCAGGCTCGATCAGATAAACCAAGGAATCCAACAGGAGCGGCAGAGAGTAGCCGCGCTGGCTGCGACTCAACAACAGGTTGACCCGCAAACACAGCTGCGCGCGACTCAACCAACAGTGGAAATCCCGCTCACTCCAGCCGCAACGGGAATCCAGACGACTGCGGAAGGAAGGGTACCAACAAATCAAGAGACCCAGCAACAACCAAGGAGGTTTCACACCCCACAGGGCCATTACCAGAACCCTGTCGATAATATGTATGCTGCGGCTAATATCTTGACTCAGATGGTACCAACAGGCGATGACCCGGTCAATGCTGAGGCGCGGCGCGCGATTCAGATGTTAAGTACGGCAGTCCTGCAACAAGCCAATAGGGCGGAAGCCGAAGCACAGCTGCCCCTCGTACCAGCCAATCACAGGATTACAGAGAAAGAAGCGTCCAGAGCAGGCCACCAGAGGACGTGTCAGGAGTCGCACAGAGGCGCAGGAGCAAGTCGCAGAAGCGCAGGCGAATGCGCCATTGATGCAAAAGCGGCCCGCAGATAACCCCGCAGGCGCGACCCAGCCCTGTCCTCGCGACTCAAGGGACCGGCGTGTTTCACTGAGAGGATCAGATCGGAACCTTTTCCTGAAGATTTCAAAGGGCCACGCAAGGTGGCAAACTATAACGCCAGCATGGATCCAACCACTTGGCTCAACAATTACGAGATGGGCATGAGCATCCTAAACGCATCTGAAGAGATCTGCGCACGCTACCTAAACATGATGCTAGAAGGAGCAGCGCACATATGGCTGCAAAATTTGCCTCCCAACTCTATAAATACTTGGGAGGAACTGAAGGATGCCTTCATTAAGAACTTCCAAGGAACTTGCAAGCGACTCTGCAATATAGAAGATTTAGAGCGTTGTGTCCAGAAGGAAGGCGAGTCAAGTCGCCATTGGATGAAAAGGGTGGCAGAAATAATACACTCCTCAGATAATATACCACCAAGCTCAGCCGTCCTGGTGATGGAGAAAAACTGCAAGTTTGAGCCGCTGATTCATAAGCTGGGTCGCATGAAGGATAAAGTCAAGAGCCTCAGCGAGGTGATGGCTGCGGCTAACAAATATGCCAGCTCAGATAAAACCAGAGACGCGTCAGACGGAGAAGAAGAGGAGGTTGCTGCAAAAGGAAAGAAAAACTCCAACAAGCCCCAGCAGCAGCAAACGAGCCACAACAACACGAGTCAAAACAAACGCAAAAGCGAAGATGGTCACTCAGGGCTCGTCGCCAATACGCGTGGAGGATTCAGAGGCCAGCGTGGAAGGGGTCGAGGATACGGCTCCCGTCCAATCAATATGCAAGAAGTTTTCAACCGGCCATGCGACCTTCATGCGACAGGTGATGGACGGCCAGCGGACCATACCAAGGCGCAATGCCATTATTACAAAAAGTGGAAAGAAGAGAGCCAACACAACGGGGGGAATTCCCATGAAGGAAACCCTAGTGCGGCTCATAACACAAATATTGGGCAGCACGGCGCGAGTAACCCCAGGCAGACGGGGCAGTATCACACAATAGTTATCGATACCTCCAAAAGAGAAGAGAAATTGAGCCGGAGAAGTCAGCAGGTGAACGCCGTGATACCAGCAACACCCGCTTGGTTAAGGTGGTCAGAATACGCGGTAACCTGGAGTCGCGACGACCACCCGCCACAGGTACGGGAACCTGGCAAGTTGGCACTGGTTGTGGCACCATACGTTGCAGGATACAAGCTGACCAAAGTGCTTATGGATGGAGGAAGCAGCATTAATATCTTGTACTACGATACTTTCCAGCGTCTAGGACTCAAGGATTCCAGCCTGCAGCCCACGTCAACAGTATTTCACGGCATTGTCCCAGGAAGGTCCGCACGGCCAGTGGGGAAAATAACCCTAGGGGTAACTTTTGGAACAGAAGAGAACTTTAGAAGTGAATTCCTAAGCTTCGAAGTGGTAAAATTCCAAAGCCCATATCACGCCTTGTTTGGAAGAACGGCCTTTGCTAAGTTTATGGCCAGGCCATGCTACGTGTACCTACAGTTGAAGATACCAGGACCAAAAGGGGTCATCACAGTGTACGGAGATAGAGAAAAAGCAATAGAATGTGAGAAAGGAGATGCGGCTTTCGCAGAATCCGCCTGTGCCGCGGAAGAACTAAAAGGTTATAAGTCGCAGGTGGACCCAAACGATATGAGTGTGGTTACCACGCCATCTGCCGAGCCACCAATGAAATTCAAAGCGGCCCAGGACACTAAGCAGATAAATCTTGTTCCTGGCGACTCATCCAAGCAAACTAGCATTGGAGCACACATGGAAGAAGAGCAGGAGAAGGCCCTCGTCGCTTTTCTCCAGGAAAATAAAGACATCTTCGCATGGAAGCCGTCAGATATGCCAGGGGTACCAAGAGAATTAGCAGAACATAGCCTCAAAGTGAACCCTGCGGCTAAACCAGTGAAGCAGCCACTACGGCGTTTTCATGATGACAGGAGAAAGGCAATAGGAGAGGAAATAGCTCGCTTGCTGGCTGCAGGATTCATCACAGAGGTATACCATCCGGAGTGGGTGGCAAATCCAGTATTGGTTATGAAAAAGAACGGTACGTGGCGAATGTGCGTTGATTACACCAGTCTTAACAAAGCTTGTCCAAAGGATCCATTTGCTTTGCCAAGAATCGACCAAGTAATTGATTCAACTGCTGGGTGCGAGCTGTTATGCTTTTTGGACGCCTATTCAGGCTACCATCAAATCAAGATGAAGAGAGGACCAAGAAAAGACGTCCTTCATCACACCCTTCGGAGCTTTTTGTTACGTCAGCATGCCCTTTGGGTTGAAGAACGCAGGTGCGACTTACCAAAGATGCATTCAGAATTGCCTACATGAGCAAATAGGTCGCAACGTTCATGCCTACGTGGATGATATTGTGATTAAATCGCAAGTTAGCCAGGATCTTATTGGTGATCTGGCAGAGACATTCACAAATCTCAGAAAATACAACATGAAGCTCAACCCCACAAAGTGCGTTTTCGGAGTACCAGCAGGAAAGCTATTGGGATTCATAGTATCAGAAAGAGGCATTGAGGCCAATCCTGACAAGATAAAGGCCGTGATGGATCTCCAAAAGCCAGAAAAGATAAAAGATGTACAGCGGCTTACTGGTTGCGTAGCAGCTTTGAGTCGCTTTATATCAAGATTGGGAGAAAAGCACTACCTTTGTACAGACTGTTGAAAAAATCAGACACCTTCGTTTGGGACGCAGAGGCCGACGAAGCTCTGACAGCCTTGAAACATCAATTGACGAATGCTCCAGTTCTGGCGGCTCCAAAAGATAAAGAGCCAATGCTACTATACATAGCGGCAAATTCCCGCGCTGTGAGTGCTGTCATGGTTGTGGAGAGACAAGAAACGGAAAGGAATACCCTGTCCAGAGACCAGTATACTACGTGAGCGAAGTCCTCACAGCTTCCAAACAGCGTTACCCACAGTGGCAGAAGTTGGTGTTTGGAGTGTTCATGGCGAGTCGCAAGCTGAAGCACTACTTCCAAGAGCATCCAATAACTGTGGTGAGTTCAGCACCATTGGCAGATATCATTCGTAATCGAGAAGCTACTGGAAGAGTCGCTAAGTGGGCGATCGAGTTGGGACCACATCACATCAGTTACGAGCCGCGCACATCAATTAAGTCGCAAGCCCTTGCAGATTTTATTAACGATTGGACAGAAATCCAAGTTGCTCCTAGCATGGCAGAAACCAAATACTGGACCATGCATTTTGATGGGTCAAGACAGTTGCAAGGCTCGGGGGCTGGAGTTGTTCTGACATCTCCCAAGGGAGACAAGCTGCGGTATGTGTTACAGATACACTTCAACTGCACAAATAACGTGGCGGAGTACGAGGCACTGCTTCATGGTCTACGTATAGCAAAGGAGATGAACATCAGTCGTATACGCTGTTTTGGCGATTCAGACTTGGTGGCACAGCAGGTCTCCGGAACGTGGGACAGCAAGGATGCGAACATGGCTGCATATAGGAGAGAGGTGGACAGAATTGCTGGACATTTCACTGGATACCAAGTTGAACATATTGATCGGAGACAAAATGAAGCTGCGGATGCCCTGTCTCGGCTTGGATCCAATAGACAGTCAGTCCCACCCAATGTTTTCCTGGATGAACTGCACAATCCATCAGTCAAACCTCCAGCAGAGATTGACATTGCAGAGCCAGAGGATGATTCAACTTTAGTCGCAGCCCTGCATGAACAGCCAGGATGGACAGAGCCATACATGGCATATTTAAGTCGCGGAGTGCTGCCGGACGATGAAATTGAGGCGCGCAAAATCATACGACGATCAAAGGCCTATACAATCATCAACAATGAATTATACAAGCGCAGCGTATCAGGAGCATTCCAAAGATGTGTCTCACCAGAAGAGGGACGAAAAATCTTGCACGAAATTCATTCAGGCGATTGTGGCCATCATGCTTCGTCAAGATCTTTGGTGGCAAAGGCGTTCCGACATGGATTCTTCTGGTTAACAGCATTAGCAGACGCAGAGCAAATTGTCAGAGTGTGCGATGGATGTCAAAGATACGCTAGGCAAGATCATATGCCAGCCCAAGCACTTCGCACAATACCCATCACATGGCCTTTTGCCGTATGGGGTTTTGACATGGTAGGGCCTTTCAGACGGTCTTCAAACGGAAAAACTCACCTCTTAGTCATGGTGGACAAATTCACAAAGTGGATAGAAGCAGAACCTGTGGGAGATTGCGAGGCTGAAACAGCAGTCAAGTTCTTGAAGAAGGTCATATTCCGCTTCGGTTACCCCCATAGTATCATTACAGACAATGGGAGCAACACCTCTGAAGGGGCTACACAGATATTTTGCGCAGACAATGGGATAAGATTGGACCTCACGTCAGTAGCACACCCGCAGAGCAATGGACAAGCTGAGCGAGCTAACCAGGAAATTCTCCATGGAATTAAGCCGCGCCTTATTGAAAAGGTCGAAGCATCTCCAGGATGTTGGGTGGAAGAACTGCCAGCAGTACTGTGGAGCTTGAGAACAACCCCTAACAGATCCACAGGATTTACACCATATTTCATGGTCTATGGAGCAGAAGCAGTCATGCCCAGCGATATCATACATGATTCACCAAGAGTTGCGGCTTACATCGAGACAGATAATGAGATAGCTCGGCAAGACTCGGTGGACACATTAGAAGAGGTTAGAGACTTGGCAGCATCAAGGTCAGCAGTATATCAACAAGACTTGCGACGCTATCATGCCAGACGCATCAAAACCCGCACCTTTCAAGAAGGCGACCTAGTACTGCGACTTAAACAAGATCACAAGGGAATGCATAAGCTGTCCTCTCCATGGGAAGGACCCTACATCATCAGCAAGAAGCTAAACAATGGGTCGTACTACCTGCTGGATGTAAGGGAAGAAAGCAGCGAACGCCATGATTTCGAGGATCGTCTCGAGGCACCTCGCCCTTGGAACGTCGCACACCTGCGACCGTACTATACATAAGAAAAGGCTAATCAGAGCCAAGCATCATCCTTTCCAGCTTTATAGCTGAGTATCATCACAGCCACTCAGGGCTAGAACTTCAACTTTGGTCGCCACCTAGGCGCGACCTATGCAACATCTGATCGCCACCCAGGCGCGATCGACCCTTGTATCAGAAACCGGCTGCCACCTAGGCGCGGCCGTAAACTTTGTATCATCTCTGGTCGCCACCTAGGCGCGACCGACCCCATGTATCACCATGGATCGCCACCTACGCGCGATCCAACCCTATGTATAACACTCGGTTGCCACCTAGGCGCGACCTTATGTGTCATCATAATCAAAGCTTATCATAGCTTAGCCTATCATGGCAATATCATTATGTTTCTTGGGGTCTTTGTTACCCTGAAACAGCCGATTTATTGGCAATTATCAAATTTACCTTAAGTTGGATTGCTACTCGCATTATGTGGCCAAAGTACTGGGGTGTGGCGTCAATCGAGCTTGATTGCCTATCATGGCCGCTCTCGACCCTGAACACACATATTCCTAGGAAATACTGAGTCGCGCGAGTGCCCACTTAAGGATTCAGATGGCCTAACTAGAGGTCGATGTACTGCTTATAGTACGGCAACACCAATTACAATTACTTGTAACTTAACAATTGTTTTATTATGATATCAAGTTACAGGTGATGACCTTCAGAGTTCTCTGAGAAGAATTGAGATGATTACCACATAACATCCTCTCAATCCTTGGGGGCTACATCATATTATCATCAAAAATTTGAAGATAGATCGTCATCAAGTTCTGAAGCTATCAGGATACTCTAACAAAGAAGCTCACGAAGTCAGATGATCTTCCAGGTGCGAGTCAAGGCCAAACTTGCACAATTATAAGCCGCGAAACAAGGAAAAGCGCGGCCTAAGCATTCAAGATCAAGAAATACTATGAAGTTCAGGCCACGCTTGGGGGCTAATGTCGGGGGAATACTTTCTGGATTAACCCGCGGCCCAGTGCGACTTAACTTACTCGCACGGACGAAGGCCCACTTGGGAACAAGCCCAATATTGAACCGCCATAAGGGGAAAGATCTAGAAGACATATCCCGGAGGACGTGAAGACCAAGTAGTCTCCGAGTAGGCCTCTGTGGATGTATTCCTTATGGGGAAGTTTCCTTTTGTAACCTAGCGAGCCTCTGTGTATATAAAGAGGACTCGCAGGACTTAGAGCGGGTCAAGCTATCAAGCCCCAAACCCTAGCTCATACGGCGAGTACCAGATCGGATCGCCTCCATTGTAACACCTCGATTATCATATCAATACCAATCTAGGGTAGGCAGGAAGTAGGTCTTTTACCTCACATTGAGGGGGCCGAACCTGGGTAAATCTGTGTTGATCTTTGTTCCTGCGATCCCAAGCTCGGAGATGCTTGACTCGCATAATCCCACACCTACGAAGTCATCTATGACACCTGACGTGACAAACCCACGACACCTGTCGCAGCCAACCTCGTAGCTACGAGATCCTGTAGCATGAGGGAACATGACTTTCGATCTGCTCCAGGTGGATTTCTTACAGGCTATCTGCACAAAGAGTATGAACAGGTTAGGTGAAATCCAGAATATAGGATTGAATCAGTGACAAGGTTCACTGAACAAAGACACGACCTCATTCTTGGGTGTGGACCATTTCTCGACTAACTTGCCCCACTGTTCTTCGCTCATGTGACTTACTACATGAGGAGGTGTTCGGACAACCGAAGCCTTGTCTCCAACATGGTCAAAATATCTGCTCTTCAGGTAATGGCGTCTTTGTCTTGTACGGTTCCTGAGAATCATTAGAAGAGAGCCATGAATCCAGAAGTCGTCGAGGTCCAAATCAAATTTTACCTGAAACGAAAGAAAGAGTATTCGTCACTTTTATGAACAGCAATGGAAAGAACTGGAAAGTTGGGTTACAAAACTTACGCTGACGTGTTTGACAAACCTAGAAAATATGTCAGGTCTTTCCTTGTAATCTTTCCAATGGGGGAAGATAGGGACAACATCATTCACAGCTAATGAACAAGCTGTAGTATAGATGAAAGCAATCTTTGGGTCCACTGGCCTTGTCCTTCCCGGAGGAATAACAAGTCTGAACTTCTTGCCCCTTTCCAGGCCTGGAAATTTGTCATGGGGAGGTGCCTGTTCGCATTGGGCGGCTGCCTCCTAGTGGTGGCCAGTTGTATCCTTCTGTTGGGCAGCTTCCAACTGGTCATGGGCAACTGCCACGCTCGTTGCAGACCTTAATAGTCGTGGTGTAGCGGCTGCAGGTACAGCTGGAGGAGTCGGTTTGATCTTTCTCTTTACTACCGGAGTCTCAGGTGTTATGCCATCAACTATTTCTGCATTGATGCGCTTGCGATTGCGAACTTCACCAGGTTTTGTTTGTGGTTCTAACATGGATAAAGATCTCAAAGTTAGGTACAAACATAACACTTGGTAAGAACATACTACAGCTACAAAGTACGCTACTCACTTCCAGGTTTCTTCCAGGGGTATAATTTATGTTCTAAAATATATGACTGGTATTGATTGTTCTTTGGTAGTGATGATGTAACAGACGGATATGAGTAATCTATTATGTGGAACTAAGACTGATAGGATCGCAAAACTGATCTTAAGCGACATACATGCAAGAAAATAAGCAAACTTTGACCATAAGAACTCATTGTGGTTCTAACATGAATAGAGAGCTCAAAGTTGTTAGGTACAAACATAACACATGCTAAGAACCTACTACGGCTACAAAGTAAGCTACTCACTTCCGGGGTGCTTCCATGTGGTGTATTTTCTGTTATAAAAAATCGGACTGGTATTAATTGTTTTGTAGTACTGATGATTTAAAAGACTGATTTGAGTAATCTAATATGTGGACCTAATACTGAAAGGATCGCAAAACTGATCTTAAGCGACATACTAGCTGGAAAATAAACAAACTTTGACCATAGGAACTGATCAAACAGAAGCATCGAACAGGTAATTAAACAAACATGTACACGAAAAAGCATCAAACAGACGAAAATAATTATGTCAAGAATGCATCCGGGGGCTTTAGGAACTTTGTCTTACGGCTGTTCTTGGCGGGAACCGTTACTCGTCGCGTGCGGGGAAGCATTGATGGCGATGGATGACCTGCGAGCTGGACAGCGAGGAGGCAGATCTTGAGGGCGAGGTTGACAGCGAGGAGGCAGATCTTGACGGCAACCTCGAAGTCGAGGTGGCAGTTCTTGCCAGCGAGCTTGACGGCGAGGAGGTAGATCTTGGCGGCAACCTGGAAGTCGAGGTGGCAGGTCTTGGCGGCAACCTGGAAGTCAAGGTGGCAGTTCCTGCCGGCGAGCTTGAAGACGAGGAGGTAGATCTTGGCGGCAACCTGGAAGTCGAGGTAGCAGATCTTGCGGCGAGCTTGAAGACGAGGAGGTAGATCTTGGCGGCAACCTAGAAGTCGAGGTAGCAGATCTTGTCGGTGACCTTGACGGCGAGGTGGACGACCTAGATGGCGAGCTACACGGTGATGTGGAAGACCGGGATAGCCAGCTACACGGCAAGCTAGGGTTTGGGTGGAAAGGATGGGAAATTTGGGACCGGAGGGAGGGAGGAGGGGAATGCGGGAATTCGAGTAGGGGACGTCTTGGCGAGGGGGGTATAGGCAGGGAATTTTGGTTCGAAATTTTGTGCGCGCAGAAGAAGGCGGCAAAGTTTCAACGATAATTTTGGGTGGGCGCGAGGTACGAAATTTGGTAGGTGGGCGCGCGGTGAGAAATATATCTGGCCGTCGGACACATGATGGATGGCTTAAACAAATTGACCATTTAATGAAGTTAGTATTACAGTACCATGCGAATAAGTCTATAAATTATTGACCTAAACTTTCGAGGAAAAAATTATTCGCTAACTAAGAAAACCAAATATGAGACAACGTTAATTATCACAAAAATCCGACAAGTATACAACCGATGGGGTTCCCCGGTGATCTAATTACCTAATTAAGTGCATATAAGTGTGTGTATGAAGCGGGGAGCTGGTTGGCAAATTCAACATCACATTACTCTTCTATACGTATTCTATCACTCATCTAACTTGGTCTTGTCAATGTCAAGATGTATTTCATACACATTTGTTGACCCATTTCGGTCGAAATCCTTGACAGTTGACCCGGCCCGCTCAATTTGTATCCTCTACCGGCCCTTAAACGGCCTCAAGAGGGTTTAGACCAATTGACTTTTCAACTTGATTGTGTTATGGTAGGCCATATAACCATTCAAAACCAAAGTTGAGACCATGTCACATGATTCCATCTGGGTTGCCCCCGAAGTGGTAGATGTGTTAGTGCAAAATCTGCGTGTAGGTTAAGTGTCGTCTGTGAAATGGGTACACCTAGGAGTTGGATCAATGTTGTCATTTCCAATGTACAATCAGACACTCGTACCCATATATTATGGTCCTAGCTACCTAGGATTTGGTGGGATTCTGATGCTCCGGACCGCCATTCTCATCGAAACCCTAGGTCCTGTACTTTTTTGACCGGCCTCGGGAGGGCTATATATTGGAATTTTTTCACTAGTTGTGTTAGGGCTGGTGATATGACCATAAAAAACAACTATGAGCCCATGTTATCACATGATACCATATGGTGCACCCGAACAAAAGGGTTTTTGCCCTACCGCGGCATGAACTTCATGCATGATAAGTTTCGTATGTGAAGTGGGTCAGACCTTCTAGGAGTTTTATCTTGGATATTTCCACATATATACACAACACACGTCTATTCGTACATATGGGCCCAACCTAGGATTTGGTAGGGATTCAGGCGGATCATGCGTGTGCCATTTCGGTTGAAATCCTTGAAGATAGGTGCACATAGGAGATCCAGATTGGACTCAAACTTTTTGTGGGTGGTGATGCAAACGATAGACAAGGTGGGCTTGCAGGATCTGAGATTTTTCTGACAATTTTAAGTGTGCGTAAAATTTTCTTTGAACAAAAATGCCTGAAATTGTGATGAAGGCCAATTATTGGTCAAATTCATGGTCAGATCATTTTAAAATCAGATTAGTCATGCAATGTTTGTAGAATCATGTATAAATATATGTACCACGTGATTTGACAGAGTTTTGGTCAAGTTGTATCACAATGGGGTCAAAACAACATTAGTTTGATGGAAACATCGAGGCTGAAAGCACATAACCAGAAGGAAGAAAATAGGAACTGCATATATACCAGCATAATTAGTCTTCCACAGCACAACAAAAGCAGCACTTTACATAACTGCTTAGCTGATCTTACTTGTTCATCGAAACCAAAATAAATAATTACAAAACACATGGACAGATGACAAATTAATCTTCAGGAAGGCCTACGCCGCTTGTGCTCCTCATCAGAATCTTCTTCATCTGATGAATCTTCAGGAACATCGGTGCCTGAATCATCAGAATCATCCTGAAACTTGAGTCCAACGGGCACTCCAACTGGCACTCCAGCATTTTGCCTGAAACTTGTGTCTAACTGGCACTCTAGCCTTTTGCCTCTCCAGAATGACCCGGTACAGCTCAAACGCCACAAAGGCATCAATGGCGGCGTAGTCTTTGTTGATCTTGTCAAGAGGTTTGCACTGCCAATTATCGTGCGCCTCGGAGGGCAACTTCTTCTTCATTTCTGCGTACCAGGGATCAATCAGGTCTGCAGCCATGACAGCCGTGCCAACCTTGTAGTATCCAGGGAGCCGGTACAGGTGTTGTAGGTCGACATAGAAGTTATCTGGAATGATGACTTCAGGCCAGGTTTGGCGAAAAACCACCTTGTCTACCGTATTGTCTACGGTCGCAAAGGTGATTCCTCTGTGGCGTAGAAAATCAGAAATGTAGCATGAACACTTCCAATGGTCAGTACTGCAATAACCAAGAGAATGTGGATAGAGATTAGTTAAAAGATGTAATTTCACAGGTGACAAACAAGTATATGATCAACAAGTCCACCAAATGAGGTAAGTTTAGTTAAAAGATTTGAAATATGATCAACAAGTCCACCTAAAGATTAAGAAATACGATGAACATGAATCCACAGAAACATATATGCATTTTCATGTATACAACTATACAACAACCATCATATTTACCGAAGTTCATAGTCCTTCAAAATATATTGCTTATTTACATTTACATCCATGATTTCATTCTCTTACATGTTCAACAAGTCCACCAAATGAGGTAAGTTTAGTTAAAAGATTTGAAATATGATCAACAAGTCCACCTAAAGATTAAGAAATACGATGAACATGAATCCACAGAAACATATATGAATTTTCATGTATACAACTATACAACAACCATCATATTTACCGAAGTTCATAGTCCTTCAAAATATATTGCTTATTTACATTTACATCCATGATTTCATTCTCTTACATGTTCAACAAGTCCACCAAATGAGGTAAGTTTAGTTAAAAGATTTGAAATATGATCAACAAGTCCACCTAAAGATTAAGAAATACGATGAACATAATTCACAAAAACATATATGCATTTCCATTCTCTTACATGTTCATGTGTACAACTACACAAACTACTCAAAAGAAATGCCAGACCTCAAAATCAATCGTCGTGCTACACAAAATCAATATAAATTCCCATATTAATTATGACAGAAAACCTTTTACACTTCATATAATACACTAATCTAATCCGTGTCATCGCAGTGACAGACTGAAAAAACCCCGAAGACAGGAATAGATCTAGGAACGTCTGTCTACCCTAAATCTGAACCAAATTAGTGAACTTGCAAGAAGTCTGAGCGTCATCTAGTACTAATAGTAGCACTCACAGTCTGGCACAGGGATGAAGCAAAAAACCCATGAAACTGCAACATGTGTGGGCATGTTACTTAATTTGTTCATACCTGGCGCATTGGTAGACCAGTACATGGCGGCGCATGGCGAGCTGAATAATCGCCATCCTCTTGTCTTTGAGTTCCTTGTCTTTGCTGTACTCCATGTCCATCCCCATGATCTTGGCGTCTCCCTCCGCGAACCACTTCTTGTACATGTCGAGGACCCTCGCTAGTTCTTCTGGATCGTTGGTGTCGACCGCCTCGATCTTCTGGTCTTTGTGGATGGTGACGATGTAGGTCTCGGAGAAGCATGCTGTGGTTTCCATGGCGACGATGCGGGGGAGAAGAAGATTGGATTGCAGTGGAATCGGAGAAGACTAGAAGAAGCAAGAGGGGGAAAACAGAGGAGCGGTGCGATGTGACATAGGAAGATGAGACGAAATGGGCACGCGCGGTTAATGGGCAGGTTAATGTACATGCGGTTAATGGGCAGGTATATGTCTTGTCCCATCAAAACCCCTGTACCGCAGCCGTGCGTCGCCTCTCGGCCTACTCCGTGTAGTTGACTGCACCGAGTCCGAGACCAACCCCTCGCCCTCCTCTAGTAGCTGCCACGTCTCACCACGTACGTCTTTCACCGTCTCCACCGGCCGCTCACCATTGGAGCCGGCACGAACACACTAAAAATAAGTCAGTGCCAAAAATGCCCACGTACTTCTTACATTTTCTGGCCTTTTTCTTCCAAGAAAATGAACGCAACACCTATACTTGTAAGAATAATCTGAAAATATGCTGCATGTGGAAAATTTCTAAAAAAGGGTATTGTACTTTGTTTGCTGCATGTGGATTGCTACTTGGAATAGCACAAACTTGCGAGCACTTCGTGTAAGTACCACATATGCACGCCAAAAATAGCAAAATTACATGTAGGTGCAAGGAGTTCATGTTTGTTAGTATTATATCACAATGAGGCATGATCCAAACCCTGATCAAAACCTCACCAAAACCTTCATTTTGGCGTGTCTAGGAATGATCCAGGCTTAGTTTTTCATTTTGGTGTTTAAAACTTGTTTAAATGTTGATTTGAACTTGAGTTTAACCGAATTTGAAATAATCATAAAATATTCAAAAAACATCAAAAAAATAAAAATCCAGTGCACATGGTCTTATTTTGTCATGTACTAACAGCTCCAACTGATAAACAAGGTCTAGATACATATTAAACAACAAATGCTTCAATATGGTGTGAAATCTCACATCTCAAACTATGAACTCTCATGTGTGAAGAGAGGTGGTTTGTGATTTGCAACATGAAATTGTCCAAAACCTCACCAAACCTTCATTTTGGTGTGTCTAGGAATGATCCAGGCTTAGTTTTTCATTTTGGTGTTTAAAACTTGTTTAAATGTTGATTTGAACTTGAGTTTGACCGAATATGAAATAAACATAAAATATTCAAAAAACATCAAAAAAATGAAAATCCAGTGCACATGGTCTTATTTTGTCATGTACTAACAGCTCCAACTGATAAACAAGGTCTAGATACATATTAAACAACAAATGCTTCAATATGGTGTGAAATCTCTCAAACTATGAACTCTCATGTGTGAAGAGAGGTGGTTTATGATTTGCAACATGAAATTGTCCAAAACCTCATCAAACCTTCATTTTGGTGTGTCTAGGAATGATCCAGGCTTAGTTTTTCATTTTGGTGTTTAAAACTTGTTTAAATGTTGATTTGAGCTTGAGTTTGATTGAATTTGAAATAATCATAAAATATTCAAAAAACATCAAAAAAATGAAAATCCAGTGCACATGGTCTTATTTTGTCATGTACTACCAGCTCCAACTGATAAACAAGGTCTAGATACATACTAAACAATAAATGCTTCAATATGGTGTGAAATCTCACATCTCAAGGTGGTTTGTGATTTGCAACATGAAATTGTCCAAAACCTCACCAAACCTTCATTTTGGTGTGTCTAGGAATGATCCAGGCTTAGTTTTTCATTTTGGTGTTTAAAACTTGTTTAAATGTTGATTTGACCTTGAGTTCGATCGAATTTGAAATAATCATAAAATATTCAAAAAAAATCAAAAAAATGAAAATCCAGCGCACATGGTCTTACTTTGTCATGTACTAATAGCTCCAACTGATAAACAAGGTCTAGATACATATTAAACAAGAAATGCTTCAATATGGTATGAAATCTCACATCTCAAACTATGAACTCTCATGTGTGAAGAGAGGTGGTTTGTGATTTGCAACAAGAAATTGTCCAAAACCTCACCAAACCTTCATTTTGGTGTGTCTACCTAGTTGACAATGTTTCAACTCGTTTTCAATCCGACGGCGTGCGAATGCCACAATCGGGCGTGTCCAGAGCGCGCCCCCAAAGGTGTTCGACATTGTGAATGCCACAATCTGACGGCGCGTGAATGCCACAAGGAACACAAGAACAAGGAACACAATAATTTACATACTGTTTACAAGGTTTCACCTACCGGAACGTGCCACGTCACGTCCAGAGCACGTCCAGAGCACGCCCCCAAGGTGTTCGACATAGTGCTTACATGGCCATTTCACAAAAGAACTCCCACACACGCTCCCAGCGCTGAGCAAACACTGCCTGAAAGAGTTTCAGGCACCTAACAAAATTCACCAGACTTGCTATCTACAGAATGCAGCTCAATCTATCCTCCGAATGCCATGGCTCTGTAGCTGATTCTTCTAGCTCGATTTCATCTCGCAGAGAATTTCTGAGCACACCAATCTGTCCTCCGCCAGCCCGGCAACTAGACTGAAAGCCTCTAGGCTCAATGCTACTTCCAAGTCCAGGCTCGGGGTTGAGCGTGCTGAAATGCTGCTCGATGAGCTCCCGCCCGAGCTGCTCTCGTCGCCCGCAGCAATGTTGTAGCCGTGACGCTGCCACGCCTGCTTCAACACCTGCTGGACTGAAATCCAATCCTTCGCCGCTGCACTAGTCACGAATCGGGCCGCCGGTCGCCTATTCGACCGTGAACCCGCACCACCCCATCCTCCATCCTCCATCGACGCCCTTACCTGCGATTGCGACCGCAAGCCTTGCGTCGCCGCCCGCTTGCTCGACTCCGATTGCCGCCGCTGAACTCGCGCCGCCGCTCGACTCGCCCGCTCCATTGCCGCCGCTGATCGACCGTGCAGCCGCACCACCCCATCCTCCATCCTCCCTCGACGCGCCGCCGCTCGAGTCGCCCGCTCCATTGCCGCCGCTCGACTCGCCGTCGCCAGGATGTTTTCCCCCAGCCCGGAGAAACCGAGACGACAGGACAGGAGTGAGGTGTGAGCTCCAAGCGACACCGGCGCGTGGCAGAGATGGTTTCCCCACGAACAGAGGCAGGTTTCCCCGAACAAAATTTAAACTTAAGCCTGGATCCTTCCTAGCCACTCCAAAATGAATATTTGGTGAGGTTTTTGAATTTAAAATCTTGCAAATCATAATATTTGTTGTTTTGATGTTTTTGTTCAGTTGTCAGACTCTGTTCTATGATATCACACTCTCGGATAATCTATCAAAGGTCACTGGTCTTGAGCTTGTTACTCGTCGTCATCACCTGCTACATTAATTATTCAGTCGTTCTACAACTGCATTCATTACTACAATGCTACATTCAGTTCTAACACCTACTACACGGTGCTACATTCAGTTCTAATACTACTACACTCAGTTCTAACACTGCATACAATGTTCACTTCTTCAGAAATAGAGTTACAAGCACAAGGCAACCAACTACAATCTTCAGAAGGAGATTTGCATGTTTCAACAGCAGCAAAACCTCTTTAAGCATGTTTATCACCAGCTGATCTTGTCCAGGAACGGTAGCTTGACGTTCCCTCTCCCTTAGGAGCAGTTCTTCCCTCCTCTCCTCTGCCCATGCAGTAGCTTGAAATGCATCATTTCCTGTCAGTTGGTTGTACTGGATCAAGTAGAGCACATATTCGAGCTCCCAGTGGAAGAAGTTGCACGGACGCTATGAATTGAACAAAAAATGTACAGTTAAACACTAACCAGCGGACAGTGATAGAGACAAAATTAAGAAGAGAAGACCAAGAAATCACACCAAAAGCTTCATGTTTGAACACCTACCTCCGGCGGTTTAAGCCCATGCCTCTCGCACTTGTAGAAGACCCAGCCCTTGTGCTGATTAGTGCCGGAGGTCTTGACAACGACGGTTTGACCACAATCGGGGCAGGCAATGCGTGGGATGAAGGGCAGCGGCGGCGCAGAACAGAGCGGGATGAGCTTGCGGTCGACATGGCGCAGCAGATCTACGGCGGGGCAGCTCTGGCTGGTGTTCGAAAGAAGGGAGGGGACGATGGCACAAACGGCTAGCTCAACGGATATGTCTGATGAGTTGTGCAGCGGGAGCGTTCGTGGCGGCCAGTCAGCGAAGGCCACGGCGAAGAACCTACAGTTAAAGTTACTTCTTCATAGGTGTATGGTTGCAGGTCATAGGAGGCGCCCGTTCACCGTGGCTATACGCACACGGACGTGGATCCATAACAAAGGCAAGGCTACCACAAAATCACTGACAGGGGGATCCCCGAAGATGCGGGACCTACATGTCATACAGTCTATGTTTATGTCTAGCAAGTCGAACATATCTAAGGAAGTTTATGTCTATATGTTTCGTAATTCTGTCGTGTTGATTCCTAATATGTAATGTGCTATATTTGCGTCATCCAAACATTTTTCTGCGCTACCACAAAGTTTATTTCAGAATCTGAGCACTCTATTTTTTCGGCGGCCGCACTTTTCAACGATTTGATTAATTTCTACCACCAAGGTACACACAACCTAGTCAATCAGGTGAGTAGTTTGTTCGAAATTTGATACAACTAATATGAAATTTAAACTAGAACTTAATCTAAACGGCGGTAGGTGGCTACACTTAACCTAAACTAAGCTAACTAGATGCCGCTACAGCCAGCCTCCTCTTCGTTGTTCCCCCTTGCTAAGCGTGAGAGCACGCGCCTCTCCCGGCGACGCGCTCTGTGCTCTGACTTCCTGGACACCTGCTACTCGGCTTGCTGTCTCGTCTTGTTCAGCTCCTCACGGGTCTCGCGGTGGATGTCTTGTAAGGAGGCTACCACGTTCTCCACCTGTGCGTTCAGCTGCTGCTGCTGCTTGGCCCTCTGCCTCGCTCCATCCAGCTCCTCGCGGAGCTCACAGTGGACGGCTTTTAAGAAGGCTACGGCGTTCTCCACCTTGGTGAACAGCTGCTGCTGCTCGGCAGCCACGATGGAGCGGGCACGCTCGTCCTCCGTCTCCACCACCTCCCATCGTCATCAGCACCGCGCCGGCGCGCGCGCGTGGCCTGGACCAATGGGTTGTCCCGGGGGATCCATTCTCTGGTGACACATTTTCCCGGTGGCATAGCGACAGCGTGGGTGGTGTGGGCGACGATGAGCAGGAGTTGTGAAGTGGCGGCAACACAGGGTCTGCTTTTTATAGCGGACCGGTTGCGCGGGAAACAGAGGCGGGAAGCGGTGGCGCTGGGCGGGAAACCGACGGGAATTTGGCCATACAGTATATGTTCATGTTTAGCAAGTCGAAAATATCTAAGGAATTATATGTCTCTATGTTCCGTAATTCTGCTGTGTTTATCCCTAATTTCTACCACAAAGGGGAACACAAACTAGTCAATCAGATCGCATGGAACATGTGATAAGCTACCCAAACCAACAAAAGAAAAACTAGTCAATCAGGACAGTATGTTCGTGCGACGAAAATCCGGGACGTTTCGTCGAATGAAACTGGCCTCCAACTGGGCCAGTGGGCCAGGGACGAACATCCACGACGTAAAATGCACGAAACGTCGCTCGCAGGCGGCCCATTAACAAACAATGCAAAACGTCGTGAGCAAAAACAACTTTTCGCCCCCACCTCGACGAAACACACGACGTTATAGGAACGTCGCCGAAAAAACGTCACGGATCGCCAGATTTTTGGTAGTGCCAATGGTATGAATTACCAAGGAAGAAAATAAGAGAATTGCTAAAGCCCACAAATCTGAAATTGTAAAGCCACATGATCACCACCCATAACTTGGAAAGCCACCAATTTCTCACAAGCCCACAAAAGAGAATAAGCCCACAAGTCCATCTAGCAACAAAAGCCACTTGGCTTGCCCAAGAATTAATCCTACAAGAGAGGATAAGATCAATGACCATTCATCTCTATCCTCAAGCAAAATATCTAAGTTTACTTGAACCCAAAGTAATGAAAAGCTTGAATGGATGAGCATGCCACATAGGAGAGTTATCTACAAACAAAATATCTAACTTAGCTTGAACCCCAAGTAATGCTCAAGCGTGAGAGCTTGACAACAAGTAGCTTATTCATCCATGCAAAGCAAGAGTCACCACTTGAGGTGTCAACTTGTGAGGGATAGCAATGCTCTATAAAAAGAACATGGCATCTACACAAATAAAAGAATTTTCTCACAAATCCATTTTCAGCAATCAGCTAGCCGCACCATATTTTCTTGCATCAAGCAAATCACACCAGCAGCCAATCTAGCACCAAAACATATTTCCAGACCTATCACAACTCAAGAACAGCTCAAGAAACCCATCAAATCTTGGTAAATATTTAGATCAACTAGGAAATAGGTCAAGAAGCGAGGAGGAGCAGGCTGTCCACAAGAGGAGGAGTAGGCTATCCACAAGAGGAGGAGGAGGCTACCACAAGAGGAGGAGCAAGATAGCCACAAGACACAAGTTTCCATCATATTCCAAAAACCAAGCTTCTCTTCAATAGCAGGTTGATATCTAGTATCAAATCGTGTGCAACATATGTTCATATCATGAGTTGAGAGGTGCTAGCAAGTTCTGTACATGACAGGACAGTGCTAGAAAGAGAGAAGAGCAAGGCAACACATCTGTTCTTATTAATTTACACAAAGACAAGTGAACCAGTTTTACTGGATTAACTTGATCCCAGCACATATGTACACTGAAAGAAGCACATGAAAGCATAAAAAGGCTTCACCACAATCTAAGCAAGCATAAATATGTTCTTATCAGTTTCCTCAGTCAAGATCTATCCATGAATACATCTCTAAGTCACTCTAATTACCCTTCAACTAGATCTCAACTAGGAGGATAGAAAGTAGTGTATCTCTCAGTTATACATAGAGTTGCTATGCATAAATCATCACCGAGATTAAAAGCCACACACTAGTATCTGTTCTTATCAAAATACATGCCTCAGCCGTTGCAGCAGCCAAGAAATTACAAAAGTATCAAAACAGCAAGATCAAGTGTATTTTATATCTGTTCTTATCGAAATTTACCAAGAAAGGTTACCAGAAATGCTGGACACAGCTAGACTTGATAGATCACAGCTCTTAGCACAAAATAGTTTGTATCAGGGATGTTATATTGCTTGTGTACACTCTGAGGCGGTTTCACATAGCACTATATACCCTAATTCAATTAAATTGCACACAAGAGTAGGATAAAATTACAGTCAAGTTAATTAAAAGCTCTAGCTTCAGAGCTAAGAAGCTCATCACAAGCACATAACACATCAGAGCAAGTATTTGCTCTGAGGAAGCACAGGAAAGCACTAAAAAGCTCATGTAACTTAAATTGGAAGAAAACACATGAACTTAAGCACATCCAGGACATCTAAATGGGATAATTGACATGTCCAGAAACCCCAAATCAACGCCGAGACCATCTGTCATCAGCAAGACTGCAAGGGACAGTACCATAGCCACTAGTACTCAGTTCATCACAGCCATGATCGTTAGCTAGTCTTAACCATCACATACCAAGTAGTTCAGCACGGATACAATTCATCGACTTACTAGCCGGTCACAGCAGAAGCTCACCTTGAGCAGTTGTAGTCGTAGCAGAGTATGGCATAGTTGGAGTAGGCGTAGTTGAGGAAACAGGCGAGTATGTCGATGCCGGAGTTGTGCCAAAACACCATCCCGTTGACATCGGAGTGGAAGTAGTAGCAGTAGTTGTTGCCGTGGTTGCGGTGACGGCAGCACCGCCGTCCCTTCTGCGACAGGAGCACGAACAGCAGCACCGCACCAACCACCTTGACCACCCGAGAATCGAATTCACGGCGGCGTGGTAGAGCAGGAGGCCGAGCAAGAACTCGAGGTCGTAGCCGAGCAGAAGCTCGAGGAAGAGCTCGCGGTCGGCGGAGAGGTGAGGCAGGAGGCGCGGCAGCGCGTGATATCGCGCGGTGACCCGAGCCATGGCGGCTAGGGTTAGCCTCGGGTGTGCGGGCGAGAGAAAGGAGGCGATGCAGCGAGGAATCGGTGGCGGAGACCATGGTGGAGCAGCGCCAGAACGTGGCGGAGCCGGCCGGCAGCGGCCGGAGCAGAGGGGCGCGACGGCGGCGACGGAATCGCCAGGAGGGGAATCGAGGGGGAAGAGAGAGAGCGTGGGAGAGAGAGAGAGAAACTGGGTCGGGTTCGACCCAATAGCTAATTGGGCTCGGCCCAATTGGTTTGGTTCGACCCAGTCCAACCCATAAGACTCTAGGGCATTTTGGTAATTCACAAATCCAAATTATTCAAACTTAAATGAATTTTAACACCATTATAGCGATCACAAAAATCAACTAAAAATAGGAAACACACTCTACAAAATATGAGGAACTTTAATGTTAATTTTATTTAAATTTTTGAAAAGTATTTCGTGGATGAAAAATTCAAGGATCCTTAAGTGGACATGACTTGAAAATCTTTTTCAAAAAATAGTTTCCTAAGTAAAATAATATGGGAAAATAAAATATTGAAGTTTTATTATATTGAACTAGTTAAATTCAATCACTCTAAATTTATTCCTCATGAAAATTGTTGTCAAACTCTTTAAGTAATTTAAAACTCCCAAACACTTGAAAAGTCTTAAAATCCACAACTTGGGAATTTTGAGGGTGACGATGCATCTCATAATTATGCATAATAGCATGCTGCTCGAGTTTTCAGTAGTCCTTATCGGGATTACTTTGCTAATTTTCAGATTCGGGGTTTTACCACAAACCCTAAAACCCCGAAGAGTTGAACGGCCATTTCTACCACAGGCAAGTTCATTCTTGCATATCCTTATTGGACTATTTTATAAAAACTATTTTCAAAAACATATTATTATCATTGCATTGAAAAAGAAAAACTATTTTCGAATGATGTGAATTGCTATATATTGTTTGGATTGCGAGGGAACCATGGTATGGTATGGATCTCTTGGTGGAGGTTCCATCGTACGGGAAAGTATATACCTAGGATTAATTACCAATGTCAAAGTGATCCTCGCGCCGTATTGAAGCGTTTACCATGAGATCTGCTATGGACGGTAAAGTCAGATGCTATCTTCTCTCGTTCACATATCCTCGGCAGACTATTACCTGGTTGGTTCCGTTGCGGTGGACAACAGCGTGGGAGCACATACCTTCCCCACTCGACGGGGTGATTTGCAATAGGAGCTCGAGAGTGGTGACGAGCGGTCTTTGTACCGGCTGGGTCATAAGGGGGATATGTGTTGTGCGGAGAGGGGCAGTGATTGGCTTTGGACTCATACCTGTCCCCATACCATGGAAGTATGGACGGGGATTGCAACCCGGAAAGGCAACAAGGTTGGGTTTCTCTCATGGGTAAAGTTACGCAGCTCTGTAGAGTCAACAACAAGAAATTGTGGCTGTCACATCCTTGTTCCAGGAGGGAACTACAGACCGCGGCGGGAAAGGCGTCCCAAGTGATGACTATAAACCCGTGGAGGCTGTGAGCATAGTTTTCTGAAATAAAACTTGGACCTTTGAAGAAACGTTTTCCAAAACTTGCATTATGCCTACGACTGTTGGTCATGGCAGTAGCTAGTGCATAAAACACCTTATCGCCTATAAGTTGAACTTGCTGAGTAACGCTCGTGTTGCTCACCCTTTCCCCGTTGACCCCTGCTTAGACTTTTGGAGCCATCCAAAGAGATGATAGATATCCATGACGACGAGGAGGTCTCCAACAAGGAGTCCAAACCTACCTGGTGGATCTTGGAGGAGTTAATTGCTACTTCACCGACAGAAGGATGACGACAACCTTGCCCAGGTGTATATGACGACAACATTGTCAATGAAGGAGACAACATCATTTTGGAAGAAGGAGTACAACTTGGATAGAGATATTCCAGATGGATTAGAGTAGGGCTGTAACAACAGCAGTAGTGGATCAAGAATTAGAGATAGAGCTGATATTCAGCTTAGTGCTATGATTTGGATATTCTCGTGTTTCATTTGCAAGAGACTTCTTCCATGTAAAAGAGGTTCCCGAGATTTTGTATTGGATAGAGTTGTAATCCTATAGTGTTACCTTGGACCAGCTATGTTTCTGTTGTACTACTCAGAGGGACGTAATATTTACGGATAGGTCGTTCCGTGAGTGTTATATCAACGACTTGTGCACTACAACATGCAGTGGTGTGCTAGGGTCACCGCAGCCAGCCAGCAAAACTTCACTATATCGGGTGAGGTTACAAACGTCGGGATTTACACAATGCGACTTATCCCAACCGAGGCCTTACAAGAAGTATATATATGGAGGCAAAAACCCTAAGTCGGTTACAGTCTAACTCGGAAACGATCCGTACCGTAACGGGGGGCCTGCCACCCCCGCACCCCCGCAAAGTGGGGAAACTGGATGGGCTGCAGCCCAAGCCTCCGGTAACGGGACTCTGCTCCGCTTCGAAATTAGCCCTATCTTTATATGAATTTGGATCACCATAAAAACATCACAAAGCGGGTTAGTAGGTAACCGTGTCTACAGTCTCATTTTTTTAATTTTTATCTTCAACCTTTAATATGGTTATTCTTTACTTTTCTGTTATCTCCTAAGTTTCTCGTGCGTCAGTTACTCTTTACTTTTCTGTTATCTCCTAATTAACATTTGAACGGCATGAATCAAATATGCACCGGGGAGCATGTTCTTCCGCCGAAAAAATGTGTACAAAAGTGGTAATTATCTCATACAATTTAGAGAGTAAATGTTAGTCTTTTGTGAATTTAATGGAGAAAATATCAGTTTTTTTCTTGCGTACGTGCTTACAAAACGTGTTTACTTCTTGAGCCATTACTTTTGAGACACTGGAACACTATCCGCTCACACTAATAGGAGACAATCAAATCCGGTTGGAGATGCTTTTAGCTTGGTAGCGCGTGCGGTGTGTAGCTTGAGTGTTTCTGGTATACTATTATGTCTGATTTGATGCGTATACTAACATAATTTATACATTTAAACAATTAAAATGCTTTAATGTGTGTGAATATGAATGCCTCCTTTTTTCCACCCATATGAGAATCGGAATCTGGAACTTTGTTGTACTTAGCATGATTAAAATCCAACTGGTTTGGCTCCATCAGTTATCATATGGTCATTTAACATGACAAGATGTCTGTGACTGGGTCATAGCTTTATGCCCTTGTTTTTGTTGGAATTTTGGACTAACTGGACCAGCTGAGATAATCATTTCCATAATTCTGAAAGTCCTAGAGACCCATGTGCCCCATTCATAAATGGCAAGAGGTGGGACAAATGTTTAGTCACATGTTGCTAGTTTAGAATGAGTTGCACCACTTTATAAGGTAAGCTCTTCTAACACATGTACGAGTATGAGAATAGAAGAGAGTCCCCGCGTGCTCACCCGACATGATGCGCGCGTGCCGTGGGTTGCGGTAATCTCGTTGGGCCGATGTGTTTTTTTTTTTTTGCCACGCGTGGATGGACGAATATGAATGTTTGCACGAAGGTGAAACATTTTTGCATTAGTGGAGAACGAAACTGAAACGTCTGCACTAGTGGAGGTGAATATGAACGGATGACTGCTCGACTTCGGTCGTTGCCTATTCAGTTCGCCCCTGCTTCTTCGTTTCTTCTTCCACGGTGCATGTTCTGCTCCTGGTGTTGCGCCTATATAAGTGAGGTCGCTCTCAGATAGACACGACACAAAACAGCAACATCTCACGCGCCTACCTCCTGGTTCTCGAGCACTGCGCCGCCGATCAAGTCTTACTCATTCCGTTCTGCATGTGCACCGTGTGATGAAACAGTAGACCTCTGGAACCCCGTCTCTCGCGGTCCTGTACGGAGAGAGACAATAAGATTTTTGGGGAGCGTCATCACGCGACTAATGTCTTCTTCTCCAACACGGACTCTAACGACTACTTCTCGGACGACGACTTCTCACCAATGTCGACGTCCTCTTCGACAACATGTCTTCATCAGCCAACGCGCAACCGGAGCTTTCTCCACTAGCTCTTTTGTGATCCTATTCTGCCTATTCGAGATCATGCTTCAGACTTTGTTTCTAGCAATATCTATAGAATTGCTTTATGTGTACTTTCCGTTAGATTGCATGACTAGTTTAATTCTTATTTCTTTAGCCATGTTTTATCTGCTGTTTATTATAGATTAAATCATGTTTTTATGGATTAAATCATGTGGAAAATTTCTCATATACTCAACGCTCTTTGCCACAACATCAACACGGTTGTCAGATAGGGATGTTTTTTTGTGAAAAGTACTTTTGTCTTTTGGGGTCTAGTGCTCTCTCCGTCTTAAAAATTCAAATATCATATTTATAAGGTTTAAAAATATCTGAAATTTGCATTGGTCAATGTTATATTCCACAAACATGTTAAATACTGATTTAAAATACATTATATTCCGACCTTCAAAAATGGCAAAATGTTATATTTTTGGAGATTCGAAAGCGTTTATATTTAGATCCACCCATTTATCATTTTTAAAGTAAATTATATTATAAGGTATTTTAAATCGAGATTTTACATGTTTGTGGGATACATCATAGAAAATTATGTTTTTATTTTATTATTTCTCCACATGTCTTTTGTTTCTTGCGGTGGTTGTTTAATTTATCAATCTGTTCAAAATTAAGAGGGCCTTTAACAACTTATATATTGTGATATCTATATGTTTATATATCCGACCGTTTAAATAGATTTCCTTACAGATGACTAGATGACTGTAGTTTCTCAGCAGCTTGTCTATATAGACCGACCCATCCCCTTTATATGTGTTCTTCTAGTTTGACGAATATTCAGAGGCGTCGCTTTCTAGAACTTGGACATCAGACGGATTCTCGATGGTGGTTGTTTTGCTGCTGTAAGGATTAGAACTCTGTAACAGTTTTTTTCTTTTTTAGCTTCTTATTATTTTGGTTGTGTGCATTCATAATGTCATTAGGTTATTGCGTTGTTTGGGTGGTGACTCGGGATAATAATTGAGGAACTGTTTCTTCGAATGCAGACGATGTCAATATACTATCTTTTTCGGGAAAAAAATTTCCTCCAAACATGTTGCAAATAATTCTATTTTCAAGAGGAAAAACTAGGTGGCTTGCATGGGTGGTGACTCGGAATAATAATTGAGGAACTGTTTCTTCGAATGCAGACAAGTATACTGAGAAAGTCTAAGAAGATATGGGCGCTGAAAGATGCATTGCCTTTCCAGGTTCACAGAATCAAGCAGTAAAGGACATGGTGACTTTTAAAACTGAAAAGGATGTTTGGCCCACTCCCAACTGCACTTCCATGTGCATCCATTTATTTGCTTTTCCTCCATTTCCCCTACTCTCTGTGTGGGCGTTCAAGCTTTTGACATTTTCCCATGCATCTCGATCGATCGTCAACCACAAAAAATATTGACTAGGAATTACAAGTTGATTAAATAAACAGGCGGAAGGAGATGGTGGTTTTGATGTCTTCTACGCCGTCACGCGCTCTCTCGGGAGGCACCGCCCGGCGCCACCGTCCACCGATACCACCATACCCGCCGGCCTCCAACATTCTCTTTTCTGTTGTGATTTTCATAGGTCGGCAGGTTCTTGCTCATCCGTGATAACTTCTTCAATTTAGACTAAGGCATCTCTAGCATATCCCTTGAAGACAATCTAGCTTAGTACTACAATAAACGACAGTGGTTCCGGAGGCTCGACGACCGTCATAGAAGATCATCGCAGCGTGAGGTGGCGTGACACGTTCGACATGTGGTTCAAGTCCGGTTGTCGATTATAGAGTTTCCTGGCTTTTTCTCCTATAGTGCAATCTCCTATGTCGGGCTTGGTGGCCAGGATTGGACTCCTAGTCCTAACAAAATCCCTGCACACAACAATCAGAGAGGGAGTGATCCGTTCATAAAGGCAGAAAGGTGCTGCCCTGGAGTCCGCTGATCCTGAGGAGGAGGCTTGGTTGGCTGGCGCTCTGTTGAAGGACAGGTAAGCTAACACACGAGCGATTCTTCAACACCTTCTAGCAAGTAGGAGTAATTATGAGCAGACTAAAAAGGCAATATGATATACATTCACTTTTGGACAACTTTGAGACACTTATTTTGTGACGGAGTGAGTAAGAAAAAGTTTGCCTGGCCAAAAGGAACCGGGAAGGCTCAGTTGAAGAGAATCAGAGATACATTATTATTATGAATGAAAAGAATCATGTGATCGTTGAGAGCATAGGCAATGGCCTATAGGTACAAAAAATTAACTCATTGTCCTGATCATCTGACACGTACTGCCGCTGAGTGCTCCTGGGACACCAACACCACCCAAGCACGGACAGGAAGAACTTTGGGAGTCCCTAAGCAGTTGCTCACCTGTCATTCAGTTGACGGTGACGCACTGACACCCAGCCTAGAACTTGGGAGCAGCACATCGACACCTCCGTCAGGCCGGGTATACAACACACACCTGACACCACGCACTGACGCACGCACCAGACGGAACGGGATCCTCTGACGTTACCCTGCCTGACGTCCTCTGACTTTGGGTCGCTGACATGTGGGGCCCACCACATGCGGGACCCACCTGTCAGCGACCCAACGTCAGAGGATGTCAGGCAGGGTAACGTCAGAGGATCCGGCTCCGCACCAGACACCACACATCACGCGTCCACGGCTTCAAGCACCGACGCACGCGCCACACCCCTGCTCTCTCTCTTCTTTCCATCGCACGCCGGCCGCCGCACCCTGCTCTCTCCTTCCCATCTGCAGCGCTGCTCCCTTCTCCCGGCCATGGCTCCCCCACCGGCGGATCTGGTGTGGCGGCACCGGGGACGGGGCGGGCACCAGCGGATCTCGCGGGAAGTGGCGCGACACAAGAAGGCCGGGAGCGTGACGTGCTCCTCGCCCTGCCCTCCGCCGACGGCGACCTCAACTCCCTCGCCATCGACTACTGCGGCGACGGCGACCTCAACTCCTCTCTCCATTTTCTGTGTTGCTGTGAAGCTTAACGGGCACCCGCCGGGCTGGCGGGTATGGTGGAGCTCAGAACCCGGGGGCGGGTGCGTGCGTGATTCTTTTTCTTGATCCTGTTCCCACCCCGTGGCTGGCCCGTGATGTGGCCTTTCTGGGAGGAAGGTCGAGGACGAAGGGATATGGGGCAGGCGACGGCGCTGTGGTCGCGTCTCTGTTTGTCGAAGCGGGGGGTAAAATCGTCGCCGTTGGTTCGAACCGTTATTTAACTTGGCGATTTAACTTGGCGGCGGCAGAGAGGGTAATTATTTTCTAAATCTGCCTAGCAGTGATGGGTAAAACCGAAAAATTAAAAAACGCACCAACACCTTCTCAAGACATATTGTATAGTGCAGATAGAGATAAGGGAAATTTGACTTTCTACAACAACAACAAAAAAGAAATCAACTTTTCAAAGTCGACTACTCACTCCGTTCCAAATTATAAGATGTTTTAGATATTCTAATATACACCACATACAAGCTAAAATGAATTAATCTACGTACTAAAATACGTCTAGAACACTAGATACATCAGAATAAGAAAAATGGTATCTTATATTCGAAATGAATGTTGTAATAGACAAGCCACTGCGCAATACCCTGTACTTTAGAATTTAGATGACATGGACAGATACAAGAAGCAGCAACTCAGGCGATGCATCCAGTTGCTCGCATTTTAAGGGTGCTTCTGGTCTATCTATTTGTTTCTAAGTTTACTTATTGCGTGATCAGATTTGATCCAATGACTTCTTGCACGTTTGGTAATATGGCATGCAGTCTGAAGACGAAGTTAAGATTTAAGACCCTTTTTGTTACATAAGGGGTACATATATATGCATGAAGGCAGGCCTGACGAACAAACACCACCCGTAGTGGTTAATCCTTCAGCAAGCAAGCAAAATAATGGCAGCCAGTAATCGTGTGGTTGCAACCTCAAATCTGAGATCATTTCAGGTGTGAGTGACTCGCCGGTGATCCAAGATCTTAGCTTCCTTTCAGGACTATATAGATAGGATGATAATCCTTCAAGAGTGATGCTTTCCAACAACTTTTCATCCCCTACTCCAATTCCTTTTTGTCGTCTCCTCCTTGTGACGATCGAGCTATGTATATATGTGAATATAGGTCTTAGTCAGCTGCCCACCTTTTGTTAGTCCGGCTGATCCATGTCTTTTGTGGTTACATCAGCTGTTAGGTGTCCTAAGCAAAGCGCTTAAGACCTATTTTCGGCAATAATTAATTAGTTGGCCGTCCTAGTAGGTTGGTATGGCAAAAAAGGGTTGTGGTGTCTGCTTGCATCATGAACATTTGACCTCACTCAAATAAAAAAATGTCTCCTAGATCGAGTCAATTCTATACCGGACACACGTATGATAGATAGGTCACAGATGAATTACCAACTAATATACGGAGACTAAGTATTAACATTGACATAATACTAGAGAATTTCATCACAGCAATGATGCTAAACTCACTTGCCGGTGTGAAAGATCAAAAGATCAATCTTCAACCCCTGGCCGTACATTGTATCTATATAAATGAACATGGAACAACATCATTTGCCTAGTGCAAATGCATCCCAGTGCATTCAATCTAGCCCACAGACTCACCAACCGACCGGCATGAAGTTGCAATTCAATCTAGCCCAAATTTTCTCAGCATTGAAGCTGCCATCAGAGTACGGGGTACTGGCAGCAGCACAATCTGCACACAGACTCACCAGCAGCTTTACACCGTTCACAGTTAAGAGTCAGCATGATGATGAGGAGGAGGATCGATCGAGCACATGGGGAAATGAGTGAGCAGCTGAAAAGGTGCCACCAAGGACACCGAATCTATTGACGCGGCCTTGTTGCAGAATCTATTAATAGACTCTAGAACAGGTGCAAACCTATTGTACAGACCATAGGGTACATAGGCAATAAGACAGACTGCAGTAGCACATGGTTGGATTGGCTCCTCAGATTTCGAAACTTTGCCTCACGCGATGGTGTCGCGGGGTGAACAACTCTGTTACAAACGGGAAACATTTTCACTCAAACAGACAAACAAGGCATGATGGCCAAGAGAGCAATCTACCCTAGAGCACAACAAGCATACACGATGTATTATCTTCAGAATTCAACATGTATAGCTACACAAACTTTTCCTAGTAGTAGTATGGAAAGCATAACAACACCTTGGCAAAAAAGCCTATATTCCTTGAAGCACGCCTCCAGTACAACAAAACTAATCAGAGTCTGATGAGTTGCCAGTATCTGATTGTCGAACGCTTCGTTTGTGGGTGGCAGCTTGCTTGGAAGGATTTGCAGATCCTTCTCCGTCAAGGAAGATTACTTGAGCTTTCGCGATGCGTTCCTCCAGATCATCCGTGGTAAAGTCATCTTTACCACCAAGTTGATCAAATCCAACCTGGAGTATCAGAGATGATAGTTACACCTAATGACATTTTTCACACTACAACTGGAGAATTGACTGTGAAGAGCAGTCTTACCACATAGTCCTCAACCTTGCCATTCTTCACTAGGGCAAGAGTCGGGAGCACAACAATCCTTAGTTTTTCGGTCAAAAAGGGAGACTTTTCAGCATGAACTTTGATAAACCGTGTTTCTACATGCTGTTTCGCAAGAATTGCCATGTGCTTGTCCATAACCTGCAGCCAAGGAGAGGAGGGATGTAAGAAAATGCTTCTCGACAACTCCAAATTCAGCAAACTGTCACCGTCAGACAATAGTAACCGCATTAAAAAGGAAAACAAATACCCCGGTGGAACAATAGCTTCCAAATTATGGTGTCTTCCCGGTGTTCTTTGCAATCACAATGCTACGCACATAGTTGTGTGCTCAGAAAAAAAAATGTTCAGAAATCATAAAAGGGAAAGCACTGAATGCACAGGCTACATTATAATGCTTGAGTTTCGTAAACCCACAGCTTTTGACTCATCTCTAATTTTTGCCTGCACTGTGTGCTGGTGGCCACACATGTTCAGGCTTCAGGCAGGCATTTCCAGACGTTGCAAAGCCTCGTCAAAACCCTAAAAACCTGGTCTGACAACCCTGCAGGGCCCAGTTTGACTCACTCCTTTCTACCCTGTGCTCACGGTCAGCACAATGTGGATAGGCCGGGTTGTCTCCTCTTTCAACCGGTGGACGACCCGTGCATCCCATCAGTAATCTTTACATCCGGCTTTCACATTGGTTGTATCACGTGAGAGCAACCGGTTGATAAAACAAATTACTGGCAGCTGGTGACTAAAAGCAAAGAAGAACGGCAAGACCACAAAAATAATAAATCCAGGGTTGCTGGCAACAGGCAGCGGCGTGGTGCCGGTTGGTGGATTGGAGGTCGCAGGAAGAACGGTGCTGACTATGATGCCAGCATACGCCGCCTACCAATGCCAAGTCGAACAGGTGTGACAGTGCTTCAGGAGAGGGTACAGGCACACTGACCCTCCAATAACTTCTAGCTGATAATAGTGGTAATCCAAGACTAGGAGCAGGTGGAGAAGATCTGCTCCTCATTGCTAGGGTTGCTAGTGTTCAACGATATAAGCACTGCAATGACACGCCGGCAACCTGAAGGCCAAAGGATAGGGGCATCGCGTCGACAAGCAGACATTACACCTTACTGCCCTCGCCACTGAGGATGGCGGTATGGACAGTCCGTCGCAAATAACAGAGAGTAACAAGTATCTATCCCTGCACCGCTTGGACCACATCCGTCTATGGTAATTCGGACAAAGTAGAAAAACGTCAAAGCCGGGATATAGCCAGATGGGATTGGGACTGGGAATGACAGATTTAATTTGGGGAATCCTACTACGTGGTCATATGGAAGGTTAAATCGGCAAATAAGGCAGGTAGGGATAGGTTGAGGAAGCACGGAGTGTCGCCTGCCTCCATCAGCAGCAATGGTCACTGAATTTTGGATGCTACAGAAGCGCTAGGCATGAGTCAAAAGGGGGAGCTCCACCGATAGAGACGTGAGTCGTTGTGAGAGACCGAGAAAGAGAAATTCATGTGCCCTATGTGTGGTAACTTGGCTAGGCCAGCATCGTGTGCGCGCGTACTCAATTGTGATACTGTGACGCATGTGTGATTAGTATCTTTTTATCTCTACATGCATTAAGAAAAACAGTAACTTAATTAACTTGTATATGCAATGATGATAAAATCCTGACTGGACAGAAATTAGAAGCCAAAATAAATTGACGATCAGCAGCGATCCCCGAATGTTGGATGCAGGCGGACGCGCTAGGCGTAAGGGCAAACCGTCATAAAAGAAACTCTACGATAGAGAAGAGGGTCACTATGAGAGAGACCGAGAAACAGAAGTGTGTGTACATTGTGCATGAGGACTTGGTGAAGGCAACGTGCTCGATTGGGATAGTGCTGACGCGTGTGTCATTACTGTCTTTTTAATTTCTAGTCAAGAAAAAAAGGTAACCATATTTAACTTGCACATCAATGATGATGAAATGATGACTGGACACAAACTAGACGCCAAAATAAACCTTAGCGCCAAAGTTTACAAACTTATGAAATACTTCCTTATATATTTATTGTGTGCTTATAAATTCCAAATGAGATGTGTCGTGTGCACGGAACATGTATCGTGTGCAATGGGTGAACGGTCAGTTCAACCATGGCATCGTGCGTTTACAACTGTTTTTAAGTTAACAATATATAAAAAATCAAAATTGATGACCAGCTCAGGATAAAGTATGTCTTCTTTTCTTGTGAATGAAAGTATGCCTTTTTAGTAGATTATATATCTCACACAGAATTTGAATAGGAGCTACGGAATCAGGATGGGGTGAAAACAACCTATTGATTCAAAGTAAAAATATAATGAGTTTTTATCGCGATTAAAAATATTTCGGTAAATAAATTAACTTACTATATTCAATAATAAAGATAAATGTATCAAGTAATATTCGAAGATATGCCTTATTTAAAATTTTCTCACCCCTAAAAGAAGAGTTCGTAAAATAATATGACGCTACGCAAGCCCACGAAGAGAAACAACTTGATGAGAACTCGCATCCAATCTATCAATGTTTTGGGTTCCAAGGAAATTGCTCGAAATGACAAAATACACAAACTAAACGGACATAATGGTGACGGGGATTCATAACTTTTCAAAACGAATACTGAGAATTGCAATCTATTCATGTCTTCCTAGAAAAGATAGGTATGAAATTATAGCACTACTCCATCAGAGATGACCATAGTTTATATATCAGCATAGAGCTGTTTCAAAACGCAAAATATGTGGTATTTACAGAGATTCTGTTGTGTATTCAGCCATGTGGTAAAAATAACATTTGATTTTACTGAAACAACTTGCAAGATTAAGCACTTCAAGCGGACATCACAAAAGAGGTGCTGTGCTAGACAGGGGTCACGTAGAAAAACATGGATGCATCATGCCTGGATGATTTGATCGCCAGCACCATGCAATACTCTGTCGTGATAAGGTCATCAAGCACAACTACCTAAACAATGGCGGGAAGTCCACAGCTAGTAGATGACTGTTGTAATGCATTCTAGAAGCTGAACCACAAAAGACCAAAGAAAAGTTGCTTTAATTGGAAATGCTCGTGTATATGTTTCCGTCATTGCCAATCAAAAATATCAAGGGGCAATATACAAGAAAATGGAGAGGTTAACAATCCTTGGAGATCCACGAGTTACTGGCAGATGCTGCTGAAACCCCTTCCCTTGCATCATTCAGTGGCTACTGGCTAGACAAGTGGCCGCAGCTTATTTGTACCACCCAAAAGGCACAGCAAATAAAGGTAATAAAAATAAGTGTTTTTCTTCCAAATATTTTTACGATTTCATGCATTATGACAAAAAAAATGAAGTCTCTAGGTACTAAAATTTACCTATACATGCACAAACTAATATAGATGAACTAGAGAGGATGTGACTGGTGATGTTTGAAAAAGGTAACCGGCATATAAGTAGACATAAGCAGCCAAAATGTCATAGCAGAGTGGTGGCGCCTAAGCTACCTTGATTTACAATGGTGCTCCAAGGATAATACTGTATTAATACATACGTTTGGGCTTTGGAGAGAGAGAGATAGCGATCAAATTCTTTTAGCAATTGGTATCCAAGCGACATAAATAAGAAATAGAACAACACAAGTTCACTCACTTGCAAATTGCTCTGACCTAACGCTAAAGGAACAAAGAAACCCTCAACATCTTCATATGCACAAATCCTGCATGCTACTAAACTCAAGCCATATGCGTACAATCACATATGCCGGTGGTTCGCTACAAGGATGAGCGAGAAGCAGTTAGAGACGTTGGTATGGACTAGAGCAGCGTCTTCGACACCATCGAAACGGCCTTTGGTGGCACGATCCATATGCTTTCAATGTTGGAATACTGCGGTAAGTACGACCAATCTACACCATCAAGCCACAAGAAGACCTTGGTACGAACAAAGTTAGGGAAGTTTGACATGTGGACTTTAACTCTTTAGACTTTAGGACAAGCAGCCCACACGCCAAATTTACTTGCCAGTACCAAACTTTTAGGTATATCTCTCAAATAGGGTTCTAATGCTAATTTGCGTTGGTTATGAGTCGTCTCTCAACACCAAGCACAAAATTATTTACACATAGCAATAGTTGAACGTAGTAGAGATCTAGGCCAACCATAAATCACTCTCTCCGTTCGGAAATAGGTGATGTTTCGGACTTCTTTTTTCGTTCGAGAATATATGACATATTACAATTTCAAGTCATTTTTACTGATAGTTCCTGTTATGCCAGTCAACTTTATGGGTATGTACATGATTAACTTGTAACTACACGAATTCCCAATGTACTATTATGAGAACTAGTGCTGTATTTTGATATCTTCTCGTTGTGCCAAACCCTAAAACCAGGTATCTTCTCGTCTCTCAACACTAACGACGCTAAAATGTGAACAAAGGAAGTGCTATGTATATGGTACTTGTGAGTTGTGACCCACCTAATAGAGAAGTATAATCCAACAAGTATGATCTCCACCTCTAGGTTATGCCAAATGCATTTTTGCGAACACGAGGGTGATGACCTCTATAACTAATTATCAGCTGCACAATGTGAGTGCACAGGCCAAAATCCTTCAAGTTTCATGCATAAAAGGCAAGTAATTTAAGTTGGAAGGAGTGAGAGGTGCTCAGTTGGGGTTATCCGTCAATAAATTGATAATAGAAGGTTGAAGAGCATGGCTTGTGCAGTAGAAATGGAGCAACGGTCACTCGATAGATCAATAAAGCACCAGGTCGAGACCAACGCCAGCTCAAGATATCTCGATCTAGGAAGAGCGCCGTGATCCGAAAGTTCATAAGATTTGAACAGCGCATTGCCAACCTAAGATGATTTTCTACGAGATCCACATCTCAACGCACTACTCAACAGTCCTCGACGCAATTAATGGTTTCTGCGTGCGACTCGGTGCAAGATCCAATCCGATCTTAACTTCTTTTAAAACGAAATGAAGAGAAAAAGAAGGATGCTAAGGAACGCACCTTGCAGGGCCAGTTGTCGCGATAGAAATGGCACACGAGGCGGTCGCTGGCCTTGGCAGCGGAGAAGAACTCCTTCTCGGGGACCTCGGCGTACTCGCCGTGCCCCAGGGCGCGCCACTTGGCCAGGCGCTCGGCGGCGCGACGCATCTGCAGCATCCGACGCTCGCGGAGCGCCTCGATGTCGTCCGGGTCGAGCCGTTCGAGCGCGGCGATCTGCTCGTCGAGCTTGTCCTCGACCGCCTTGGCCACCGACAGGACCTGTTTCTCAATGATCTGCGACCGTGTTCGGGCACGCCCGCATCAGAGAGATGAGCTGGGGAAGCGAGCAGAGTACTACAGGTCCAAGATGGGGCAGTTACCTGGCTGACGACGCCGTCCATGGCGGCGGCGCGGGGATGGAGACGGAGATCGGGGAAAGGAGGAGCGAGCTTGGATCCTGGAGTGAAGAGGGAAGCGGGGATGTTGTGTTGCTTCAGCTGAACGAAGCCGCGCCTCCGGGTTTTGGCAGGCTACTGGGTCGGGCCGGGTACTGGGTAGGGTACCCCCAGCTTTCGGAACCCAGAGGTGGCCAACGGGTCGGCCCAAGCACAGCATGGCCCGTTTAGGAGTTAGACGGGCCTTGCATGGCACGGCCCATCTACTAAACGGGTGCCGTGCCGGGCTGTTTAATAAACGGCAGCTACTAATCTCAAAAAAATAAAAAAAAATAAAAAAACGGCAGCTACTATGATCAGCTGTGCCTAGGGTTATGCTCAAAAGAAGAAAAAAACTGTGCCTAGGATGGGCATATAAACCGAGAATCGATCTACCGAACCGAAATAACCTGGACGGAACCTGAGTAGACCAAAACCGATAATTTAAGTACCTGATTCGGTCACCAGATCTGAAAAACCGAAATTAGTTCGATAACTTCGGTTTTGACCCTCAGGTACTCAAACTACGGAAAATAACCGAACTAATAATGAAACAAAAGGCCAAATCTAGCGCTAGTCCTACGCCAGCCCAACCGCCTACTAACGACAATCTAACGATAGTCGATGGCCTAAACCTTGTTGCATAAGCAAGCAGTCACGCACGCCAATCCGATCTCTACCATCATCCGTCCTAGACGGGCCTGATCCTACGCCTAGGCGCCTAGCCGCCAGACACCACCCAATGCTGCGCCAGCATGCCGTCTATCCAGAAACGACCGGTCGGCCGGCCGGCAGCGCCCTCCTCTTCCTTCGAGGCTGAACTCTCTCTTCTAGTCCTCTGTAATCTCCATCTTCCCCTCCCATGTCCACGATTCAAGACTCGATTCCATGGGCTCCTGGCCAAATGGCCAATTACCAGTACCACGGCGGGACGACGACCAAATTGCTCGAGGAGACGACGAGGAAGGGTTGTAGCCCCCAGTGTCTCCTGCAACAGCTTGGATTCGCTTTGAATTCTTTTTTTGGTGTACTCTTCATCGGTTCCATTCGGTTAGAACCGAGAACTGAACCGAAATTTGTGGTACCGAATTTATCGGTTAGTAGATTTTTGGATAATCGATCGGTCTGCATTTTTTTACAAACAAAATTATTGACAATACGAAGAACCGAACTGATCGGTTCGGTTAGACCGAATGCCCAGGCCTAGCTGTGCCCACTGGAATCAAAATATTTTGTTGGATCGCTACCATGTGGGGAGGTTCGATACAATACAAAACACCCATGTTTTTTGTTGTAGGGTTCATCTCTTTGATCATTGTAGGAGGGCTCACCGGAATAGTTCTCACAAACTCTGGGCTAGACAGGGTCTAGTCTAAAGGCCCAGGCACGACTCCTTTATTAGATTGTTCGTGTCGTGTTGGCCCACCTGCGTGGTCTCGAGACCTAGGCACGACCCAGGCGTGTCGTGGGTCAGACCTAAACACGCGTGCTAATGGGCCGACCCACGAGTATAGGCCCAGGTGGCCAGCTATGGCAGAACCTGGCACTTGCGAGCTTTGGTTCCAATCAAATTAGCAGACTCAAAATCACAATATTTGAGGACTGAAAACAAATGGCCAACGCTAGATCCTTTATTTGAGATTATAAAAGAAAATAAATCTTTCTGGATTAGCTTAGAACTTTATCTCATTGTCGATGGCGACTCCTTATAACTCTAGGTATGGTCGTCTTAAAACTGTCACCTTATTGCTAAGCTCATAGCAATCACAGTAAGATATAAGGATATTTTCCTATATTGAATTATAACATCCCTTGGAGGTTGATGTTGGGTAAATTTTATGTACAATATCGTGTCCTTAGCAACCTCGTCTTTATCTTCTAAGTGAGTCACCTACATGGCTCCAGCGTCATTTTCCCACGACAAGGGTCATGAATGATATTTGAGGCGCCCTCTCCTTTTAAGGGAAGTGTCCCGTTCATTTCTTATGTCTTTTCCTTTGAATCAATAGTTGAATTTTTAACTAACGTCTTCCTAAAATTATAGGATATGGAGTATGGTTATTCGTGTTCATAACAACAAAATCAAACATGAGTAAATGTAGTTTAACCATAACATTATCCGCTCTATCCGAGATCTTTTCGGTTGAGATATTATCGACTATATAAAAGCAGTGCAAAACGGCGGCCTCTCCGCGCCAAGTACTGTAGCAGTTACTGCAGCATCTACAGTGTTCTACAGTGCGCGGTGGACCCCACATGTCAGCCTCACACCGCGCTGGCGTTTTTTGCAAAGAAGCACGCGGGGGGCCGGAAATTCTATCTTCTTCTCAGAAAATTCGGCTCCAGGGACCTGTTTGTAATTACGCTAAACTCGGGGTTCTTTTTTGTAAACTAAACACGAACCCCCGTCCTCCTCCTCTCTCCCGAGAGCGGCCCGAGCTCGCCGCGGACGCCGCCGCAGCACGGCTCCGCGCTCGAATCGAAGGGCACGGCGCGGTTCGCCGTCGCCGCCGCTCCGTCCTGGCCGAACGCCACGTCCTGGGACGCCGAGGCCGCGCGGGAATCGCCGCCAATCGCCGCCGCCTAGCTCGTGGGACGCCGCCGCTTCCGGCCGCCGCCGAGCACGCTCCGACGACCTACGCGCGGCGGCGCCGCCACATACGTGCACGCCGCGACGAGCCGCATCCGTTGAGGCCAGTCACGCGTCCCAGACCGCGCGGGTGCGTCGCCGGCGAGGTCAACGTCGCCGCCGGCCTGTCGCCACGGGCGACGTCACGCAGTGACGACACGGGCCTGGGCTGAGCACTGGGCCGTCCACTGGGCCGGCCTGCTTGCGTGGCGCCTGCCTCGGCCCATTTTTTTTCCAATCCTGCTATTTTTTTCTCCAGCACTACTTTTAAAGCACCTGAAATATTGATCCAAATAAATTCTAATAAATTTTCAAATATTTGCAAAAAAAAAGTAGTCATTATACTTCGTGACCTTTTCCAGAATGTTTCAAATCTTGCACATTTCAAATCATATATAAATCTTCATTTCCCACCTTCGCGCTATTTCAAAAAATATCGATTTCAATGTTTCCTTTTAAATTTCTTAATTCAAACCAGTTTCTAAAAAATTAAATTTTTTAAAAAAAATCCAACCAGTTTAGAAACACCTGAAATATTGATCCAGATAAATTCTAACAAATTTTCAAATATTTGCAAAAACCAAAGTAGTCATTCTAGATACTTCGTGACCTTTTCCAGACTGTTTCAAATCTTCCACATTTCAAATCATAGATAAATCTTCATTTCCCACCTTCGCGCTATTTAAAAAAAATATAGATTTCAATTTTTCCTTCTAAAATTCTTAATTCAGACCAGTTTCTAAAAAATTAATTTTTAAAAAAAATCCAAACAGTTTAGAACCTTTTCCAGCTGATTTCAAACCTTCGAAATTCCAAATAATATAGACCATCTTATGTTCCTAGAAATGCAAATTCAAAAGCTTTAAATATATTCAGAAGAAAAATATAAAAAACATATTAAAATGACCACATAAAAAATGCTACCTAATAATGTCATCCAATCATAATTTAAATTTGAAAGTTTTAAATTTCCAAAATACCCTTCAAATCGACCATGTTTTGCAAACGTTATAAAAATTCAAATCCAAATAGCTTCCCATTTTTAACAATTCCAAAAGTCCAAACAATCTTAAAATGTAAGCTGTCTTCGAATTTCAATAATTTCGAAATCTGCAACATTCTGAAATCTAAACAATTTCGATTCTAAATTTTACCACAAGGCCAGGAATAATATAACAAACATAGCAGCATAACAACAGAATAAAAAAATTTGCCTATTTATGACGTACGATCAAATTCAAAAAATTGAAAAAATCAAATTTAATTGCATTTCGAAACCACACAATTGGTAAATGAAACCATTTTCGAATTTCGATACACTCCAACGTGAACACATTTCAAATATGGTGGTTCAACTCCAAATGCGCTTCCTTTGATTAAATGGAGCTCAATTCAAAGGAAAAACAATTACATATTGTATTCCCTCTAATTACGAAACTTAATTAAATATTTAAACCAAAATGCAAACACTATTATACCATTTTCGAAATATTTCGAAATCAGCGATAATATAACTAAACTCTCTCTGAATATGCTTTCAAATTTACTGAATGCTCAACTTACTAAAGTATTTTAATATATTCATACTGTATTTCCTCCAAATATAACGTTAAATAGATGATTTCTGTCAAAATGGAAAACATACTTTACCATAACAAGTTAGCTAACATATTGGAGTTAATATGACTAAATTCTCCCTAATTGTACCTTTCAACTTAAAATTACTTGAAAAGATGGATGTTTCACGAAAATCCAAATTTTCTCCTTCCAATTATAAGCTTAAAATTGAAGACTCGACTGAATAAATGCTTAAAGAAAAAATAAAAACATCTCACACCGTTTCAAAATGATTCAAATTTGGAGACATTATAGCTAAACTCACTCCAAATATGTAATCAAATTTAATATATACTCAAATTAGTGAATATTTCGCTACAATCATAAATTATTTCCTATTATTACGAACTTACAACAGCTACGAACGGAAAAACAGAAAACATATTTTACCAATTCACATTAGCTACCATATTAAAGATAATATGACTAAGTTCTCTCTAATTGTGCACTCAGATTTAAAACACTCTCGCCACAAGTGCAATGTGACGCCGTATCACATTTACCTTGAAAATTTTCACCCAAAAAAAAAACTAACATTTTTAAACTCATCCAAACGTCATCTTCCAACGAATTTTGACACTTTAAATTGCAACAAATACTCACAAAGAAAACAAAGAAACCAATTATATTTGCAATATAAATTGTACATCTAAACCAAAAAAAAAGCATTAAAACCTACCTAACTTTTAAATTCATCAAAAAAAATGCTAACTATTTTTAACGAATTTTTTTCTTTAGCATAAATACTTGAAGGAAAAAAAAAACAAAAGCACTCCCCCACTTATACGAAGTTACATTAACTAAATATTCAAATTACATACTCCCTTCAATTACAGACTTAAATTGAATATTCCAAATTGATAATTATTTTAATACAACCAACAATAATTTAAACCAATTATAAAATTCAATTCAACAAAAGTGTATTTCCATCACTATAGATTTAAGTTAACAATTAATGTAATAACATAATTTTACCATTTCAATTCATCAGGTATTTACATTTACTCCACGCAACGAATTTCATCGAATTCCAATTTTTCCCATACCCAACAGGTAAATGTACCCCTTTTTCATAATTCCGTACATCCAAATTCGAGTACAATTTAAACATGGATATTTCCAAATTAAATTTTTCTACACCTTTCTTAACAACGTATATAACGCAACAAAAAAAACAAGGGTGCGGCGTGACGCCGCACTAAATATTACTAGTCATGTGATTAAGGAAGATGGAAATTTGTTGGGTGGGGTTTATAGCTAATTTTTTTTGGTATGTTGTGCGGCTAAACATGGGAGAAATAACAACCATCTGGAGAATTTGTATGTGACAAAATGGTTAGGAGGGTGGTTGTACCGAGCCCACCAGAGTTCAAACCCTAGGTTTGACACTGGTGTTTCTCATTTAGTCAGAATATTCTTCAGTGGGAGGCGACGTTCCCCCTGACAGCGAGGCGCCTGTGGTGACTTCGTCAATCTCAAGACCGACCCGCCGGCTCATTATTTCGGAGCTGCTCATAGGGGTAAGATCTGCGTGTGTGCGTTTATATGGGAGAGTGTATGCGCGTGTATGTGAGTGTGTCTGTGTTTCGAAAAAAAGTAACTACCATCTGATGATGATGTTTGACGGTCAGGATGCATGAGGTGATTGGGTCAAACAGGCTAGTGTAGAGCTCGTAACAAGATTTTGACATACGAACTGGTCCAAACCAGCCAAGCCCACTACCCGAACATAACAAGAAGCAGGTTCTGCAGCCCAGATTCCAGACGCTCTCTCACCTGCATCCTTGCACATTTCCCCATCTCCATCGGCGGCGGCGGCGCGAGCAGACGAAAGGAAGCGGAGGCGACGATGTCGGCGACGACGGCAGCGGTGCCGTTCTGGCGTGCGGCGGGGATGACCTATATCGGCTACTCCAACGTCTGCGCGGCTCTGGTGCGGAGCTGCCTCAAGGAGCCTACAAGACCGAGGTCTCCTCCCGCGAGAAGGTCCACTTCTCCCTCTCCAAGTGGTCCGACGAAAAGCAGGAGAAACCCAGTAAGATCTCCGCCCGATCCCGTCCTTTCTGTCTCGTCTTCGATCCTATTAGGTTCGCCTGTGTCGTGTGTGACGGGATGGATCTAGGGTTCGTGGATTCGTCTTGTACTTTTGGATGTGGATCATATCTTGGTTGATCTAATTGATTGGATAGAGCACTAGCGATTTATATGTCTAGATTGATCTAAGGAGAGAGTGCATGCGGTTAAGGATGATGTTAGGCTCGCGTGCCTGTCGTCATGTGCTCCTCTTGCACATCGACGAGGTTGGTGGGGGTAATTAGAAACGGCACATCTCTGCGAGCATCATTAAATTTGTTTGTTTCACGGAAATGTGGTGTACAGAGATTTTCTTTCTTCTTGCGCAAAAGATGTTTTGATGATTAGGAACCACATTCTCGGGTTTTTCGATGTTTGTTAGCTTATGTTCTGCTTAGGCTCTTCTTCTTAGCGTAGAAGAAAAATGGGGAGCCCTTGTTTACCCCTTACAACTTTTAAAATTTCCTATAAAAAATAATACAGGTTTAGGACCTCTTTGATTCGTAAAATTCTAAAATGGCCGGAATATGAAATTACAGGATTGCAACGTAATGCCCATTTGAATCCTGCTTCTGTATAGCAAGCGCTTTTATTGATCAATCTCTTTGAGCTTGTTTCAATAGATATTATTTCTCTCGAGCCCAGAAACATATCACGAGCTGAATCTGTGTTATCTATGTCCACTGCACACACAACCACGACTGAGTGAACAAATCAAATCCCTCACCTAGTAGGAAAACACATATGCATGTCCACCAACAGAGAGGGCTAGTGTGGTAACTCGTAGGGTCAGTTTGTTTCAGCATAAATCTATCCGCAGTTCACTGTCCTGCAAATGCCTGAAGATTTATCATGCCTTACTGAACAGATAGCTAGGTGCATTTAATTTTCCAAGCATCTGTAGCGTAGGAGGGAGTTATAGTTTCATATAAGCATAATCTATAGTGTAATAGTGAGCTTGAACTGCAGAAATAGATTAGTTGGATACTTTGGGTGCCCAGGTGATTTATATTTCTCTGCCTCTGTTGATTTGCATGAAGTATTGCATTAGATATTTATGATTTAATGTTTGATTTATGTGATAATTTGGTAATACGTTTTGCTTATCCATCTAATTTCTTATTTTCTATATGGTGGTTCCAGTTTTATACTAGTTATTTGCTTATAAACCAAGAGAACCAAATGAGATTTTTTTTCTTGTGTTTTAAATATATTTTGTTTGCCTATAGCCTATACATCTGTAAAGATTGCATTGTCCCCTTGAAGTTGAAACTAACAAGGTTCTTCATGTTGCAGCTGTCCGCACGGATGATGAATGAAGATCTGGTGCCATTGTTGGGTAGTCCTTCCTACAGATGTTTTCAATTGTTCTTGTGTTTCTTGCAAGCCGTTGTACCTGGAACTTGCTGTTATCTTGCTGGACTTTACGGTCAGCATGAAGAATAAATTCCTTTTGACAATGGACCTATTCTGATACAATGTTACTATTATCGTTACTGATTGATCTTGTACTCGTCAGCCATGTGAACATTTCTTTGTACTGAAATGAGCTGTGTCAATATATTTTATGGTCCTCCAGCTTCATGTAGAATTCGTACTTTCCTTTGAATAAACCTTATTTGATGTTTGTGTCATGCCTAGCTGGTCAAACCAAGAAAAGATGTCGTGCAGCTACAATTGGTAATGCAGAGATGTTCTGTGATCTTGGCCATCGTTGACTCTGGTTTACAGCTTCTCCTGTTAACGGGAGTGGAGATTCTGTGCATCCCACTGATTCTGTTATTTTAAAATTTCTAAAAAAAACATATTTAGGAGTTTTCAATTTTTTTTTTAACTATCTGGATGTAACCAATAGTAAATCCCACAATCATGTAAACTATCAATTTCGAGTAGTTTGTATTTTTTGTCACAAAAATGAAAAAGATGTGAGTCTAGGTAAGCATATTAAAAAAAACATATTTTGTCTTTTTTGTGTAGCCTAGGGTTTATTTTGTGTTTTTGGTATAATACAAATAATTTTGCATTGGGATTTCTGTGTGTTGGATATATATCGTTGGCCATGTCTAGAATTGTTTCCAAACATGTAAAAATAATTTTTTAATATTGTAAAATGAAGGTAGTACTGGTGAGCGGTGATCGGGAGACAAAACACTTCCGGTAGTAAGGGCTCTTATGTTCGTCTTCTAGTCTAACTTATACAACTTGTTTGGTTGGAGAGAAATGAAGATATGGAATGGGAGTTAAGGGTACAGAGATTTTTAATCTCTTGATTTGTTGGGGGTAATGGGAGTTAGACAAGAATAGGACGGGGAATTCACTATTCACATGTTATCCCTCAGATTGTGATGTCCTCGAGTATTAGAGGATCACAATCGCCATGGATTCGTCACGAGAGGTGGAGAGAGGAGATAGAGAACAGGGAGAAGCAGAGAGGAAGACAAGATTCAGACGATAGTGTTCATTCATTCGATATCTCTGTCTGACGACGACACGTCTACAATATAGCCGATACATGGGCCTCCCACCCCACGCCGCAATTGGCCCAATACACACACACAAGCCCATCGTTTGATTAACTCTATTCCTGCGTCAGCCACCATCGCCATCGCCGTTGTGTGTAGTTGCTGTCAGTGTATCCACCTGAACACTGACATTCGCCCCTCCTTGAGAACCAGCATGTCCCCATGCTGGTGCGTCTGGATATCTTGCTCGTATGTTGGTGTAGTCCTCCCATGTAGCTTCCTCTTCACTATGCGATGACCATTTAACCAAGACCTGAACATGAGCACTTGAGCCTTGTTTCACCATCTTCCTCTGAAGAATACGTTCAGGCACTGTATCTGAAATCGAGAGATCCAGCATATTAGGCAAATCGGAGAACACTGGTGTATGATCTGGTGTGTGTTCCTTGAGTTGTGACACATGGAACACAGGATGAATCAATGGTGAATCTGGAAGTTCTAATTTGTATGCAGCGTTGCCAATTTTCTCCAGAACTTCAAATGGTCCATAGAACTTGTATGCCAGTTTCTTGCAAGGGCGGTTGACTACTGAATTCTGAGCATAGGGCTGGAGTTTCAGCTATACAGAATTCCCCACTGTAAAACTTCTCTCAGGCCTATTCTTATCAGCATAATGTTTAACCTTGTCCTGTGCGCGAAGCAGATGAGCTCTCAGCAATTGAGAGTGTCCAGTATGTTCCTGAAGCCACTGTTGAACATCCACATGATCAGATTGGAACACAGAAGCAAAAGTGCCATAGTTGGGTTCATAACCGTATAAAGCTTTGTAAGGAGAACATCCCAATGCGGTGTGATAACTCGTGTTGTACCAGAATTCTGCTAGTGACAGCCAAGAATGCCATTTTGTTAGTGTATCATGCACAGCACATCTAAGATACATTTCCAAACACTGGTTTACTCGTTCTGACTATCCATCCGTTTGAGGATGATACGCTGTACTCATGTGCAACTTAGTATTCCACAGTTTGAATAATTCTTTCCAAAAGGAGCTAGTAAAAATCTTATCTCTGTCAGAAACAATAGACTGAGGAGGTCCATGTAACTCGACCACATTCTGCAGCACCGCATGAGCAACAACAGATGATGTAAAAGGATGCTTCAGAGGTATGAAATGTGCATACTTCGTGAAACGATCAACCACCACCAATATCACTGTAAAACCATTCGACTTAGGCAAAACCTCAATGAAATCCATTGTAATATCAGTCCATGGTCCAGTAGGTATAGGTAGTGGACTAAGCAGTCCTGGTACTTTGCAATTTTCGTGTTTAGCCTTCTGACAGATATCACACTGTTTAACAAAGTCTACCACATCTTGCTTAATGCCAGCCCAAGCAAACAATTTTTTAACACGCTGAAATGTGGCTTGAATGCCTGAATGGCCACCCACAGCACTTGAATGAAAAGCTGAAATAAGCTTAGTTTTCAGAGCAGCGTTTGCACCTATCCATATGCGTCCATGCAATTTAATAATTCCATCTTGGAGAGCATATCCATCCGAATTATCCGGGGTGATAGCTAGCTTTTGAAGCAGAGCTTGAGCTTCCAAATCAACCACATAAGAATTCAACACCTCCTGTAACCACACTGGTTTACTCTTAGAACAAGAAGTAATTGCTAACAGATGTCCCACTCGTGACAAAGCATCTGCAGCTGAATTTTCACTGCCCTTCTTATATTGAAACTGAAATTTCAAACCCACCAATTTTGCCATTGCTTTCTTCTGCAAATCAGTTTTAACACCTGATCCCCAATGTGCATAGACTCTGGTGATCCGTTTTGATGATAAAGGTCCTCTGATTAAATAAGCACACCACTTTTCAACAGCCATCATAACAGCCAAAAATTCTTTTTGATATATTGACAGTTTTTGATTATTAACTCCCAATGCCTTGCTGTAATACGCAATTGGATGTCCTTCCTGACATAACACAGCGCCAATTCCAGTATCACAAGCATCTGTTTCAATACATAACTGTTTGTTGAAATCTGGTAATATAAGAACTGGTGTGGATGTCATAGCTTTTTTCAATTTGTCAAAAGCAATTTGAGCTTGATCAGTCCACTGAAACCCTTTCTTAGTGAGCAACTGTGTTAGTGGTTTCACAATAATGCCATAATTTTCTACAAATTTCCTGTAGTATCCGGTGAAACCCAATATACTCCTGACCTCTATCACATTCGTTGGTACAGGCCAGTCCACCAATGCCTTGATCTTCTCCGGATCAGTTGCTACCCCATCCACTGAAATAATATGGCCCAAGTATTCCAGTCTTGGTTGAGCAAAGCTCCACTTGCTCATTTTAGCAAAAAGCTGATGCTTCCTCAAAATCTCCAAAACAATTTCTAGGTGTTGCAGATGTAATTCCTGTTGAGTATATAAGCAATTTAGCAGTAGATTTAATCCGCGAAAATAGTAAACATGATATGACTAGAATAACCAGAATTAAACTAATCATGTGATCTACTAAAAACGTAAACAAGCCGAACGAATCTAGAGCAACTACCACAAGCAGGAACTCTAGCAGCATATCGAACAAGAAGATCAAGAGGACATACGTTGCAGCGGCAGTAGCAGCAGCAGCCCCGGTGTCGCCCATGTTGTCGATGAAGAGGTTGCCGATGTCGGGGAAGAAGTCGTCGTTGGGGAAGAACTCGAAGCCAGCAGTCGCGCGAGTGCGCTCCCCAAAAACCTGATCGCCCCTCTCCCGTACAGGATCACAAGAGGCGGGGTTCCAGAGGCCTGCTGTCCCTTCAACCGGTGCACGCCGGAAGACGGGATGGAGAAGACTTGGAAGACGGCGGCGCAAGGTTCTGGAACTAGGGCGGCGAGCGACCATGTGTTGCGTGTATGGCGGCTAGGGTTCCTCTGCATATATAGAGCGGTCGGGTAGGACGTGGGCGCAGCCCACGATTGAGTCGGTAACGTCTCCACGAAAGGAAACGGCAAAACAATTAACGCGTCCGTTAATTTTAATTAATGACTCAATAAATTTCCGGACTGCAAAAATATAAGCTCGGCTCGGCGAGATTCCCGCAACCCGCGGCGCGTCGTGACGAGACGGACGGACGGACGGCGGAGGAGGAGGAGTGCGCACGAGAGAGCCTTCCTGTTCTCACATGCTTACCAAGTGCTAGCACAGCTCACTATATAAAGTGGTGCAGCACTCTCAGCTAGCAGTATGGGACTAAAGGTTGCTTTCACGTACACACACAGCCAGCCAAATAAATGGGCCAAATGGGAATTTCGAATTTAATGGGCCATGGCAATAGGCAAACCCAAAATTCCAGCAATCCCCCACAAAGTCTCATTGGCACATCATACCACGTTTGTTCCAAAACATTGTTTTATATACCGGTGCTTAGTGGAGACTGTTAAGTTGAACTTCCACTTAGAAATTATGCTACACTAGATCACAACTTGGATAGTGGACTATGCCTTGAACTACAAGTTTGCTGCAAATCTAGTTTCACACAATCCTTGACCGATACTGGGCTGCCGCAAGGCTTCCCCGCGGTGGAGCTTATACGTCATACTCCGAGACCTTTCATGAGTTTACAAGAGCACCCAACTCTCACGACTGCGACGTTTAACAGTCAGACTCATATAGGTGTATTCCTCAAGAGATGCTCTGCAGGACAACATCTCCGCTTATAAAAGTAAGCCGCTTGGAATACATTAAGATAAATATCAACCTGCCATGCAGATCAGGAGAGTATTGCATCTTACGGAGTGGGATGGTAAAATATAAGGATACTCTCCTCTCAGCTGTCCAACAGCTTGTCACCCACTTCTAATTCACGGGATCTCCGATCACATAGAGTGGTTTACCACTGTGGACAACTCATACCGTGGGTCTCAAACCCATCTCCCTCGATGCACTATCTATCACATTACGTGATAAACCCTTTGTGAAGGGATCTGCCAAATTCTTAGACGTTTGGATATAATCCAACGCAATGACTCCGGAGTTCTTTAATTTTCGGACAGATTTCAATCTCCTCTTCACATGCCTTGATGACTTCATATTATCCTTAGAACTTTTAATCTTGTGAATCACAGTTTGATTATCACAGTTCATAAGGATAGCGGGTATTGGTTTTTCAACCACAGGTAAGTCCATCAAAAGCTCTCGAAGCCACTCTGCTTCAACAGTGGCTGTGTCTAATGCTGTGAGTTCTGCTTCCATAGTTGACCTCGTTAAGATGGTCTGCTTGCAAGACTTCCAGGAAACAGCTCCACCACCGAGTGTAAACACATAACCACTCGTGGCCTTAATCTCATCAGCATCAGATATCCAATTGGAATCACTATAACCCTCCAGTACCCTTGGATACCCGGAGTAGTGAATTCCATAGCTCGCAGTGCCTTTTAAATAACGCATAACTCTCTCGAGCGCATGCCAATGATCATCTCCCGGATTAGAAACAAACCGGCTCAACTTGCTTACAGCAAAAGAGATGTCAGGCCTCGTGGCACAAGCCAAATACATAAGCGAGCCAATAATCTGAGAATATCTCAGTTGATCTCTAGCAGTCTGTGGTTCTTTCGAAGCAACACACTAGGATCATATGGTGTCGGAGAGGGTTTACAGTCGTCATACCCGAAACGACTTAATACCTTTTCCACATAGTGAGACTGAAGCAGTGTAATCCCACCATCACCATCTCGCAGCAGCTTGATGTTCAAGATAACATCAGCTACTCCTAGATCCTTCATCTCAAAACAACGAGATAAGAAATCCTTAACCTCCTTGATTAAATCAAGATTGGTTCCAAAGATCAGTATGTCATCGACATACAGACAGAGAATAACTCCCTCGCCCCCACCATAGCGATAGTACACACACTTGTCAGATTCGTTTACAATGAAACCTGCAGCAGTCAAAGTTCTCTCAAACTTTTCATGCCATTGCTTAGGAGCTTGTTTTAGGCCATATAAAGACTTCAACAACTTGCACACCTTTCCTTCCTGACCAGGTACTACAAAACCATCAGGCTGATCCATGTAAATTTCCTCGTCTAACTCTCCATTTAGGAAAGCTGTCTTCACGTCCATTTGATGAACGAGAAGCCCATGCGAGGCAGCCAATGAAAGTAGCACTCGAATCGTGGTCAGTCTAGCCACAGGTGAGTAAGTATCAAAGAAGTCTTCACCTTCTTTCTGGGTATAACCCTTGGCCACAAGCCGCGCCTTGTACTTCTCAATAGTACCATCAGGCCTAAGCTTTTTCTTGAACACCCACTTACATCCTACAGGTTTGCACCCATAAGGACGATCAGTGACTTCCCAGGTTCCGTTAGCCAAGATGGAATCCATCTCGCTACGGACAGCTTCCTTCCAGTAGTCAGCATCAAGAGATGCATAGGCTTCTGAAATGGTACTGGGTGTGTCATCCACAAGGTACACAATGAAATCATCACCAAAGGACTTTGCAGTCCTCTGTCTCTTGCTCCTAACAGGAACTTCATTGTCATCCTCCACGGATTATCAGTGTGTTCTATCGAAATGGTAGGATCAGGAATATCAACCAATTCCTGACTAGATGTATTAGGTATCTCCTGATTTGATGAGCTAGGCATATCCTTCAGGAAATTTCCTCAAAGAAAGTCGCATCCTTCGACTCCATAATTGTACCAACGTAACGTCGGATACCTCAGATTTTACTACCAAAAATCTATAACCAACGCTATGAAAAGCGTAGCCCAGAAGAACACAATCCACGGTTTTTGGTCCAAGCTTGCGCTTCTTGGGAATTGGTATATTGACTTTCGCCAAACAACCCCAAGTACGAAAGTAAGAGAGTCTCGTATTTTTCCTTTCCCATTCCTCAAATGGAGAAACATTTTCTTTTTTATGGGAACTCGGTTTAGGACATGACAAGCTGTCAATAAGCCTCCCCCCACCATGCCTTGGAGAGACCCGAAGTGTCTAACATGGCGTTAACCAAATCAGTTAGAGTTCGGTTCTTTCTTTCGGCCACCCATTTGACTGAGGCGAGTAGGGAGGCGTCCTCTCATGGATTATACCATGTTCCGCACAAAACAAATCAAACTCATTGGAAAAATACTCTCCACCACGATCAGACCTCAATCGTTTAATTTTCCGATCAAGTTGGTTCTCTGCTTCAGCTTTATAGATTTTAAAGTAGTTAAAGCCTCATCTTTTGATTTCAGAAGATACACATAACAATATCTAGTGGAGTCATCAATAAGCGTCATGAAATATTTCTTTCCGCCTTTTGTCAAACACCATTCATCTCACAAAGATCGAATGTATAAGTTCCAGTGGTGCCAAGTCTCTTGCCTCCGCAGTCATATGGGACTTGCGAGGTTGCTTAGCTTGCACACATACTTGACACTTGGAACCTTTGACAGTAGTGAATTTCGGAATTAAATCCAAACTAGCTAGCCGCGTCATGCACCAAAGTTAATATGACAAAGTCGTGAATGCCAGATATTATGCTCAATTTCACGACAAATATTATTAATAACTTTAGTACAAAAGTCTGACAAGAGAGGCGGAACAAGCCTCCGCACTCATAGCCTTTACCAACAAATTGTCCATACTTGGATATTACAACTTTATTGGACTCGAAAACCAACTTATAACCATCTCGACACAGAAGCGATCCGCTGACGAGATTTTATTGATGGAGGGCACATGATGAACGTTCTTCAGGCGCACGGTCTTCCCCGAAGTAAACTTCAGATCGACCGTACCAACACCACGAACAGAAGCATGTGAATTCCCCATCAGCACGGGAGAAGTCCCTGTGATCTGGTAAGAAGAGAACATCGAGGCATCAGCACAAACATGTACATTAGCACCAGTGTCAATCAACCATCAGGAGAATGACAAACTGAAAGGATGGTGGAAATATACCGTACCCAGATTCCTTCATCTCGGTGTCACCAATAACAACATTGGCAGTCTTGCCTTTGTTCTCAGATCCGCGCAGCTCATGGCGGTTGGGACATCGAGGTGCCCAGTGCTCCGGATCACCACAACATGGCATGATCCTTTCCTCGGCTTGTTGTTGTTCTTCTTGAAGTTGGTAGGCTGTGACGGTTTGAACCGTCCATCAGACTTGCCTTTACCCCCAGATTACCCTTGTTAAATTTGGACTTGTGGGGCGGCTGGTAATTCTTCTTCTGTACCACATGGGCACTAGAACCAGCCTCGGCAACTCGAGCACGTGTATCCTTCGCTCTCGCCTTCTCTTCCACATCAAGCGACCCAATGAGATCCGAAACGGAAAACTCTTGTCTCTTGTGTTTCAGAGAAGTAGCAAAGTTGCTCCATGAAGATGGAAGCTTGGCGATAATGCCACCGGCGACAAACTTGTCCGGTAAGTTACACTTGAAGTGCTCAAGTTCCTTTGCGAGCGACTGTATCTCATGAGCCTGTTGTACAACAGAACGCTCATCAGTCATCTTGTAGTCATAGAATTGCTCCATGACGTACAACTCGCTGCCAGCGTCCGAGGCCCCAAATTTGGCCTCGAGCGCATCCCACATGTCCTTGCCGTAGCAAACGACATATACGAATCCACAATGGAATCGTCAAGGATACTGAGAAGGGCACTCTTGAAAAGAGTATCGAGCTCTCAAAGCTTCCTGTTCAGCAGGATTAAGCTCGCCCTCAGGCTTGCCTTTGGTGGCAGCATAGCAGTTACTTTTGGAACCAGTAAACTGCTCTCATGCGCCACCGTTTGTAAACACCCTTTAAAGGGAAACGGCTTCGTTGACGCGAGAAAGCCAGGCGATGCAAATTGCCTATAATCAGGTTTTTGGATTGTTGAATATATAAGCAATTTAGCAGTAGATTTAATCCGCGAAAATAGTAAACATGATATGACTAGAATAACCAGAATTAAACTAATCATGCGATCTACTAAAACGTAACAAGCCGAACGAATCTAGAGCAACTACCACAAGCAGGAACTCTAGCAGCATATCAAACAAGAAGATCAAGAGGACATACGTTGCAGCGGCAGTAGCAGCAGCGGCCCCGGTGTCGCCCATGTTGTCGATGAAGAGGTTGCGATGTCGGGAAGAAGTCGTCGTTGGGGAAGAACTCGAAGCCAGCAGTCGCGCGAGTGCGCTCCCCAAAAACCTGATCGCCCCTCTCCCGTACAGGATCACAAGAGGCGGGGTTCCGGAGGCCTGCTGTCCCTTCAACCGGTGCACGCCGGAAGACGGGATGGAGAAGACTTGGAAGACGGCGGCGCAAGGTTCTGGAACTAGGGCGGCGAGCGACCATGTGTTGCGTGTGTTATGGCGGGTAGGGTTTCCTCTGCATATATAGTGCGGTCGGGTAGGACGTGGGCGCAGCCCACGATCGAGTCGGTAACGTCTCCACGAATAGGAAACGGCAAAACAATTAACGCGTCCGTTAATTATTAATTAATGACTCAATAAAGTTTTCGGACTACAAAAATATAAGCTCGGCTCGGCGAGATTCCCGCAACCCACGGCGCGTCGTGACGAGACGGACGGACGGACGGACGGCGGAGGAGGAGGAGTGCGCACGAGAGAGCCTTCATGTTCTCACATGGTTACCAAGTGCTAGCACAGCTCACTATATAAAGTGGTGCAGCACTCTCCCAGCTAGCAGTATGGGACTAAAGATTGCATTCACGTACACACACAGCCAGCCAAATAAATGGGCCAAATGGAAATTTCGGAATTAAATGGGCCATGGACAAAATATGGGCAAAGGCCCAATAATTCCAGCAATTCCCATGTCTTGCTGTAAACCAGAATATCATTCATAAATACTAACACAAATTTGCGCATGTGCTCAGTAAAAGTGGAATTCATCAAACATTGGAATGTAGAAGGCGCATTAGTCAAACCAAACGGCATCACTCTGAATTCAAATTGACCGTGATGCGTTTTAAAAGCTGTTTTGTATTCATCCTGAGGTACCATCCTTATATGATGATATCCTTCTCGCAGATCTAGCTTAGAAAACCAGGCAGTGTCAGCCAATTCATCCAATAGTTCATCCACAATGGGCATTGGAAATTTGCTCTTCACAGTAATAGCATTCAGCTTTCTGTAGTCGACACAGAAACGCCATGAACCATCCTTTTTCTTGACTAATAGCACAGGTGAGGCAAAAGGACTCGGACTAGGAGTAATAATCCCTGCTGCTATCATTTCCTTGACCTGTTTTTCAATTTCATCTTTCTGTAGCGGTGAATAACGATATGATCTTGCATTAACGGAGCAGCTCCAGGAACCAAGTGAATGGCATGATCATAATTGCGTGAAGGAGGTAAACTATCTGGTGTCTCAAATACATCGGCATACTTGTGTAATAGCTCAGAGACCTCATTTGTGGTGGTGGCTACTGAACTCACTGTCTGATGTTCCAACAGAGTTGTTGCCCAAATCTCATCCTCTTTATGCTATGACATTACTTCTTCTAGTGACAGTTCTTGTAATTGTGTCACTGGAACAGGAACAATACCCTGCAAGGTAACTGATTGTCCCAGATACTCAAATTGTACCCATTTTTCTTTCCAGTGGCATTTCATCTCACCCCACTGTTCTAGCCAGTCCATTCCCAATATAACATCATAGCCACCCAACTCCAGTACTCAAACATCATATGTGAATGAATTATCCTGGACCCACCATGGCAACCCTTTCACTTCAGAAGTACATTGTAACAGAGCACCATTAGCTACCCTTACAACTTGTGAAGTATGTAAAGGTGTTGCTGAAGCACCAATGCGAGAAAGGACACTCTTATCCACAAAACTGTGTGAGCTTCCTGAGTCCAGCATATCAATAGTGTTTGATTTCCCACATTTGCTCTCAACTGTATGGTAGAAGGACCATCTGCGCCTGATATAGCACATGCAGACAGTTGAATAGCAGCCACATCTGCTTCCTGTGCTTCAACCTCATCAAGCACTTCATCTGACAATATCTCCTCAGTAGTGAATGTTGCTTCTACATTATTCAGGACAGGTGTTGTTGGTCTCTTAGTACAGACATGTCCTGGAGCAAACTTTTCACCACAACTAAAGCACAACCCATTTATCCTTCTATATTCCTTGAGTTGTCTTGCCTTCCACAAATCTCATGTTGCTGTGGAGTTCAGTCGAGATTCAGTTCGCTGAAAGGGATCTCGAGCTGGAAATAGCTTAGTAGACTTCTGTCTGCTCAGAATATCTTCTTGTACTTTAGCATACAGAGCAGCTTCTCGTACTGTAGCTGGTAATTGGATCTCCACAGCAGGTTTGAGTTCCTCCTTTAGTCCAAGCAAGAAGGTAGTGACTAGCATAGTTTCACTCACCGTACCCTCATACAGCTGCAGCTGATACACAAGTTGATTGAATTCTCGCTTATACTGATCAACTGTTCCTTGCTGTTTCAACAACATGAGAGCTCGCATCTTCTCTCTATGCACATTTACATCAAACTCCAGCAGCACCGCATCCTTGAACTGCTCCCAGTTAGGCCAATCATGTTGCAACTTGTACGCATGAAACCAATGTGATGCATCATTTATCATATGCAGTGTGGCTGATGTGACTTTGAAACCAACCGGAATACCATACAAGGCAAAATATGCATCACATCCATCCAACCAGATACGTGCATCAGTACCGGCAAATTTTGGAAAATCCATCTTCGGCATCCACGGCTTCCGCCCGCTAGATTCCTCATGATTTCTACTGGGATCAAACTGTTGCTGTGGTGTAGGACGAGTGTTTACCAGTGGTTACTGTCATTGTGGAGCTGGTGGTGCCCCGAAAAGGCCTCCTTCGTTTGAAGTGGACGCTGGCGGTGGATGTTTGTTGGTCCGCGCCGCCGCCGCTTGCTCGACTCGCACCTCCCCCAGTGAAGTCATGGTGAGGTTGACCTTCGCTTGTACCACATCGAGCCGATCAACTTGCTCGCTGAATCGAGAATCCAACGCATCCAGCCGCGAGGTGATGAGTGCTATCCCCTCCACCTTGATGTAGTTTGCACTACAAGGGTGGCCCGATCTTCACGGATTTGAAGCGGATTCGGATGAACGCACGCAAGAACACAAAGAACACGAAGAACGCAAGAACACAAGAACACAAACACGATACAAGAACACGTTTCCCTCACCGGTCGGTCCAATCCGGCCCAATAGAATCCACACAAGGATGGAAGATTGGCTCCAATAGACTCCACAGAAAGATAGAAGATTGCTAAGTAGTAGATACTACAAGGAGGGGTCTTGTGGTTGTTTCTCCAACGGTCAACCAAACCGATCCAATAGACTCCACACACAAGATGGAAGATTGGCTAGTAGCTACAACTACAAGTGGAGGTCTTGAATCCACATGAGGGATCTTCTCCACAAGGGGAGGCAACTCCACAAAGGGAGGAGAGGAGCACAAGCTCTATCTCTATCTCTTAGCTTGTCTCTACCTTGCCTTCTCAAGGAGGAGGGGAACTCCTATAAATAGTCTAGGCCCAAAGGGCAAAAGGGGAAAGGGTTACATGGCTCAAAAGCCCTTTCAGCACACAGGCTCGTGCAGGTCCGGTAGTACCGGACCAATCGGGCCGGTACTACCGCTTAACTCACTTCAAAACAGAAGCGTTTTCAGCTCTTCAGTAGTTGCTCCGGTAGTCGTCCCGGTAGTGCCGGGCATTCCACGCCGGTAGTACCGGTCGTGCCTCCGGTAGTTCCGGTGCCTGGAAGGTGCCCTTGTATCCTCGGATGCGCTCGCCCGGTAGTACCGGTGGTGACAACCCCGATAGTACCGGTACCTGGGACTTCTTCCTCATTGTCTTCTCTTCCTTCTCCTCTTCCAAGCCATCGTCTTGTTCGGCTTGCTTCCTCTCGTGCCTTGGCCATCTTCCCGTGGCCTTCTACCCATGTTGATACATCTAGCCATGCAATGGGAACAATTGCCAAGTAGTATAACGCTCAAAGGTGACATATAGTGAATCACATAGTGGATGGAGTTCACCTTTGAGGTCCATTGTGACTTGGGATGTGTTGGAGTGCTTGACATGGTGACGGCCGTAGGTCGGGCTACATTATCTCCCCCCGTTTAAAAAGAGTCGTCCTCGACTCTTGCTCTTCATTACCATGCAAAGGAGGTAGATGTGTTGTCGAAGACGTGGGATTCACCATTCCTACAAACACCAAAGACCAAGCAAACCATGTGTGTGTGTGCAAGAAAGAGGATCATATCAACAATGACATGTCCATTCTTTGTCATAGCACCATTAGCACATCACAAGAATATGAAAAGGTAGTGCAAGTGCAAGGTCAATGTGCAAGCAATCCAATGAAACATCTTACAAATGTGGTAACACAAAAACTCCATGAAAATATGAGGATGCCATCTAGGTATCTCATCTTGAACTATATGATCGTTGTTGCACACAAGGCATTGGAAGGGACAATGTGTCATCAACCTTGACGCAACAAGAGGAGTATTTGGCAAAAACACACAATGTAGAATATCCAAAATATCATCATGGGTGCAAACAAAGCACATGAAAGAGCAAGTTTTCTTCATATTTGTTGCAACACCAACTTGGTAGAAACCAAAACACTCATGACAAGACATGCACAAAATGTCATTATGGTTGCAAATAAGCCATCTCAAAGAACAATTGCTCACATTTGTTGCAACACATAGATCATCCATGTGAAAGATCAAGTATACATGCTTGTCAAAGGGAAAACCAAAAACATCATCATGATTGCAAGCAAACCATAAGCAAGAGAAAAATTTCAACTTGTTTGATGCAAAACATGAGAAAGATTTGAGAGTTGGATTCAATCCACTACTCGCACATATGCTCTCAAGAGCTCTTTTTGTCAACTCATGCTCAATTGAGGTTGACATTATCATGCGTTTACCGACACACACAAGAAACCAAATGAAGAAGTTATGTGCACAGTATATGAACACATCATCCATCATGAAGTGTCTCTTCATTTGCAAATTACCAAACACATCAAAATCAATTGGAAAATATGATGTATGTGAGTGGTCACTATGCAAAGTGAAGGATGGAACAAGATCCATAAGAGAAAACGAGACATCTCCCAAATGTGAGAAAGCTATGGGGGCAATATCATTAACAAACATTTCAACATTATTGCAAACAACACATGTGAAAGAGAATTTGTTCAACATGTTAATGCAACAATAGGAGAAAAATGGAAACATTCATAACAAGGCATGCTCATGGCAAAATCGTCACAAATAGGTAATTCCACATGATCAACATTGGTTTCAAACAACGTATCACAAGGGAAAAAGAATGACTCATATGTGACATCCAAAGAATCATCCATAGCATGCAAGCACTCATAGTTCATCATGTCCACTAGAGGGATCATGGTCACATCAACACCCATACCTTGGTATTCCCACTCATGTGAAGTAGGTGTTGAAGTAGTAGGGGCTTCCATGTAGCTGACTTGTTCATCATGAAGTAGACATGGGTTGACATCATCTTCATCCGCCATGTACATCTTCTCCATTTGAGGCATCGTCATGTCGAGGAGTGGCGTCTCATCATCCATGGAACCTAGCACACAATGAGAGAACACACTAGAGCAAGGTGGTAAGTTGTTAGAAATCGAAATTGCCTCACAAGACCTATCAACTACCTCTCTCAACTCATGTGGTGTATCACTCATTCCCTCAAAATGGAAGCACTCAAACTCACATATGGTGGAGGCACTCAACTCACTCTCACTCTCACTCAAGTGGGCTAAGTGGATCTCATGCTCACATGGGCTTGGTACCATCTCATAACTCAAAGACAAGAGGGTAGGCTCAATGTACTTGACTCCCAACGCCTCCAAGGTTGAAGGGACACTCCCATGCTCAACCTCCTCAACCACCTCGCCTCCAAAGGTCAATGCCATAGTGTGGGCATCATCACTCGACTCCTTCGCCGAAGGGAAAATCCCATGCTCGACTATCTTCTCGCCATCATGGTCACCAAATTTGCAATCCCACATCATGTGACCTTGGACATTGCATAGAGGGCACAAGAGATTGGGACATTCTCGTGGATCATGGTTTTGGCCTTGGCAATTGTCGCATATGAGGTCTTCTTCTTGCCATATGGGGGGCATTGTGGTGTTGGCACTTGCTGTAGAGGCCATCTCATGAGAAGTGCTTGAGAAATGCGCCGTCTTGGATGTGACCTCACGTTTGTGACCATGTTTCTTCCAACGTCGACGTAGGATGATCGAGAATTTGTTGAAGTCGTCCATGATCTCATCAAATATGGATCTTGAAGCTCTTGTTGGTGCCAATGTCGTGGTGTAACTTGACGTAGACACCATATGAGGAGCACTTGCTTGATGGCGTGCCTTGCGTCTTGACTTCTCTTCATGTCGACGTTGACGCTCTTGAGGGGAGGGATGACGTCGAAAGTCATTTGGATGCTTCTCCTCGTGGCGATGTCGACGTTCTTGATCTTTTGGCGACCTTGCCTTGGAGCTTGTACTCGAGCTTGATGAGATGTTCCGACGCTTGGCAAGTGTGTTGATGTCGCCTTGAAGCTTGGTCATGTCATGGTGCACCGTAGCATCGTTTTTGTGGCGCCTTCGTGAGCTTGATGGGCCTTGACTTGGCTTGGCCTTGTCGATGCACTTCTTGGGGCGCCGTCTTCTTGTTGATGTAGAATGTCGACGCTTGGCGTTCTTGGCGATGTCATCCTCATGGCACCTTCTTGAAGTATATGGAGAGTGGCGAAGCTTGGCACTCTTGACGATGTTCTTGTCATGGCTCCTTCGAGATGTTGATGGAGAGTGGCGAAGCTTGGTACTCTTGGCCATGTCCTTGTCATGGCGCCTTCGAGATGTTGATGGAACTTCATAGGATGGACTCATGGTGGTCTTCTTGGTGTTCCATCTTGAGCTTGAACCATAATAGGTTGTGCCATGACGCTTGGTGGTGTCGCTCTTGAACATGGTGGTGATGGGTTTCCTCTCCTCTTGCATGTTGTTGAAGGAGTAGTCGATGCCATCGCACATGCATGAAGAGTGGTTGTCGTAGATGTTCTCCACCATGACATCGGAGTTGTAGTCGTAGTAGTGGCGCTCCACTATGTCGTTGTAGTCGAAGTCGGTACCATATGATGAGGCATATGCGGATAGTCGCACCTCATTGTCGTTGGAGCTTGTGTCGTCGGTGTCGTGGTACCGCTCCATGTCATTGATGCGTGTAAAGTCACTCGTCCGTTGGGAACCCCAAGAGGAAGGTATGATGAGTGCAGCAGCAAGTTTTCCCTCAGTATGAAACCAAGGTTATCGAACCAGTAGGAGATCGAAGTTGCTTCGAAGGTGTCAACGGCGCCAGAAAAAGTGTGGTGTTGATGGGAATGCTAGACTCGTCGACTTGGAACCTGCACACAACAATCAAACTACTTTGTCCCAACAAAACAGTGAGGGTGTCAATCTCACCGACTTGCTGAAAACAAAGGATTAGACGTATAGTGTGGAAAATGATGTTTGCTTACAGAGAATGTAAAAGAACAATGATTGCAGTAGGTTGTATTTCAGATGTAAAAGAATGGACCGGGGTCCACAGTTCACTAGTGGTGTCTCTCCATAATAAAATACTAACATGTTGGGTAAACAAATTACAGTTGGGCAATTGACAAATAGAGAGGGCATAACAATGCACATACATATCATGATGATCACTATGAGATTTACTTGGGCATTACGACAAAGTACACAGACCGCCTTCCAGCATGCATCTGTGTCTAAATAGTCCACCTTCAGGTTAGCATCCGCACCCCTTCCAGTATTAAGTTGTAAGCAACAGACAATTGCATTAAGTATGGTGCATAATGTAAACAACACTAATATCCTTAGACAAAGCATTGTTGTTTTACCTCTAGTAGCAACAGCACATCCACAACCTTAGAACTTTCTGTCACTGTCCCAGATTAAATGGAGGCATGAACCCACTATCTAGCATAAATACTCCCTCTTGGAGTTACAAGCATAAACTTGGCCAAAGCCTACACTAATAACGGAGAGCATGCAAGATCATAAACAACACATATATGATAGATCAATAATCAACTTGACATAGTATTCAATATCCATCGGATCCCAACAAACTCAACATGTAGCATTACAATAAGATGATCTTGATCATGATAGGCAGCTCACAAGATCTAAACATGATGGCACAAAAGGAGAAGACAACCATCTAGCTACTGTATGGACCCGTAGTCCAGGGATGAACTACTCACGCATCACTCCGGAGGCAGGCATGGCGATGTAGAGCCCTCCGGTGATGATTCCCCTCTCCGGCAGGGTGCCGAAGGAGAACTTCTGAACCCCCCGAGTTAGGGTTGACGGCGGCGGCGGCAGAGGATGTTTTCTGGAATAATGGCTCGGTGGTTTAGGGTTTTCGCGTCTGGGGAACTTATAGGCGAAGGGGCAATGTCGGTGGAGGCGTGGGGCCCGCTCCCCATAGGGTGGCGCGGCAGGGGGCCCACCCGCGCCGCCATGTGGGGAGGGCGCCCTGCTGCCCCCCTTCGTCTCTCCTTCGGACTTGTGGAACGTGTCGGGAAAAATAGGCATCTAGGATTTTGTTTCGTCCAATTCCGAGAATATTTCCAAAACAGCTTTTCTGAAACCAAAAACAGCAGAAAACAGGAACTGGCACTGTGGCATCTTGTTAATAGGTTAGTTTCAGAAAATGCATAAAAATGCTATGAAGTGTGAGAAATTATAGATGTAGCTATTGGTATACAACTAGCATGGAACATAAGAAATTATAGATACGTTGGAGACGTATCAGTCATCGACTCGTGTGTACTTGGAGTTGACCCAATATGATGATGGTATGTTGATGTCGTTGTACCGCTCCATGTCGTTGAAGCTTGAATACTCGGAGTCGTAGCGCAAGTCTTGGTGATGATCCACCGTGTCATGCACGCTCGTGGAGTCGTAGTCGCGGTAGCGGAAGTCTTGTTGATGCTCCATCATGTCATGGGGGTCATAGTTGGTGTAGTCGTCCCCCATGTCCTCAATGTATGAGGCATCATAGTCCATGTGACTCATCGTGTACTCGTTATCATCTTGGCCTCCATAGTCGCATTCGTCCTCCTAGACATGTTAACTCACAAGCAAGTGTACATATGTGGAGTGGAAAGGAACTAGAACACAACCTCTCACCTTTGTAGATAGTATTGGACGTCGTGGACAACCAAAGGAAACGATCACAAACTAAAGTGGTTGTGTTCAAGTGTCCAAAGCAAACTCCAAAACACACACAGCTTAAAATTGGATAGGGAGGTATGGTAGGTGGAATGCAAATTGAACCAACCGGAAACCAAGATATTGTTAAAGCAAGTAGAGAACCACAATGATCACAAAGCAAAACAAGTCAATCTCCAAAGATATGAGCAAAGCTCATGGAAACACACACGTGGAGATAAATGGGACTCGTGCAACTATAGAAATGAGCTAAAGAACCAAAGATCCTAGCGAAGACTATAAGCTCGGTGTGGGGACCCCGGACTAGCTGTCCGAAATACCCGATTATGCTTAACACAACGATCCCGTGATCAGTCTGTCGTTGCACATAATCCGAATTGGATACCAAAGTTTACATCCATTACAATACCGAATTTAAAAGTCTTACATAAATGGTCACTTAGACCAAGTTCTTACATAGGTGCCTTCATGGGCCAAACCGGATATAACAGCGGAAGCTACGGCGTAGTAGACATCATATTCTAACGATGACAACCCGACAGGCAGCTGACTTGTGGAGATCCTTAGTTCGCATAGAAGTCGCCATACTCCTGCTCGGCGTAGTGCTCCTCCTCGTAGTCTGGCTAGGACAATAGCCAGGGGCGAAACCAATATGAGTACATTTGAATGTACTCGCAAACTACCCCAACATGAGTATGCACTAGTTCTATTTTAACTTACAACTTTTGTTTGTTTAAAACATCTCTATATCTTTATTGAAAAAGGTAAGAAGAGTTTTATAATCACTTTTTAAAGAAACCACCATTTTATCTGTTTCTCCAAAACCCTTCCTTTTCCTGACCATGGCTCACCATAGTCCATTTATTCCAACAACTCATACCACTCCATTTGGTATAGTTGGATCACAACACCACCATTTCACTTTCTTTTTGACTTAAAAAGTTTTCAAAACTTGCACATGGTCAGAGTAGGGTCTCCCAACTGTCCATATCCGAGGACTCGGCTATTCGAATAGTTTTTAACCCTCTGCAGAGGTAGCACGCTTTTATCCCACATCCATCCGGCAGCTCATCGTGTCCGCCACGTCTCGCCATACAGGGTGTATGCGAAGTAAGCCGCCGACCATAGCCTGTCCTTTGCTCATGCTAGTATAGGATCCTACCGCTACGAAATTATTATCCTTTCCATCAACACCCAGTCCAGATTCCCCGTCGGGAAACCTAAGTGTGAGGACTCGTAGTTCTGCCCGGCGAGCGAACCCTTCAATCCCCCATCCTCAGATGCTAGGACCCAGGTCAGGGGGTAGGTCGCCATGACCATCCCCTCATGGAACGAGGTCATCCTCGTTGTTGAGGAATCCCATACTAATATGAGCAAATTATATGACTACGCCCTTTTCCCATATGTGGTGGATGTGGTCGCACAGGGTATCGGATGGTTGACGTAAGTACAAGGACACACTGTGCATTTTTCATAATCATCACCATTTTCCACTTCTCCATTCTAACACCGACATCTCGGTATTTCATAACCTCATAAGTAATTTCAAAGGAGTTTTGAATAAAACACAATTGTTTTTTTTTTCCATCCTATAATTTGATATAACTATCTTGTATCTCTACATAGGTGGCAAAATTGTTTCCATATACTTTTGAAACGGGTTTTATAAATCTTGCCTTAAGAGTAAAACATGTTATGAAAGTAGATGCATAGGTTTGTAGTGCAAGCTCAGAGAATAGCTTGCCTTGCTTGGCAAAGTGATCTTGCTCTTGTTCTTCAATTTCAGCAAACTCTCCTTCCTCGATATATCCGACAACGTTCTCGTCTAATTAATAAACAAACAAGGCAACCAATCACTAAGCTATACAAGCAATCATCTCAACACAGCAATCATAAACACTACAATTAGCTACTGCACACACAAACCACACAATTTGGTTTTCAAAAAGTTGAATTTAAACATTATTTAATTAAGTCCAAATTATGGCAGAAACTAGTTATTCATGTTAAATTCCACAACTTGAGTTCTGTTGGTCACAAAAATACAAACTAAATTTCTATAGAAAGCTACTGATGTGTAGAAGACAACCCAATTTCAATTGGATCATTTGGAGTTACCAAACTCCCTACACATTGGATTGAATCCAGTAGCTTAATAATAAAGTTTTAGCTACCATTTAAATTCTATGGTTCTAAAAATTAAACCCTTTTAGGGGTAACTAAACATGGCTATATGGGAGCTAACAAAATTGGTCCTAACTCATTTGGGTCAACCAATAAACATATTTGTTTGTTTTAGTCCAGAAGGGTTTATCTTAAAGTCAACAATTAATACTGCTTAATTAATTCTACCAAAATTAGGGAGCTAACAAAAGGCAGTACTAAGCTAGCAAAATTGGTTTGGAATTATTTGGACAAACAGAGTATCAGAAACAAACAAGTTTAGAATTTAAACCTTCTGTAGCATTTTCAATAATACTTTTTAACTATTTAATTAAATTACATGAGACCAATTGTGTTGGTTAAAAATTTTCATAAGATTTTCATAACAGTTGAGTTTGATTTATTTGGATTCCTAAATCTCAAGTTATTGATTTTTGAAGTTGATAACAGTACTGAAAATTTCAGAGAATTTGAATTAGGAAATACTACTGTTGTGGATAATGTTGAGAATCCTGACGGGTGGGGTCTACCCGTCAGTGGCTCAGCAAAACTCTGCGCGTACTGGATAAAGTTGAAAACGCTGACGTATGGGGTCCACTTGCCAGCGATACACTTAAGTGAAGCGGTATGCTACCGTAGATCGAAGATCTAACGGCCCATGTTCAAACTCATCCTCGATGACCTAATTCCGGCGGCGTTGCCGCGCCGGCGATGCGATTGTGGCCAGAGGGGTACCTGAGGGGCCTAGGGACGGTGGAGTGGGCGCGTTCGACGGCGGGGGTCATGGGGAAGCTTGCTGGAGCAGCGGCACGAGCTGGGACGGACTGGTTCGACGGTGGCGACCTCCCGCACTTCCACGGCACGGGCGGCAGCTCCGGCGATCTCCTGACGACGGGCATGTGCACAATCCAGAGGGAAAAAGGGGCAGGTGAGGGTGGTGAAGCTATGGCATCATGCTACGAGGCAAAGAGGGGAGAATAGGGTAGAGCAGCGCGGCGGCCGTGTCCGACCTTGACGGCGGCCGTGGCGCAGCAATGTCTGCCCTCCGGACAGAGCACGGTGAAATTGGAGCGAGGGAAAAGGGGACGGGGTGGTGTGGAGTGAGCAGAGGGGGTCGGGGGTGGTTATATAGCGGCGGATGCCGGTGTTCATGAGCGAGGTGCACGGGAGTGTCCACGGCGCACCGGCAGATCTTTTGCCCGAGGCTGACGAGGCACGGCGATGGGCAGGGCAACGCGGTGACGAGCGAGGTTCTAGTGTCTTCTAGAAGGCCTGGGCAGAGCGGCACGCGTCGAGGTGCAGAGGGTGGGACGAATTTCATCGGCGCCGTCCAAGTGCTGCCGCGGCGGCAATGGGGGATAGGGCGGCGATTACGGCAACGGGGTGCTCGAGTTCGTGCAGAGGGCGCAGAGGCGACGACCGTGGACGGCTGCGAGCAAGGGGGGCCTGGGGGCCCGGGGAAACGGCGACGCGCGCGGCGTACGGCGACGACACGGCGACGGAGAGGTAGCCGAAGACATTTTTGCAAAAACCTCCCTGGCTCCTTTGCTCTGCTCTTTTTCCTTCTTCTTTCTTCTAATTACTTTTTAGTCCTTCTGTTTAAATGCAGTAGCACTCCCTGATTTATTTTGAGGCACTAAATCAATTTATAAAAATTTGTCAAAATTTGTGGGGCCTTCCCATAATGTACAGAAGCTCCACAAAAATTGGCATAAAATAATAAAATGTTTTGAAACATTTTCTTTTATAGTGCTTTAATTAAGGCATTTTAATTTATTTCAATTTGTTTTGATTTTAGAATTTTTAAAACTAGTTCAAAATAATATTTGAGAGGGAAAGTGGTAGGAACAAAATGGGGAGTGTTTATAAACCCACTCCACTGAATTTTGTTTGAAACCATTTGAAATTCTCACTTGGAGAATTTGTGGGACACAAATGTCACTTTTATTTTTCTTGCTTTATTTGCTATTTCAATTCTTTTCCTTTCTTCTTGCTTTTATTTAGAGCAAACAACAAACCACTAGCAAGAAGGAATAACACAAGCAACAAGAATTAAACCACACAAGTAATAGCAAGAGATCAACACATATAATTAACAAAAGTTTTTTTGTTGGCTCTCATTTTTGGAACATAATCCTGATAATAATTTTGGGATGTTACAATCGGTGTTGCACAAGTTCAAGAAGAGCAACTATCTCGATTGCAAATTATTTGTGGGCTACAAGATTTGCATAAAAAGCACCACCTACAAGATGTTCATCGAGCTTGCGCTTCCTACAAGATATAGCAAGTGGTGTTTCTTCTTTTCTTTCTTTCTTTTGATTTGGCAATTTTTGCTTCTTTTCACTTTGCTCTCTTTGAGTCTTTTCTCACCAACTTTTTCCCAACAACAAGATATATGATATATGAAAACTAGCGCATGCAATTGTTGCTCGGAAACTACACGGTGCAAATGTGCAGAGCCCAAGCAATCATCAAGAGCTAGCCTCAATAGGACATGGTAATCGCAAAGATATAGTGTGGCTCACAAAGGAATGGCAAGGGGGAAATATTCGTGATGTTATACCTTTGTCGACGATCTTCACCCTTTGTTGTCAAAGTTTTCGTGCTTGCTCACGGATTTTGGTGGTGGTGGATGATGGATCAACCGCTGTGGTGATGTAGGCCTTGTCCGTAGCTTCGAAACAAGCCGAAAACACCAAAACGGAGTCCAAATGCAAAAGATATGGCCAAAACCGTGTGCAGATTTTGTAGTTTTCATGCAGGTCTGGTAGTACCCGGGCAAAACGGGCAGTAGTACCGCTTATCTCGCTTAAAAAAAGAAGCGTTTTCAGCTCAGGTCCGGTAGTACCGGGATTTGGGTCGGTAGTACCGGTGGAAAGTCAACCCGAGCCCGGGACGCGATTTTGGAGAAAATACTCACCGAAAAACACCGAATCGGAGGGGAAAATGATGAAATTAGGCCATGGGAATGCAAGGGGAGGTAGATCAACAAGTAAAGCAAGTAATCCACGGATCAAAACCTACCAAAACGCACTCAAATCTCCGAATCGAACAAAAGCAATTTGGGGCTATTTTTGTTGAAATTTTCGAATTTCTCAAAATCAAAGAAAAATTTGGGGGGATTGTGGGGAAACAAAGTCAAATCCGTGGCAACCGTTGCTCTGATACCATATGATGTAGTTTGCACTACAAGGGTGGCCCTATCTTCACGGATTTGAAGCGAATTCAGATGAACGCACGCAAGAACACGAAAAACACGAAGAACGCAAGAACAAAAACACGATACAAGGACACGTTTCCCTCACCGGTCGGTCCAATCCGACCCAATAGAATCCACACAAGGATGGAAGATTGGCTCCAATAGACTCCACACAAAGATGGAAGATTGCTAAGTAGTAGATACTACAAGGAGGGGTCTTGTGGTTGTTTCTCCAACGGTCAACCAAACCGATCCAATAGACTCCACACACAAGATGGAAGATTGGCTAGTAGCTACAACTACAAGTGGAGGTCTTGAATCCACATGAGGGATCTTCTCCACAAGGGGAGGCAACTCCACAAAGGGAGGAGAGGAGCACAAGCTCTATCTCTATCTCTTAGGTTGTCTCTACCTTGCCTTCTCAAGGAGGAGGGAACTCCTATAAATAGTCTAGGCCCAAAGGGCAAAAGGGGAAAGGGTTACATGGCTCAAAAGCCCTTTCAGCACACAGGCTCGCGCAGGTCCGGTAGTACCGGACCAATCGGGCCGGTACTACCGCTTAACTCACTTCAAAAACAGAAGCGTTTTCAGCTCTTCGGTAGTTGCTCCGGTAGTCGTCCTGGTAGTGCCGGACATTCCACGCCGGTAGTACCGGTCGTGCCTCCGGTAGTTCCGGTGCCTGGAAGGTGCCCTTGTATCCTCGGATGCGCTCGCTCGGTAGTACCGGTGGTGACAACCCCGGTAGTACCGGTACCTGGGACTTCTTCCTCATCGTCTTCTCTTCCTTCTCCTCTTCCAAGCCATCGTCTTGTCTGGCTTGCTTCCTCTCGTGCCTTGGCCATCTTCCCGTGGCCTTCTACCCATGTTGATACATCTAGCCATGCAATGGGAACAATTGTCAAGTAGTATAACGCTCAGAGGTGACATATAGTGAATCACATAGTGGATGGAGTTCACCTTTGAGGTCCATTGTGACTTGGGATGTGTTGGAGTGCTTGACATGGTGACGGCCGTAGGTCGGGCTACATCACACCTTCTCGCTGACTGACTTCAGCACCTCCAATTCCCGCATGATGCGCGTCTCCATGTCCCCCATGGCGTCGATGACCTCCCGCGCTAATACGTGCATTTTATATCATCATTTATACAACTTTTATTATCATATTAGAATGTTATTTGCATTGTTATATCATTATTTTTACATGTTTTAGATGATTTATGGGACTTTCATACAAAGTCCCTATTTTTGGTATTTAATTTCTGGGAGGCAGAAAACCTCCTTTTTCTTGTTTTTAATGTTTCAGGAGCTATAGGGACTCAAATAATAAAAGGAAAAATACCCAGCTGGTTTTCATCGGGAGAAAGGCAGTGGGAAGAAGACCGAAGAGACGGGAGCCACGAGGCCCAAAATAGATGGACCCACGCAGCCCAAGTACCTAGTGCATGGGACCCACTAAGTGGAGCCTCGGGCACCTCCTCGCCTGGGGCTTTTTATCGACGCCTTCGTCTCGCCCGAAAAGTAACGCCCTAATTTTCACGAAACCATCCGAGGCGCGATGGCGGTGAAACTCCTGATTCCCTCCGAGGGGGATCAGATCCTGCTGCTCCGGAGCTCCAGAGAAGGGGAAATCATCATCATCGTCATCACCTCTCCTCCTTGGCGTGGGAGGAGGCCTCTGCATCATCATCCCCATCAAGACCAGCACCATCTCCATCATCATCATCACCGTGATCCACTCCGTTCCCCTCGCAGTTTGAGAGTTGCTATACCCTAGATACTTGTCTTGTGCTACTATTCATGTTGTGATTGAGTACTTGTCATTATTTGGTGGTGAAGTTATATTTTCAGATTGTGTTGTACCATTTATGCCACTGAATATCATCATGTTTGCACGTTGTGAGTAGTTCCCATATGTTCTTAAGGGTATAGGATGAATTGGCAATGATTTATATATAACATGTGTTGATATTTTGTCAAGAGTTTATCTTTTATGTGATTCTATGATGGTGTTGTGCGAACGTCGACTGCACAACACTTCACCTATATGGGCTCATAGGAGAACACCGTAGTATAATGAATTGAGGGAGACTTGGGAGGACATGTAAACCAGAGACCGAGTCATGAAGTTATATTATAAGGGTATTAGTATCGGGGACCTTAGAGTGTAATGCTATGGTGGGACATTATGTCTTAATAATTCTTGTGCAGTCATTTACTTGGCCACATGATCCATCATAAGGGGTTGTAGTTTATTTATTTAGCTATACCTAATAATGGCTCCGTCCAAAGAAGATTAAAACTTGACAAGATATTCAACGTGTTGTTTAATAAATCTCTATGCCTAGCAATATCCATGCCGCCCTCAGGAATGTTTTCCACATATAAGTTACACACCACTTGAGCTTGTCCTCTTGCCACATAAGAGGATTGGGTTTCTCTCTTTGAGAGCTTTCAACTGCTACTGTTTATTTTCTGCATTGCAACTATAGTGACCTCTTTATCCATTCAATAGTGACCTCTTTATCCAAAGACCTGTACCAATAGTGACCTCTTTATCCAATGAAAGTGGTTGAAACTACTGTGTCTGAGGTACCTAAAGTGGGATATAAAATTCCCGTTGGTCATGTTAAAAGAGTTATGAAAAATCCATTTGCATCGGGATGGAACTAAGTCTGCACGTGAACACGTGGCATTAATTGAGGACATATGTGGCTTATTTAGACTTCCTGGTATTTCAGAGATCAGGTAAAAAGGAAGCTATTATATTTGTCTTTATCTGGTAATGCTCGTGATTGGTACAGGTCTTTGGATGAAGAGGTCACTATTGAATGGAGTATCTTGAGGAAGGTTTTCTTTCTTAAATATTTTACTCCTAAAGAAGCTTATGAGAACCGCTGCTATATATTTAATTTCTGGCCACATCTGGGAGAGAGTATTACTCAAGCTTGGGGGAGGTTAAAGGAACTCCTTCGCAAGAATCCTTGTCATGATCTTACAAGGAAACTTATATTGATAAACTTTTATGTGAGGCTACCTATGAAGCACAAGGAATTCTGGATAATTCATCTGGTGGAAGTTTTACTAATAATACTGAAGAAGAAGCATGGAATTTATTGGAGACTATTTCTGAAAATACTAGTCATTGGGATCTTGATAAAGGTAATGAGCCTATTTTGATTATGGATATTCATGTGTAGAGAACTTCTCTACTTCTATTTGTTTAAAAATCTGAGTGATACTTTTAATCTTGATCCTTATGTTATAATTGAGATAGCTAAAGGTTTTGCTGATCATATCTGTGTTCCTTGGTTTTGAAGTTTATGTTGAACCTGTTAAACAATCTATTGTTGTTCCTAAAGTTATTAAACAGGAGAACCAGTGTCATCTGTGACAATTGAGGAGTATGTTGAACCACCTCCATATCCAAACCAAGTTAAGGAGAATTTACTTATCTGTTACTAACAAGAGTAACAAGATGTTCTCAGCCTTATGAACAGGTGGAAGTCAACAGTCAAATTTCTGTTATCAAGCAACTAAATGAAGAAGACCCTGTTGATGTTTATTATGTGAAGATGCTACTAAAGTCATCAAAGGTAATTCGGCCAAGTTGGTAAACCTGTTATATCATGCTCTATTGGGACTTCAAGTTATCATGGTCTATGTGATATTGGAGCAAGTATTAGTGTCATTCCATATTCTCTTTATCTTGAAATCAAGCCTGATATTGATCCTATCATTATGGAAGAGACAGGTATGACAATTCAACTTGCTAATAAAGATTATATTAGTCCATTTGGAATTGTTAGAGATGTTGAAGTATTGATTGGCAAAATAAAATATCCTGCTGATTTTATTGTGCTTGGTTGTCCTCAAGATTCATTTTGTCCTATCATTTTTGGTAGACCTTTCTTACACTGTTGGTGCTGAAATTAATTTGCTAAAGAGAAAGTGTTTATTAAATGTGCTGGAGAGAAACTTGAATTCAACTTTTCCAAATTTGCTGATAAACATGTTGTGAAAGAGCCAATTTCTGAAGATTTAATTGAAACTCTTGCTCATATAGCTGTAGCTTCAACAGATGTTGTAGAACGTTATATGCTTAATCAAGATGAACCATTTAATGATGAGGAAAAAGATGCTTTAGAACAAATATTATGGCAACAACCACCACAATTACAATTGCATATCCCACCTGATAATTTAGGAGTGCTACCACCACCTAAAGGGGATCCTAGTTTTGAATTAAAACCTTTGCCTACAAATCTGAAATATGCATATTTGGATGAGAAGAGCATATATCCTGTCATTATTAGTGCTAACCTTTCAGCTGAAGAAGAGAGAAATTACTTGATGTGCTAAAGCTCACCGACCAGCCATTGGATACTCTCTTGATGATCTTAAAGGTATAAGCCCAGCTCTATGTATGCATAAAATTAATTTGGAGAGGATGCAAAACCTGTTGTTGATTATCAACGCCGTCTCCATCCAAAAATGAAAGAAGTGGTAAGAAAGAGGTAATAAGACTTATTGAAGCTGGTATCATTTATCCTATAGCTGATAGTAAGTGGGTTAGTCCTGTTCATTGTGTTCCTAAAAAGGGTGGAATGACTGTTGTTCCAAATGATGAGGATGAACTTGTGGCTCAACGTACTGTTGTTGGTTATAGGATGTGTATTGATTTCAGAAAATTAAATAAAGCAACTCGAAAAGATCATTATCCATTGCCATTTATTGATCAAATGTTAGAAAGGTTATCTAAACACTCTCACTTTTGCTATCTAGATGGTTATTCAGGTTTCTCACAAATTCCTGTCCATAAGGATGATCAAGAAAAGACCACTTTTACTTGCCCATATGGTACATTTGCTTATAGGAGAATGCCATTCGGTTTGTAATGCTCCTGCTACTTTTCAAAGATGCATGAATGCTATATTTGCTGATTATATTGAAAAGATAATGGAAGTTTTTATGGATGATTTTTCTGTGTATGGTACTTCCTTCGATAATTGCTTGTTCAACCTTAACAAAGTTTTGCAGCGTTGTGAAGACCAACACTTAGTTCTTAATTGGGAGAAGTGTCACTTCATGGTTACTGAAGGTATTGTTCTTGGGCATAAGATTTCTGGAAAGGAATAGAAGTTGATCCAGCAAAGATAGAAGCTATTGAAAAGCTACCATACCCAAGGGACATCAAAGGTATAAGAAGTTTTCTTGGGCATGCAGGTTTTTACCGTAGGTTTATTAAAGATTTCTCCAAAATATCAAAACCTCTAACCAATCTTTTGCAAAAGGATGTTCCTTTCTCTTTTAATGATGATTGCATTGAGTCCTTTAATATTTTGAAGAATGCTTTAATAAGTGCTCCTATTATTCAACCTCCTGATTGGAAATTGCCTTTTGAAATTATGTGTGATGCTAGTGATTATGCAGTTGGGGCTGTTTTGGGCCAACGTGTTGATAAGAAACTGAATGTTATTTATTATGCTAGTAGAACACTTGATGCTGCTCAAAGAATTATGCTACAACTGAAAAGAATTTTTAGCAGTACTATTTGCTTGTGACAAGTTTAGACCTTATATTACTGATTCAAAAGTCACATACATACTGATCATTCTGCTATTAAATACTTGATGCATAAGAAAGATGCTAAGCCTAGATTAATAAGATGGGTACTTTATTGCAAGAATTTGATTTACACATTGTTGATAGGAAAGGGGAAGATAATCAAGTAGCTGATCATCTCTCTAGAATGGAAAATATACCTGATGATCCTATTCCTATTAATGATAGCTTTGTTAATGAACAACTTGCAATTTAATGTTTCTAGTGCTAAAGTTGCATCTCCATGGTTTGCCAACTATGCAAATTTTATTGTTGGTAAAGTTTTACCTCCACACTTCACTTTCAACAAAGAAAGAAATTCTTTTATGATCTTAGACATTATTTTTGGGATGATCCTTTCCTTTATAAGAAAAGTGTGGATGGTATTATTAGACGTTGTGTACCTGAGCATGAACAACAGGCTATTATAAGAGATTGTCATGACAGTCCCTATGGAGGGCATCATGCAGGAGATCGCACAGGAGCAAAGGTATTACAATCTGGTTTTATTGGCCTACTTTATTTAAGGATTGTGCTGAATATGTTAAATCTTGTGATAAATGTCAAAGAGTAGGAAATATTGGTAGGAGAAATGAAATGCCTATGAATTATTCTTTGCCACTTGAGCCATTTGATGTGTGGGGTTTTGACTTTATGGGACCTTTCCCAGAATCAAAGACAAAGCATACTCACATTTTGGTTGCAGTGATTATGTTACAAAGTGGGTGGAAGCAATTCCAACCAAAAGTGCAGATCATGCCACAGCAATGAAGATGCTCAAGGACATCATTTTCCCCAGGTTTGGTGTTCCTAGGTTTTTAATTACTGATGGTGGTTCTCATTTCTTGCATGGTGTTCTTAGAAAAACTTTGGCAAAATATGATGTTAACCATAGAATTGCATCTCCTTATCATCCTCAAACAAGTGGACAAGTTGAATTAAGTAATAGGGAAATTAAACTCATTTTGGAAAAGACAGTGAATAAGTCTAGTCTGATTGGCCACTTAAAATTAATGATGCATTATGGGCTTATAGAACTGCTTTTAAAAATCCTATGGGAATGTCTCCTTATAAAATGGTTTATGGAAAAGCTTGTCATTTACCTGTTGAATTAGAACATAAAGCTAGATGGGCTATTAAACAATTGAACTTTGATTTTAAAACTGCGGAGAAAAGAGAATTCTTGATTTAAACCTACTAGATGAATGGAGAAATGAAGCTTATGAAAGTGCTAATGTTTAAAGAAAAAGTTAAGATTTGGCATGACAAGAAAATTAAGAGAAAGGAATTCAAAGTAGGTGATCAAGTTTTATTATACAACTCTCGTTTCAAGTTTTCTGCAGGGAAGTTAGCTTCAAAGTGGCAGGGACCATTAGTGATACAGGAGGTGTACCGTTCAGGAGCTATCCGTCTTCACGGTGACATGAAAGGTAAACCTCATGTAGTTAATGGACAACGCCTTAAACCTTATATTGCAGGAAAGAGCTTCATCGGAATGGTGGAAGAGTTGAATTTACAAACACCGGAGGAAGTAATTGAGAGAGGTCGTGCAGTTTCAGAAACCCGAAATCAATAAAAGGTAACTTTAGTGTTGGAAAGTTTCTCGGAATTGCATAATATTTTACGGAAGTCATTTTTTATGGAAATTAACGTGTGGGGTGATGTCTACGCACGCTTCTATTCTTGTAGACAGTGTTGGGCCTCCAAGAGCAGAGGTTTGTAGAACAGCAGCAAGTTTCACTTAAGTGAATCACCCAAGGTTTATCGAACTCAGGGAGGTAGAGGTCAAAGATATCCCTCTCAATCAACCCTGCAATTAAGATACAAGAAGTCTCTTGTGTCCCCAACACACCCAATACACTTGTCAGGTGTATAGGTGCACTAGTTCAGCGAAGAGATAGTGAAATATACAAGTAATATGGATGATTATAAGTGGTAATTGCAATCTGAAATAAAAATGGCAGCAAGCAAACATGTAGCAGAACTTGTTGTAAATGGTGTTTCAATGCTTAGAAACAAGGCCTAGGGATCATACTTTCACTAGTGGACACTCTCAACAATGACCTCATAATTGAATAAATAAATGCTACTCTCAAACACTCTCTTGTTGGATAACGAACACCATTCATTGCGTAGGGCTATAAAAGCGCACCTCAAAGTCTGAGTAAACAAATGCCACAACGTCATAAAGGAGTCACACCCGATGCGCACACCGTCACCTTCACACCGTGGAGAGTGACTCCGGAGTTCATATTAAAGTAACCTCTAGAGTGGCATAATAGATAAAGAGTAACATCTACTTATTCAACTAGATTACAAAGCTCATGATCACATAAAGATCGCACCATGGGAGAGAGAGATAAACCACATAGCTACCGGTAGAGCCCTCAGCCTCGGGGAGAACTACTCCCTCCTCATCATGGGAGGCAGCAACGGCGATGAAGATGGTGGTGGAGTCGATGGAGATGGCTCCAGGGGAAATTCCCCGTCCCGGCAACGTGCCGGAACAGAGACTTCTGTCCCCCGAAACTTGTCTTTGATGGCGGCGGCGCTACGGAACTCTTCGTGGAATATGACTAATTATTTTAGGGTTTTCGCGTCGGGGGCAATATATAGGCGAAATGACGATGGTCGGTTGGGACCCGAGGGCTCCTCACCACGTGGCGGCGCGGCCCAGGGCCCACCCGCGCCATGGCATGGTGAGGGCGGCCCACGACCCTCCTCCTTCTCCCCTTTGGACTCTGTGTACATGTCGGGAAAATAGGAACATGGGCTTTTGTTTCGTCCAATTCCGAGAATATTTCCAGAACAACTTTTTTGAAGTACAAAAACAGCAGAAAAAAGGAACTGACACTATGGCATCTTGTTAATAGGTTAGTCCCAGAAAATGCATAAAAGTGATATAAAGTGTATATAAAACATGTAGCAATTGTTATAATATAAGCATGGAACATCAGAAATTATGGATACGTTGGAGACGTATCAATCATCCCCAAGCTTAGTTCTACTCGTCCTCGAGTAGGTAAAACGATAACAACAAAATAATTTCTGAGGAGACATGCTTCACACAATCTTGATCAAATAATATTGCAAGGCTCATGTCATGAATGAAGTGACTCAAGGCAATGGTCTATGGTTTGCTAACAAATAGATAAAGAGTAAACAACTGAATCATATAAGCAAAAACTTTTCATGAATAGTACTTTCAATACAAGCATCAAAAAGCTTTGCATAAGAGTTAACTCATAAAGCAATAGATTCTAAATAAAGGCATTGAAGCAGCACATAGGAAGATTTAAGTTTCAGCAATTGCTTTCAACTTTCAACATGTATATCTCATGGAAATTGTCAACACAAAGTAATATAACAAGTGCAATAAGTAAGCATATAAGAAGTGATGCACACAAAGTTGACAAAAGTGTTTGCTTCTGAGATAGAAAGAAGTACGTAAACTGACTCAACATAAAGTAAAAGAAAGGCCCTTCGCAGAGGGAAGCAGGGATTAAATCATGTGCTAGAGTTTTTTAAGTTTTTGAAATCATATAGAGAGCATAAATAAGTTTTTGAGAGGTGTTTGTTGTTGTCAACGAATGGCAGTGGGCACTCTATCCCCCTTGTCACCCATACTTTCAAGAGCGGCTCCCATGAAGGACGTTATTTCTACCCAAGGGTAGATCATCCCTCTTATCTTTTGTTTACACATGAATATTTATAAATTGGTATGACACTCCTACCAACCTTTGCTTACACAAGTCATGGCTAACCGAATCCTCGGGTGCCTTCCAACAATCACATACCATGGAGGAGTGCCTATTTGATATTGCTTAACATTTTGAAAATTGCTTCTGATAAATCATTGGCAAACATGTGAAGAGAATCAAGTGGTTAAAGTTGTAATTAATTGGGACTGGGCACCCCATTTGCCAGCTCTTTTTGCAAAATTATTGGATAAGCGGATGTATATGCCACTAGTCCATTGGTGAAAGTCTGTCATGAGTAAATGACAAGGTGATAGAGAAAACGCCACATAACTTCCTCATGAGCTACAAAACATTGACACAAATAAGGAGTAATAAAGTTTTGAATAGCTTAAAGGTAGCACATGAAGTATTTACTTGGAATGGCAGGAAATACCACATAATAGGTAGTTATGGTGGACACAAATGGCATGGGTTTTGGCTCAAGGTTTGGATGCACGAGAAGCATTCCCTCTCAGTACAGAGTTTAGGCTAGCAAGGTTGTTTGAAGCAAACACCGGATATCAACTGGTACAGCAAGACTTACATGAAAATATATTGCAAGCATTATATGACTCTACACTGTCTTCCTTGTTATTCAAACAATTTACCAGAAAATATCTAGACCTTAGAGATATCAAACATGCAAACCAAGTCTCAACAAGCTCTACGGTAGTTCTCCACTAATAGGTTTTAACTACATGATGCAAGAGCTTAAACATGATCTACTTGAGAGCTCAAAACAATTGCAAAGCATCAAATTATCCAAGACAATGATCTACAAGAATAAGCATGTCTTTTCCAATACCATCTACCACATGTAGCATTTTCTGTTTCCAACCAAACATCAATCAATTTATTTCAACATAAAACTCTCCAAATAATTCATCAATGAAACAAGAGAGTACTTCTCTACAAGAACTAATAGCTTTGAACAAGAGATGCATGAAAAACATGAGCTAAAAGCATTGCAGTAGCTAGTTAAGAATACTCAACAAATATAAGTGAAGAATATGAGTATTCATATGAAAAAGCGGAGCATGTCTCTCTCCCACACAAGAATTCTAGGATCCAAATTATTCAGAAAATGAAAATAACAAAGCAAAAATAAAATCACACAGACGCTCCAAGTAAAGCACATAAGAAGTGAAAGAATTAAAATATAGTTTCACTAGAGATGACATGATAAGTTGTTGATGAAGAAGGGGATGCCTTGGGCATCCCCAAGCTTAGACGCTTGAGTCTTCTTTGAATATGCTTGGGAGACCCACGGGGCATCCCCAAGCTTAGGATTTTCACTCTTCTTGATCATATCATATCATTCTCCTCTCTTGATCCTTGAAAACTTCCTTCACACCAAACTCAAAGTAATTCTCATTAGAGGGTTAGTGCATAATCAAAAATTCACATGTTCTGTGAGGACACAATCATCTCCAATACTTCTAGACATTAGCTACAGCCACTGATGTTTTTTGGAGCAAAGAAATCCACTCAAACATAGTAAAAGAGAGAATGCAAAATAAAAGGCAGAATCTGTCAAAAACAGAACAGTCTGTAAAGACGAATTTTTTCGAGGCACTTAAGTTGCTCAGATCAGAAAACTTAAAACTAATGCAAGTTGCGTACATATCTGAGGATCACGCCTGAATGTTTTTAGAATTTTTAGATTTTTCTGAAGTGCGTACAGCTCAAAACGGTGGACAGAAAAAATCTGTCTCTGCGCAGAAATCCAAATCTAGCAACAACTTTCTATTAGAGGTTTTACTTGGCACAACAATGCAATAAATAAAGATACAAAGAAGTTTTTACAGAACTAAGCAAACTCCAAGACTCAAATAAAAGAAAACGTACAGAAATAAAACAATGGTTGTCTCCCATAAGCGCTTTTCTTTAAAGCCTTTTAGCTAGGCATGAAAATTTTGATGATGCTCTCATACGTATAAGAGTTGAATATAGAAGAGCATCAAAAAGCAAATATCAAACACATTTAAGTCTAACCCACTTCCTATGCAAAGGAATCTTGTAAGAAAACAAATTATTTAAGCATGAAGCTACTAGCATAGAAAGATAAAACAAGTGCCACTTCAAAAATTTCAACAAAAAGAGTGGAGACTTAATATTATAGATATATGAAGCTATGTCTCCCTCTCTCATAAAAACTTTCAGTAGCATCATTGATAAAATCCACAATATAACCATCACATGAAACATTCTTATCATGATCTATATGCATAAAAGTATCATTACTCTCCACATAAGCATAAACAGTATCATTAGAAATAGTGAGAGTAAAAGTATCACATCCATCATTGTAATCATCATAAATTGTAGGCATAGAATAATCATAATGAATTTTATCCTCAATAGTAGATGGACTGAAAATATCATATTCATCATTGTAAACAGCATATATAGGAGGCATATCATAATCAACATAAACTATATCCTCAATAGTAGGTGGGCTGAAAACATGACAATGATTATAATTATCATATATTGGAGGCAAAGTATTATCAAAGCAAATTTCCTCCTCCAAAGCTGGGGAACTAAAAAGATCATTTTCATAAAAACTAGCTTCCCCAAGCTTAGACTTTTCCATAGCATTAGCAATAATGGTGTTCAAAGAATTCATGCTAATAACATTGCTATCACTATTATGCAAACAAGCCTCCGTAGGTTTTTTAATTTTCTCTTCAAAAGCATGTCCTAATTCAATATAAAGTTCATAAAGATCTCTAATTTTTTGTTGTTTTCCATTAAGCCTAACTAGTGAAAATAAAAACAAGAGACAAAAGAAATAATTGCAGAATCTAAAGGAGATACCTTCCAACACTTACCTCTCTGGCAACGGCGCCAGAAAATAGCTTGATGTCTACGCATGCTCCTATTCTTGTAGACAGTGTTGGGCCTCCAAGAGCAGAGGTTTGTAGAACAACAGCAAGTTTCCCTTAAGTGAATCACCCAAGGTTTATCGAACTCAGGGAGGTAGAGGTCAAAGATATCCCTCTCAAGCAACCCTGCAATTAAGATACAAGAAGTCTCTTGTGTCCCCAACACACCCAATACACTTGTCAGGTGTATAGGTGCACTAGTTCGGCGAAGAGATAGTGAAATACAAGTAATATGGATGATTATAAGTGGTAATTGCAATCTGAAATAAAAATGACAGCAAGCAAACATGTAGCAGAACTTGTTGTAAACGGTGTTTCAATGCTTAGAAACAAGGCCTAGGGATCATACTTTCACTAGTGGACACTCTCAACAATGACCTCATAATTGAATAAATAAATGCTACTCTCAAACACTCTCTTGTTGGATAACGAACATCATTCATTGCGTAGGGCTATAAAAGCACACCTCAAAGTCTGAGTAAACAAATGCCACAATGTCATAAAGGAGTCACACACGATGCGCACACCGTCACCTTCACACCGTGGAGAGTGACTCCGGAGTTCATATTAAAGTAACCTCTAGAGTGGCATAATAGATAAAGAGTAACATCTACTTATTCAACTAGATTACAAAGCTCATGATCACATAAAGATCACACCATGGGAGAGAGAGATAAACCACATAGCTACCGGTAGAGCCCTCAGCCTCGGGGGAGAACTACTCCCTCCTCATCATGGAGGCAGCAACGGCGATGAAGATGGCGGTGGAGTCGATGGAGATGGCTCCGGGGCAATTCCCCATCCTGGCAACGTGCCGGAACAGAGACTTCTGTCCCCCGAAACTTGTCTTCGATGGCAGCGGCACTGCGGAACTCTTCGTGGAATATGACTGATTATTTTAGGGTTTTCGCGTCGGGGGCAATATATAGGCGAAAGGACGATGGTCGGTTGGGACCCGAGGGCTCCTCACCACGTGGCGGCGCGGCCCAGGGCCCACCCGCGCCATGGCATGGTGAGGGTGGCCCACGACCCTCCTCCTTCTCCCCTTTGGACTCTGTGTACATGTCGGGAAAATAGGAACGTGTGCTTTTGTTTCGTCCAATTCTGAGAATATTTCCAGAACAACTTTTCTGTAATACAAAAACAGCAGAAAACAGGAACTGTCACTTTGGCATCTTGTTAATAGGTTAGTCCCAGAAAGTGCATAAAAGTGATATAAAGTGTATATAAAACATGTAGCAATTGGTATAATATAAGCATGGAACATCAGAAATTATGGATACGTTGGAGACGTATCATGGGCAATAAAACTGGGCGAAGCAGAGACCCGAGGAAGGAAATAAGGGGCCCCACGCGGCCCAAGTACCTGGCCGCGTGGGACCACTCCTTTCCCTCATCGGAGTCCTTTTTCGTCTCGTTTTCGATCCCGACGCTGAGTCTTGACCTCAAAACCGTCAATATATACCCCTTTCTGCTGATCTAATCTTGCACCGAGAGTTTTTGAGCGATTCTTTCTTTTGCTATTTCTGCCTGTCAGGTTTTTAGCCATTTCTTCGGGAGACTCTTACCAATGCTCCTCTCCATGGACGACGATTATGATGAACTCGAGGGCAACAGCCCCACGTCCATATGGAGGAGGAATAGGAAGAGGAAGGACTACTCTGATGATGAAGACTACAAGCTTGACGAGGGGAGGTGGAGAAAGAAGAAGCTGAAGAAGGAGAGTACAAGCCCTCCGTCGACATCGCACCTCTGGCGACAGCACCACCTTCACCCATTGTTGTTGCTGGTGTGAGGGTGAACTAGTCTCTTGGAAACAAGAGGCAGGCGGCACGCATAAGCACCGGAGGGAAGGTTCCTAGGCTCGCACTTGCAAGCAGAAACGTGGTTTCTACTCTTATTGACAAGGAATTCCGGCGTGCCACCCAAGAGAACTATCCTAGTGAATGGGATCGCAAGATCCCCAACAAGAAAGTACCAAGCCCGGAGTGGAAGCCTTGCAAGGAGACGGTGGAGAAGACTCTCATGTAAAAACTAGGAAAAACTGCAAGCAAGTTTGAAGAAGCCTACAACCTTATGATGAGCATTGTTGGAGAACTTGAAGAAAATTATGTGAAGACAAGAAGAAAGAAGAGAGGGAGTTCTAGCAAAACGTCAAGCTTGGGGGAGTTCCACCTAGTCTTTATCTTTACTAGTTTATCATATCTATCTAGTCATGGTGTGTTTTGCTTTTATCTTTTAGTTATCAATATCTTTTAGGCGTGTGTGAGCTCATGGAGCATTATCATGTATCTCTATCTTATGGTTTATCAATGAATATTAAAGTATGGTGTCATCCATGATTCTCTAGTTTGGAGATTTACGGGTAACACTCATGCAAATAAGCGTGGCATATTTAGAGTTTCAGTCACATCTTATCTTGAAATTAATTAACTTGAGTGTGTTGGGCGATTGTAGAATTATCTCATTATAAAATAAGTAAAGAGTCAATATGACTTGTAATTAATAGTTTAAAGCTGAGATATGGTCTTGTAGGATAAAAAGTTGAGCAGGGATAATGAAAAGGATATAAAATACTCTTGTTAGAATCAAGTATCTTTTGAGCAAATTAATGATCATGGATATTTCAATACTTATGCTCTTGAATGTGAATGTAAAGGAAGGCACCTGAAATTTCAGTTAGCCATGGAAAGTGTAAGATAAAGGTTGTATAGAGCATAGGAACTTGATTGAGATATCCATGACTAAAGTTTGCACTAGTTACTAGTGAAGCAAGGTTGAAAACAATTTTTATATCTATCTATCTTTTCATTTGTCTTCTCTGAACTTGTTATCCAATGAGAGTTTATCTTGTCTTTAAATTTCAGCAAAGTATAAAATATTATAATGCTTGCCATAAAGAGCAAAAGCATGTGAAAAATAATATTATTCGATTGTCCAACATACAATGGTTATTTGCTTTCAAAAGTAAGGGGTGATTGCTAGAGCTTCTGCTTATGTTGCCCTCATGTGTATGAGTTTTAGTTCATTAATCTTATCTTGCAACTGAATATGATGATGATACAATGCTCGTATTTATTTATCAACCATAAGTCCATTGATGCATGTAATGATCTATGTCCTTACTTACTCGAGGACGAGTAAAGGTTTAAGCTTGGGGGAGTTGATACGTGCATTTTATATCATCATTTATACAACTTTTATTATCATATTAGAATGTTATTTGCATTGTTATATCATTGTTTTTACATGTTTTAGATGATTTATGGGGCTTTCATACAAAGTCCCTATTTTTGGTATTTAATTTCTGGGATGCAGAAAACCTCCTTTTTCTTGTTTTTAATGTTTCAGGAGCTACAGGGACTCAAATAATAAAAGGAAAAATACACAGCTGGTTTTTCATCAGGAGAAAGGCAGTGGGAAGAAGACTGAAGAGAGGGGAGCCACGAGGCCCAAAATAGGTGGGCCCACGCGGCACAAGTACCTGGCCGTGTGGGACCCACTAAGTGGAGCCTCGGGCACCTCCTCGCCTGGGGCTTTTTATTGACGCCTTCGTCTCGCCCGAAAAGTAACGCTCTAATTTTCACGAAACCATCCGAGGCCGCGGCGGCGGCGAAACTCCTGATTCCCTCCGAGGGGGATCAGATCCTGCTGCTCCGGAGCTCCGGAGAAGGGGGAAATCATCGTCATCGTCATCACCTCTCCTCCTTGGCGTGGGAGGAGGCCTCTACATCATCACCCCCATCAAGACCAGCACCATCTCCATCATCATCATCGTGATCCACTCCGTTCCCCTCGTAGTTTGAGAGTTGCTATACCCTAGATACTTGTCTCGTGCTACTATTCATGTTGTGATTGAGTACTTGTCATTATTTGGTGGTGAAGTTATATTTTCAGATTGTGTTGCACCATTTATGCCACTAAATATCATCATGTTTGCACGTTGTGAGTAGTTCCCATATGTTCCTAAGGGTATAAGATGAATTGGCAATGATTTATATATAACATGTGTTGGTATTTTGTCAAGAATTTATCTTTTATGTGATTCTATGATGGTGTTGTGCGAACGTCGACTGCACAACACTTCACCTATATGGGCTCATAGGAGAACACCGTAGTATAATGAATTGAGGGAGACTTGGGAGGACATGTAAACCTGAGACCGAGTCATGAAGTTATATTATAAGGGTATTAGTATCGGGAACCTTAGAGTGTAATGCTATGGTGGGACATTATGTCTTAATAATTCTTGTGCAGTCATTTACTTGGCCACATGATCCATCATAAGGGGTTGTAGTTTATTTATTTAGCTATACCTAATAATGGCTCCGTCCAAAGAAGATTAAAACTTGATAAGATATTCAACGTGTTGTTTAATAAATCTCTATGCCTAGCAATATCCATGCCGCCCTCAGGAACGTTTTCCACATATAAGTTACACATCACTTGAGCTTGTCCTCTTGCCACATAAGAGGATTGGACTTTCTCTCTTTGAGAGCTTTCAACTGCTACTGTTTATTTTCTGCATTGCAACTATACAACCAAAAATACCAAAAAAAACTTGCATCTTTTATTGTTTTATTTATCAATCTTGCTAACCAATACCTTCAGCTCCTCGTGGGTTCGACAACCTTTTCTAATTGAAAGGTACTACAATTGATCTCCTGCACTTGGGAGTCATCACGCGCCTGCAGTCCTGGCTTCGGAGGCGCCGTCGCTACTTCTTCTCTAAATCGTCCGACCCAATTCTGGATTTACGCCAGGTCGCACCCGAAGGCAACCAACAACCTTCCTCAGGATTTACAGGAACGATCGCGAGGGTTTGAAGCGCGACGGAGCGTACGAGGCTCTGATACCAACTTGTGATGTCCTCGAGTATTAGAGGATCACAATCGCCATGGATTCGTCACGAGAGGTGGAGAGAGGAGATAGAGAACAGGGAGAAGCAGAGAGGAAGACGAGATTCAGACGATAGTGTTCATTCATTCAATATCTCTGTCTGACGACGACGCGTCTACATATAGCCGATACATGGTCCTCACACCCCACGCCGCAATTGGCCCAATACACACACACAAGCCCATTGTTTGATTAACTCTATTCCTGCGTCAGCCACCATCGCCATCGCCGTTGTGTGTAGTTGCTGTCAGTGTATCCACCTGAACACTGACACAGATCTCTTATTTGGGGAGGGGCTGGTAATTGAGACGGGGAAAGTGAATTAGCATTAAACTCCCATTCCCCTCCCATCACAGTGCCAAACAAGGTAATAGGAAGTTCCCTACTATTTGAACCCCAAGGAATTGGTTGCTTCTGGCAAGCTTCCTTTTGCTTTTTTAGGCTTAGAGCATCTCTAGCAGATCAAATAAAAAGGGACAAACCCTTTTAAATCAGGCCAGTACGTTGTTTTAGGCTCTTTTTTTGCCCGAATAGGACCAGTATATTGGTCAGGCTCGTAAGCAAACTTTTTACACCCGCCTGTAAATCCATCTCGCAGAGATATAAATATAGGTTTCCACGATTTACACACTGAACCCCTCACTTTTCTCCTCCCTCTTCGTCACGCATTTCACTTCTTGTCACGTGATTCACCCTCTCTAGTACCCGACTCTACCAGATTCAACTATCCTAGCCTCCATCCCACCTCCGGAGTGCGATGTGTCCTCTAAACAACGCGCCCAGTGTTGTGCGGGCTGTCGTCTCCCCCTTCCGACACTAAATCCACCGACAATGATGGGGAGGCGTGGAACACCGACTAGCTTGAGTGCAACGTCCATCAACACGTCGAGCCCCCCACTCGCTTGTGGAATGGGACCACCACTATTACCTCTAGCGCTACATCAAGCTCTCCTCCTTTGACTCCGAGTGATCTCGGTGATGATGTCGCAGACGCATGCTCGGTGAAGCTCTATGTGCCCCGTTTGGTTAGGGTTAGGGTTTAGTCATATAGCTCTTTAATTCGTGGTTACGTTGTTTGCAATGCATTTGTTTTGAATCTAGGTAATTGAAGTAAATACTATGAGATCAAACACTGAATGTGAGTGGTTTTTTTAGTTCTACACTTATCATTTTAAGTTTATGTTTTGGCATGCTCGGTTCTATACCTCAAAGTGGATTGAGGGTACCTTATAACAATTGACAAGTTCACTTTTAAGAGATCTCCTAGAGATGCTCTTACAGTGTAAAATTGGTGGCATGGAGAAGCAAAACATAAGCGGTATGACGGAATACCCTTATATTCCATGTTTACTGCGACTATAATGCTACCTTGGAACTGACTCCTAATAAACTCCTAAACCCTAACCATCACGAAGAATATTTGGGTAAATCGTGTGCCAAAACTCTCTCTAGGATCTGGCACGTCGCATTGATCCACATATTTCACAAGACACCCCCAGATTGCATATTTCGTGAAACCCCATGACAGAAATGTGCCGCATATGAACATAGCACATAAGAAACTTTCAAGAGTTGGAACTAAAATACCAAGAGAAATGTGAAAGCAATGTTGTTTTACATATCACTCAATACTTAAGACCAATTCTTAGACGGATTTTATATAATGCTTCATAGTTTAATCATTCACACACATATCAGAGAGAATATCAATGTGAGTACAAAAAGTGACAAAATTGCCTCATATAGATCAGACAATAGTTACAACAGATGTGTCCACAATCCAACTAGTTGTGCATGCTCTGTCGTAGGCCATCTGCTGGATACATTTTGGCACATTAATCATCGACAGATGTAGCAAGCTAATAATGTAATCTACAAAAATAACCCTTATAAGAAAATTACAAATTAACACCGGTGAAGAGGTTTCTATATTAAGGGGGAGCATGGACAAGGAAGCAGACGTATCGGTTTCAAGAACGAGAGGCCAAGCGGCCGTTTACAACGCGTTTCGGCACATGCGCTGTAAACGCCAAACCACTAACAAAAAACAAAAGGGATCACTCGCCAATCCTCCACCTGTCTACGGGTGCTAAGCTACCCCTAAACATCCTCGCTGCCCTCCACATGTCAGCCTCGGCTTCTACCATCATGATGGTTGTCGCTGCCGAGGGAGTGTGACCTTCAAAGACCACTCCATTTCTATGCCTCCACAAGCACCAGCATATCAAGTTGATCACCGTCCACAAGTCCTTCTTGTCGTTACCTCCCGGTGTTTTGGCCGGAAGCCAATCCACTAGACGATCTATCGGGATGTAACCCCGGGTACCCCAAAGTTATTGGGTGGTTGAGTTAATAAGAGAGGTAAAAGCAGCAATTTAGTAAGTAAAAAATAGAGAAAAGGGCAAAAGAGGCAACCTGGGCCAAGACTGACTTAACCTAGGCCGGATTACATTTTTCTGGGCCGATATATAGTTATGCCGGTGTCAAATATCTCGGTTTGGGCTGAGATATCCCTTACCTCGGATTGGGCCGAGCTGTTAGTTACCTGGCTAGGCCGAATCTCCTCTGGCAGGACGAGATTGGCTGGCCGAGGCTGGCCAAGCCGAAGCTCCACGGACGGGCCAAAACCTGCGAACCTCGGGTTGGGCCGATGCATGGCTAACTCGAGCGGGCCAGGAGGCTCACCTCGGGCAGGCCGGCGTGCATGTGGCGGACCGGGATGGGCTGACCGAGGCTGGGCAGGCCGAGATTCCCCAGCCTCGGCAGGCTGCCTCCCATCTCGGCTGGGCTGCGTCTCGGACAGGCTGGTATCACTTCGACGGGCCGACATTGATCGATCGAGGCTGGGCAGGCCGGCGTCCCTTTGGTTCGCACGGGTTGAACTCGGACGGATCGAGCTCGCCGTTGATTCGGCTGGGCAGGGATGCGCTCCAACTCGGCTGAGCGGTGTCTGCCTCGCCTCGTTTGAGCCATCGCCTCCAGAGTGCACTTTCGGACGGGCCGAGGTGATGGGTACCTCGGCTGAACCGAGAGGTGCGCAGCCTAAACAATCCGACATCTCCCCACCTCGGCGGACCGGCACTCCAGCATCCCCAGGCGCTTCCTCGTCAAGTACAAGATACCCTCTGCCATCTACCGAAGATCCTGGAGACAGAAGCTAGAAGACAAAAGTAAGGACAAGGATAAGACAGGCCACGTCCATCCTGGACGTGGCTACAGTGCAGAGGACGGTACGGGCGTGACGCATGCATAGTGTTGACAAGACCCCAGTAGTCATGTCAGCTACAGTGTACAGTGTATAGTACCCCCTTGTCTGCTTGTCCCCCCTTGTCCCCTGGGCTCTCTCTATATAAAGAGCACCAGGGGAACGCTCACACGAACGACGCCCCTACGCGGGCTCACTCTTTCCTCTCCCCCCGCTCACATGGAGGTCCTCCTAGCTAAGACCTCTTAGAGGCAAACTACGCTCAGCTCATGGAGCACTTGTATTAACCATATGAAGAGAGGAAAATACACAGAGTAGGCTAGATGCTGCAGTAGGGGTTTTATCTCTCACGAGAGCCCCAAAGCAGGGTAAATCCCCGTGTTGATCTGTTCTTCTGTGCGCGGTCTTCAGTGCGCTATCCCTCCCCGAATCCTCTAGCGTCCATCGGCCCCAACCTTAAGCCTACCCCTAGGCATCTGTTGTTTCATACGACGACACGATCGTCGTGGTCAGGGACCCAATCCACTCTACCCACCTGCTCAGGAAGGAGTACCACACCTCTCTAGAGAGGACACAACCAAGGAGGAGGTGGTTTATGTCTTCTTCCACTTGGTCGCACATCGGGCAAGCAGTCGGTCTAGGCAGCCCTCTCCGCCCTAAGCGGTCTGCAGTCCAACATCTGTTCTTGTGCGCTAGCCAGAGAAAGAACTTGCATTTGTTTGGAGCTCGGGAGCTCCAAACCTGCCGTGCCCCGGCCAACCCGATTTGGCCCTCAAAGAATCCTCTGTAGGCTGAGCGAGCTGAGTACTTGCGGCTGCCCTCCCAGTTCCACTTGAACTCATCCACGACCCCCTCAGTCAAGGCGAATCCTGCCACGCTGTCAGCTAAGGACAGCAACTCCCGGATCTCTCGTGCGTCCAAGTCAGGCGAGACGTCATCCAACCATCCACCCGCGAGCCCCTCTCTGACTCGTCGGGTGCACCACGTGGTCTTCGGCACTTTAATGAAGAGGTTCGGAGCCAGATCTTTCACACGCCCTTCAGGCAGCCACCTGTCTGTCCAGAAGAAGGTGGAAGCACCGTCACCCACAACTGAAGTGGTGGCTGCCTCAAACAACCGCTGCACCACTCGGGGGACTTGGATGTTGAACTCACTCCAGGGCTTGGAGCTGTCCGTCCTGCTAAGCCAAAGCCACCTAGCCCTGAGAGCGCGGTTCATCAGTCGCAGGTTGGGAATCCCAAGACCCCCCCAAATGCTTGGGCATGCAAACCCTCTTCCACGCCACCAGGCAGTGACCTCCACGGGCGTCCTTGCGCCCAACCTAGAGAAAGCTGCGGATGATCTTCTCAATCGCCACCAGGGTCTCCACAGACAAGTCAAGAGACATCATGGCGAAAATAGAGATCGAAGAGAGGGTGGTCTTAACAATCTCAAGACGCCCTCCACGATTGAGCAGCCCGGCACGCCACCTAGGAAGATGGTTAGCCACACTGTCCACCAGATACGGGAGCTGAGCGGGCGTCAGAGCGGTAGCCCCAGGTAGCGCGGCGGGAACGGCAACAACGGACAGTGCAACTCTCGAGCTACCAACGCCGCCTCGGCCTCTCCACAACGGATCAGATGCGCCGAGCACTTCTCCAGGTTTGCCCTCAGCCCGGACACCAAGCCAAAATCATCGAGAAGTCGAGCGAAAACCTTGAGATCCCTCTCTAGGGGCGGAGGAAGGTCACCACGTCATCAGCATAGATAGACGTGCGGTGCCTAAGGCCCGTGTCAGCCAAAGGCGACAACAATCCACGGGCTGTAGCCCTCTCAATCAACAGATGCAGGACCTCCATGATCAAAATGAACAGCTGAGGCGAAAGCGGACCCCCCCTGCCTTAATCCGCGTCTGTTGAAAATCTTTCCACCAGGATGACCATTGAGAAGCACCCTAGTGGAAGCTGACGACAGGAGGGCACAGATGGTTGCGAGCAAAAGATCTCCGAACCCCATCTTCCTCAACACCTCCAGAAGGAAGGCCCAACTGACCGTATCAAATGCCTTCGTGATGTCAAGCTTCAAGAGGACGGCTGGAATGCTCGAGCTATGAAGCTTGCGCGCCGTACACTGAACCATCATGAAATTATCATGTAGGCACCGTCCACGCACAAAGGCACTCTGGTGCGCCCCCACTAGTTGTGGAATGGAGGGGGGCACCCTGCAGGCCACCACCTTCGCCACTAGCTTGGCGAAACCATGAATCAAGCTGATAGGGCGGAAATCTCGAACTTCCTCCGCACCCACTTTCTTGGGCAATACATATTTAGATACTACTGTACTAGATAATGCAGGGTCACCACCTTACACATAAGGTGCCACCGTTTATGCAACAATGTCATGATAGTGTAGTGCAATGCATACGAGAAATCCTTATAAGAACATTGCACACACAATCGAAATAGATGATCCTACTATACCTGCCTCTCTCTCCCCCAAAAGAAAAGAACAGACTATACCTGCCTCGTGTAGATAACTAAACATTCCCTTAAATAACATTTTGCCTTATTTTATCACCTTGGAATGGAATGTTATAATCGTCCATCTTTAGACAAAGCGAAAAACATTATGTTGTCAATATAGCATCTCGTTAATAATGGACTATCCACTCATGTCGTGGTCTCGCGGCAGTGGTCGAGGCCTCCACGTTCACGAACACCACTGGCCACGTCTGGTAGTACAAAGCATATAATGCCATGAAAAACTTGATTAGTACTATATTTTTTAAGGTATTTGAAGGCAAATGTGAATCGAGAGAGGCATCAAATACACGTCGCAAAGTGAAGCTCCCGCGAAAGGCGAAATGCAATTCGTTTTCCCCCCCTAGCGATCTCTCCTTTGTTTTCCAGCTCAAGTTTTAGCTATTTTCTACTACGTCTTCCTTGCCCGGCGAGGAGCGGTGCAGAACCAGCTCCTCTCCTCCTCCTCCCTCCTTCCCGCCGCGGGAAAAAACGACCGTACAAAACTCCGCCACCTCCTCCTCCGTTTCAACCGCCGCATCCATTGTTCTCTCCCACGCACCTTACCTCTGGAGGAAAACGCATTTCCGGCCTGCCGGGATCCTAACCCCCCGCCGATCGCGATGCGATCGCGGTCGCGGTCATGTTCGGAGATGTCCATATCGCTGTCGGCGGCGCCGTCGCCCGCCGAGCGGGAGGCGCTGCGGACGCCGCGCTCTCCGCCGGCCGCCCCGCTGGTGGGAGCCCTGATCGAGTCGCTCTCGTTCCGGAGCTGCGGGTTCGGCCGCGCCGCGTCGTCGGCGTTCGAGAAGGAGGACCTCCGCCTCCGCGCCGTGCTCCCCCAGCGCCTCCGCGACGCCCTGCACGCCGCGCTGAGGGCGCGCGATCCCTCCGCGGGCGCCTTCGCCTTGGAGGAAGCCCCGGGGGTCGGTGCCGCGGCCAACCCGTGGTTCGCCCTAACGCCCGACGACGCCCCCGAGAACCCCCTCGTCGCCTTCGTCAACCCGAAAAGCGGCGGCCGCCTCGGCCCCGTCCTCAAGACCCGCCTCCAGGAGCTCATTGGCGAAGACCAGGTCAAACCACCCACCTCTGTTCCCTCGTACAGTATGTGTATAATATTTCGCCTTGCGCGGCGTTGCCTGTGAGTGGGGGAACATACCACTGCAACGTGATGAGATGGCCGGCGTCGGACGCTACGTGGAGCTGCTGGCGCGGTGCCGCGGCGGCGGGGACGCGCGACCGATCGCGCGGATCCAGGCGGCGCTGATCACGTCGGGTCTGCTCCGGCGCAGCGTGGAGCTCCATGACGCGCTCATCAGGGCGCTCGCGAGCTCTGGGAGGCCGCACGCCGCGCTCCCGCTCTACGCCCACCTCCTCCGCGCGGGCCTCCTCCCCACCCCGCACACCCTCCCCTCCCTCTTCAAGTCGCTCGCCCTCTCCCCAGCCGTCCCCGGCGCGCGTCGCCTTGCGCTTGCCGTCCACGCCCACGCTCTCAGGCTCGGCCTCACGGGGTTCCTCCTCGTCAACAACGCGCTCATCCGCGTCCACGCGGGCCTCCTCGGCTGCCTATCCGACGCGCACCTCCTCCTGCGCACCGCGGATTCCGTGGATGCCTCCACCTTCAACACGCTCATCACGGCGCACGCCAGGGCTGGGCGGGTCGCCGACGCTCGCTCCCTGTTCGACGAAATGCCGACGAGGAATGTAGTGTCCTGGAGCGCCATGGTGAATGGGTACGTGCAGGCGGGAGATGGGAGGGAAGCGCTGGTGGTCTTCTCTCGGATGCAGGCCGAATGTGTCTGCCCGGACGACACCGTTCTTGTTGGGGTCCTTGCTGCGTGTGCGCAACTCGGGCTCTGGAGCAGGGGAAGTGGGTACATGGTTACCTGAAAGCAAACCGTATTAGGATTACGGTGTTTCTGGGCACCGCATTGGTTGATATGTATGCCAAATGTGGTGAGGTGCAGCTTGGAATGGAGGTGTTTGAGGGAATGAAGGACAAGAATGTACTGACCTGGACTACTATGATTAAGGGCCTGGCGATGCACGGCCGAGGCTCGGATTCTTTGAGGCTCTTCTCCCGGATGGAGAGCTTAGGTGTTGAGCCGGATGACGTCGCATTCATCGGTGCGTTGTGCGCGTGCACACACACTGGATTAGTTGACAAGGGCCGGAACCTCTTCAATTCCATGGTGAACAAGTATGGCATTAAGCCGAAGATTGAGCATTATGGATGCATGATAGACCTCCTAGCACGGAATGGATTGCTTAGCGAGGCCAGAGAGATGGTTGAGGAAATGCCCATGAAACCCGATGCCTTAATCTGGGGAGCTCTGATGGCCGGTTGCAGGTTCCACAAGAATGTAGAGTTGGCTGAATATGTTATAAAGCATTGGATTGAATTGGAGCCAGACAAAAGTGGTGCTTATGTACTTTTAGCTAACATATATTCTGCCTCTGGTAGGCATGCTTCTGCAAGGGATATTAGGCACGTAATGCGTGAGAAGGGAGTTGAGAAGATACCTGGATGTAGCAGTGTGGAGATTAAAGGAGTTATCCATCAATTCATTGTTGGAGACCTGTCTCATCCTGACATCAAAGATATTTTGACAAAATGGTATGAGATTGACAGTAGGAAAAGGTTAGAGGAAGGTTATGTCCCTGACAAGAAAGAAGTTTTGCTTGACATTGAAGAAGAAGAGAAGGAAGGTGCACTCAGACGCCACAGTGAGAAGCTGGCAATCGCATTTGCTTTGATTAGTACAAGTGATAATATGCCCATTCGGATTGTCAAGAACCTCAGAGTCTGCCAAGATTGTCATCATGTCACCAAACTTATATCCAAAGTATATGGGAGAGAAATTGTTGTCAGAGATCGAACACGTTTCCATTTGTTCAAAGATGGCATCTGTTCGTGCAATGACTATTGGTAGTAATAACAAATTGTGTACTAACAGCTGTATCTGTCTCATTATAGAGCATGGACTATTCAGTACATGTAAAAGGTATCGTTCATGATGCATAAGTGATGCATGAGTTGAGGGATAAAGTTGGTGGAGTACAAAATTTCCCTGCTAATCATAATATACTACATAAATGCATTAAGTCATCAATAGATATTCATTTTCATCTCTGAACACATATAGTATAATATTAATCTGCATTCGCAGTACATTTAGTTCTGAACCAATAATACTTTTTTTTCTTGAAAAGAATCAAAAGCAATTCACTATGTCTATATATGTGAACCTTGTTGATGGATTTAGCTGGAAAGATCCTTCTCCATTGTTACACCAAGTACCATGCTTACATAGTATGGCAATGCTAGCAAGGGACATACTGCGGAAGGTTGGTACAGATTGAACCCCAGGGTGATGCTGGCTTAAGAAGATGTGAATAACGCTGTCAAATAAACAACTGCATAACTGGAAGCTGATAGAAGTAGGAAAGTTTATATGCTTGATAAGAAAGACAGATATATAGACATGTGCATGGGGTACAAATATGTCCAAGGCTTCTGCCAGGGAAAGTTGAAATTGTTTGTTCCCACAACTGACACAAATTTATGAGTGATTCTCATGGCACAGACAGAACACTGCCACAGCCTGACACAAATTACTGTCGGAATTGGAGTTTTCCCTTTCATATGAATCTGAATTGGCTCTGTTGTGCAAAGTTTTACGTACTGCCGCTTATCAGCCATTGTTGCAATAACGTATTTCTTTTTAGCGGAGAACATGAAAGTATCTCAGAGTATAGAGTGGCAGCATATCACTCAAATTAGAAAATTCTCACCTTTCTAGTTCATTTTCTTAACTGAAAACTCTCTGTAGTGCATTCACATGAAGTGTGGGAATGTTGATCAGTATGACATATCTTTAACTTTTGGATTGCTTGGTCTTACAAGATAGAAATGATTAACCACTAAATGCTTGTTACTGACACCAGCTTTTTTGACTCCAGGTTTTCGATATTACGGTTGTTAAGCCTTCTGAATTCGTGGAATTTGCTCTGGGTTGTTTGGAGCAGCTGGCTGATTCTGGGGATCATAGTGCAAGATCAGTTCGCCATAACCTGAGAATCATGGTATGTATGCGCTAATCTTGTTAGATGCAATAACCATAAACAACTTAAGATCGCTACATTAGATGTGCATTTCTCTTGGTTATAGTTTATGCATTTGAAGGTGCTACTGAGTAGTGACATCACCCCTTACAGTTATTGTAATACTAGTTGACGCTAAGTATTTTGATTTTTTTTAAAGTAATCGGACTAAATTATGGGCAAGAAGTATATTGTTTCACTGTTTCATCCAATGGCACACACAGCAGTGAGCAACACCCTTCTCATATTCCCTGAAAGCTTCTAAATACTTGCTGTGCTTTATCTACCTAGGTAGCAGGAGGTGATGGTACAGTAGGTTGGGTGTTGGGATGCTTAGGAGAACTATATGTTCAGAACCGGGAACCTGTTCCGCCAGTTGCTGTCATACCACTTGGAACAGGAAATGATCTTTCCAGGAGCTTTGGTTGGGTAAAAGGATATATTTCTTTCGTTCTTACAGTCACCCAGTGATACTTACTGCAAGTTTTCATCACCTAGCAGTTATTTTCAGGGTGCTTCATTTCCTTTCTCATGGAAAGCAGCTGCTAAACGATCCCTCTACAAGGCTATTTTGGGCACAGTTTCTAGTTTAGACAGGTTATCCTCATTGATCTTATAGTAAAGCTGTTAGATCTTTGTATGCGTTCTGATTTTTAATTTAGTAAATATGATGCATATGTATTAAGTAGTATTAACTAATTTACTGTGCAGAGAAAGCAATCCTAACCTGATTTAAAGGATAGCTTCCCCTGGCTGCTCGCACTACATGCGCCCATACATTAGCCAGCCACGCGCACATCACAAAGGACTAATATTGTCCTTGAATTGTACACTCTCTGTCCAAATGTGTTCCTTTAAGACACGAAGGCGAACTCCGAAACATTTTTTTTTTTGCGGTGCCGAAACATATATTTGACCATTACATTTTCGCACTTCTATGTTAGCAGAAGTTACAAAAAAAGAAACTGCTTGAAGTACATTTGACGTTAAATCTACTAATTTCATTTGAAAACGAAGCTACAAACTTTTGATTACACCTGTTGCTGGATGACATCTATTTGGAAATGAGGGAGTTACTGTCATGTGGGGCACCGTCTGTGGGCCCTAGGTGTATGATTGTAGCAGTTGTGGTATATACTGTTTTGGAGTTTGGACTTCATTTATACCAGTGATTAACCCAAATAGTCTCAACCAGTGGTGGAGCTGCCATACAACCATTGGGGTCAGCTGAACCCAATGACATTTGTGAAATCCTTCATTTCATAGTCCATTAGCGTTGTATACTGTTGGAAAAATAGCACTACATACTGAAGTTGACACCAACGGCATTTCCTTCTAACTTCGGGCTTCGCTCAGTCTCAACTCTACGTAGTGCTACATGCGCTTATCTTCATGGAATTTCCCATGCTAGTAGGAATATGATCCCGGTGATCTTTCAGGTCTGTATTAGATGGTCCTGTTTCATGGTAGCCACTGCAGCTATACTACACATCGCCTTTAGGGGTGTTGCTGCTGTTTACCATGGCATGCAGTGACTGAAACGCCAGACCATCATAGCTATCCTGAAAGATTCCCTATCTATGTTAATGCCATTAAGGTTTCCTTCACACGGAAGATATTTATGCTTGATGATATATGCCATAGATATAGCTTTTCACTGAGCTTGCTACATGATGTTTCTTTACTGTGTTCATCCAGTGTTCTTGCATGACATTTTATTTATGTTTGTTGCCAAGTGCCAATAGTAGCACTATAGCTGCAGAACTGTTCAATCAAGTTCCTTCTTTAGTAGTTATGTTTCATACTCCAGTATCGATCAATTCCAGTTGTTGAGTAGCATAGTTGTCTTGTGCAGTTGGCACGTCGTCGTTTCTATGCCAGAAGAAGGAGAGGAAGAACAAGAACTGGATCTCCCCCACTCTCTTAGGCACCTCGGAAAGTGTACATTTTATGATGTACTGCTCATGCACTCTCTTGTAGCAATGTTTCATAAACGCAATGCAGTTTATTTGTCCACGCTCCTCATGAATTTAATATAATCTGTCCTGCAGGACGGCACTGCTGAGGGAGAGTTGCCTGAGACGGTTTCTTGCTTTGATGGCGTTTTCTACAATTACTTCAGCATAGGTACTTTATTTCTTGACATGGAAACTTCTATTTGCATTGATTGTATTTGTATTCATTATTTAAGAACGTGTTTTCTAGTATCTCCTAATTAAGAAATTCTGATTAGGCTCTTGTTTGGAACAATTTTGGTTCTATATTTTAGAGTGTCTTCTTCTAGGTGAAAGACTCTTGTTTACCAAGAAACTTGTTTCACTTTATCGATCTTCATGTATCTATTTATGTATGTCTGACAAATATGCTACAAATCGTTCGAAGCTTAAGCGAACTCCTTGGCTCATTGTCTTCTAAAAATAATCGAGCATATTTCTTGATATTTTTCCTGGGTGATAAGTGTGTTCTTTTGTATGCTATTTAATAATAAATGAAAGTTATAACCCATTTGTTTGTACTACCTTGGAAATAATGAGATGAATTATCTCTCTAGAGTTATTTCTGTCACACCTGACATTCACTATCAGAGCCAGACAAAATGATACATAGAACCTAATGTACATATGTAGAGCTTATTTTGTTGTTTCTAATTATTCTACCACACAGACATCTTTCCTAACACAAACAGGCCTTGACCATGCACTTGATTTGAAATGCAGGGATGGATGCTCAAGTGGCTTACGGATTTCATCAGCTACGTGACGACAAGCCATTCCTTGCAAGTGGTCCTTTATCTAATAAGGTATGCAACTTACTGTTGGATCATGTCAAGCCCATGTAAGGCCCATAGTGGCCCATGTAACCGAAACCCTAATGTGGTGCTATATATATGTGTGTTGGGGGTTCTGAGAGGATAACCCCAGCCACCATTTCAGAAACTCTACATGGTATCGGAGCTTAGGTTTCCTAACTAGCAGCCGCCACCCGCTGTCCGTCGCCCACCACAACAACCAGCGGACTAGTTCCTCGCCGGCCACAACAACCAGGCGAGTTGTAGACACTCCGGCGGCGGGAGGCCGCATCCGTTGCTCTGCGTGGGCTGTGGCCATCTCACACAGCGAGGTGAGTTGTGTGAGTGTGGCCGTCGCTCTGCGCAGGGAGGAAGATGGAGTAGGATAGGGTGGATTCAGGGTGAAGGGGATTAGAAAGAAGGTGTTCTGGTGGTGAACTTGGTAGTGGTGCTAGAGGAGGTTCATGAGGGCTAATCTGCAGGAGGAGGAGTTGTGGTGTGGGCTCGATCTGAGCCCGTGTGATGTGCATCGGGCAGGAGCTGCTGCTGCGACGGGGCGGCACCGATCTAGGCCGTGCAGGTCGCAGTTGATGGTGGGGTGAGCGCGGAAAAGGAGGAGCAAGCACCATGGACGGATCTAGCCTTCTACATCGACATCTTGGCCGGATCCGTCACCAGGACGCAAGATGGTGCTGCTGTGTGCTAGTCAGGAGAGAAGAAGCCAGCACCAGCGTATGTTCTTTGGTGCAAAGACCAGTGGGCTGAGATTAAGAAGGAGAGCTACCGGCAGGGGAAGGAGGTGTACCTGCAGGTGGTTGGCCAGAAGAAGCGTGAGACGGAGGCAATGAAGCTGCTCGAGGAGGAGCAGATGCACTGGACGGCCAAGGAGCTGGTTCAGGCAAGAAACTGAAGAGGGAGGCAGCTGAATGCCGCTGTGCACAGGAGGAAGCTGGAGGCGGAGCAGAGGCAATTCAGAGGAGTACTGAATCGTGAGGGACAGAGAGAGCAGCAGGAGGGCCGAGGTGAGGAGACGAGGAAGAAGGGCAAGCTGCTGCTGCTCGACCAGGGAGAAGAAGTTATTCCGGCTGCTCGCAAGGGGTGAAGCAGGGGACGTTGCTGCCTGTCTAGAACCTGAGTCTGCCTGGTGCCAGACCAGGATGTCATTCCGGGGTACCCTGCACTGATTGGAGAGGAGAAGATGGCTGCTGCTGATAAAGACTGCAGAAATTCGTGGAGATGGAGATGGGTAGAGAAGGAAGACTGTTTCAGCTGAACCAGATGTTGCTGCTCCTTGTCTTGGTTCGCTGTAGGGACCAAGGAGCAGAGGGGGAGAGAAACAAAGAAGGAGCATGGGCTCCCTGCTGCTGCTGTTCGATAGGAGAGGAAGCCGTTCCTGCTGCTGTATGCTGAGAAGAAGCTCGGGCTGAACTTCAGTTGGGAGTGTTATGCTAGGCAGGGGGAGAAGAAGAGACCTTGCTGCTGCGTGTAGCTGGTCAGGAAGACGGGTGAAGCACAAGGTGAATGTGGCTGGGTGTTGTTGCTGCTGGAGAGGAGAAGGTGATTTTCTTTTAGGGGGAGAGAAGGAAGGTAGAGGTGCAGAAGGCTGGGTGTCCGTGGAGGAGCTGCTGGAGACCGAGGAGGAGGAAGAAGTGGCTGTGTGTCCGAGTATGGCGGCTCGGTCCAAGGCTAGGGGACTGATGTCACACGGAGATTGTGGCCATGGTTGGCGAAGATGGAGGCAGTGTGTTGGAGCCGCTGAGCAGCGGCACAGTTCGAGGAGGCCAATGAGTTTGGCAGAAGGCTGTGTGTGCTTGCGCTGCTTGGTGCTGCTTGGTTTTTTGGCCGTGTGTGAGGAGGAGATGTGGGTGCCCGTCACAAGCTTGGGCGCCTCGGGAAGGAGAGGAGGTTCCAGAAGATGGCAGAGGAAGGAATAAGGAATGGAGCTATGTAGCATTTTCTTTTAGGGGGAGAAGGATGGGGGTGAACTGAGAGAGAGAAGAGAGGAGCTGTAGCAAGGGGCAGAATGTGCTTATGATGTTGCTGCAGTGCTTAGAAGGATGATGTCTGGTGTTGTTGATGAAGGTGTGATGACTACTGCTGCTGATGGAGATGATGAGGCTGTTGATTCTGTGGTGATGGTTGTAGAGGTGTCCATGGGAGAGGCATGCGTTGCTTGAGGTGGAGATGGTAGACGCCGGAGTGACCCGGGGAGAGGCATGCGTTGCCTAAGGTGGAGATGGTTGAGGCCGGAGTAGGCCGGGGGTTTGTGGGAAGGAAGGAAGAAGGTCAGCGGCATGGAGTGTGGAGGAGAGAGGCTGAGGACACAGAGTTGATGGTTGAGGAGGCAATGGAGGAGAGAAGCTGAGGAGTGATGGTTGAGGCAGTAGGATCATACCATAATGTTTCTAAGACACGAGATGATGCTCGAGATGAAAAGAAGACCGAGAGAGAGCAAGGGATGTTGGAGCTCTCATGTATCTTAGGTGTTATGTTTGTGTTCATTAGTAGTAGCTGTAGTTTGTGTCATGATCTGTAGCAAGATGACCATGGTAGATTATCCATGATCATCTTGAGGGGGAGTGTTGGATCATGTCAAGCCCATGTAAGGCCCATAGTGGCCCATGTAACCGAAACCCTAATGTGGTGCTATATATATGTGTTGGGGGTTCTGAGAGGATAACCCCAGCCACCATTTCAGAAACTCTACACTTACTGATGCCCTTTCCTTTGATAATGGGAATTCTACAGCTCGCCGGCCTAAACTTTCTGATGTACCTTTGTATGTTCAAGTTTTATGTCCTTTTTTTGTTCCATACTCGTAAAATAGTCTCGGAGTAACGTTGTCTTGGAGTAGAATCATCGTTACTGTCTAGGGACCACATGTCATCTTCTGAAGCTGCTGTAATTTAAGTTTCGACCATTGATGATGCAACTTTTAATGAGAAAAAGGAAGAATAAGGGAATAAAATAGGCTGCATCTGTTTTTGCAAGCTATTATATTTACAAAACAGTTGTTTAATTGTCTTAACTGCATCAAACCTGAAAATTGGTAGCTTTATGGCTACAGAGAAAATTCAGAATTTTTTTTAGTTCATAGGTTGATGAATACTTTATCTTCTTGAGGATAGTTCTCTTTTTGGTAGGGAACGAGCATAATTTCATGTTTGTGAATTTAGCTATAGTATCTGAGACTTTTAAACAAGCATACTTACTTATAGTTCTGGTAATGATTCTGGAGTGAGCCCTGAAAACTAAATTACTGATTCGCTGATTTTATGACAGTTAATTTACGCAGGATATACCTGCAAGCAAGGATGGTTCTTTACACAGTGTATTAGCGACCCTGAACTACGGTACAATCTCCTTTTTTACATTAATATGGTGCCTATTACTAATATCTGGAAATCTGTGAATACCAGCAATCAAGTTTTATATTCAAACGTCTGCTCACTACTTTATGAAATGATCCAATAAGTATACAATGTGTTTTCGATACAAAGAGCAGTATGTTGAAAAGGTTACATCTGTGATTCAGTATCATGGTTTCGGAAACCTTAAGTAGCAAGTGCCACTACCAATTTTCCCCGTAAAAAAAATGCCACTACCAATTAGTATCCAATTACCAGCAGTAACTGATTGGGTGAGTGTACAGTTTAGACGCCCATATAGGCTGTCAGTTCCCACTTCCCACTGCTCTAATTTTGCGAAATTATTTTTTAGAATTTAATTTAATGTTGTTCACTTTCTTTGATTCCATTATGGTATGTCCAAGTGACCAAGTCAAACTCATTTGTAACTGAAATTTCTAAGCTAGAGTAGAGCAGTAAAGTACCTGGTTAACAATCTAAAAAAAAGTACCTGGTTAACCCCTAGTGTTCGAGATACGGGTTTCAGTTATCTGCAGTGATTAACACTGAGGCTAGAACAACACCAATGTAGATAGGCCTCTTATTCTATCTATTCTTTGTTATGTCAGGGGACTGACGAACATTATCCGTTTATCGATAAAGAAGATGGACAGTTCTGAGTGGGAGCACATCCCTGTACCATCAAGGCAAGTTGACTATTTCTTGCTATCCGTGGACCAATTTTGGTTGCGTATTTTGAATTGATCTCAGCACTATTTAGTTATTGGAAACATTGGGTCCATCGCACCAAACATAACATAAGTTACTCTTCTCTTTTTTTGCAAACATGATTGTGTGATGAATTGTTGTGGTATGTATGAGACTAGTATGGACACATATGTTTCGGCAAAACTAATATTAGTGTGTCAGGGTTAGCTATATATCACACTTAGCACAAATATTATAATGTAATTATTATTCGTAAAAATGTTGTGCTGCAGTGTAAGGGCTATTGTTGCGTTAAACCTTCACAACTATGCGAGTGGAAGGAACCCGTGGGGAAATTTGAAACCTGAATACTTGGAAAAGGTGAGATGATTAGATTAATGGGATTATATACTCCTATGTTTTTCCTACTTGCAAACATTTCTCCGCAAGGAAGTGGCTGGAGCACTGTCTATTCATTAAGAATAAGTTATGGATTTTTGGTATCTTCCCTTGTGTCAATAGAAAGGATTTGTGGAAGCCCAGTCAGATGATGGCCTTCTTGAAATATTTGGCTTGAAGCAAGGGTGGCATGCATCCCTGGTGATGGTTGAACTTATATCTGCTAAACACATTGCTCAGGTATTTGCGTACACAGACTAGTTCGAGTACTCATATGAAATGATGAATATGTATTGGAATAGCTGTTTAATACCTTTTTGTCGATCACTAATAGAAGAACATGGTTTTGTGGCCTGTAGTGCAGCTAAGTTGAAATCCACTGGCATATTATCATGGCGACGGGTTAATGCATCAAAACATAACATCAAAACTCGTGCTACACCAAGCTTTCATAATTCACTGAAAACCTGATGCTGTCAAAACAGAACATATTTACCCCCACAAAAAAGCAGAATATTAATGCCAAAAGAGTAAATACGGAAATAGAGTTTGATTCCAACTCCATTAACACTAAAATTATGTGATCACGGTAGTGTGTTACTCTTACTCTTACTCTGTAACTGTAAGCAAATGATACAAATAAAAAGGAAGATAAAAAAGAAATGCTCTGTAAAGCTGAAGCAAGAAACACACATCGGCACCACTATTGTAGTCTTGAATTCGTGTTATGATTGTTCCAAATGTGCCATTTCAGGCAGCAGCGATCCGGTTAGAGATCAAAGGTGGCGCATGGAGGGATGCATACATGCAAATGGATGGGGAGCCATGGAAGCAACCGCTGAGCGCCGAGTATTCGACGTTTGTTGATATCAAAAGAGTTCCTTACCGGTCACTGATCATCAACGGTGCAGATCGTTAGTGAGAGCCAAAGATTTTGAGCTTGGGCCTAGTTGGGCTTGGGCTTGCCAAAAACAAATTTCAGCTTCCAACGAGGAAGCTTGATGGATTGCGAGCTGAATCCTGATCATGCTTGCACAAAACTGTACCTGTTAATGGAGCTGGGGATATATAGATTTGCAAAACAACGACATCATATAGCCATGCCCATGTGCCTGGATCTGAGTTCAGGATTAACATCGAGTGTACTGCATGAAGTTGCTGTTGGGTATGTTCAGTAATTTCAGGGTGGTACACCGTACACTGGTACTAACGACCTTGTTGAGTGATATTACCGGATGTAAAAGAGAGGCGTGAGACAGAACTGCAATTCTTTCCTCCCAAATGTACAAAGGAAACCTCACAGAAAATATTCTATGGTTTTTTTACGGCCGTTCTCATTGACTTCGTCTAGCTCCTTTGGTGACTCCCACATGTTGCTCTACGTCCACTTGTATCTTTCACATACAGCTCTATGTGAGACTCCCCTAGTGGATTCCACAAGCCGCTATACGCTGACTCCACTGGCGGTGGTGGCCGCCTCTCTACGTCGACTCCATTTGCGGCTTCCACTCGTGGTTGTGACCGCTATATGTCGACTTCCTTGACAAGCTTCCTTACACTGATCTACATCGAATACCCAGCTATTCTTATAGGCTGCTCCACGTCAACTTACATGACTGATTTTATAGGCAATCGTGTCGCTCTATGTTTAGGGTTCCTGATGGTGCAGCGGCAACCACAAAACCCTAAACCCTATGTTAAATCCTATGACCATAAGCAGCGGCGACCACATTTTTCCTGGTGATGCTTCTACCTCAACCATTACGGTTGGTTTCTTGACCAAATTGGAGATTGCACGGCTTCAAAGTTCCTGGTGGTGCTTCTACCTCAACCATTACGGTTGGTTTCTTGACCAAATTAGAGATTGCACGGCTTCAAAGTCAACCACCAACTCGGATTTTTAGCAACTTCGAAGTCCACCAACTCAAATCTTTATAAAATTTAGCTTAATGGTCGGGCATAGCAATTCTCTTACACTGTGTTTGGATGTAGGAACTGGGGCCTGGAATTAGGGAATCTGGAATTGGACACCCATTTCCACCGTTTGGAGTGGTTACGGAATTTGGCCCGAGAATCGCCGAGCAATTCCCAGCGGCATCATAGTTTTAACCTTTTTTTCAATTCCAGATTATATGTTTGTTAATAAATTGTACAAGCTCTACAGAATTGATGACAATAGTGGTAATTGCGTAACAACTTTAAGAGATATCTTGATAGCAAACTGGTAAAGAGATGAACAGACCATCGCCGACTGAGATATTTACAAAAAATAAGCATAATAGTGAAGATTCTCCTAATTTTTAGAAAAAACGTGGTCGATAATCCAAGCCATTTATCCACACAATTGTTGTTCTACATGTTTGCATCTAAAGCAACCATGTTAATTTGTATCGGCAAGAACATTAAGTTACATGGCTTGACCTTTTTATAGGGAGAACTTCGAAATGACTCGATAGGGGAACTTCAGCTTAAATACTAGAATGAAGCTGATATGAACCCTCCATTACTCGCATAATCATCTCGTCATCACCTCACCTCAGTGGACTATCTTTTCTCTTCATCTGTGTATTTGCATCACCTCAATAGACAAAGTTTACCTCTTCATTGGCATCATGAGCTTCTCTTACCAGATAAAGTGTGACATCTTAGGTGTGATACCATCTGGTACTCATGAAAAAAAAAGATTGAAGCGTTTCAATTTTATGATAATTGTAGCTACTCTCAGTAAGGAGACAAATATTATACTAAAATGTCAATTAAGAAAATCAGCTTGATGGTTGCATGCTTCTTGGAGTGAACAGATCGCACCAGAGTTCATCAAATGAGTAATGCCATGTCATGATGCCTATCAACTGTGCTCCTTCATGAACATGCATGTCATGATATGAATCATCCTAACATTCATCAGCACTGAATTGCTAGCAAGCCAAAAGGTCAATTATACTATTACAGCACTCCAGATCATAATGTAATGCCATGAACACATGAAATGTTGCAACTGCAGTACTGCACATTGGAAAACTACATAACACTAAAAAATATTCATGACCAATGCCAAATGCACATCTAAGGAACCTTCAGAGTGACCTCAAACTACAATAGGTAATATAATGAAGTTGACAGTTGACACCACCAACAAAGACAATGGTGACAATGCAATGTCTAGCAGATGATGATGATGCCCAGAAACTCCACCCAATGAAGATGATGATCATGCCCCAGAAACTCCACCTAATGAAGATGCTGATGTCACAAGTGACGGGAACAGAACATTTAACATGCAGATGATAATTCAAGATGCCATGCTAAGGTTCAAGATACATCCCCATCAAGCAGGAGCTCCGTTCAGTGTGCCGACCATGCCACCGACTAAATCCTTCCTCCGCCCAAAGGGATTTTTCGAGAACGTTAAGAACATTAAGGACTCCAAGGTCATTATAAACCATATATAAACGAGCAAATGGAGGCATTATGCATAAAGCCAATGTGAAGCGATTATAGATCAACAAATGAATAAACTGAAATTAAGAGATCAGATTTAAATATGAAACCAAATTATAAACTAATTAAGGATATTGAATTCGCATTCCACCACGACCAGAACTAGGAATAACAGCACCCTGCAAAGTATGATGTACAACAGAAGCAGCATTCACATCCTACAAATGGCAGAAGTTAGAGACATGATTAGGAGACAGAAGTATTGGCATACTCATAAAATAATTATTGTCATCGCAGCTACTTACTTCGAATTCAATAAAGCAGACAGTGTTTCTGTCTTGACGCAACACTTTCATTTGCTTGAAACCAGGTTGCCTGTAATTGTTTTGAAGAAAAATTAGATATAGTTGCTGCAACAACTGGAACCAAAGTTGGCAGCAGCAATTGCACCAAATAGGCAAACTAATAGCCAGCTTCAATTGTTCTAGTGAAAGTGTTGATTCTTACAAACAGAAGAGGCCCCGCAATTCCTCTTCAACAACAGTTTCACCAAGATTTCCAATGAAGAGGGTATTGCAGGGAGGGTTATCTTTTGTGTTCTGCAAAAGCAAATTGAAAGGTTTGATTAACAATTTTATCTTCCCAAAACCTTGAAAGATATGTAAGAGTTCAGAACAAAGATAAACCCAGAGAAATGTTTAATTAAGGAACTGCATCACATTTCTCATATACCCATGTCCCATCTGGACTATTCATCAGGTATTTAACGATCCTGATTTTAATTTTATAAATTGCACTGGATTGGCATTTTCACCAGATACAATGACCAAATAAAGATAATCTAAGAGAAGTAGCATGTTGCGTTAACAGCACTAGTGTCTTTCATATAATTTCATTCAAAACTCAAGAGTTGTATCCATACAGTCATTCACCAAAAATAGATGAATTTGTATGTGACAAGAAGACCCTAATATACAGATCTATTGCCATCCATTAAACGGGTCACTTGAAGATACAAGAACATAGTAGCAATAGTGGTTTCCATTAAATCAACTTTGATAATGTACTTGGATGTAAATGATGTGACTATTGGAAATGTCTTTGAAGATTAATTTAAAATGTAAATCCATACGCTATTTGCAAATATTCATTTAATTTTTGGAAGTTCAAATCCCCCTACAAGTCTCGACCAATGCAACGGGTCCAGTACTAAAATCAAGTGGGTACAGGATATTCCTGAAAACTTAAACTATAAAAGCCTAATAAAAGCTTACAAGGGTACTCAAGTGAAGAACTGAAAAAAACAACTGTAATCAGTACAGGAAGAAAAATGGTTAGGTAATTGTAGACTCTACAACATATTACTAGGCTATTAAAGAATAGGATGAAAACAAGGTCATAATCCACGATAACTAAATATAACAACGCTTAATTTATGAAATAAATACAAATTGATCACCTGCACAGGAGCATATGCTGTTGGACCTGGCATGGGAGCAGGTGAAGCCATTGGTACCGGCGGCACAGGATAGCCAGCATAAGGATTATAAGGAGGCGGTGCTGCAATATAACTGAAGACACGCAAAACGAAGCATTATAGAATAGAAGACCATAAATGTGCAATTGGTTCAAGGAAAGAGCATCCAAGTTAAAAAAAATACCCTGCAGTTCCCCACATGGAAACAGTTGGTGGGGGTGGGTGAAATGGAGGAGGAGCATACGGAGAATGGGTGTAATCTCCGCCAGTTCGCAAGCGTTTGCTTTGGTCCATAGGATTTGCATCAGCTCCCACACCTAATATAGATATTAATTGTTTCAACATATGATGGCTATGCAAAATGCCGTATAAAAATAAAACAAGCAGTAGATGGTGCAAACACCAATTGAAGACACGGAATGAACTCAGATGATATCACATTTCTACGTAAGATTTTGTGAATGAGCATATCAATTTGATATAATACATTAAAGCTCCAATGAAAGGTCACTTAATCAGTTGACAGTGACATTAGGGAATATGGTTAAGAAAAGATGACACGGAACATAGCATACATAGAAAAAAATCTAGTCACTGACCAGCGGCCACAATTCTCCATTACTTCACATTTTGTCTAGGTTTAACAGATGATGAACAGGGTTACTGTCCAACATACAGAAGTAACAAACATTTCTTTACTGCCATCTTAACATGCCAACTAGTTGCTCCCACTCTACATTTAAACCACAGGAGCAACATACGGTACCTCAAATTCTAGGTAGTCTCCCGAAAAAAACAAGCTTATTGTCCATCTATAGATCGACATTATGCAACAGCAAGAAGAAATCATGGAAAAAAACGCACCTCTTTTGATGAATAGATTCTTCTTGGCCATCTCGATGTGCAGTGCCGAGTTGGCCTCCGCATCAAAGACTAGATCCTGCAGAGGGGAACCTCAGTCCACAGACAAATCCTTTACACGACATCGAGAAAAGGAATACATGAAAGACGAACCTGCAGAGCGGCCTTTGCGGCGATGGCGTGGTGTGCGTAGGAGAAGAGCGCGAACCCCATGGGCTGGTCGCCCTTGAAGTTGATCTGGGAGGCCTCGAAGCCCGGGAGCCAGCGAAGCAGGTTGTGCAGCTCCCGCTCCTTGACGTCGACGGGGAGCCCCGTGATGAAGATGGTGCGGACCTCGTCGGAGCCGGGGCGGGCGGTGGCGTCTGGTACGCCCGGCACAGGGGGAGGCGGCGGGACAGAGGGAGGTGCTGGCACCGCCGCCGCGGGCGGCCACTGTTGGTGAAACGGGTGGATGCCGGCACCAGCCATGGAGATGAGGTGAACCCTAACACGAGAGCGAGAGATTGGGTTCGGGAGCTCGGGACAGAGGAGAAGAGAAAGGTAGCAACGAAAATAGATACGTGTTGGGGTCGATGTATACAGTATTACAGTGTACAACAAATTGTATGTGGGGCCTTTTTTTTCCTGCACAGATGAAACATTGGTCAAACACATAGATATAAACTAGATTAACATAGATGAAACAAAAATAACCGAAGTTCAACATGTCAAATTAAACTAGATTAAACAAAGTTTAGTACACTAAATTCCTCTAAGCCGTAAAGCGCGTGGATAGGGAGCTATCTTGTTTGTTTTGCCGTTTTACTGCGGCTGACGGGTGGGTCTGGCTGCACATGTATGTTCGCATGACGTTCGCAGTTGTGTTGTTCGTTTCGTTGCTGGTAGTGGTAGGGCCTATCTGGGTTGCCCCGCGTCTCTCGCTTCCTCACCCGGTTTCCCTCACGTGCATAGCAGCGCTAGGGTTAGGGCATCTCCAGCCGTTCGGTCCCCCAGGCCAAAAAACGGCGCCTTTTTGGACGGCCTGGGGGAGCGCCGGCGCAATTCGACGCCCTGGGTTCGGCGTTTTCCCAGTCGCCGAACCCAGGACGCCCCCAGCCGGCCAATTTTCGACCAAGTTTTCAACATACAAATCAACACTTTCGGCCAAGTTTTGGCCAACTTTCGGCATACAAATAGTTCAACATACAAATCCACACACAAATAGTTCAACATATAAATCAATAGACAAATAGTTCAACAATGCAAGCAAATAGAACAAACTAGGCGTCGGCATGGCCATTGCGCCTCCACAGGTGCTCCACCAGATCATTCTGCAGCTGTGTATGCACCGTCGAGTCTCAAATCTCCTGACGCATAGTCATGAAGTTTGCCCATGTTGCCGGCACCTGGTGATCCACATCTGCAAGAGGACCCTGCCTGTAGTACTCAGTGTCAGCCACCGGCTCATCCCGCTCGCTCTCAATGATCATGTTGTGCAAGATCACACAACAGTTTATCACCTCAGACATCTTGGCCTTGGACCAAGTCAGAGCTGGGTACCGGACAACAGCGAATCGAGACTGCAGCGCACCAAATGCCCGCTCAACATCCTTCCCGCAAGCCTCCTGGCACTTGGAAAACCAAGCTTTCGCGCTTCCTGGCACAGGGTTGGAGATGCTCTTCACAAATGTTGACCACTTCGGGTAGATGCCATCTGCAAGGTAGTAGCTCTTTGTGTACTGGTGGCCATTGATCTCATAGTTCACTGGAGGGGCATGACCTTCAACAAGCTTGGCGAAGACATTCGAGCACTGCAACACATTGATGTCGTTGTGAGTTCCTGGCATACCAAAGAAGGAATGCCAAATCCATAGATCATGTGTAGCCACGGCCTCAAGAATCACACTGCACTCTCCTTTGTGGCCTTTGTACATCCCATGTCATTCAAATGGACAGTTCTTTCATGCCCAATGCATGCAGTCGATGCTTCCAAGCATCCCTGGGAAGCCTCTTGCTTCATTGGTGGCCAGGATCCGGGCAGTGTCATCCGCATTGGGCGATCGCAAGTACTTTGGCCCAAACACTGCCACCACTGCCCTGCAGTACCTGTTCAAGCTTTCAATGGCGCAAGACTCGGACATGCGCAGATAGTCATCCTGAGCGTCAGCGGGAGCACCATATGCAAGCAATCTCATCGCCACCGTGCACTTCTGAATTGAGGTAAACCCTACCATGCCGGTGCAATCCGTCTTCAGCTTGAAGTAGGTGTCGAACTCCCGGATGGCATGCATGATGTCGAGGAAGAGTTGCCGTTTCATCCTGAAACGGCGCCGGAACACAGCCTCGTCCTGCGTGGGGTTCTCGGCGAAGTAGTCGGAGTAGAGGATGCAGTAGCCTTCGTAGCGCTGCCTCGGCTTGCTCTTGCGGCGGCCGGGCTTTGAGCCACCATGCCGCGGCTTCACCTTGTCGAGCAGGCCGGCAAGGCAGGCGAGGACGAGCAGGTGCTCTTCATCGTCGATGTCGGCCTGGGCTTCCTCGTCGAGCAGTTCGGCGAGCAGCTCCTCGTCGTCGGAGTCCATGGCTCGGCCGGCCAAATCGCCGAACACCAAGTAGGCAAGGTGGAGGCGAGCCTTCCCCGAGGGCCTTCTTTGCGGCGAGACGACGGCGGGGGGAGGAGGGGCGGCCGGCGGCGGAGGATTGGGCGAGATGGCGGCTTCCTAGCTAGCTGTATGCGGCGGAGGTGGGGAGGGGCGGTACCGGCGGCGACATCGCAGCGACGCGAGAGATGGGGAAAGAACACGGCGTGGGGGTGGGATATGCGCTATCACGCCGACAGCGCTGGCCCACGCGCGCTTTTCTCCCCCCAAGCCGAACCCGGTGGGCTGGGTTTGGCCTAGGAACGCCGGGGCTAGTTTCCGCCGATCCGGCGCTTTTTGGGCTCCTGGGGGGCCGACTGGGCGAAAAAACGGCGCTCCCAGGCCAAAACGGCGCTAAAATCGGCCCTGGGGGGCGCTGGGGGGACGGCTGGAGATGCCCTTAGCATCGCCACGTTGTTTGGCCTCTGATGGTGTCATCCGCCTATCAATGGTGGTTACTATGGCGACACCGACTAGGGAGGGGCCAAGAAACCGTCGAAGAGGAAGTGGAGGTTCAAGATGTTAAAACCGACAAGATAGCCAAGAAACCAAGAGTGGTAAGAGGCAGGTTGTGGATCGTCACCGAGAATGATTTGTTGTGTGACGCTTGAAGGGTAATAAGCCAATACCTCATTACCGGCACACAACAAACTCATCGGGCATATTATCCACAAGGATTTCAAAGAAAGGAAGGAATATCCACCACACAACAAAGTGTATGTTGGTCGCAATGTGAATGTAATCGAATATTGGTAGGGCACCATACAAGGGCTTTGCAACAAGTTCATGGGTGCCATGATCAAACAATGGCAAGAGCCAAACCGACAAAGTGAGATGCTACAGACTTCTATTTACTTTGCATGCTCGTGAGATTGCTATAATTTGCCATGATCTCAAGTTCCTATTTTTAAAAACTTCTGCAAGAAGAAGGCCTTCAATTTGATGCATTGTTGGACTAAGATTCAATGTCAAAAGTGTAAAACACTTTGATTCTCTTTGATCGGACGAGCGGAGGAGGGGAGTGGTCTAGATGAAGAGTGGATGCCGGCGAACGGCCAATTGGGACAAAGAAAACTAAGGAGGAAAATACATCATCTCCGTCCATTTAATATTCGATTCCGTGTACATGAAGGAGGTCTCATCCTGCTCGACTCACAAAGTGAAGATGCACGAAGAGAAACAAGAAAGGTGGGACACCAACTTCGGCGTGCAATACCAAATGATCAAGGATATTCAAGAGGATAGGGAGCTAAAAATCAGGGCCGAGGAGCGCAAGATCTGTTGACCGACAAGAGCAACATGATCCCTAATCAAATAGCATATTGTCGAGAAAATAGAGCGCATCAAGGAGGAGAGGATAGCAAGGGACAAGTCGGCCGAAGAATGATTTTATGCATTTCCGACAATGTGTCGTGATGTTGGTGGCATTTTGTTGGCCGGACTTAGTGTTGGCTGAAACTTTTATTCGGTGCCTACTATGGTATGGCCGGACTATCATTATCAACAAAGTTATAGTCGGATTTTTTTGTTGACATAGAATATTTTATTGTAAATGTAAAAAAGAATGATCGAAAATGGACAGGGAAGGTCGTTTGGAGGGCGTTGGGTGCGCCCTGTTGTGCCGGACATTTGCCTGGCAACCCCCAAAACGGACACATTTTGGGGTGTGTCGGACAGACTTTCGGGGGTGCCGGTGAATATGCACTTAGAGCATCTCCAACAGCAGCGCTAAAAACGCCGCGCGCCCAAGAAACCGCCGATATAGCGCGCGCGCACCCGTTTCGGCGTCTCCAGCAGCCGCGCTAAAACTCCGCGCGCGGTAAAAAGGGGCCAGCGCGCTGGCCCGAGCGGTACTCCCTGCGCTGAATTTGGGGCGGCCGAGCCAGCGCGCGCTGCGAAAGGAAATTGCGCGCGAGATAGAACCACCACCCGGAAAATTCCCCACTACTCCTGCCGTCGCCCTTTCTTCGCCTAGCGCGCGGTGCCGCCGGCGGAATTCCGGCGATGGAAGGCGACTCGAGCGTTCCTCCGACCCCGCCCTACGTGCGCGACCCCTCTCCCGTCGGCGCCGCCGCAAACCCTAGCGCGAGCGTGACCAACCCCGCCGCCGGCGCCGCACCAAATCCTGGCGTGGGGCTCGCGCGCGGCCTTTTCACGGCGCCACGGCCGAACTCCGTCGGTGTCGTCGCGCAGCCGCCCGGTGCGCAGTGGCGGAACGTCATCCCCAAGCGCCCGATTGCGGCGGCGACGACGGCGGCGGCAGCAGCCAAGAAGAAGAAGGTGGGCGGCGCCGCTGCGGCGCCAGCGAACAAGGGGAAGGCGACGCCAGCGCCATTGGCCCCGCCTCCGCCACCGCCACCCGTAGCGCCGGCACCCGCGCCGGAGCCGTCGCTTTTTGCGCCGGAGGATGCAAATAAGGTGCTCGACGAAATGACCAGGAGGTACTTTTGTCCATCTTGCTTGACAATTCGCTTGATTCGTCCCCTTACTTGACTATCTTCAACTTATTTGTAGTTTGACTGATGTCGCATATTTCTCAACAATGAGAGTTGGCTCCAACACTTCACATTGGTCCCAAACCAATGAACTACATCATAACGATCATGAATTTGAAGAAGAAGTGGATGAGGATGGAGAGGGTTTGGTTGGTCCTCTGAAAGGAAGGTCGGTCAACTACACCGTGCAAGATGACATTTTGCTATGCGATACATACCTAAATGTGTCTTTGGATGCCTCCATCGCAACGGCCCAAACATTCAACGCATATTGGGATAGGATGAAGGACTACTATGACACGCATAATAAGAGTAGAATTGAGCGAAGCAATAGATCACTTCGCTCTCGGTGGTCATTGATAAACACCGATTGTCAAAAGTGGGCGGGGGCAATGGCGGCGATTGATGCCCTTAACCCAAGTGGCACAAATGACGTAGATAGGGTAAGTGTCTCATTTGTGTACCCACATCATTGCTCAATACTTGTTCTTTTCAATTATTTTGTGCTCTTACTTGTTCTTTTCAATGTGTAGCTCAATATTGCACAAAACTTGTTCCGTGGAGAAGATAAGAAGAACAAGAAAGGCAAGGTGAAGAAAGGGAAAGCATTTGTGTTGTCCCATTGCTATGAGAGGTTGAAGAATGAAGAGAAATGGAAGAAGCGTGATGTTCTAGAGGTGCCAAGTATTAAAGAAGCGTTGAACTTGGACGGAGATGAAGCATCAAGCGACGACGACAAGAGGAGGAGCCCGACCCTAACTCGGTGAACTATGCAAATCCAAGGAGACCAACGGGTGCAAGAATAGCAAAAGAGAGGAAGAAAGGAGGAGGAGGAGATGATGATCTCAAGCACGCCATGGATGAAATGGTGAAAGCACGAAGGGAGGCAATGGAGGAGAGGAAATTGGCGCAAGAGGCGAAGCAAAAGAAGAATAGCCTACACGCCGAGACCGAAGCAAGAAAGGTGGCGGCGGAGGAGAGGAGGTTGGCATTGGAGGAGAAGAAATTGGAAATGGCGGAGCAAGCTAGGATGATGGAGTGGGAGAAATACCTCTTCTTCATGGACACATCACACTTTGATGACAAGCAAAAGGAGTACCTCAACATACGCCGTGATGAACTATTGATGAAGAAAAGAATGACAAGCATGGGAGGCGTTGGTGGTACCATGGGAGGCTTTGGAGGTATAGGAACAAGCATGGAGGACATGGGAGGAAATGGAGGGATGGGAGTGATGAATGCACCTCCGATGGGCATGGGAGGCATGAGTTTTGGCTCTCTTTTGGGAGGCATGGGACCATATGGAGGGATGGGCGGCATGGGAGTACCTCCGATGGGCATGGGAGGACCTCCGATGGGCATGGGAGGCATGGGTGCATCTCCAAACATTTTTGGAGCATATGGTGGGATGGGCACCATGGGAGGAATGGGTGCACCGCCGGTTAACTTGGGTGCAACCATGGGTAGAGGCAATACTACCATGGTGTCTCCTATGCCTTCGGATGGTGCATGTGGAAATAGTGCAAGCACCGTCCGCGTCAATGATGAAGATGGGGTTGGACAAGGTGAAGAGAAGGAGGAGGAAGAAGAGGAGGAGGAGGAAGAAATTGGAGAGAAATAAACTTGTTGTATGCACTTTTGTATAAATTATGCACTTTGGTGAATTTGTGCTATGAATTTGCTATGTTGCTATGGAATTTGCTATGCCATTTTGCTATCTTGCTATGGCGCTGCTCGCGTGCGCTGCATTTTAGCGCGACTGCTGAACCGCGACAGCGCCGCGCTATATTATAGCGCGACTGCTAAAGCAAAACTGGCGACGCGCGCGAGAAATGGCAATTCTGGCGCCGCAAAAAAAATTTAGCGCGCCGGCGCCTAGCGCTGCTGCTGGAGATGCTCTTACGTCTCAACTTGGTATTGCTCTTACCGGTGGCGACTACAAGTTTTTTTCTTCTGGGAATCATGGGAGTTTTATTCAATCGTGATAGAGTTACAGTCTCCTAATACATGGGAGCTAAGAAAGTTGGGCCTGATGAAGCCAGTATGCACTGTTGCTTTCAGTGTAGCCATAATTAGCAAGACAGTCTGCAACCCTATTTTTTGAACGGGTGATTTTAACAGCAGGAACTCCCTATCCTCCATCGTTGTGTGTCGGACAGACTTCCGGAGGTGCCGGTGGATATGCCCTTACGTCTCAACTTGGTATTGCTCTTACCGGTGGCAACTAAGAGTGTTGAAATACTTCCTCCGGTCCACTATAAGGGTCGCGAGCAAACAACTAAACGTGCACAAGCTGGTAGCATAAGTAGCGACCGTTTTTTAGGATCGGAGGGAGTAGTATTTTCTGCAATGATTACAATGAAAAACAAGTTGAAAATAGTATGAGTGTATTGAGCGAGACGTGTTTTTTTTTAAATAAGGGAAGATGACATAGTTGAATCTTCCATGGAGATGTGACGGCGTAGAGTTGCCAAACGCTAGTGATGTAATTTCTTCTTTTGCTATATTTTATCATATGCAGTACTTTGTTAAAAAATGAACTATTTTTATCGGAATCACTTAGATTTGAAACATAACGTTTGAACTACACTGTTGTGAATTGATTGACTATTTATTTTATTCACTAGGCAACTTTTTATCCCACTGTGAAAAGAAATTTGGATTGTGCCCACACTAGTGTTTTCTCAAGTCCGCCACTAATTGTATCAGTCATGAAATGTGGGCCGCACCAGATTGTTATGCAATGATCATCTGCAACTAAGTGAGAAATAAGTCAAGAAACCTCTAAAGACACTTATATACAATCACCACTACTAACTAATAATTATACCTTAGCACAGTGGAGGATTTGGCATGAAGCACAGCCCTACCAGGACCAAAATGGAGCCAAATGTCGCATTGCCGCAATAGGAATGAGCTGATCGGATCAGATCTTTGAGACTACCTGGCATGCACGCACCTACCGAAGCTTAGGCCACTGCACTCGAGCCTCCACTGACTTCACTTCCAACTGCCAAGAGAGAAACCAGGATAAGAGCCCTGTCTGCACAGCATGCATGCGAGTGAGAGGTCTTTCTTTGCTTCCACCCTAAACAAGCATGTCTTGCCACTACCAACCAGCATTGCTGCCTCAACCAATAGCAATCCACTTTTGTCGTCTCATGAAGACCTTGTGTAACCCAATATCGTAGCTCAGTTATATGAAGGGGAAAAAACAAAGTGAAATTCGACGAAATTATTTGGGTTTGTGATACCAAGGTAACGTCCGATAGTGGTATTGTGTAGTTAAACAGAAAAAGAGAGAGAAGTTTGGTCTCTAGGTCCAGAAAATAATAGGGTGAATTCCACAATTACACTCTATTTGTGCATTTGTCATACCAAATAACTTTCTAAGAGAAAATTCTATCGTAATATCAAACTAACAATATTTGAACCCAATTTTACACTCATTTAAGTATGTTACATATTCTGTTACTCCCTCCGTTTCAAAATATAAGTCGCACCACCTACTTTCCACACACATGTATCTAGACATGTTTTAGTGCAAGGTTCACATGAATCTTGCACTAAAATATGTTTAGATACATGTGTGTGGAAAGTAGGTGGAAAAACTTATATTTTAAAATGGAGGGAGTACATAATACCAGGATGTTAGGTTGATTGGCGCAACAACGTAAAGCACGGAGGGCGTTATCAACAATTATGTCCAATCTTCTCTTCTTTATGCATTCATCCTCATTGTCCTCCTGATATTTTTAAATCTTGATTCTCACCAAACACCTTGTCCATGACATTTTTTCTTAAATGACGTGATGGGACAATTTTTTAGTAGATGGATGAGTGGTGTTACAAATGCAAAACTAAGGGGTAAACGGTGAAATGAAGTCAAGAACATATCGTGTCCTATTGAAAAGATGTCACTGAAAATGAATATGTAATGAAATAGATGAGTTCAAATTGTTATTACTATTTTCTTCCTCCAAGTGAACTGATGTTCAGTTAGGTGGGTGTACAAGCACTCCACTTAGATTCATGTCGATGATCAACTTGAATTTGAATAGTAATATTCCGTAAATCCACTTTGTCGCATAAGTGTAGATGCATCCAGTAATAAAAAATAATTTTCTAAATATTTTTAAAAAAGTTTTTTTTCAAATGTACATCAGGATTCTATTTTTGTATACGAATTGTCACGAAAAAAGACATTTTTGTGGCATGTGTAAAAACACAGTTTTCCGTGCTCCAAAATAACATTTCACGAGATATTCTTTTGTCTTTTTACACTAGTCACCAAAATATATATTTTCATACATTTGTGTGTGAATATAGAATATATATATGGGTGTACACACCGAATTCATTTTCAAAACTTTTTGATATTTTGAAATGCATTTTCCATAATGTGTACATCTAGACCTACGATATGCAAAACATCGTGGCCAAAATCTAGTTCCTCCACCAAGACATTCATACTTTTCTTCCCCGAAAATATTAAGTTAGACACAAAATAAACAGTGCCTAAGTATGCGGGAGTATAAATTTATGCTATGTCTGGCAATAAAGTGCAACGTTTATCGCTGAGGCATTAGTACATTCCGTTGAAATATTCTAACCGTGCAAAAAGCTTAGCCTGCACCAAAAATTTTAACTCCTTCCTTTTTCAGACTTCCCAACTTGTGTCAAGTTCAGTTCGTGAAGGCACACGTATCAACAAGCATGAACGCCGCAAGTGTAAACTTGGTAACGTGCGGATCACTGGTTCTGTACTGATGCAATGATAAGAGTTGTTGACGTAAACTCCTAAACAGCTACGTTTAACGGTTCTTCGAAACTGAAAAAACAGTTAACTGCACCAGAAACGTCAGATCAGTTTGGGTACCTAATACTGCAGGATCCAATCAGATTCAAGGGTGAACCAATCCTAGCTACTCCCAGCTCTACCCGTCTTTGTACCGGCACGCATCTTCAGCCCCAAGCAACCCTATTTTGTAAGCAAGCAATGCCACGGCAGTTGCTAAGAGCCGGTGCTGGTGCTGCCGCATGCCTCCATGGTGGTCGCCCACAGAGCATTCAGCTAGCTAATGGCCATCACTACCTCCAACTAACTAACCACCACCCTTTTCCACTACACTGCACTCATGTGCTTTTCACCATGTCACAGTGCGTCCTCCTACAAATCCCTGTCATTGTCGTGCATGTCGTCGTCGTCTTCGTCGCCGTCGCAGCCCAGCGAGAGGTGCCACTAGTAGTAGTGCTGGCTAGGATCGAGGTAGAGGAGGGCGGCATGGAGATGGACGCCATTGAGGAGTACAGCAGAGATGGAGGTCGGCACCAGCTGCTCCAAGGCTCCAGGATACTGGTCGGCGTGCCCAACAACTCCCGGGGTGCTCCGAGCTGCTGTCATGGGCGATCAGGGTCGTCGCCAAGCCCAAAGATTCGGTCGTTGCAGTTCATGTTCTTGGTAACTGTCTGGCAACTTTGTAGAGTTGTTGCTGCAGCCTCATGCATGGGTTCTCGTTCTTCTCTAGATGAATTACTCTTGTCGTTGGGGTGTTGTGGTTTTTCCCGGCAGGAAGGAGAGGGAGGAAGAACAGGCTGCAGAAGGCGAACGCGTTCGTGATCTACATGCTTGGGGAGTTTGTGGAGACATGCGAGGCTAAACAGGTGCAGATTGATCAAAGAACAAACCCAATTCACTTTTGCAATTGTTTGTTTTCTGCATATATTCACATGTTAGATTGCTAGGTTATTTTCTGATGATCCTCTCTCTGGTGTTCAGTTATTACATTTTTCTTCTGGTCAACACAATGTATCGGGAACTTGGAAGCAAAGTTTATGCTCATTAGTTTTAAGTTTGGTGCCGCAGTCTGTCAGCCTTGTCATGTCCCTTTTCAACTGTTTTTTTTTTGACGGGTCCCTTTTTAGACTAAAAGGCCATGATTAGGGCATCTCCAGCCGTCCCCCAGAGCCCTCCAGGAGGCCTTTTTAGCGCCGGCGGTAACGAAAATCCACCAGCCGGCCCCCCAGAAGTCGATTTAGCGCCGGTTTTAGCGCCGTTTCGCGCCGGCGAACCTAGCCCAGACCCAGCCTGCTGGGTTCGGCCTGGGGGGCAAAAGGCGTCCGCGGGCCAGGCTTGTCGGCGAGGGAAGGCGATTTCCCTCCATAATTTGGCCCTTCCCTCCATAATTTGGCCCTTCCCTCCATTTTTCCCTCCCATATATACCTCTTCCCCGCCCCGTTCCCGCCATTTGCACAGATCTGGCCGCCATGGCTCCTGCCCGATTCACAGGCCCCCGCGCCGTCGCCGTTCCCGCCTCCTCCGCCGCCTCCATGGTCGGCACCTCCATGATCGGCAAGAAGCCGCGGAAGCTGAGGGCGCCTAAGGAGAAGCCGCCGGGCATGAGCAACGCCGCCTGGATCGCCGAGGAGGCGCGGCTGAAACAAGAGAACCTCTAGCGCCGGACGAGGGAGAAGGCGCAGCGGCAGAGGGAGCTATCCGCGCACCTGGCGGCGGAGGCCGAGGCCCAGGCCGTCGACGAGGAAGAAGAGGTGGAGGAGCTAGAGGAGCCGCCAACTCCGGCTGCGTCTGCGGCGCCGCCGGCCAAACGCAGGGTCGCGGGCTTCTCTCCTCGTCCTCCTCCGCAGTTTGCCGGCTGGAGCCAGAACTCCCTCGCCTCGCCGTCGCCGTCGCCGCGCTGGATCGCGCCCCCCAGTACTCCCCCGGGTACGCCGACGCTGACCATGGTGGCTTCAACCCCAACACCACCTTCCCCCACCATAAGCCGATGATGTATGTCGGCTCCCCGGGCTACGCAACTTCGCCATCGCTGCGCCGTTCCCTCCCCTTCGCCGCGCAGTCCCTGTTGGGCCAAGACACCGGCCCCTTCATGGAGGAGATCATCACCACCGGCTCGGTGGCGGCGGCGGCGTGCCCGGGCTTCCTCTCGCAGGGCGGTGTGGAGTTCTTCTCGCAGGACACCCCGATAGACAACACGTACGACACCCCGACGGAGACGACCGAGACGAGCTCGGCCAGTCCAGCCGAGACACCGCTTGCCCAGCCTCCGTCCACGGCGCAGATCGACATGGACGCCGCCGACACTGCTGCGGCGGCCATCGACCTGGACGCCGCCGACACTGCTGTGCCGTCGCCGGCCTCTATCTGATCTGTGCATCAGCAGAACGCCGTATGTGGCCGTGGATCGCCCGACTGTGGCTTGATCGAGACTATTTGATCGCCCAACTGTGGCGTTTTTTGTAATATTGCCCAACTGTGGCTGCCGTGATCGCCGAACTCGGGCTATATTTTGGGGCGGAAAGAAGTCGTTTCAAATGATATGAACTGTGGCGTTTCCTGGGCCGCCGAACGGCTGGTGAGTTCGCCCCCCCAGGTTTTGGAGACGGCCGGCGCTAAGACAAAAAGGCGTCGGATCGAAACCTGGGGGGGCCGAACGGCTGGAGATGCCCTTACTACCGTGGTCTGACCGTCTGTGAGTTTATCTTGTTTTATTCTGACTCATGTGCTTATCGTCTTTAATGGTTCTAAATTGGGATTGTACTTTAATTTAAGCTTAGGTAGTACTTTTTTTTGAATCAAGCTGAAACAAAGGGGTATGTTTGTGCAGTGTTCTGACACTAATATGCATCCTCTGTCTTTTCTGCCTTCCCTTTCTTCCAGGTCAATTTGGAGGCTAAGGTGATATGCAGCTCAAGCATTCCAAGAGCCCTGACCCGGGAAGCCGAATTTACTGATGCAAAGTTTTTAATTGTTGGAAGATCAAAGAGTACATATCACAGGTAATCCTAATAAGCTTCTAAAAACAAACAGGCGCGGTACTTCTTTGTTCATAGTCAGATACTGAACTGAAGTGAACATTCGACAAGTCTATGTTCTTGTCACTTTGTAGTTTATGCATCTTTAAAGCAATGATAAATATGCTTTAATTCACCACAAGACTTGCAAAATAATTTCTGCTGCTACTGTTTCCTTCAACACTCAATGCTAATGTTCCAGGAATCACTTTGAGGTTGCAAACTACTGCTTCATGCATGCTCCAAGCAACTGCTCAGTCATTGCTGCTGGAAGGGAAGGCCTGGCAAAGAATAGCACTAGGTTGAAGTCCCGGTCTTTTGACGGTGAGAACATTTGGTACCGAGATACTGAATTCCCCGCAAACAACTGTGTTTCTTCATGTACTAACTCTGAACCATAAATTACAGACAGCAGCATGTCCTCAAGTTCAACATGGAGCAGAAGGTTTTCACCACTTCAAAAACTTCTTAGATCAAGCTCGACCCGTAAACAGGTTTTTCAATCCACGGGTGATGTTAACGATGAGGACAAGAGCTCGCCTAGGGCTGTACTGGATGGACCGGAGGAAGTGAAACACCTGCAAGTCACTGAAGAGTGCTACAGCACATGTAGCACTGAGGTGAGTCGGCGTAGCCACACCGGCATCTGGAGGCGATTGTCGGACATGAAGCTCTGGCTCCCATTCCTACGGTCTGTGGATGATGAAAACGCGAAAGGCAGCGATGTCTTTTCGACGTTTACGAAAGATCAGAAGCCTGCCTGGAAGTGTTACAGCTACCAGGAGATTTCATTAGCAACTGATGACTTCCACCCAGGTACTACATGGTTTCACTTTTTCTGGTGTTCTGTTTCGGAGTTTGAGGCACCAAATGACCCATACAATTTACAGAATGTACCGACATGCAAAATGCAGCCAGGGATTGATCTATAAAACTGTATCTGACTGACATTTCGTTCTTCAGATAGCATATGTGGAAGAGGAGGCTATGCAGAAGTATACAAGGGTATACTGTCTGATGGCCAATGCATAGCAGTTAAGAGGCTGGCCAAAGGCAAGCCCAGTGAGCAGAAGGAGAAGGAGTTCTTATCGGAGCTAGGGATCCAAGGGCATGTCTGCCACCCAAACACAGCTGACCTGCTTGGCTGCTGCGTTGAGAATGGACTGTACCTGGTCTTCGAGTTCTGCGCAAACGGGACGCTTGCATCTGCGCTGCACGGTTAGTAGTAGTATTTCAGAATTGAACTGATGATTTTGTAGTAACAATGTGACAAACAAAAGATCAAATTTTGCAGGGAAGAACGGGAAGGTCCTTGAGTGGCCTTTGAGGCAGAAGATTGCGGTAGGCGTTGCGAGGGGTTTGCAGTATCTGCACATGTTCTGCAGGCATCGGATCATCCACCGCGATATAAAGGCATCCAATATACTTATTGGTGATGACTTTGAACCTCAGGTGAGCCTATTTTTCGCCGTCCAACCAGAGGAACAAAACAGTTAGCCTAGTAGTATCACTTATGCAAAACAAAACATTTTGAATTCCATGATACTAAAATAAATTGGATCAATGTGATGTGATTTCATAAAATGGGTGTTTTCTATGAGACAGATTTCTGACTTTGGACTTGCAAAGTGGCTTCCCAAACAATGGACCCATCACTCTGTCGTACCCATAGAAGGCACATTTGGGTAAGGACCGGCACAGTGCCTTCCATCTGCATCAATAGAATTCTAATCACAAATCAACATTCGTAGTACAAAAACAAAATATCTCGCGTCAAGTGAAATCCTTTATAAGCTCTACCTGAAATGTGAGCAGGTATTTAGCACCAGAATACTTCATGCATGGCATCGTCGACGAAAAATCCGATATCTTTGCTTTTGGAGTTCTTCTCCTAGAGATTGTCACCGGAAGGCGGCCAATTGACTGCTCCAAGCAGAGCCTTCTTCAGTGGGTGAGCATTTCTAGACTGAACCCACTGAAACCAGTGAATTGCCAAAGAAAGTTCACATTATATGTTTGCGCTTGCTGTCTAGGCAAAGCCACTTCTGGAGGCGGGGCAAGCAACCGAACTTGCAGACCCGGACCTTGGCGACGACTACGACAGGGATCAGCTGAAGAGGATGGTCGCCGTGGCATCACGCTGCATTTTACGGCCCGCGATGTGGCGACCGTCGATGGCCGAGGTACCTATTCATCATCTCATAATAGCTGATATGATCTGACGGAAATACTAATTTACATCTTCTAAATTACTAAATGAAATGACCAAAAAATGGCATATTCGTAGGTGCTGCATTTCCTGTGTACTGATGAGTTACTGACGGAACCTGAGAAATGGAACATTCCGGAGGACGAAGTCGACGACATGGATGACTGCACATTATTTTCAGAATGTTGTTCCCCTTGATATATAGGCTCTTATTTATTTTAATGTCGATATGGCTTCTTATCGTGGTGTGGTCATGTGCTATGCTACTCCGGTATTTTGTATGTTTTTTCCTCTGGGTTTTGGTCTTTGCAGCCTTAGATGCTTGAGATGTATTCGGGTAATTTAGGAAGGGATTTTTGAAATGTATGAAATGCTGACAAAACTTTATCAGTTCAGGTAGAGTCTGGATGAGCATAGAAAGTTGCATTTTTCAAGTGTGAATCTGTTGATACCTGAAAACATATCATCATAAGAAATCACTGACAGGTGGAACTAAACTCTTGCTTAGATCCCCTCGTTACATCCCAGGTGGGGAGGCCACGGGGGAGACCTCCCAAGGCAGCTTCCAGGCCTCCTGCTTCGCGTAGAGCTCTCTCGGTCCTGGCAGGGGAGCCCCCTTCTCTCGCTACCCCACAGGCTGTGGGGTCGAGGGGGAGATCGCCTATAGCTTCGTCTCGGCCCTCGACCTCTAGTAGGGCTCGCTCGGTTCCCCGTAAGTGGACCACCCCCAGCGTGTCCAAATGAATACGCCCATCTGACTATTAGATTGGAACATGCGGGGGTTTGGTCAAGAGGGTCGCAGGAACCAGCTAAAGGAGTATATGAGGCAAGAGGATGTGGACATAGTTGGGATCCAGGAGACGATTCGCCAAGACTTCTCCATCCAGGAATTGGAGGGCCTTAGTAGACATAAGTTCGCTTGGCAGTGGCTTCCGGCCACGGGTCACTCGGGTGGTATTCTCCTTGGTGTGAAGGAGGATACCTTTGAGGTTGAGGACATGGACCGCGGGGAGATCTTTCTGAGCATGGTACTCTCCCATAGACGGACTGGCGTCCGATGGGAGGTCATTATCGTCTATGGACCCGCGGATCATTCGAGATCACCGCTCTTCCTTGCGGAGTTGAAAGCTAAGGTGGAGAGGTGCGACACGCCACTTGTCGTTGCGGGGATTTTAACCTCATTCGATCCCCAGATGACAAGAGTTCGGCGAACATAGACCTCCAGCGGATGAGGTTGTTCAATGACTGCATCGCGGATCTCGCCCTTAGAGAGATCACGCGAGTAGGCGCAAGATATATCTGGTCTAACAACCGGGTGGGCCCTGTCCGGAGTGTGCTGGATCGGGTCCTTGTATCGGTGGACTGGGAGGTCGCCTTCCCTCTATGCTCTCTCTGTGCTATCACTAGGATTGGGTCCGATCACGCGCCCCTTCTCCTGTATACAGGAGGCACCAATCCTCCATAGTTGAACCGCTTCCACTTTGAGAACTTTTGGCTTGGTCAACCTGGGTTTGTGGGAGCGGTACGACAAAAGTGGGCTATGGCTGCTGCAGCGCCGCCGCGTGCGTACAATGCGGTGGACATATGGCACCATTGTGCTATGATGGTGCGCCAATTTATGCGAGGCTGGGGGCGAACCTTGGGGACGAGCTCCGTAAGAGGAAAGCCTCGATCATTTGCGAGATCCAGGCGCTAGACCAAGCGTCGGACTTGGTTGGTCTCTCCGCTGAAGAATGGCTTCAGTGATATGCCCTTGAGAATTCCATTATGGAGATCTATAAGGGCGAGGAGATCTTCTGGCGGCAGCGGAGCCGCCAGAATTGGATCCTAAAAGGCGAGGCGAATACGGCATACTTCCATGCTATCGCCAATGGGCGACGGCGGAAGTGCTCTATTCCGTACCTTTGGGAGGGGGATCGTTTGTTGGAGGCGTGATGACGTGAAAGACACACGTTCGTTGGGAAAACCAAGAGGAAGGTATGATGAGTGCAGCAGCAAATTTTCCCTCAGTATGAAACCAAGATTTAATCAAACCAGTAGGAGATCAAGGAACCTCAAAAGGTTGTTGGTGGCTGAATATGGCAGGGCGCACTAACAGGGACTCAGCAGCAACGTGGAACCTTGACACAACACAAGCAAACTACTTTGCCCCAACTTAACAGTGAGGGTGTCAATCTCACTGGCTTGCTGAAAACAAAGGATTAGACGTATAGTGTGGAAAATGATATTTGTTTGCAGAGAATGTAAAAGAACAGTGTTTGCAGTAGATTGTATTATCAGTGTAAAAGAATGGACCGGGGTCCACAGTTCACTAGTGGTGTCTCTCCATAAAAGATAACTAACATGGTGGGTAAACAAATTACAGCTGGGCAATTGACAAAATAGAGAAGTGCATAACAATGCATGTACAAGTCATGAGGACTACTATGAGATTTACTTGGCCATTACAACATGGTACACATACAGCTATCCAGCATGTATCTGTGCCAAAATAATCCACCTTCAGGTTAGCATCCGCACCCCTTTCAGTATTAAGTTGCAAGCAACAGATTATTGTATTAAGTAAAGTGCATAATGTAAGCAACACAATTATCCTTAGACAAAGCATCGCTGTTTTACCCCTATTGGCAACAGTACATCCACAACCTTAGAGGTTGCTGCCACTCCCCCAGATTAAATGGAGACTGAACCCACTATCTAGCATAAATACTCCCTCTTGGAGTTATAGGCATCAACTTGGCCAAAGCATCTACTAGTAACAGAGAGCATGTAAGATCATAAATAACATATATGATAATTCAATAATCAATCTTGACATAGTACTCAATATTCATCGGATCCTAGCAAACACAACATGTAGCATTACAATAATATGATCTTGATCATGATAGGCAGCTCACAAGATCTAAACATGATGGCACAAGAGGAGAAGACAACCATCTAGCTACTGCTATGGACCCATAGTCCAAGGATGAACCACTCACGCATCACTCCGGAGGCAGGCATGGCGATGTAGAGCCCTCCGGTGATGATTCCCCTCTCCGGTAGGGTGCCGGGAAGAGCTTCAGAACCGTCCCGAGTTAGGGTTGATGGCGGCGGCGGCTCTGGAACTTTTCGTGGAATATGACTCGGTTGTCTAGGGTTTTCCCGAACAGAAGAATTTATATGCGAAGGGGCGACGTCGGTGGGCACCCGAGGGGCCCTCACCAAGTCACGGCGCGGCCAGAAGGGGGCCGCGCCGCCACGTGGTGAGGCCGCCTCGGTGCCCGTCTTTGTTTCTCCTTCGGACTCCGTGTACGTGACAGAAAAATAGGGCACTGGGCTTTTGTTTCGTCCAATTCCGATGATATTTTCAGAACAGCTTTTCTGGAATACAAAAACAACAGAAAACAGGAACTGGCACTATGGCATCTTGTTAATAGGTTAGTCCCAGAAAATGCATAAAAATATTATAAAGTGTAAATAAAACATGTAGCAATTGGTATAATATAAGCATGGAACATCAGAAATTATGAATACGTTGGAGACGTATCAAGCATCCCCAAGCTTAGTTCTACTCGTCCTCGAGTAGGTAAAACGATAACAACAAAATAATTTCTGAGGTGACATGCTACCACACAATCTTGAGCAAATAATATTGCAAGGCTAATGTTATGAATGAAGTGACTCAGGGCAATGATCTATACTTTGCTAACAGATAGATAAAGAGTAAACAACTAAATCATATAAGCAAAAACTTTTTATGAATAGTACTTTCAAGACAAGCGTCAAAAAGTTTTGCATAAGAGTTAACTCATAAATCAATAGATTCTAAGTAAAAGGCATTGAAGCAACACATAGGGAGATTTAAGTTTCAGCAATTGCTTTCAACTTTGAACATGTCTATCTCATGGATAATTGTCAACACAAAGAAATATAATAAGTGCAAAAAGCAAGCATATAAGAATTGTTGCACACAAAGTTGACACAAGTGTTTGCTTCTGAGATAGAAAGAAGTAGGAATACTGACTCAACATAAAAGTAAAAGAAGGGCCCTTCGCAGAGGGAAGCAGGGATTAAATCATGTGCTAGAGCTTTTTAAGTTTTTGAAATCATATAGAGAGCATAAAAGTAAGTTTTTGAGAGGTGTTTGTTGTTGTCAACGAATGGTAGTGGGCACTCTACCCCCCTTGTCAACCAGACTTTCAAGAGCGGCTCCCATGAAGAACGTTATTTCTACCCAAGGGCAGACCATCCCTCTTCTCTTTTGTTTACACATGCACATTTATAAATTTGTCGTGTCTCGAAGGACGGACACCGGGGATGACAGGCACCCCCTTTGTAGATTCGGTAGGGGCGCGAAGGAGGCTGGAAAACGTCTCCCGTGGAGGGATCGCCGGCAAGCTCTCAGTCTCTCTCGATCTCGACGCGTAGAGCAAACAAGCAAGGGACACAACGATCTACCCAGGTTCAGGCCGCCCGAAGGCTAACAGCCCTACTCCTGCATGTCTGGATAGATGGAGGAAACATGGTGTGGCTACAATGGTGTCTCCGGCGAGGTACCCGGCAGGGGTTTTGGCTAGAGGAAGAGGAAGGACAGATCCTTGCCCGGAGGAGATCACCTTCCCTCTCTTCCCTGCCCTAGCCTAGCTCTGTGGTGTTCTTGCTCTGCTAGCATCCGTGGGTGTCTTCTACCTTGGATTCGTCCTTCTCCTCGCCATGCCTTGGTCCTCCTTTTATAGACAAGGGGATGCCACAGAGATCATGCGAGGAGCGTGAGGGGGTCTTGGCGGGAAGAATCCCCTCTCTATGGTGGAGGAGGAGACGTGGCCTCTCCTCCTCCAAGTATCCTTCGCCCGTTTGGTGAGATCTCCACCCTTTGGCGGAAAGCGACGTGGGCAAAGGCTGGCACACCGCAGGTGGTGTCTCCGGCGCCTGGTCTTCTTGGACTGCTTGGTGGGGTCCGTCGGGTTGAAGTAGAGGCGAGCCCCCGAGTTCCATTGACTGAGCCACACCGAACGTTGCGATTTGTGCGGGTCTTGGACTCAGTCGTGCATCCAACGGTTGGGAAGCGCCGAAGTCGGCACGTCCCTCCGATCCCCGCGCCCGTCGGAGTAATGGGGCCGCGACGTGATGCGTGGGGTACTTCCTTAGAGCCCCATCCGAGGCTTAGTTGTCGTTACCGAATCATTCCACCAGAAATTCCCAGCTCTCCATCCTCTGCTTCATCCTCTGCTCTTGCGCCGCCGCTGCAATTCCGATGGCTCGCATCAAGCCCGTCGGGCGGAAGAAGCCGGAGGGCGCCACCGCGATCGTCCGGGGGCCGTCCTCCACCAAATCCAGGAGGAAGCGCCGGAGATCGGCGCGAACTACCAGCCAGGCGCTGCTTCGCCGGGAGCGGGCTCTGTTCCCAAGCAGATACGCTGATGGCGAGAAGATGCGAGAGGCCTCGCACTTCGGGGCAGTGGAATCTGTGGCGATGGGAGACTTCCCTGTCCGCGAGGCGACGAAGGTTTTCGCCCCCTCCGAAACATGGCCGCCCAACCAGATCCCAATCTTCTACACCTTCATGCTGATGGGAGTCGTGCCGCCCTTCTCCGACTTCCTCTTGGAGATCCTGAAGGCTTATGAGCTGAAGCTCCTGCACCTGTCACCGGGAGCCGTCCTGGATTTGGCGGTTTTCTCCCACTTCTACGAAGCGTTCGTAGGGGTGATGCCGTCTGTGGCCTTGTTTCACCACTTCCTCTATCCCCGCATCGTGAAAGATAGATGGCTGGGAGGCGGCGTCACGTTCTGCTTCCGCCCAAGAATCAAGTCGTCGTATCCTCTCATGAAGATCAAGTCCAGGTGGGAGGAATGGCAGACGCGGTGGTTCTTGATGGAGATCCCCGAGGCCCTCCCACAATGGGAGGAGCCGAAGGAAATCACAGGGAAGCTGGAGTCCTGGGGCTACCTCAGCAGTCAGGACGATGATTTCTCGGAGGTGGTGGAGTGCTTCCGGCTTCTTAGCGGCCAGGGGGTGATGGGTGCCGCCATCGCCGCTCATTTCCTTCACAACCGGATAGCCCCGCTGCAGAAGAGGCCACATCCGTCGTGGGAATTCCAGGGCCGCAGCGACCCATCCCGCCTGAGGAACGTGGACATGCCCGAGGGTTCCGTCTGGGACAACATAACCAAGTTATTCATCCTGGGTCTTCAGTTCGACCTTCCTGCCGGGGTCCTCCCTCTGTGCGAGGACCCGCAGAAGGCCACCATCTTGGACCAGATGCCGTCGTGCAACGCCCTTGGCCTCGAAGGTCAGGAAGACCACGGTCCCGTGCCTACGGCAAAGGGCCGCATGTCCAGGGCCCTTTCTGGCTCCGAAGAGGAAGGGGAACCCTTGGAGGCGCCGGAGGAGATGATCAGGGCGCCGAGCAGGGCGACGATGAGGAAGACGACGACGATGACGACGATGACGACGACGACGATGATGAAAACGATGACGATGACGCAGGGGACAATGAGCCTCCCCTGCTTCCAGCTTCTGGTTCCCCCGCGGTCCCTGACCCGGGGGCCACTATGACCTCAGCGCCCGTGCAACTGGTGGGTGATGTAGGCGATCCTTCGGACATGGAGGTCGACTTAGCTCCTTGGATGGAGAGCTCCTCTGACTCCCCGCCGCCGGTGTCCGTCCCGAGGGCGGCCCAGGGATCTTCCGGAGCATCGTACGACTTGCCCTCGCAATTGAGCAGCAAGCATTCACGGGAGTAAGATCTTGCCTAAACTCTGAAAGCTTCATGACTCCATTGTTTTCCACCTGACCCGGAACGAACGTGGATGATGGCCTCCAGGGACGATGCATCGTCCGGAGGAAGCAAAAGGCTCCGCGACTTTGCGGAGGATGATACCGCCTCGAGCATTCAGAGGGGCGGCAGAGGAATGCTGCCTCCTCCTTTAGCTGAAGTTGAAGGCCGCCGGGGGAGTGGAGTGGGGAGCGTTACTGCGACGTCTCCATCCCATCCCAAGAGGATGCCGGAGGCCCCAACCCGGAACCCGCATGCAAGTTCATACCTTTCGTAGCCAATTCTTCTCTGGGGCTTGATGTTCAAAACTCTTATACTGCTGCCTTGTCTCCAGATGCCTCTGCGGCGAACGCGGTCCCGACTGGTGGTCTTGATGCCGTTGAGCAGGTGGGGACCCCATCCCTCAACTCTTTTGATGGGCGGGAGGTGTCCAACAGCGCGTCGACGCGCGTTGCCGGGACACAGACCGTCCCCCAGTTTCTTGGTACTGAAGGCGCCGAGCTGCCCCTCCCGGGGGAATATAACTTGGATGCACCATCCCGGGCTCCCTTCTTCTTGGCTCAGAACTGACGGCGTACACTGACCTATCCTTGGACTCCAGCGCCAGCTCGGAGATAGCGGAGCTAGAAAAGATCAGGGAGAGCTTGGCTTCCGGAGGCCGGCAGGGGGACACCGCTTCCGGGCCCACTTCGAAGGTTACCATCAGCGGGGAGAATGCCATGGACGCCGTTCGTCGTGGGCTGGCTCAGATGGGCGAAGACATCCGTGCCCGTGAGGCCGCCGTCGAGAAGAAGATCGGAGAAGCGATGGACCAGATGAAAAGCGGAAAAGCCAAGCTGGATCGCATGTCCGGGAGCGCCCGCAAGCTGCTGCTGCACCTTCAGGGGAAAAAGGCCGAGAGAGCCATTGCAGAAAAGCAACAGAAAGAAGAGCTGGCGGCCAAAGAGCAACAACTGAACACTCGACAGTCAGCCTTGACTGGGATGATGACCATTATGGGCGTGCAGAAGCGCGAGCAGGAGCAAGAAAACGAGCGCTTGAAGGGGGTCATCGACAGCATCCAGGAGGAGCTCAAGCTGAAGAAGAAGGACCTCCATTACCGTGAGACCCAGCTGAAAGAAGCGGACCAGGCCATCACTAGCTTCAAGGAGATGCTCGCCCAAGAGCATGCCGATTCCCAGGCCCAACGGAAGAAGATTGAAGAGGACAGCCATAAGATATCCGCGCTGGAGGGCTCTCTGAAAGCACTGGAGCAAGAGATGTTGAAGACGAAGGAGAGCAACCAACAGCTGGCCAACTCCCGCGATCAAGCTTTAGGCGAGCTGTCAACTCTCTAGGGCTCGAGCAAGGAAGGCCTCACACTGCTCGTAGAGGCCTGCAACAGGCTTTCTTCTCGGGTGGCCCAGCTGTGCAAGAAACCTGCCCCCGCTGCACTTGTGCCTGATCGCCAGAGCTTGCCAACCATAGTTGGTCTCATCAAGGAGAAGGCCGAGGAAGTGAACAACACCAAGAACGATCTCGCCCTCCAGCTGGTGAACGACAAGCACCGGGTGAGCAAGCGGACTGCGGCCTTAGTGATGGCTGCATTCGCAGACGCCAACCCGTCAGCGACCATGCCTGACTGGGCCAGCGTGACTCCATCTTCGAAGTCCCGCCGAGAGATGGAGGCTCGGGCTGCCATGTTAGTGGGGAAAGACTATCCCCGCCTTCCTTCATCTGGAAAGCCATCCGCATGTCCTGCTGCCCAGAAACAATGAACTGTGCATTAGTCCCTTGTGTTACAATTTGAACTTTATTGTAACAGCCTAGAACTTAATGACTTTGCTACTTTGTCTCTACAAGTGTTGTTTACTTGTCTTAGCTTATTATTACTGTTCTCCACGTCCTTGAGTTACCCTCCGGGTTGCAAGCGTACTCATGAGGCCCCGACTGATCAGGAATGCTCTCACAAGCCCTGCAGATACCCGAGAGGCCGCTCACTCTGATGGCACGCACGTCCCCGGGTGGTACCAGGTCTTTCGCACCACTTTCTACCCCCGGGAGAGTCGATACCCCATGAGTGCTCGCACGACGGTCGAGCCTTGCCTTTTGCTAGCCGCTAGCATGCTTTGTACTAGTTTCACCCGCAGAAAGACATGATTCACATGAGATTAACGGGCTTTCAGGATAACTTATCTTTTATTCATGATAGAAGTTCTTGAGCGACAACTCGGTGCTTCAGGGTACATCTTGCAGCGACACGACTCTTTTCGGGTACATAACTTCACAGACCTCAGAGGATCTCACGGGGTGGGATGTCGGCGGCTTCCTCAGCCCGAGAGCATTGATCCGCGAGTACCCACAGCTCTTCCAGCGTCGTAACCCGCCGAGTGCACAGCTTCACACGCATCTTCACGCTGCGCATGTTCATGTGGAAGATGAGGATGATGCGATGCTCCTGGAGATCTCTGGCGGGTATCCTGTCCACGACTGCCCGGAACCTCCAGACAAAGCGGCGCAGCTTCTCTTCCTCCTTCTGTATCACACGGTATAGGTCAAAGATCGATGCCTGGAACGGGGTGCAGCAGGTCATGAGATGCTGACTGGTCTGGCCTTCCATGTCCTCTCGAGAGCGATGCCTGAGGTTGGAGCTTTGGCCAGCGTCCTCCTCAGGCTGCTCCATCGGCTGCTTGCCGTGGAGATCTTCGGGTTGCCTTTCTTCCGGGGACAACGGCTCGGGTTCGATGATGTTGATCTCGGGCTCGGCAACGCCAACCCCTACCTGACGCGCTAGATGTCGTGTCTCGAAGGACGGACACCGGGGATGACAGGCACCTCCTTTGTATATTCGGTAGGGGTGCGAAGGAGGCTGGAAAACGTCTCCCATGGAGGGATCGCCGACAAGCTCTCACTCTCTCTCGATCTCGACGCGTAGAGCAAACAAGCAAGGGACACAATGATCTACCCAGGTTCAGGCCGCCCGAAGGCTAACAGCCCTACTCCTGCATGTCTGGATAGATGGAGGAAACATGGTGTGGCTACAATGGTGTCTCCGGCGAGCTACCCGGTAGGTGTTTTGGCTAGAGGAAGAGGAAGGACAGATCCTTGCCCGGAGGAGATCACCTTCCCTCTCTTCCCTGCCCTAGCCTAGCTCTGTGGTGTTCTTGCTCTGCTAGCATCCGTGGGTGTCTTCTACCTTGGATTCATCCTTCTCCTCGCCATGCCTTTGTCCTCCTTTTATAGACAAGGGGATGCCACAGAGGTCATGCGAGGAGCGTGAGGGGGTCTTGGCGGGAAGAATCCACTCTCTATGCTGGAGGAGGAGACGTGGCCTCTCCTCCTCCAAGTATCCTTCGCCCGTTTGGTGAGATCTCCACCCTTTGGGGGAAAGCGACGTGGGCAAAGGCTGGCACACCGCATGTGGTGTCTCCTGCCCGCGCCTTGCTTCCCAAGTCTTCTGGGCTCTTCCACCATCTTCTGGAGGGTGGTAGAAACCCTATCTTCGGCTCGTACAAACTAGTACCCGAGAGGGAGCCCGGACCTGCTGGGGCCTCGCGCTCTCGGGGTCCTCCTCTGCTTCCGGGTGCGGGGGACCCGGGGGTCCTTAGCACCCGGTGGTCTTGGCTGGCGTGCGGGGTGCCCGCCAGGTCTTGCGTCATGTCTTGGTCATGTCCATCTTCGCGTCGGGCCCACAGGTGGTGGACCCACTTTGGCAGCACTAGGGGAACCCCATGTTCCACTGCTGCGACAAAATTGGTATGACACTCCTCCCAACCTTTGCTTACACAAGCCATGGCTAACCGAATCCTCGGGTGCCTTCCAACAATCACATACCATGGAGGAGTGCCTATTTAAATTGTTTAACACTTTGGAAATTGCTTATGATAAATCATGGCAAATCATGTGAAGAGAATTAAGCAGTTATAGTTGTAATTAATTGGGAATGGGCACCCCATTTGTCAGCTCTTTTTGTAAAATTATTGGATAAGCGGATGTATAAGCCACTAGTCCATTGGTGAAAGTTAGTCTGACAAGATTGATAGAGAAAAATCCACATAACTTCCTCATGAGCTATAAAACATTGACACAAATAGCTTTTGAATAGTTTAAAGGTAGCACATGAAGTATTTACTTGGAATGGCAGAAAATACCACATAATAGGTAGTTATGGCGGACACAAATGGCATGTGTTTTGGCTCAAGGTTTGGATGCACGAGAAGCATTCCCTCTCATTATAGAGTTTAGGCTAGCAAGGTTGTTTGAAGCAAACACAGGATATCAACTAGTACAACAAGACTTACATGAAAACATATTGCAAGCATTATAAGACTCTACACTGTCTTCCTTGTTACTCAAACACTTTTACCAGAAAATATCTAGACCTTAGAGATAGCAAACATGCAAACCAAATTTCAACAAGCTCTACGGTAGTTCTTCACTAATAGGTTTTTAACTACATGATGCAAGAGCTTAAACATGATCTACTTGAGAGCTCAAAACAATTTCAAAGCATCAAATTATCCAAGACAATGATCTACAAGAATAAGTATGTCTTTTCAATATACCATCTACCACATATAGCATTTTCTGTTTCCAACCAAACACCAATAAATTAATTTCAACACAAACTCTCCAAATAATTTAACAATGAAACAAGAGACTATTTCTCTATAAGAACTAACAGCTCTGAACAAGAGATGCATGAAAAACAAGAGCTAAAAGCATTGCAGTAGCTAGACAAGAATACTCAACAAATATAAGTGAAGAATACAAGTATTCAAATGAAAAAGCGGAGCGTGTCTCTCTCCCACACAAGAATGCTAGGATCTAATTTATTCAAAAAATGAAAATAACAAAGCAAAAATAAAAGCACACAGACGCTCGAAGTAAAGCACATAAGATGTGATAGAATTAAAATATAGTTTCACTAGAGATGACCTGATAAGTTGTTGATGAAGAAGGGGATGCCTTGGGCATCACCAAGCTTAGACGCTTGAGTCTTCTTGAAATATGCTTGGGTGACCCACGGGAGCATCCCCAAGCTTAGGCTTTTCACTCTTCTTGATCACATTATATCATTCTCCTCTCTTGATTCTTGAAAACTTCCTTCACACCAAACTCAGAGTAATTCTCATTAGAGGGTTAGTGCATAATCAAAAATTCACATGTTCTGCAAGGACACAATCATCACCAATACTTATGGAAATTAGCTACAACCACTGATGTTTTGTGGAGCAAAAAATCCACTCAAACACAGTAAAAGAGAGAATGCAAAATAAAAGGCAGAATCTGTCAAAAACAGAACAGTCTGTAAAGATGAATTTTTTCGAGCCACTTAAGTGGCTTAGATCAGAAAACTCAAAACTAATGAAAGTTGCGTACATATCTGAGGATCACGCATGAAGTTTTTCAGAATTCTTCAATGTTTCTGGAATTATAAAGCTCAAAACGGTGGACAGCAAAAATCTGTCGCTGCGCAGAAATCCAAATCTAGCATCAACTTTCTTCTAGAGACTTTACTTGGCACAACAATGCGATAAAATAAAGATACAAAGGAGTTGTTACAGAAGTAAGCAAGCTCCTTGACTCAAATAAAAGAAAAATTACAGAAATAAAACAATGGGTTGTCTCTCATAAGCGCTTTTCTTTAACGCCTTTCAGCTAGGCGCAGAAAGTGAAAATCAAGTGTTTCCAAGTGAAGAAGCATCAACAGAGTAATTTGTTCTAATAATAGAATCAAAATGTAGCTTCATTCTCTTTCTAGGGAAGTGTTCCATACCTTTCTTAAGTAGGAATTGGTACCTAATGTTTCCTTCCTTCATATCAATAATGGCACCAACAGTTATAAGAAAAGGTCTTCCCAAAACAATAGGACAAGATGCATTGCATTCAATATCCAAAACAACAAAATCAACGGGGACAAGGTTATTGTTAACCATAATGTGAACATTATCAACTCTCCCCAAAGGTTTCTACATAGCATTATCAGCAAAATAAACATCCAAATAACAGTGTTCCAAAGGTGGCAAATCAAGCATATCATAAAGTTTCCTAGACATAACAGAGATGCTAGCACCAAGATCACATAAAGCATTACAATAAAAATCATTCACCTTCATCTTAATGATGGGCTCCCAACCATCTTCTAACTTCCAAGGGATAGAAGCTTCATGTTTTAATTTCTCTTCCCTAACTTGCATGAGAGCATTTGTAATATGTTTTGTAAAAGCCATATTTATAGCACTAGCATTAGGATTTCTAGCTAGATTTTGCAAGAACATAATTATTTCAGAAATATTACAATCATCAAAATCAAAATCATTATGATCAAGGGTAATGGAACCATTGTCTCCCATATTTCGAAGAATTTCAGCACTTTTATCAGGAACAGTTTCAGTGGTTTTAGGCAACTTTAAACGCTTTGCAGAAGTAGTGGAAACATTGCCAACACCAATTATGTTACCATTGATAGTAGGAGGTTTACTAACATGTGAAACTTCAGCATTACTAGTGGTGGTAATAGTACAAACTCTAGCTATACTATTCTCTTTATCAATTTTATCTTCTCTTTCCCACCTAACATGCAATTCAGCCAACATCCTAATATTGTTGTCAATTTTAACTTGGATAGCATTGACAGTAGCAAAAGTATTGTTATCAATAGTTTCAGGTTTGGCTGCCATTTTATTAATTAAAGAAGCTTGTGCTTCAGACATGGATGAAATACATGTTTTAGCAGTAGAAATCTTAGTTTGCAACCCAGAAATTTCCCTATTTAGATTTTCAAGTTGATATCCTATATTTTTCAACATAACAGATTGTTCATTCATAGTTTTAGTAAACAATTGGTTTTGCTCATATTGTGATTGCATAAAGTTCTTAGTAGCCCTTTTAATTTCTAGCATCATTTCCTCACTAGCATGACTGCTCACTAGGCAATACAGATCTACCATAAGAATTAACATAACCATCTATTATATAATTAAAACACAGGACAATGAATGGCTTAGATTAAGTAACCAAAAGTGAACGGTTTAGATTTAAAGCTCTGTTAACCGAACTAAAATCCCGTGCGCTAGGAAATATTGATTACGAGTTAGAGATTTGCATGGACACGTGAGATAATATACCTTTCCGGCACAAAGGTCGATACTAGAAGGAATATTTGATATAGATCGTGCCGTACGCAAATCGAATCAAGATAAACGCACGTGAGACAAGCATAGTCGAAGTCGATTGGGAAGATACAGAATCGAGAGGGGCGATTTTCTCCGGCCGGCGTTGGCTTCCGAAAAAACTCAAGGTGCATATCGCGGCCACGCGGACGAATGTTGTCGAGCAGCTGCAGTAACGACGGTCAGGACTCTGTTACAGTAAACTGGATTTGTTCCTGCGTGTACAATACATTAATGATTGGGAAGACGTGTTGCCAGATTTGGTTGGCCAGAAGAGGAGAAGATGACGCTCGACACAGTACTATCATGTACTTACGGGAGTGGCGTTCACAGCTGCGATCAGGTATGTTTATTTGTTTTTCTGTTTGCAGGAAATCAAAGGCGACATCAACAGGAGGCAATCGACATGCCAGGGATTTCACATGTCGCCGGTGATCAAGACGACGACATAGAAATATTTTAATCCGGGGCTCTGTTCCATCAGCAAATCAATGGATCAGGCATATCCATATACAGATTTGTCGATTCGATCGTTCATCTTAAGGATCCAATTGATGGTGGCTCTCCGCCGACTTCATGCATGGACGGTGAGGACGCGGTAGAGAAGCATGACAAATACACCTGCGAGGAGTATAAGCTGATCTCCATGCGCACCATGCGGTACATCCGTGATCCGTCCAACCTCCGGGTAGTCTCTCCCTCTCTTGGTGCATGCTCCGAGCAGGGATAGACAAATTAGCAGTTCGTTGCTTCTGTGTTGCACGCGACAGATGAAAATATTTTTTTTTCTCTAAGTATACAAATGTATACGCAAGTAAACGAGCTTGGCAATACTTTTGAACGAAACTTTTTTTGCAGATATAAAACAGAGGAAAGCATAATTTTAAGCCGGATCCCTTAGACTTGAGTTAAATATGTTACCCCAACTATGAATTTACAATTTAGATCAGAAAACTTTACAGTTAGACAAACGGACATTTACTTCACCTGGATGTTTTGCATTACAGGCAACACAAGATGAGGAAACAAACCAACTTTTCATTCAATCAGATACAAACCGATATGAAAACTATATAGATCAACCAAAAACTAATTCTTAAAATTATGTGAAATTTACTGACACCTGTACATGCATGCCAGGCAGCCCATGCAATTTGCAGGAAAAGAACGAAGTGGCTAAAAGGAAGAAGAGTATATGATGGCAACGCAAGATGAAGAAACATGTTTGAAAATTGTCTCATATATTTGATAGTAACTATTAATAGATTAGAAAATTTTAAAAAATCTCAGCATGTATATATTGGTTATAATTACTATCTAACTTTAACACAAATTGTTTATGCAAAATATTAGAGATAGGTAAATAGAACAATACATGTAGGATTACAACATAAGGAGCTTGGTCAAAAAAATTCTAAGTTAACACGATATCTACGATTGGCTCATGGACTTATTCAAGCTGTTGTATTTATCGTGAATTGGGATAATCACCATACGACTAAAAACACTATAAAATAATTCAGTAAACAGTCAATTTATCAATAAACAATTACCAATCCACACAATTGACCGAAGAGAACCATCACCAACATGTGCTTTCATTGTAAAATGCAAGATCATCACTCTTTACGAAGGGAATAATGACGTGAAAGATATAACCACAAGGTTTATCCTGATCTGGTCATATTCTAAGAGGACTAACTTCTAAAACTAATATATGATTTGTTCTTGCGTTGAACTATGCCAAATATTCAGGAAAAAAAATGATCGTTGCATTTTGGTTCAATGGTATTTTATACAATTCCAGAATAACTGATTATATACATAAAACCATAGATAAGAACTACATAGCAAAACTAGCCACGTAAATGCGCGGGTCACTCAGCTAGTTGCCACTATTAGAAAGATAAGGCTTATAATTGTTATTACCAAAATTATTCCTATAAGCATTGTTGTTGAAATTATTGTTTTTAATGAAGTTCACATCAACATGCTCTTCTTGGGCAACCAATGAAGCCAAGGGAACATTATTTGGATCAACATGAGATTTACCATTCACAATCATAGACATAATAACATCAATCTTATCACTCAAGGAAGAGGTTTCTTCAACAAAATTTACCTTCTTACCTTGGGGAGTCCTCTCGGTGTGCCATTCAGAATAATTAATCATCATATCATCAAGAAGCTTTGTTGCAGCACCCAAAGTGATGGACATAAAGGTACCTCCAACAGCTGAATCAAGAAGGTTCCTTGAAGAAAAATTCAGCCATGCATAAAAGGTTTGGATGATCATCCAAGCAGTCAGTCCATGGGTGGGACAATTTTTTACCAATGATTTCATTCTCTCCCATGCTTGGGCAACATGTTCATTATCAAATTGTTTGAAATTCATAATGCTACTTCTCAAGGATATAATCTTAGCAGGAGGATAATATTTTTCAATGAAAGCATCTTTGCATTTAGTCCATGAATCAATACTATTTCTAGGCAAAGATAGAAACCATTCTTTAGATCTTCCTCTCAAAGAGAAAGGAAATAATTTCAGTTTAATAATATCCCCATCTATATCCTTATACTTTTGCATCTCACAAAGTTCAACAAAATTATTAAGGTGAGCAGCAGCATCATCAGTACTAACACCAGAAAATTGCTCTTTCATAACAAGATTTAACAGAGCAGGTTTAATTTCATAAAAGTCTGCTTTAGAAGCAGGTGGAGCAATAGGAGTGCATATGAAATCATTATTATTTGTGCTAGTGAAGTCACACAACTTGGTGTTCTCAGGAGTACTCATTTTAGCAAAATTAAAACAAAACCGAAATATAAAAATAAATGTAAGTAACTAATTTGTTTTGTTTTTGATAAAAAGAAGCAAACAAGACAAAATAAAAATAAACTAAGCAAGACAATAACAAAGTAAAGAGATTGGAAGTGAGAGACTCCCCTTGCAGAAGGCTTGACCTCCCTGGCAACGGTGCCAGAAAAAGTGCTTGATGACGTGAAAGACACACGTTCGTTGGGAACCCCAAGAGGAAGGTATGATGAGTGCAGCAGCAAGTTTTCCTTCAGTATGAAACCAAGGTTTAATCGAACCAGTAGGAGATCAAGGAACCTCTGAAGGTTGTTGGTGGCTGAATATGGCAGGGCGCACTACCAGGGACTCAGCAGCAACGTGGAACCTGCACACAACACAACCAAAATACTTTGCCCCAACTTAATAGTGAGGGTGTCAATCTCACTGGCTTGCTGAAAACAAAGGATTAGACGTATAGTGTGGAAAATGATGTTTGTTTACAGAGAATGTAAAAGAACAATGTTTGCAGTAGATTGTATTATCAGTGTAAAAGAATGGACCGGGGTCCACAGTTCACTAGTGGTGTCTCTCCATAAAAGATAACTAACATGGTGGGTAAACAAATTACAGCTGGGCAATTGACAAAATAGAGAAATGCATAACAATGCATGTACAAGTCATGAGGACTACTATGAGATTTACTTGGGCATTACAACATGGTACACATACCGCTATCCAGCATGCATCTGTGCCTAAATAATCCACCTTCAGGTTAGCATCCGCACCCCTTTCAGTATTAAGTTGCAAGCAACAGATTATTGCATTAAGTAAAGTGCATAATATAAGCAACACAATTATCCTTAGACAAAGCATCGATGTTTTACCCCTAGTGGCAACAGAACATCCACAACCTTAGAGGTTGCTGTCACTCCCCCAGATTAAATGGAGACTGAACCCACTATCTAGCATAAATACTCCCTCTTGGAGTTACAAGCATCAACTTGGCCGAAGCATCTACTGGTAACGAAGAGCATGCAAGATCATTAATAACATATATAATAATTCAATAATCAATCTTGACATAGTACTCAATATTCATCAGATCCTAGCAAACGCAACATGTAGCATTACAATAATATGATCTTGATCATTATAGGCAGCTCACAAGATCTAAACATGATGGCACAAGAGGAGAAGACAACCATCTAGCTACTGCTATGGACCCATAGTCCAAGGATGAACTACTCACGCATTACTCCGGAGGCAGGCATGGCGATGTAGAGCCCTCCGGTGATGATTCCCCTCTATGGCAGGGTGCCGGGAAGAGCTTCAGAACCCTCCCGGGTTAGGGTTGATGGCGGCGGCGGCTCTGAAACTTTTCGTGGAATATGACTCGGGTGTCTAGGGTTTCCCCGAACAGAAGAATTTATATGCGAAGGGGCGGCGTCGGTGGGCACCCGAGGGGCCCTCACCACGTCACGGCGTGACCAGAAGGGGGCCGCGCGCCCACGTGGTGAGGCCGCCTCGGTGCCCGTCTTCGTTTCTCCTTCGGACTCCGTGTACGTGACAGAAAAATAGGGCACTGGGCTTTTGTTTCGTCCAATTCCGAGGATATTTCCAGAACAGCTTTTCTGGAATACAAAAACAGCAGAAAACAAGAACTTATCTTGTTAATAGGTTAGTCCCAGAAAATGCATAAAAATGCTATAAAGTGTAAATAAAACATGTAGCAATTGGTATAATATAAGCATGGAACATCAGAAATTATGAATACGTTGGAGACGTATCAAGGCGCCAACAGACCTATCCACCCACATTTACTCCTTTTATAAGAAGCTCTTAACGGCGGGACCCCGGTCGGGGGTCACCTTATCAGTAGACCTATGGCCAGATAGGGCTAGGGTCTCTGATAGGGAGAATGAGGATTTAACCCTCCCATTCTTGCTGGAAGAGGTTGCTAGGGAAATTATGGAGATGAAGACCAACTCGGCCCCTGGGCCAGATGGTCTTCCGGTTATCTTCTTCCAAAAGTTCTGGGAGAATTTAAAGGCGGTGATTATGGCGATGTTCCAAGAATTTTATATTGGAACATTGGTCATATATCGCCTTAACTTTGGCGTGGTTACCCTGATCCCCAAGGTAGTGGGGGCCATGGATATCCGCCAATTTAGACCAATTACGGTGTTAAACGTCATACATAGGATCTTCTTTAAGGTGTGTGCTAATAGGCTTGCACCGATTATGGAGCGCCTTACACACCCTTACCAGTTCGCCTTCCTGAAAGGCCGGTTCATACATGATGGGATTCTGGCTCTTCATGAGATTATCCATGAGGTGAAGTTTCAGCGCCAAAAGGGCGTGTTTCTAAAGCTAGATTTCCAGAAAGCTTCTTACCGCCTGGACTGAGCCTTTCTCCGTGTGGCTCTACAACGGAGAGGGTTTGATGATCGTATGATCAGTTGGCTTATGCAGATTGTTATGAGTGGCAACACTGCCATTAATATAAATGGGGGAAGTGGGTCCCTATTTTAGGTCAACCTGCGGGTTAGACAGGGAGATCCCATATCTCCTCTGCTCTTTAACGCTGCAGTCGACACCCTGGCGGAGGTCTTGGAGAGAGCTAAGACCGCCGGCCACATCTCTGGTGTGGTAGGACATCTTGTCCCAAGGGGTGGTCTCACGCATCTTCAATATGCGGACGATACCATGATCATGGCGGAAGGGTCGGAACTTGACATCATTAACCTAAAGTTCCTTCTCCTTTGTTTTGAGGCCATGTCGGGCCTCAAAATTAACTTCGATAAGAGTGAAGTCGTGATCATTGGATACTCCGAGGAGGAGGAGCAGCGGATGGCGGATAACCTTAACTGTAGGCTGACCTCATTCCTAGTTACCTATTTGGGGATGTTGGTCAGGGACACGAGGATCCTAGCCAAGGATTTTGATCCGCTAGTAGAGCGGGTCAAATCGAGGGCTGAGCCTTGGCAAGGGAGGTTTACCTCCAAGGGAAGCAAAACGGTCCTCATCGTCTCTTGCATCTCTAGCCTCCCCATGTTTATGATGGGGTTGTATATTTTGCTAGAAGGGACTCACGGGAACTTGGGGGCATAGGCATCTTGGCATCGCGCCGTATGAATGAGGCGTTAATACTGAGATGGGTGTGTCGTATTCTTTGAGGAGGGCATGTGGCTGCAGTTGGTTAAAGCCAAGTACTTGAGAGGTTGCCCTTATGGCATGTGAGCGTAAGGATGGTCCCGGTTTTGGAGATCTATCCAGGCCATCAAGCATGAGATTCGGCTGGGGGTTTCCTTTTCCGTAGGCGACGGAAGAGGAACCCTCTTTCTGGCTAGATCCATGGCTTGATGGGCGCCCTATCAGGCGAGAGTTTTCCCAACTCTTTGACATCTGCGCAGACCCAATGCTACTAGTTGCCAGCTGATGACCCACAAGTATAGGGGGTGTATCAGTACTTTCGATAAATAAGAGTGTCGAACCCAACGAGGAGCAGAAGGTGTTGACAAGCAGTTTTGGTTAAGAATTCACTGTAAATACTACCAGACAAGTTTTTAGGGATTTTTGATATAGTAGATAAATAAAGTACAAGTAAATAAAAGACAGTAATAATAATTGCAGCAAGTGGCCCAATCCTTTCTAGAGCAAAGGACAAGCCGGTAGGTTTACTTATGATGACCAAATGTTCTTGAGGACACACGGAATTTACGTCAAGTGCTTTCGCTTCATATAGCTGATTAATCTTTATTGTTTTGATAAGTGTTGTGTGGGTGAACCTATGCTAATGCACCGCCCTTCCTAGGACTAATACATACTTGTGATTATACCCCTTGCAAGCATCCGCAAATACAAGAAAGTAATTAAGATAAATCTAACCACAGCCTTAAACTCTGAGATCCTGCTATCCCTCATGCATCGATATACCAACGGGGGTTTAGGTTTCTGTCACTCCGGCAACCCCACAATTAATATTCGAATACACAATGCATTCCCCTAGGCCCATAAAGGTGAAGTATCATGTAGTCGACGTTCACATGACACCACTAGAAGAATAGCACCACAACTTAAATATCAAACCATTAAATATTACTCAACATAATTCACTACTAACATCAAGACTTCTCCCATGTCCTCAAGAACTAAACGAATACTCACAAGACATCATATGGATCATGATCAGAGGTGATATAATGATGAATAACAATCTGGACATAAACCTTAATTCAACGGTTTCACTCAATAGCATCAACCACAAGGAGTAATTAACACCGGGAAAGTTTCCCCTATGAACTAGACAAGATTCAACCCTAGATGTTACATCAGAACGGAGTGGAGCGGCGGAGATGATGGTGTCGGCGGTGGAGATGATGATGATAATCCCAATGAAGTTCAGCTCGATGACGGTGACGATGGCGATGATTTCCCCCTCCGGGAAGGAATTTCCCTGGCATATTTCTCCCTGCCGGAGAGCTTTTCTCTCTCTGTTTTTTCCGCTCGTGGAGGCGGCGGAATATTTCCTCGACGACTCCCCGAGTCTTAGGGTTTCCTGGGGATGATGTACGTGAAGGGGCACCGGCAGAGGTGGGCCTGGGCCTCCTCACCCCGTGGTGGCGGCAGCAAGGGGGCCGCGACACGGCATGGTGAGGGCCCATGGTGGCCCACCTTGGCCTCCCCTTTTGGCTGCCTCCGGCATCTGACAAAATAGGGCTTCTGGATATTTTCTGTTAATTGTTGATCTTCAAAATATGGGTTTGATGGTCCTTTTTCAGCAGAATCCTGACTCCGGTGGTTAATTCTCCAATAATCATCAAACATGCAAAATAGGTAAAATAACATAAGTATCATCTCTAAATATGAAATATATCAATGAATAACAGTAAATTATGATATAAAATAGTGATGCAAAATGGACGTATCAACTCCCCCAAGCTTAGACCTCGCTTGTCCCAAGCGAAAACTGAACTCAGTAAACAAGACCACAGGTTTATGGAGTGAAGTGTCGATAAACAAAATACGGACAAGAAGCATCATTATTAATACACAAGTCATCTTAGACAGCAACTTCCTTCATATAACTTAACTTGAAACAAGTAAAGGGAGTCACAATAAGGTGCATAGAGAAAATCATAATTGGTGATGGCAAACTTTGTTCTTGGTCAGAGAACAATTAACAGATTGTACTTATCTTTCGAGCAGAGTCTTTATATTAGAGCTTATATTGCAGAACTTACATGCTCAATCATAAAGTCTCCTTACAGTCATTGATAACTTTCAAAGTTATATTCATTCAGATAAAAGCTTTGTGCTAAACAAGGAAACTAAAAGACATGATTGAAATATCAACATATAGATGGTTGAATCACAACAACTCAAATGCTTGCTTGAGATAGAGGGAATAGGTTTACTGACTCAACATGAAAGTAAAAGATAGGCCCTTCGCAGAGGGAAGCAGGGATTAAATCATGTGCTAGAGCTTTTAAGTTTTGAAATCATATAGAGAGTATAAAAATAAGTTTTTAGCTATGTATGTCGTTGTCAACGAATGGTAGTGGGTGAAAACAATATTTCCATGTCATCCAGACTTTCAAGAGCGGCTCCCATGAAGGACGTTATTTCTACCCAAGGGTAGATCATCCCTCTTCTCTTTTGTTTACACATGCACATTATATTGGTATGACACTCCTCCCAACCTTTGCTTACACAAGCCATGGCTAACCGAATCCTCGGGTGCCTTCCAACAATCACATACCATGGAGGAGTGCCTATTTAAATTGTTTAACATTTTGAAATTGCTTCTGATAAATCATGGCAAAACATGTGAAGAGAATTAAGCAGTTATAGTTGTAATTAATTGGGACTGGGCACCCCATTTGCCAGCTCTTTTTGCAAAGTTATTGGATAAGCGGATGTATATGCCACTAGTCCATTGGTGAAAGTCTGTCTGACAAGTTAAATAGAGAATAACCCACATACTTCCTCATGAGCTAGTAAACAGTGACACAAATGAGGGTAATAGTTTTTGAATAGTTAAAGGTAGCACATGAAGTATTTACTTGGAGTGGCAGGAAATACCACATAATAGGTAGTTATGGTGGACACAAATGGCAATGGTTTGGCTCAAGGTTTGGATGTATGAGAAGCATTCCCTCTCAATACAGGTTTTTGGCTAGCAAGGTTGTGTAGCAAGCATAAGAGTTGAGGGATACAAACAAATATACATGTAGTAAAAACAATCATGCAATCTTCCTTGGAAGCACAAATAATTTTAACTTGAGAATACTAAGCTTATGAGCCAACAAGAAAGAAAGATCATGGAATAATATATCTACATGCACTTCCCTCTCTCTACTTAAGCCTCAAAGTATTGTGCTACTGACCAATGCTAAGTTTGCCAAAACCAAAAAGATTTACTTGATGCTCCCAAAGTGATACCAATACTAATAACAAGATCATCCATATGACAAAATTTGCAAACTAAAATAAAGTATGCAGAAAGTAAATGATAAAACTTCTCATTAATATTCCATAACGGCAACTCACACCAAGGGATACATAGATAACCAACTAAAAGAGAGATACTTCCACACTGCAAACCATCCTATAAGATAACTTCCCTACTCATGATATGACTCTATTGAAAGGTAAAAGGTAAAGATAATGGTGTGATACCGCGGCACTCCCCCAAGCTTGGAACAAGCCAAGGGGATGCCAATACCAATGATGAATTACTCCTTCGGCGGTGATGGTGGGACGACCTGGAGCGGGGTCAGGAAACGCTCCAGCATTCGGCGAAGCCTGATGTTCTCATCTTGGAGTATTTCCACCTCCATCTTCAGGACTCGATACTGATCACAGAACTCATCAGTAACTCGAAGGGCTTCAGTTACCGCCGGGAAAGAGCTAAAATCTGGAACAGGTGGTGCTGCTCCCTGCAGTTATGAGAAAAAGCACGTTGAGTGTTAACCGATCCCACAAAGGTGGGCTTGCTAGCCTTTGATCCTGCAGCTGGCTGTCCCCTTTTGGCTGATGACATCTTCTTCACTTCCTCCTTGACGCTCTCATCCATGTCCTTGCCCTCGCCGTGACTCTTTCCTCTTCCGCCCATCCAACGAAAGTTCCCTGATCAAGGTCTCGGAGGAGCTCACGTTGACGACGCAGCACGTAATCTTCTGAGGATGAACCCTGGGACGACATCTGGACAGAAACAGCTCGAAACAAAACACGACGAAAAGCGATATACGACCTCGGGGGATCCGGGGATTATATAGCAAAAAGTTTCGCAACAAAAGGAAGGTACAGGAGGAAACCTGGTCGGAGACGGGCTCCGAGGCGCCCTCACCATATGGCGGCGCGCCAGGGTGGGCCCGCGCCACGGCGTGGTGAGGTGCCCTCGGGCACCGTTTCCTACCCGTTTGTCTCGTAATTTTCCATATTTAATAAAAATGACAAAAATAACTTTGGAAAGTTAAACGCGAACTTTTTCTTACCAAACTGTTACCTATTCGAAAACAGACTCTGCAGTCCTGAATTTGCTTTCAATAAAACTTCCGGAGTCACCACTTGAATATATCAACATCTTCATTATAAGAATCTCCAGAAATATAATGTTTGAGTCTTTGCCATTCACCACTTGTGTAGAGTTATCTTTGAGTGAAGCAATCTTTATTGCACCTGAACGATACACCTCCACAATAACAAAAGGTCCTTCCCATTTTGAGAGTAATTTTCCTGCAAAAAATCTGAGACGAGACCTATACAATAGAACTTTCTCACCAACATTAAACTCTCTTTAAGAATTCTCCTATCATGCCATTTCTTAACTTTTCTTTAAAAAGTCTAGCATTTTCATAAGCCTCACTTCTCCATTCATCTAAAGAACTCAAGTCAAGCAACCTTTTTACCAGCAAGTTTAAAGTCTCTATTAAGTTCTCTCACTGCCCAATAAGCTTTGTGTTCTAATTCTAAGGCAAGTGACAAGCTTTACCATAAACCATTTTATAAGGAGACATACCCATGGGTTTTTATAAGCAGTTCTATAAGCCCATAAAGCATCATTTAACTTACTAGCCCAATTTTTCTAGATTTATTAACAGTCTTTTGCAAGATAGATTTAATCTCTCTATTTGATAATTCTACTTGCCACTAGTTTGGGGATGATAAGCTGAAGCAATTCTATGATTAACACCATATTTAGCAAGGGTCTTTCTAAAACCACCATGAATAAAATGAGAACCTCCATCAGTCATAAGATATCTAGGCACACCAAACCTAGGAAAAATAACATCTTGAAGCATTTTTAAAGAGGTCTCACCATCAGCACTTTTTGTAGGTATAGCTTCTACCCATTTAGTAACATAATCAACAGCAACAAGTATATGAGTATTACCTTCTGAAGGAGGAAAAGGACCCATAAAGTCGAATCCCCAACAGTCAAATGGTTCAATAACAAGAGAATAATTCATAGGCATTTCATTGCGTCTAGAGATATTACCAACTCTTTGACATTCATCACAAGATAAAATAAACTTTCTTGCATCTTTAAAGAGTAGGCCAATAAAAACCTGATTGTAGAACCTTTTGTGCGGTTCTATCTCCAGCATGATGTCCTCCATAAGCACTACCATGGCATTTTCTCAATATCTCGTTGTTCATGTTCTGGAACACATCTTCGCATAATACCATCACTCCTTCTTTATATAAGTGTGGGTCATCCCAAAAATAATGCCTCAAGTCATAAAAGAATTTCCTTCTTTGCTGAGCTGAAAAGGTTGGAGGCAAGTACTTGGAAACAATAAAGTTAGCATAATCAGCATACCAAGGACTATCTCGCGAACTTACCCTTATTGCAGCCAACTGTTCATTTGGAAAACTATCATTAACAGGAATAGGATCATAAGCAATGTTTTCCAATCTAGACAAATTATCAGCAACAGGATTTTCAGCACCTTTCCTATCTACAATATGCAAATCAAACTCTTGCAAAAGAAGCACCCATCTAATAAGCCTAGGCTTAGCATCTTTCTTTTCCATAAGGTACCTAATAGCAGCATGATCAGTATGAATAGTGACTTTCGAATCAACAATATAAGGTCTAAATTTGTCACAAGCAAAACTACAGCTAGGAATTCTTTTTCAGTAGTTGCATAATTCTTTTGAGCAGAATCAAGAGTCTTACTAGCATAATGAATAACATTCAACTTCTTATCTATCGCTGTCCAAGAACAGCACCAACAGCAAAATCACTAGCATCACACATAATTTCAAAAGGTAAGTCCAATCAGGTGGTTGAACAACAGGAGCAGTAATTAAAGCCTTCTTTAGAGTTTCAAAAGCTTCCTTACAATCATCATCAAAAACAAAGGTACATCTTTTTGGAGAAGATTAGTAAGAGGCTTTGAAATTTTAGAGAAATCTTTAATAAACCTCTATAGAAACCAGCATGACCAAGAATACTACGAATACCTTTGACATCTTGGGCAAGGCATTTTCTCAATTGCCTCAACTTTAGCTCGATCAACTTCAATGCCTCTTTCAGAAATTTTATGTCCAAGAACAATTCCTTCATTGACCATAAAGTGGCATTTCTCCCAATTAAGAACAAGATTAGTTTCTCACATCTCTGCAAAACTTTATCAAGATTGTGCAAGCAATTATCAAAAGAAGTTCCATAGACGGAGAAATCGTCCATGAAGACTTCCACAATTTCCTCACAAAAACCATGAAAAATAGCAGACATGCATCTTTGAAAAGTAGCAGGAGCATTACACAAACCAAAAGGCATACGTCTATAAGCATAAGTTCCATAAGGACAAGTAAAAGTGGTTTTCTCTTGATCTTGCTTTCTCACAGCAATTTGAGAAAACCCAGAATAACCATCAAGGAAAAAAAATGAGTTTTCTTAGACAACTCTCTAACATTTGATCAATAAAAGGTAAAGGATAATGATCTTCTTAGTAACTTTGTTAACCTTTCTAAAATCAATGCACATTCTATAACCAACTACTACTCTTTGAGGAATAAGTTCATCATTTTCATTAGGCACAACAGTAATTCCTCCTTTCTTAGGAACACAATGCACAGACTTACCCATCTACTATCAGCAATAGGATAAATAATACCAGCTTCAAGAAGTTTCAATACCTCATTTCTTACCACTTCCTTCATCTTGGGTATTAAACGACGTTGATGTTCAACAACTGGCTTTGCATCAGGTTCCATATTAATAGCATGTTGACAAATAGCAGGGGAGATCCCTTTAAATCATCAAGAGTATAGCCATAGCTCCACGGTGTTTCTTCAACACTTCCAATAACCTTTCCTCTTCTCTACCTGAAAGTTTAGAACTAATAATAACAGGATATGTTTTCTTATCATCAATATAGCATATTTAAGATTATCAGGTAAAGGTTTTAAATCGAAAACAGGATCCTCCTTGGTGGTGGCGTGGTACCCAAATCTTCCACCGGTAAATTATGTTTAAGTATTGGTTGACGAAGGAATATTTCGTCAAGCTCATTCCTTTCTTCCATAAAGACCTCACTTTCGTGGTCCTCCATGTGTTGCTGCAAAGCATTGTTAGGAGCAAGAGCAATAGAGGCAAGCTGAGCAACTTTAAAATCTTCATTAGGCAATTCGGTTTCATAAGGAGCTTTGCAAATTTAGAGAAATTGAACTCATAAGATTCACCAGCAAATTTAGTAAAGATTTTCTCTTTCTTACAATCTATAACAGCACCACAAGTATTCAGAAAAGGTCTACCAAAAATGATAGGACAAGTTTACTAGCAGCTGAACCAAGTACTAGAAAATCAGCAGGATATTTAGTCTTACCACATAAAACTTCCACATCTCTAACAATACCAATTGGAGAGATAGTTTCTCTATTAGCAAGCTGAATAACCACATCAATTTCTTCAAGTTCACAAGAACCAATTTCATGCATGATTTCCCTGTAAAGCTCATAAGGAATAGCACTTGAACTTGCACCAATATCACATAAACCATAATAGCAATGATCACCTATCCTAACAGAAAGCACAGGAACACTAGTTTTCCTAGAGCTTTTAGGATGTGAAACAATATTAGAAGCATCTTCACAAAAGATAATGTGCCATCTTCTATATTTTCAGTGACAAGGTCCTTTAATTGCTACAGCAGGTTCAACAGTTATTTGTTCATCAGGTTCTATAGCTTTCTTTGTACTTTTGTTAACAACACTAGCTATAATAGAATGTTCCTTTATTTTAGCAGGAAAAGGAACTTTTTCAATATAAGGTTCAGGAATAATGTGATCAACAGTATTAACTTCAATACTTCTAGTCATAGGAGAAACAGTTTATCTTTATAAGGTTCATGATATTCTTAAAACCCTCCTTAGGCATACCGAAATAGAGGCAAAAGCTTTATAGTAATTTGCAACAACTTGAGAGTCAAGGCCATAAACAGTACTAATATGAAAATCATCAGTATTCATGAAAGTTTTAATACATTCGAAATCATATTTATACCTGACTCTCTACCTTTGTCGTTCTCCCATCCTTCAGTGTTCTCCTGAATCCGATCAAGAAGGTCCCATTTAAACTCTTCTTTATTACGAGTGAATGATCCAGAACAAGCAGTATCCAATAAGTTTTATCCTGAAAGGAAAGCCTTGCATAGAAGTTATCAACAACGACATTACCAGGAAGCTCATGAATGGGGCATTTGAGCATTAATGACTTCAATCTCCCCCACGCTTGGGCAATACTCTCTCCATCATGAGGCCAAAAATTATATATGAGGTTCCGGTCTTGTGAATCTCACTTGGAGGATAGAATTTAGAATAAAAGAGAGGTACAATTTCCTCCCAACCAAGAGAACGCCCATTCTTCAGCAGTTTATACCATTGCAGCTCTACCAGACAGCGATATAGAGAATATTTCTTCTTAACTTCTCCATTGAAATACCTGCACACTTGAATAACTCGCATAATTCATGTAAAAATAACAAATGATCACCAGGATGGACAGTTCCATCCCCTTCATAGCGGTTATTCGTAACACGTTCAACAATTTTCATAGGTATTTTGAATGGGATTACCTGCACATGGCGCCTCCTCTACTACCTTAGCAGTGGTAGTGTTTTCCCAAATAGGAATTCAAGAGAAGATCTCTCCATGATGAAATAAAAACAGCACGTACAGTAAAGTTTCCTTACCAATTCCACTTACCAATAGCGCTTCACTCCCCGGCAACGGCGCCAGAAAATAGTCTTGATGACCCACAAGTATAGGGGGTGTATCGTAGTACTTTCGATAAATAAGAGTGTCGAACCCAACGAGGAGCAGAAGGTGTTGACAAGCAGTTTTGAAGGAATTCACTGTAAATACTAGCAGACAAGTTTTTAGGATTTTTGATATAGCAGATAAATAAAGTACAAGTAAATAAAAGCAGTAATAATAATTGCAGCGAGTGGCCCAATCCTTTCTACAGCAAAGGACAAGCCGGTAGGTTTACTTATGATGACCAAACGTTCTTGAGGACACACGGGAATTCGTCAAGTGCTTTCGCTTCATATAGTTGATTAATCTTCATTGTTTTGATAAGTGTTGTGTGGGTGAACCTATGCTAATGCACCGCCCTTCCTAGGACTAATACATACTTGTGATTATACCCCTTGCAAGCATCCGCAAATACAAGAAAGTAATTAAGATAAATCTAACCACAGCCTTAAACTCTGAGATCCTGCTATCCCTCATGCATCGATATACCAACGGGGGTTTAGGTTTCTGTCACTCCGGCAACCCCACAATTAAACGAATACACAATGCATTCCCCTAGGCCCATAAAGGTGAAGTATCATGTAGTCGACGTTCACATGACACCACTAGAAGAATAACACCACAACTTAAATATCAAACCATTAAATATTACTCAACATAATTCACTACTAACATCAAGACTTCTCCCATGTCCTCAAGAACTAAACGAACTACTCACAAGACATCATATGGAACATGATCAGAGGTGATATAATGATGAATAACAATCTGGACATAAACCTTAATTCAACGGTTTCACTCAATAGCATCAACCACAAGGAGTAATTAACACCGGGAAAGTTTCCCCTATGAATAGACAAGATTCAACCCTAGATGTTACAGCGGAACGGAGTGGAGCGCGGAGATGATGGTGTCGGCGGTGGAGATGATGATGATGATGATGATCCCAATGAAGTCCAGCTCGATGACGGTGACGATGGCGATGATTTCCCCCTCCGGGAAGGAATTTCCCCAGCAGATTTCTCCCTGCCGGAGAGCTTTTCTCTCTCTGGTTTTTCCGCCTCGTGGAGGCGGCGGAATATTTCCTCGACGACTCCCCAGTCTTAGGGTTTCCTGGGATGATGTACACGAAGGGGCACCGGCAGAGGTGGGCCTGGGCCTCCTCACCACGTGGCGGCGCGGCAGCAAGGGGGCCGCGCCACGACATGGTGAGGGCCCATGGTGGCCCACCTTGGCCTCCCCTTTTGGCTGCCTCCGGCATCTGACAAAATAGGACTTCTGGATATTTTCTGTTAATTGTTGATCTTCAGAAATATGGCGTATTGACGGTCCTTTTTCCAGCAGAATCCTGACTCCGGTGGTTAATTCTCCAATAATCATCAAACATGCAAAATAGGTAAAATAACATAAGTATCATCTCTAAATATGAAATATATCAATGAATAACAGTAAATTATGATATAAAATAGTGATGCAAAATGGACGTATCACCAGCGCTGCCCCCCATGGTAGATGGGAGGTGGTCTTCAGGTGTACTTTTGGTCCTGCTGAGGTACAGTCTTGGGAGATGCTCCTGGCTAGGCTCCCGCAGAACCTCTCGGCCTCATCGAACAAAGTCTCATGGACTTTGGCCCCTTCGGTCTGCTTTTCGGTAGGCTCCGCGTATAGGGCCCTATTTAGAGGGCCCGTCCTTTCTTGGACCTCCCCGCTGTGGAAGGCCCCGTTGCCTTTGAAGATTAAAATCTTCATACGGCAACTTCTTAGAGTCTGCCTCCCCTCGGGTGTGGAGGTGGTGAAGCGGTTTGGGCCAGACGATGGCACCTGCCCCTTGTGTGCGGTCCCGGAAACGGGAGTACACATTCTTTTCTCATGTCCTGCGGCTCACTTCCTGTGGAGCTTTGTTTCTGAGGCTCTGGGGCCTGACTGGCAGGCCCGAGACCTTGGCGAGTTTCTGGAAGTGCAGGTGAACCGTACTGGTAAGAGGAGGCGCCTCTTCTGTTTAGTGTTCGTTGCGATGACCTGGACTTTATGGACTATTCGTAATAAGATGGTTATCGAGCGTGTCTTCTTAAGACGTGCCTTTGACTCTGTGTTTAAATTCTTGACATTGTTGCAGCAGTGGCACACGTTATGTAGACGGCGGGACAGGACGCGGCTAGACATGACGATCGAGAAACTCCTGGTGGCGGCACGTCATCTTCATGCACCGTCTAGTCGCTGAACTCTACTCCTCTTGGAGTTGTATCGTTTATTCTCGTGTTTGGGTCTGTTTGTGCTGTGGCCCAGCAGACTATGTGTTTTTTTCGTACTTGTTGGATGACTTGTTGTATAACTTGTGGGCGGTTGCTTTATTTATAAAGATGGGCGAAAGCCTGTTTCGTGGTAGATTAAGTAAGGTAACCTTCACTCCTTCAGTGTATCAACATGTAAACAAACATCCCATAAACATATGAGAGGGAGAATGTTCCTAGAATAATTCTGCATCATCAAGACACCATCCGTCAAACTCAAAACAGATATACTCTTTATTACCACACAACTATGTTAACAACCAATGATCAAGTCACATCTCCATCGAATTTAAAAAAAACAGAGTCTCGTCATGGCTAGCTATCGGTTTTGTTATCTTAGCATAGGAAATTAAAACCTGAAAACTACATGTGAACTACTGATCAAGCTATATTAAAGTAAACACATCCCCTCTTTAATTTTGTTATCGAACGACATTATTTCCGAGGGGGGGGGGGGGGGGTGGGGTGGGGGAGGGATATGGGATTTAGACGTTTCAAAATATGATTTTGTGTGCATGGATACATGTTTGTATGCTGTACATATCTGTAAATTTTCACAGAAAATATATCGAGAATTTTGGGCTACATAAAAAATAGCCATTGATCGGGAGCCGGAATTTACTTTCTGGTGAGGTGCGTTCTTGGGAAGAGTCTTACGAAAACATCACCGACCCTTGTCTTTCCCCTCCCGACCCAACCCTAGCCCCTCTGGTCGCCGCCGCGGGCGACCGGGGGCTCCCTGCGCCGCCAGCTCTCCTCTCCCTCTACCCCTCCTCCTCCGCCTCGCCGCCGCCGGGGGGCGCTGCCGGGAAAAGCCCGGGCAGCGTCGGCGGCGGCGGGGCAGTCTTTCTCCCTTGCACAGCGGCGGCGGCGCGGTTCGCGGCGGCTAGGTGGGGGCGCGGCTCTCGGCGTGGGGAGCAGCGGCGTGGCGGCGAGCTCCGGTTGGCGGCGGCGTGGAGGCTACGTGGTCAGGCGCGCACGGACGGCGGCGACGCTTAACGGCGGCGGCGCGGGCTCGTGCGGGGCAGCAGCCTCGTGCTGGTGGCCGGCCATCAAGGCCACGGGTGGGCGCTCGCGTCGGCCGTGGCGGCGGCGGCTCAACGGCGATGAATGTTGGGGACAGCACGGCGGCAGAGGTAGGTGGAGCTCGGTTTGGCCATGGCTAGGGTTTCCTGGCCCAGATCTGGGCCCGCTGGGCCCGATTTGGGCTTTACGGGCCCGGCTGACGCCCTGAGTCCCTCCGCAAGGGGGACAACTGCGACCTTGGCGCTGCAGCGCGGCGGCGGGACTGGTCGGGCCTGATCTGGCCAGGAGGGCTGATCTGGGCCTGACCGGACCTGCTACTGCGTCCGGTCGGCGATCGTCCAGACGGTGGAGGACGGTTCTCCTCCTATCGGTTGCGGATGTCGCCCTCGCGAGCCTGGTTTCTTCGCCGCCCCAATTGTCAGTCACGATGACCCTGCGACTTGTTGGTTCCTTGGCTCGAGGTTGCGGACGCCGGGGCAGCGGCCCTGGAAGGTGGACTGCACGGGCGTCTCTGCGGCGAGCGGCGTAGCGGTGGTGATGGTCTCTCTCCTTGGCTGTTTGGATGGCGAGGAGCGGACAGTGGGGGTCCCTGGTGTTGCGTGCTTCGGCTGGCAGCTCCCATATCGTGTTTCGGGGGCCGAGCTCGGAGACAGTGGACATCCTTATCTTTGGCGTTGCACGAATGATCTTTCGGGTGAAAGCTCAGCACTTCGGTGCCAATGGCGGCCATGCTTGCGGGTATGGTTACCCTCTTGGGGGCGCTATTGTGGGTACCTTCGTTGCGCCTAGGCTCCGGGTGAAAACCCTTGACTATCAGTCTCGACGACGGCGGCGTGCCACGTCGTTACCCTCTTGGGGGCGTCGTCGTGGAGCTATGATCCCGTGGGGTGTTCTGGTGTTCTCCGGTGGCAAGTTTGGCGTTCCGTGTTCTTTCTTTTTTATCTTTGTTATGCTTTGTAAGAGGTTCCCCTCATCACTATGTATCGGTTCTGCCGTTGGGGCTTTATTTATAAAGTTGGGCTACGGCCTGTTTCGTGGATAAAAAATAGCCATTTTCGCAGCATGGTGACACCACAAGACCGGCAATGTGGTCTCTTCGTAGAAATTTACCAAATTTTATTCATCTCGACATAGAAAGTCGACAACGAGCTACATTTGGAAGTACATTAATGGATCAATGGACTAATTCAATTAAAATTACAGCCATCTGTCGAAAACCCGCATCATCAGTTAAAAATAGCGATGGCGGATTTTCACCACATACAACATGCATGGCATGACATCTGCCGTTTGCTTAATTTTGTTGCAAGCCGGGCGGACGCCGTTCACCATTGATCGAGTTTCTTAACCGTTGACTGAAGGTCCCACGGCCGATGCCTCGAGAGCTTTCTAGAAGCTTGGCACGACTCCGTAGGACGGAGCGTCGAACACTAGACTGTCGTCGGAGAAGGAGAGCCAGAATTTGGCCCCTTGGGCGGCGGCGTTGGTGCTGCTGCTGTCGTCGCCAGAGGCGGCGGCGCGCTTAACGAAGCGGCCTTTGATCCTTGGCCGCGCCTCGGCGTACGCCTTGCGGGAGGCGTACCGGATGGTCTTCTGGAACTTGCGGTTCTTGCGCTTCTCGCGGTACCGCCTGACCCTCTCTTTCCTGTCCGCCGCCACCGCCGCGACAACGGCGGACTCCGACGGCGAGGACCACGCAGAAACATCCGCGGTGAGGCCGGGGTGCAGCCACAACGGTGCAGCGGCGCCGTGAATGGCCAAGCCATCCGACAGGCTTCCAGCGGCGGCGCCGGCAGCCATGAGGTCAACGTCGGAGAGAAGGTGGAAAATGCTCGTCTCGGCGCCGCTGCAGTTACTGAAGCTGGACGAGCTGCTGTTGGGGCTGCCCTGCCCTTGCCCCGGCCAGGACGACACCCCTTCATCATCAGCAGCAAAGAGGTCGTACACGCCGGAGGTGGCCACCATGGCAGCCGCCAGCGGCACGCGCTCGTGACGGGACGCCAGTGGGTTCGCCGCGTGGATAGCCGCGTCGCAGGATGCGCAGAGGGCCGCCGCGTCCGCCGGACAGTACACGGCCGCCGTGCCGCCGCAGACCGCGCAGGCTGCGCCGCCGCCGTTGGGGCTCGTGCTGCTGCCTTCGCTGCCCATATGGTTAGCTACCTTTAGCTAATCTGCTGAGAGTGAGTCCTTGCTTTGATTGGTTAATGTAATCGAGTGTGAGTGGGAAATGGTAGTGAGCTGCTGAGCTGTATAAATAACGAGGTGGAGGGGAAGGGAGCTTGGAGAGGGTGGAGCTGGTGAAGCGCCTCAGAGGACACGTGGAAGTCTAATGGCCGTGTAAAGTTCGCCTCCGGGTGCAGCTTATGAAGAATTGGTAGGTGTACTATGGTAGGCACACTTGTTCTCCTTCCTAGCCAACAAACTTCTTCCGGTCTTCTCTAGAAATGATGCTTGTCGTAGAAAACCAATGTGTGAAGTAGAAATCCATACGATTAGACTAGTCATAATGGGGAGTATCATATATTGGTATCATGCATACGATACTAGTCTATGTTACTACCTCCACTATGGGTAGTAACATATTTGTGGTATCATATACTATAGCATTAATTAGGTTGTAGACTTATGATGTCTTGGAATGCGTTATGTTACGGTATCTACCTATGATACCACCATCATCTTTTTCATCATTAATTACAGTGCCACATCATTTTTTTGCCAACATAGCACGCATGATACTAGCTATGATACCACCACTATGGCTAGTCTTAGTAGCAACACATATTTAAGATCAGAGAGAGTAATTGTTTTTTACTGCTTCAGAGTCAGACCATGTAATTGTTAACCATGTAAAACAAATTGAACTGATTTTTTATTTTATTGTTCATCTTATAGGTTGGAGTCTTACCGGTGAATGGTAGTCACGGTGATTATTGTTGAAGAAATAATGACTTATTGCGTAGTTAGGGTTACGCTAGCGAAGAGAAGTATGACCCTGTCTAGGCAGAGACAGGAGGTGACCATATCTAAGTTTTGCATTTCCCTCGCCAGTGACGCCGGCGGTCTGACCCGCCTCAGACAGAACGTTGGATCTTGGAGGTGCGACGGACTACGACCCCTTTCCCAAGCGGGAGTTTTTTTTTCTCCATTTGGTGGTCTATTGTTTTCTTTCGAATGGTGAGATTACGACAACATCCTGGAATGAAAATAAGGTCATCCCTGCTCTATCCTCTCTAAGTTGGTTCGTCTAGCTCCATCAGTGGGCAAGGGCGTGTAGGGTTGACAGTCCAGCGAATCTCGCCGATCTGATCGATTTTCATGTTAGTTGGTGTGATTTCTACTATGGTGTGTTGATCCTTTGGAATCTTGGAGCATCTCCAACCGTAGTCCCCAAATCCGCCCCCATAGTGTCCGCGGACGCGTCCGGACGCGTCCGTGGACACCGACCGGACGATCCGCAAAAGTAGTGTCCTGCAACCAAAATGTTTAAATATTGACACTCAAATACATGCAAGGCATGCACGTCCATCATAGAGGTAGTTTTGATGTTGAAATAAATAGTTCACATCACACGTTATTACAATTAATAATTGTACCTAAACAAATAAAAGTAGCCAGACATAAAAGTAGCCAGATAGTTTTCGGCAGCAATCATACCTCAACTTGAAATAATCATCATACTTTGTGACTTCCTCTTGTATGTGCTCAAATAGTCTTGAGCTCATCCGGAACCGACGTCAGAAAAACCCCTCATGAAACACCGGTTTCGGACGCTTGAAGTAATCGTCATAGAGATCTCGAGCGCCTTTAAGCCTGTCACGGGCCACGGTTATACGCCCCTTAATTGATCCCTTCAAGTTAAGAACATGCTCCTCCTTCTTCTCCATTTCCTCTTGCATGCTCATCATCGACATGACGTCCACTTCGTCTCCGTCGTCAATCTTGTCTTCATCACTAGACCCGTCTACGAACTCCTTGAAAATAAACTCATCGACGGCCGAGTAATCATACTCCTCATCGGACGAAGAATTCATACCTAGATACATGGAAACTTAATCAAAATCCAGCTCCGCGTTTCAACAAACACCTGTAGAGCGAGGTGAATGTCGGCCGATGCAAAACGTACCGGAAACGAAGCGTCAACGGTGAATTCGTCCGCCAACGGGCTACGTCGGCCGAAGAGGACTTGTCCGCGGACTCTGTGACTTCGGGGACGGCAGCGAAGTCGAAGGGGGATGGCGACGGAGCACAGTGGTGTGGGCAAACTGTACGGAGCGAAGGTGGAAGAGGAAGAAGCAATGGTTTCCGTCCGATTTGAGGGGAAAATTGGGTAGGCCCGCCTTGACAGATCCGCCGTGGCGGACGCGCCCGGGCGCGTCCGGGTGGCCCCAAACCCGCCCTACATATGGGCTGCCTTTGTGGTGTGCCGGACCGCCCGGTCGTTTTGGCTGAACATAGGGGGGTCCGTTGGGTGGTGGTTTTTTGTCCAAAGGCCGTCCGGGCTGTCCGCCCGGACGTTTGGGTGGACTTTGGGGACTACGGTTGGAGATACTCTTAGCACGACGACTTGAAATGAAGATAATTTTTGTAGCATGTAACAATGAACTTTGTCTTTTTCTTTGCATAGGACACAATATATGTCTTCCAAAAGTAGAAGACACAAACCTGTAGTACTATGTAATTTATTTTAAAAGAAAATGTACGAATTCTCGGGAGCATATTAGCTCCTAACTTGGTTTTTTAAAAAGAACTAGCAGGGTGGCCCGCGCATTTGCGCGGCTAGACTCACTTAATATTTTGCCGCAACATTTTCTAAATTTGGCAAAAAATAGTATTTCATATTTTTATATAAATTTGATACTTTAAGAATCATTAATTGAACTTAATTATGTAATCTGTGCATTTGCGATGTTAGATTTTGTAGGAATGCTACATATATTTTTAACATTTGTAGGCATGTATTGTTCCTAGCAGAGGCGAGGAATGAAGAAACATCCTCGCATGCTTTTGTTTGATGGACCTTTCTTTTAACTCAGACAAATATCAAGCTATATTTTCGGAAAAGGATGGTTCTGAACTAATCATAGGTAAAGTACTATCTAATCAAGTGTGCAATAAAAATAAAATTATTCAAAATTCGGAAGGAACTACCCTTTATATAGCAAACGTGGATAACTGAAAATCATTCCCAGATATCCAAATAGTGAAGACAGAAAGTTTCAGCTACCAAAGTTCTTTCGAAAAACATTGGACCAAATCAAATATTTTTACTTATGTTAAAGGATATGTCTTAGATGTATTGCTTCCAGCAGTACCTTAAATCACTGGATGCATCAGCCAGTCCTTTTGCTACTTCTGCATCGTTTCATCTAATCATAATCGCGCACCTTCGAGATTTAACTTGATGCTTTCAACACTTAACTGCAGGTAGTGTGCAGAAAATAGAATTCTTGTACTTCTTTGCAACCATATATTAGTGCGCATTTTGTCTTCATTAACAAACAGCTTCGGTTTGAACAACCTGAACAGCAGTAAGCATAATAGTATATGTACGAAATTCATCATTTAACCCACGCAAGTCAAAAGAATTTGAGATCATCGCTATGGTTTTGTTATGCAAAGTAATGGAACCGGGAGCGATCCCTGTGACTCTAAAAAGAATTTGAGATCATACACCGGCACCTGACTCAAAGCCTTAATTTGTGGGACACCTGGCTTGCAACAACCTACAGAAATTAGTTCAGGTAATGGATGATATGACATAATTAAGACATGACTTAAATAATGACCTGATGGATAGACGTTGTGTAGTGTACCTGGGAAAGATATGATGCCGGCCGGAATCGATGGCAATGCGCATGTAGAGCCATGATCTCACTCTCGCCGTGAGTTGCTTCTGTTCTTGTGCATCCATTTGTTTGCATCAGGTACATGCTCTTTCTGCAAATACTCCTTTTAAGTGCTGGATGGCCGTAGGCAAAATCCATGGAGTCAATACTCACGTGGAGCTTAATCAACTTCGTACTCACTCCATTTAGAAAAGGATGTCTCAACTCTTTCTAAATGTGCATGTATGGATACACTAAAACATGTCTAGATACATGCAAATTTAGACAAAGTTGAGACATCTTTTTGTGAACGGAAGGAGTATAACATACCAATGACCAATCAAAGATAGTGATAAGAAAGAGTAAAGTTTGTGCCGCTCGTAATACTGTAGATGAAATCTGATGCGCCTGCTAATTTCTTGCATAAGTACTTTGATCTATATTAGAGGCATCCATCTAGGCTTATTGGTTTTGAACGTGAAAATCGAAATTCTTCACGGACACTGAACCCTCCGGCATCAGCGACATAGCCGGCATGCATGCATCTCTAGCTCTTGCAACATCGCCGGTGGACGGCGGCGTAGTTTAGAATCAGCCGTGAGATATCGATCTGCTAACCCTTGATGCTGCAGTAATTATAGTGCCCTGCAATCAAAGAATTCTTGTCTGCCTAGTAATACTAATAAATCACTCTTGTCAGCGTATATCATAGCAATGAAGAGCTTCCAATAACAATTAAGTTATTTTCTGAAGAAACGACACACTGAAAAAAAAACAATCAGACCTGACAGGGCATGTGCGGCGTACCGCGTGGTTATAATTCATGAGCTTTGTGATGGTGATCCCCGAGACCTTGCGTTGTTCCAGGAGGCCAACATACATAATGAGACTGCACAAAGAAAAACTGAATAGATATGATAGACGGAAGGCCGTGTGCAAGACTGCAAGGTCTATGAATAATTTTTAGATTCGTCAGGAAATAATCAAGCCAGCTGATGCAAACTGCATGTCGGGTCACCAAGTGCTCCAATGCTGTTGGGCGTCGCACCAGTGTTTGGTTCTTCGAGTTCACTGCCAAAAGAAAAACTGAATAGATATGATAGACGGAAGGACGTGTGCAAGACTACAAGGTCTATGAATAATTGTTAGATTCGTCAGAAAATAATCAAGCCAGCTGATGCAAACTGCATGGCGGGTCACCAAGTGCTCCAAATGTTGTTGGGCGCCGCACCGGTGTTTGGTTCTTGGAGTCAGCATGTCACCATCGATTCAAGCAGCCATGTGGGTTCAGGACATCATCACTTCTCGCAAAATTTGCAAAAGGACTCTCCTTGAAGACATTGAGTTAGACTCGGGTCACCTTGAGATCATGGATGTCGCCTCGAGCTAGCTTCATCGGCGTGATAATGGCAACTGTTGCCTCAAGCTCCTCGAAGACCTTGTGATAGACTTAGGTCACCTTCGTTGGCGCGTGATCGCCGTTTTCGTCGAGCTAGCTTCTTAATATTGCAATTTTTTCCTCAAGCTCATCGAAAGCTTTGCGCTGGGCCGAGGACGCTGCCATGTCGAGATACACGGCGGGATGGCCGTTGTGAAGTCAGACCGATCAACCGTCGACATCCACGTACTACTCCATCGTGCACAATATGCAATCTGATATCTCCGCCCCGCGTCGACAATGGCATGCGTCTCCGCCGGAAAACAGCGAATTGAATAATCCTTCTGTAAGATTTACGGCGATCAATCTGAGTCCATGATAATCTTTCAGCTTTGACGTAAAGGACTAAAGTGGTAGCCCGATTACGTATCTACTCCCTCCGTATCAAAATATAAGTCGCACTAGTCACTTACCGCACACATGTATGTAGACATGTTTTAGTGCAAGATTCACATAATCTTGCACTAAAACATGTCTACATACATGTGTGTGGTAAGTGACTAGTGCGACTTATATTTTGATACGGAGGGAGTAGTACCGTGGGATTTATAATCTATACCTAATATAAGATGCCTATTTTGTTACGTATCCTAGGAGGAGTCCAACTCTGCATTGCATACTCTCGTATAGGCAGACCTGATCGATTACGGCTGGTAGCTATTACGGACATGGTCTTTTGCACGTGGTTTTCATATCCTCTAATCTACCGAAGCGTTATGTCTTAATCTAAACCGTTATTTTCTCTTGCTAGTTTCTTGATTAATCTTAGCTGTCCATTGTTTGTTGTTTTAATAATATAATAGATTAACGAACATATCCTCATTTTTCTATTGCATGTAAGACGACATGTATTCAATCCGTAGTACTAGTAACTCAAAAATGGAAAAGTGTGTAAGTAATTTGCAGACAAGAATTTCAGGGGACACAAAGTCCTCTCGAGTAGAATTCGTAGTGGGCGTAGCGGGATGATGTAGTAATTGTCCGTGATTGGCCAGGGTGCTGACCGTGATCTGCTTGCTTGGTCTGTGGCTCTGTGCCGACGTGGGGCAAACCAGAAACAAGCAGGACGCAGAAAATGATCTTGATGATGATGTGGCGTATGGAGTGGTACGGCCGTTATCGTGGCTGAGCCCACTAGCTTTTTGTTTACGCGTACGTGCAGAACAGTGTGCCTGCCACTGCCACCGCGTGAGTGGTGAGACCGTGAGAGACATGCTTGCTCGTCAAATTGCTGTTTTGCTGTTGGCAATGGCAAAACTCGGTTTTGGCTCTGTTTAGAGCATTTCCAGTCGGGACGTCCAAATGGCCGTCTAAAGGCATTTCGGACAGGCCATTTGGACGCTGTCCGGAAGGGCTGGCGCATTTGGGCGCCGTCGACCCCACTCGCGCCGCCCAAAGGGGCCGCCCAATTGTTTTTTCAAATATGAATTCAAATATTTTAACGTCGGCAAATTAAACAGGCATAAATATTTAATAGTTCAAACGCATAAAATTAAGTTTTACACGTTATCGAAAAACAAAATTACAGCTCAAACATCTTCCTCTTCCTGGGGTGCCGCCGCCATGCCCCGTCGCGCCCACAAATGGTCCGCTAGATCAGTTTGAAGTTCATTATGAGTAGTTTCATCACGAATTTCCAAATGCATTGACAGATAATCAGCAAAATCTGCCGGCACGTTGTGATCAACATGTGCATGAGTACCCTCAAAGTCATATGGGTGATGATCCTGCACTGGATTGTTGCGCTCGCTCTCAATGATCATGTTGTGCAAAATCACACAACAGTTCATCACCTCCCACATCTGCCCATTCGACCATGTAAGAGCAGGGTACCGAACGATAGCAAACCTTTGCTGCAGCACTCCAAATGTCCGCTCGACATCCTTCTTGGCACTCTCTTGCTCACTTGCGAAATGACAAGCTTTGTTCCCCCGAGGATTGGTGATGCTCTTCACAAATGTTGCCCACCTTGGATAGATGCCGTCGGCAAGGTAGTACCCTTTGTTGTACTGGTGACCATTGATCTCATAGTTCACAGGTGGGGCATGACGTTCAACTAGCTTCGCGAACACAGGAGAGCGCTGCAACATATTGATGTCGTTGTTTGATCCTGCCATGCCGAAGAATGCGTGCCAAATCCATAGATCATGATCGGCCACAGCTTCAAGAACCACACTGCAGTATCCTTTGTGGCCTCCTTTGTACAATCCTTGCCAACCAAAAGGACAATTTTTCCAGCTCCAATGCATGCAGTCTATGCTTTCAAGCATCCCAGGCCATCCGCTTGCAGCATTCTGTTCCAGGATCCGGGCTGTTTCTTGTTCATTTGGTTCTCTCAAATACTGTGGGCCAAACGCACCAACCACCGCCCTGCAGAACCTGTACATCGACTTGATAATTGTCGACTCTGACATCCACAGATATTCATCTACATCATCAGCAGGTGCTCCATATGCAAGCATTCTTATGGCTGCAGTGCACTTCTGGAGTGAAGAGAAACCAATAGTTCCCACGGCGTCCTTCTTCAACTTGAACCATGGATCATACGACCTCACACCTTGCACGATCAGGTTGAACAATCCACGGTTCATCCGAAAGCGTCGACGAAAATCCTTAGCGGTGGCGCAGGAACGTCCGCAAAGTAGTCAGAGACTAACATGCAGTGGCCTTCCATTCTCTGCCTCGGCTTGCTCTTCCTCCTTCCGAACGCCGAACCTCCTCGTTTTGGTGCGGCATTGGCGTCCTCGACGGCTTGAAGTTGGAGAAGACATGTGAGAATCGCTATGTTCTCATCTTCCTCCTCGGCAATGGCGGCTTCTTCCTCCAACAGCATCACGGCCATCAACTCGTCGTCGATGTCCATTTGCACATGACGGCTCGTTGTGAACAATGGTGCCGGCTGGAGTCGTCGGATAGCCGGCGGATGGCGGCGGTCATTCCAGATCGCGGCGACGGCGACGAGGAGAAGTGGGAGGGCGACGAGGAGAAAACGATGAGTCTTTGTGGCCATGTCTCACTGCCAGGCGTGGCCCGCGCGTCGGGGGCGTTATTTTCGTAGTGTCCGGGGCCGCCTCAAGCCTCCCCAAGTTGATGGCGTGGGATGGACGTGTCGGACACAAAACTGGGCTGCGCCGGACCGAAAACAGATTTGCGCGGCGCAAGTGGGGGGAAAAATGTGTCCGCCACGCCCCAAAGCCCTTTGGGCGGCCATTTGGGCGCCCCGACTGGAGATGCTCTTACAGGGTTCAAGCGTCGAGGGTACCGTAGCGTCTATGTCTCAATAACTGAAAATAAGATAAACTTTTTAGTATAATTTGTTCATATGGTGCCAAAAGACCCTTTGTAGAGTAAAAAAGAACTTACTTGAAATAGGCATTCACCCCGCTTTATGGATAAAGCAACGAACATACAACTCCAACATACAACTCACACCACGACACACACCCAATGCAAGAAACAAAGGTGCTAAAGAAAAGCTACGACCCAAGGAGACGAAGTCATGGTCGACAAAAGCTGGACTCCAAAATGGTGCCTTCGAGAAGGGAACGGCACCAGAGTGTCGCCACCGCGTGATCCAGGATCGGGGTTTTCACCTAGAGCAATACGAAGAACGGAGGATAACCACGACGACGCCTTCACGAAAGAGACGATGCCCATGGACTCCGGCGTCGCCAGCCTGAATAGAACTAGACAAGATTTTCACCCCAGCAACATCCTCCACCTCCAAAATGATGCGGCCACGCTGCTGTATCAGCCCACCTAACGTCGAACCCCAGCTTACCAAGTTGTCCACACAGGCATGGTGGTCAGCCCGCACCCAAGCCATGAGCTCCGCCCATGAACACCATGTCGCGCACCACCAGGGCTGCCGCCCTGACTTCCGCGACTCCGAACCCATTGCATGAGAAAACACACCGCGTGATCGCCGACTTGGGAGGGCTAGGTCAGCGCTCGGATCCAGGGAACAAGAGGTCAACAGAGATGCAAGCGCTCCTCGCACACCGGCAGGTAGGTCTAGGCCTGACATGCCGGGATCCGGACACCAGCCTCATCGACGGTTCTAGGCGTTAATTTAAAGCTACTACTCCCTCCGATTGATTTTGATTATCGCAAACTTATACTCTCTTCGTTTCAAATAGATAACTTTCATTTGTCTAGATACGGATGTATATAAACTTGTTATATATTTAGATGCATCCGTATGTAGACAATAGAAATTTGATCTATGTTTTTTTTTTTTTTTGAGAAAAACAAGTGAAATTTGATCTATGTTGAGACATTCTTTTGTGTTAGGAGGGAGTAATTTTGAATGAACTGGTGGGCCGATAACTTTCCGATCGGACAGACGACTGAGAACTACTAGAAAATTCGTTTTTCTACCGGCATATGCGTGCTGCCGTCCATCATTGCACCCATCTACTCACCGGAAAGTCAACCGGTCCCTCGCGTTGACATGTTCATGTCCGGGAACAAAGCAGTAGCTCGCATGCGTTTTCCTTCCGCCTTCTGCACGCGGGACGCGTGTCCTTCTGGAAACTTCGGCAAGTAACTTCCGAGTGCGATGACAGCTGCTGCGGATAGCGGCGCCGGCCTAATAGGGACAGGTCGGACTGCTGGCGCTGACGTGGGCGGCACGCACTGGTGGATTTTCCTCCTACTTTACTGCACCTTGGGTCAGGCTAATGCTTATTGCACGATTGCTTTGTCTGGTCGACGGAACAAGCTAGCCGACCATGAGTAGATTTTCATTTCTTTGTGCGAGTGAAGCCTTATGGCTGAAAGTGACAGCTTCTGTGTGTGTTTTTATCCTCATTATGATAACTAATATATTCACCATACTGTCCACGTACGAGTGCAAAGCCTCTCCTCCAGAGTACTCCCTCCGTCTCAAAATAAGTGTCTCAAGTTTACATAAAATTGGATGTATCTATACATGTTTTATGTCTACATACATTCACTTTTTGACAAGATTAAGACAGTTATTGTTGGACGGAGGGAGTACATTTTTTGCCAGATCGGTGTTTGAACTTCTTTGACGTTTTCAAGCTTGCGTTGCAAAATTTGTCCGAGAGTCTCGCCCGGTCATGGTTTACCAAAACCCGGCCTCCTCTGAGATATTACTAACTATATTAAGGCAGCCTAAAATGGCGGCCTCTCCGCGATCGTCTACTGTAGCGTACTGTTGCAAATGAACAGTACGCTACAGTGCATCGATCTCGGCCGCTCCTACGCGATCGGACGGCCCGCAGAAGAAGCGCGTGCCAGCTTTATGAATAAGCCCCTCGCGGCCGAGAAATCGCGCCGCGGCCCTCACCTCTGCGTGCGGAAGGACCTGTTCGCAAATTACGAAAACCACTAGGACTATTTTGCGAAACGTCACAGATGCCCCCCTCCTCCCTCCTCTCCCGCGACGCCGCCGCTCGCCGCAGCCGCCGCCGACGCGTCCCGCCGGCGCTACGCGCCTCCGAGTCCAGATCGGCGAAAACGACTGGCACCGCCATCCTCGCCTCCACCTCCTGCCCACGCGCCGCCTGCCGGGACGCCGGATCCGCGCCGGAATCGCCGCTGGCGCGACCGGTGGCCGTCGCGCCGTTCCCCGCTCGCCGGCGACGCTCCGGTGGTCTACAGGCGGCGGCGCCGCCACGTACGTGCTGCCCGCGTCGCCGCGCGTCTGGTGCGCTCCCTCGCGCGTCCCAGATTGCCGTGTCGCGCCGCCGGCGACGTCGCCTCCGCCGCTGCGGCTCCGACCCCTGTGACGTCAGCCTGACGTCACAGTGGGCTGGGCCTCCTCAGACGGGCCCGCTGCTGGGCCGGCCCAGTTCACGCACTGCAGTTTCGGCCTTTCTTTTTTTTTCCTACCCGTTTTCTCTCATTTCTATTTTTTTCCCACTCCTATTTTTCCAACAATTCCCCAACTTTTCAAATAGACATCCAAATCAATTCAAACCAAACTCAAAAAAAAGGTGTAGACATCAAAACATCCACTTCAAATACTTAGACAATATTTGAAAGGAATACAAAAAAACCATTTAAAATACATTGTGCTATTTCGACTTTCGATTTTCCAATAATTCCCTAACTTTTCAAATAGACATCCAAATAAATTCAAAGCAAACTCAAAAAAAAGGTGTACACATCAAAACATCCACTTCAAATACTTAGACATTATTTGAAAGGAATACAAAATAGCCATTTAAAATACATTCTGCTATTTCCAAATTTATTCCAACACTCAAATTTTAGGCAATATTTGAAATTCACATCTTCCTTTCTAACTCAAATAAAAACCACAGTAAATAATACCGGTAATGCCATGGAAAATATACCAAGCTACCTAAAAAAAACACACACAAAGCCTACTTGTGACATAAGACCACGATTGAAATTCCAAATTTCCATATTTCTCACAACCTTGCCAAACCACAATAATTTAACACTCTAAGAGATTCAAACCCGGAAAAAAAATCCGATGTAACCATTTCAAAAATAAATTTCTTCATACCGCGTTACTTACAAAGACACGGAACAGAAACTCCACGAAAACACAACACCTGTTAATGCCATATAAATTCTACAAAAACCAACAACTTCTAAAAATTCAAACATGCAAATTTTAAATATTTACATCTCCTTCAAATCATATCATTTTGTTAACGTTAAAACCGTTGGACATAGCAACATAAAAAAAAAGTAAGACGTGCCAACAAATTCCAAGTTTGAATATTTCATACATTTACATATACTCCAAATCTCCAAAATCCTAATAAACTTACAAAACAAAACAAAAAACAATTTAAGGAAGGACGTTGCTACTTACATGAGGTAGATAAATCCCAATATTATTAGTTACAATTACGGGGAAAAAAGACACACACAAAATGCATACGGAAAACACGAATATTTTTTAAAAACTATGGAAAATAATTCAACAATTTGCATGATTGAAATCTTTAGTTGTATCAGTTGCAGCAATGAAAACCGCGTTCAAAAAAAAATGTGCATTGCTCCACGGTATTTAGGCTATTTTATAAAGCTATTAAATGCCACGAAATCAATAACTTCAGGTATATCCATCAGAGAAAAGATTTAAACCATTCGTCAAAACGAAAACGATCACACAAAAAACTTGCAAAATATGATTACCCATTTAAATAATGGTTCCACAAGTGTAGACATACAAATATCACACATGCAAATATTAGGAAAATGCTGCTAACAAAAAAAATCCAAACCAGTATATTCAAATTACAAACCAAATTCTAAATAGAACCTGCTTTACAAAAGTTATAACACTTCCCGAATATTGTTTTACGAAATTTTTAAGAAATTTGTTCATATCGATGTCCAAATCCTTGTATCTGACTATGAGATAGTAAAAAAAAACATTGAATTATCAATAGCGTGATGTGAAGTGCAAAGTGGCCAAATCTTTCATGTCCTTGGTTGTGAAAGGTATGTATATTTGTATATATGTTTTCTACTGTAGTTGCCCGAAAGTGATAACGAAATCAGGTTCATTACCTTATCCCTAGGACGGCCGATACACAATATTTTGCTACTCCTGGGCCCTGGCTAGGTTTGCTGGTTACATATATTCGGCGACAGTAACTAGCCGGTGGTTAGCTACAAAATCGTTTTCAGCGATGAGTGCTACTACTCCAAGTGTGATTAAGTCTGTTAACCTTATCTTATCCAGTCACACATGGTTCCAGAACCTTCCGGACCTCTTTGCCTGCCCCTTGGCGCCTCCAAATAAACAGGGCCAGTCCGATCTCATCACCCAATGCCTCTCTTTCGGCAATAATAATCCACAGGTCTTCGTTGTCTTCAGCTTCAGTTGCACGGGCCCGCGACAGCAACACTTGAGTAACACGCGCCATCGCACTGTATCCAGGAAGGAGTAGATGCGAAAACACCGTAACTTCACCATCGTAGGATGAATTCGTTCAGGTTTTTCCATGGAATAGTCGGCACGACGCGTTTCCCTGTTGTGGATCTGCCTATAACATCGATCAGATGAAATTTCACTAGTCTTAGTAAACTGTTGAAGTCAAGGCCCTATAAGTATTTGATTATGACAGGGAGCAGAGGGTTCAACGGACACCACCAGATTTCGGCCATACTTGGCGTTTAGCACAAGCATAGTAGAGTGGTTGTTATCAGATGACGCATGCTATGACGTCAATTCGCAGTGTCGCGCGGCCTATGTCTTTGTTAGGCGAGTGGGTCTCAAGTGTTTGAGTGCATAGCCTCTCTCCAGAATTTTAGGTTGGTGCGTTAGGAAGGGTTTCTTTTTTGCGAAACGCAGTCAAATGCTCACATACATGGGAGCGCAAGCACACACACCTTAATTTCATGAACACCTCTTCGAAAGAGTGAGCCAACGAATCAAATTTTGAAATGGACGAATTCCCCACGGGCATCTCACAGTCGACATGAATATTACTTTCCACCGAAGAAAATGAGAGACACCGACACTAAACCTAGGTTTGAACTACGGTGGGCTAGACATGTAACCAATCTCGTAATCATGCAATTACATACTGATAGCGGCTCTTTCTAAGAGACACGAATGTAAATAGAAACATCCCCTGCAAAAGCCTCCGGGCTTAGTGGTCGGCGTAACTACATTTTCTCGCGTTGTATGTAGGTTAAAACTTAAAACCAACAAGAATATGTCGATGCATTAAATAAACTATCGAAAAACGTAGCCCTACTACGATCGAAAGAGGAAAGGAAAGAAATTCTAGCCATGCTACAGCTCGTAACGTCCTAAGTTTGTGCGCAATTAAACATCTCTAACTTGGAAGATATATACTCCCTATATCTTTTTACGAGACCACGGAAGGGCGCTTAAGGCAATGTACAAAAGTGCTATTAGCTAAGAGATTTGGAGAAGAGAGAAAGCATTTTCCCACTAGAAGATAAGATATTTTCAGTTTACCACTCCACGTACACACATAAGCATATTGTTAGTGGTTGTTTTGCAAAATGGGCTTTCGTTAACTGGTTTCAATTTTTGCGAAGAGCTGTCTGGCTTAAAAGGGCAGTCCAGGTGATCAGCGTAGTCAGAGGTAAGTGTTGAAGATCTACGCGGCAGCGCCGGCGGCTGCGATAGTAGTCTCTTCGGAGGCGGTGCGGAAGACTTCCCGTCTACCTGGTGGTGGGCTCCAACGATCCAAGGTTTGGGGAGCTTGGGCAGCGGCGCGTCAACGGCAGCTTCGTCGTCGTCTCCGTCGTCGGGACTCAGTGGACCTCGTTGTAATTTTACCTTTGTTCTGGGTCTTTCTGTAAGAGTGTGGATCCGATGTACTTTCCTCCTTCCGCAAAAAAAAAGGTGACTGACTGTTTTGCTAAGAAGAGGGTCCAAACGATGTCAAAAAAAAAAAGAAAAAAAAAAGAAGAGGGTCCAAACAATTGTTCCGGCTAAGAGCATGTATAATCCATGCTCATATGTGAGTGCCTTAACCTACAAAAATGTGAGTGCTTAGAATAATCCACACCAGTAATCCCCTATATAAATGACAACTCATCCAATGCAAACACTTGTCTGTCGGTGCTTAGATAACTTATTATACATTAATCAGTACTTTTTAAGGTATATATTAAGTAGTACAGTATTAGTTAGTGCCTAATCAAGCACTAAATCCTTCGAGATAAACACCACTGCTATCCTACCCGGGGAAAAACGATCATTTTGCTAAGCAGCTTTGTAAGCACCATCACTGTCGATGCTCTAACATCCCTGAAAAGAGGCAGCATTTTGTAGTTCTATGTAAGAATTTATTTGCCTTTATAGATTAGCAAGCAATATAAACTTTTTGTTAATGATTAAGGTCAAAATATAGTCATAATTAGTCACATGACTAATTTCTAGTGGTTAACTGACTGGGGATTCGTATCTTTTGCCTTTCAATGCAGCGGTTTCAGAACCCAGGTGACTTGTAACACCAATGTTTTGTAATGAGCGATGTATCATTCAAAATGGTGAACCAGGCACAAAGAAACCTGGGAGCAATAAATCATGGAGAAGAAAATGCCAACGGACAAGATATACTGGTAAAGACACAGCTTTCGAGTTCTAACAGTTTTCTCAGTATTTCTACAAACCTATTATCGCTCTCAATATGAAGGTACATCTAGTGTTGTATCCGGAAACTTCAACAAGCACTTTACAGATAACTGATGGGGTAAAACTTCCGGAGTTAAAAATGAAGAGAATGTGATTTTCACGCAGACTAGTGAGGAGAAGGATGTCACCATCTTGTGTTGTTTACCATACGCACCGAATGGAGGCTGAGGCTCCTACATTAGCTGCTTCCAGATTTGAGTGTATTACTGAGCCTGCAGCAATAATAAAGTAATCAGCTTTAAAGTTGCTCGTCACTCAAGTTCACAGCGTTTAAGAAACTCATAAGACAGCTGCTGACTGTTAGACAGAGATTCTGTCTGATGATAGGATAGTATTACACTTAAGTAATAGATAGTCACAGGAGAAAACAGATCCTAATGTGAAATGTTCATTATCCACGTCTTACCAGATTGTGTTGGTCATAGGCATCTTTCTAACGTCACTCTACAAAGAAAGTTTCACAGAACTTACCAGTCCAAGCCTTCAAAAAGGCCCTCCCCTTTTATGGCAGAAGTTTTGAAAATTGACCATTGGCGGCTCTTAATCTTGTGAAGTTCTAATGACTCCGTTATGGCAGCAGCATCAAGTGCACCAGGAAGGTCCTGAATAAGAATATACATCCCAAGACTGAATTAGGTAAGATACAGCAGACCAAACAGGATATGCAGCAACCTACACCCACATGGTATACAGAAAAATAAATTCATCTTGATGCATTCATTTCCCAGTTAAATGAGCATTCCATTCTCATGGTTGGCCCAATGACAGATTATTGATGCTAGATAAACCAAGCATTCATGGAAACTCATAATAAGGGAGGCGGCATATTGCTACTAGACAAAATTGGAAAATATATATTTTTAAAATAAAATATAAGAAGACTCCACATATATGGTGCAAATCATAAATTACTAGCACTCTGTATGTAAGTTCTGACACCAGTGGCAATGTCCAAGTAATTATACCAATTTCGGTTCAGTAACAAAATTGAAAATGGTTTGCTTCTTCACCTGTTTATTTGCGTAGACAAGGACAACCGCACCTTTCAGCTCATCCTCCTGCCATGTACAATAAACACAATCAGGAAGCATATCCAATTGATGAGCAATCCGATGATTTATTTCGAGAACTAATTTACATTTTGGTTATTCAACTATAAGAACATCTCGCTAACAAGACCCTGCCATTAAAGAAAGAACTGATTCTACTTAAGTTGTTTGTGTGGCATTGCACCTTAGCAAGTTTTCCATTCGTGGTTCCTATTTACAGTGTGTAATTGATGCTGAATCATCCAAGTTCCATGTCAAAGCAAGCAAAATGATTTTCTAACCACAGCGGATTTATTTAACCTGTTGGGATCTATCACATAACTACTCAATCACTTCAAAATGATTAAAAGGTCCCGTACTGCTATTGTACGATCAGCATTAATAACCATCTTATTTTGCAAGGAATACTTTAATCCTTGTACTACCAATGTGCATGGCAGGAAATGCATATTAAATGTGATATGAATCATATGACTCATTCAATTTGCATACCTCAAGGATGGAATGAAATTCTTCTTTCGCAGTTACCAGCCTATCAGTATCACTTGAATCAACAACATATATGATAGCCTGGGTGTTTGGAAAGTAGCATCTCCAGTATGGCCTATAAACAATCACGAGAAATAAATATAAAGGTGGAATTTGCGAAGGATCGTGGCAGGCACAGACTAGGCATTTCTCATTCTGATAGTAAACAGACGCAGGGTAGATATCAGGAATCTTAGCTCAAATTGTACAGGATAGTCACTAGCCTCTCTTAGATACAGTTTTACATAATTCTTGAAACTGACATGGGTTAAGATTGAAGAGATTGCATGTCAGGTCTTAATTTGACACTCACCCCAACTCCAAAGAATGAAAAGGATAAAATGGAACAATTACAGATTTACATGGCTAATACTCCTCAAACAGATCGAGTGGCATTGATATTGATTATACAAATCAACTGGCAATGACAACAATCCAGATATGCATACTGAAGTAGTTGCAACTAATGCAATTAGATATCTGAGATTAAAGCAGCAAGTGAGGCAAAACAGCCAGCATCGTAAACAGGTGAACAGAGGTTGGTATAATCAACTACATCACAGAAACTAGAGGTATATCTGGCAAAACAACTGGGTGCCTTTTGAAGGAGAAGGTAATGAGGGAAAAGGCAATAAGATGGGACCTAGCATCCTAAAGGATAAGTCATTCAAGAGCAAAAGAAGGAAGACCGGTGCTATAGGGAAGGCGTCTACGGCTGCTTGATGGAGGTGGTCTATTGGCCCGTCATCTTGGTTGATGTATTTGTGTGGTGTCACTTTGAGTTGTTGAGACATAGGCATGGGGGTTTGCAGGAAACATGGGTTGGGAGCGTTTGTCGGTGTGTGTTTTGTAGTCGTGGGGATTGGGAGTTGTCTGCTTTCCTGTTTGGGTCTAGCTTTGTGAGCTTGGTTAGCCGTGTTCGTAACGGTTTTCACCCCGTGTTCCTCTATTTAACTTGGCAACTCTCTCATTAACTAATGGATGAGGCAAACCTTTTGCCTCCATTTAAAAAAAATAACTTCAGATGTGAAAAGGCAGTAGCAGAATAGAATTTTTAACTTAAATCTGGGTCTTCATAGATTCAGGTCTTGGGATAGAAAAATACTGTACAATGAAAAATTAGGCGCTCCTATTTACATGCTTAAGCACGCATAGGCGCGGTGCGGACTGCGGATGCAAAATGCCTTTCTTTGTCGGTCGGTGGTCGATTAGGCTGTCGACGAGGTACTCTGGCGGCAATGGCCGCGGGAAGGAGGGGGCAGAAGCGTGGAATCTTGGAAGAGGAACTGCAGCAATGCCATTGCTACAGTCGATGCGTGCCTGGTAGGGAGCAGGTGGGAGAAAAAGAGTGTGGAGAGCAGATGGACGGTTGAGAGTGGAGCGTATAGATAGTTCAGATTGGGCTGGGCAAACTAGGGTTCCATATGGGCCTTATTGGGTATTCCACCAACATTGGAGCTTATATGCTCTGACAAATGCACCCAGCGTCCTCCTGCCATGTAGTACAGAGCACTCAAGAGCGCCTAGGCGATGATTACACTAGGCAGAGGCCTACCACTCGCTTAGCACCTACCACCTCATGTAACTTTGCTACAACATCATGATTTGGTTTCAAGAGACTGAAAAGTGTGATAAGACCATCGTAACCACCTATACTTGAATGGGGGGGGGGGGGGGGGGGGGGGGGGGGGCAGCCCCGGTGCAGTAGCTCCCGCTTGCGCAGGGTCCGGGGAAGGGTCCGACCACTTTGGGTCTTTAGTACGCAGCCTTTCCCTGCATTTCTGCAAGAGGCTGTTTCCAGGACTTGAACCCGTGACCTCATGGTCACAAGGCAGCAGCTATTACCGCTGCGCCAAGGCTCCCCTTCAACCACCTATACTTGAATATCTGATAAAATGGTAGATTGCTGAAATGTATATAACTTGAATAAAATAATTACATCATATGAAAGACTTTGATTTTGAAGAATCATCGTTAAGAGGATGTACCTGATGCTTGTTTGGCCACCTGTTGAGAATAAAATCCATGTTAAAAACAAAGGTGGGTTGTGGGTATTTGTAAGACCACGGAATAACAAAACATAACATACTAACTAGAAAGGCAGAAGTTATAGCACTAGCAAAAATGGACCACACCAGCTTTTCTGCAGAAAGAGTAATATCCATGCAAAACTGGGCAATCACAAGAAAATCTCACCACAACTTAAAAGTCCACTTAAGATGCATCGACAGTGAACACATTACAACCGTATAATTCATGAAGTGTAAATGCATGTGCTTCATATTTGGAAAATCGCCACATAAGCAGGACTTCACAAGCATAATAGTTTGCACTATATTTGAAATTCTCCGTCCAAAGTGTAAATCTCAAGTTACAATGCTAACAAGGAGATAATTCAAGTTGAAGTTTATTCTCCATGGTGTACTAGAATTTTTTCATTACATTCACAACAGACCTCATAGGGATGACACTTTTAAAAACAGATAGATGACTATGTACTTCTTTGGCAAAGAAATCACACTTTCAAATATCAACTCGTAAATTAAATTAATGTTCTTAATTCTCCTTGGTCATATACTAGAGTTGCCGGCTGATGGATTGCATCACAATCAAATGTATCAACATACAGATCAAGCTTATGAACAAAGCAGATATCTTCGAGAAACACACAAATATATTTTCAGTTTGACAAAATAAGTTCTGGAACAGTTGAGCATCAATGTATTCGAATCAAAGAATAGTCAAATATGCTTTACTCAAAGGATTAATACTAGACAACCCAACCATAGATTTTGCTTCAAAGTCATTTTTGGTGATAAAAATACTTCCACAAGGCACCATACTTACCCCCACTACTTTAAGCAACACATCAGTTAACTAAGCCTCATTTTAATTGGGAACCTAGTTTAAAAAACCGGACCGGACCGGCGGTCCGACCGGAAAAAACCGGAACCAGAGCCTAAGCCGGTCTGTTAAGCGCACAGGACCGGACAAGGAAACGAACCGGAAATATCCCGGTCGAACCGGCGGTTTTATGCTAAACCGGCAGAGAACCGGGTAAAGCTCGACCGGTCAACGAACCAGCAGCTCCGCGCTAGCATAAAAATATGCGCGCCCCACGGGGATCGAACCCTGGTGCCTCCAGGCCAGTGCGCGCAATGCGTCCTAGCCATCTATCCAAACCATCTTTGTGTTATGAGTGGGGAGCTCGTGGTACTTGACCATTTTATTTAGCCATTTTACAACTAAAAATAATTATTTTCTTTATTTACCGGTCCAGCAATTGAACCAGGTGAACCGGCGGTTGGACCAGAAAACCGTGAACCGAGAGGCTGACCGGTTCGATGGCCGGTCCGGTTTTTAAAACTATGATTGGGAATGAACGTACGGTAATAATCCAAGGTGATATCCAAAAATTGGGACCACGGTGGCAACATGTGACACATCATCCAGCCTTTTACTTGATGCTTTTCACACATGTGACGTCAACCATTAAGGTCGGTATGACAATCCTAACCAACTTCAACTGGTGTGGTTTGCTCAGTGTTACTTCTGGTTATGATTTATACAAGGATTGGGCTCTGGTTGATATGTCTGCGTTGTTCGTTAATTAGAATGCTACCATTTAAATGAAGAGCAAGGATGTATTTGTCACTCACCGAGGTCCCAGACTTGGAATTTGATGTTGTTGTACTGCACCGTCTCCACGTTGAACCCGATCGCTGCAGCAAGACACAAGACCACATCACGTCAAGCCTATGCTCCCATAAAAAAACGAAATGCACACAAGAGTTTGGTATCAGAAGAGGAAACCCACTTGGGATCGTGGAGACGACCTCTCCCATCTGCAGCCGATCTGCGAGCCACAACACAGTGGATCAGAATTCAGATAATCCCAACAAAGGTAACCACGGATCCAGGGCAGGACCGCGGGAGATTCGGGTGGGAGAGTCTGCGGTGCTCGCTTACAGAGGATGGTCGTCTTGCCGGCATTGTCGAGGCCGAGGACGAGGATGCGGGCCTCGCGGTTTCCGAACACCGACGAGAAGAGCCGCGTGAACACGATGCCCATGGCGGCCCGACCTACGCGACGGTGGCGCGCGAGCTTGGGGTTTCGGCGCTGCGGCGGGGGTTGTTGAGATCTGGGATGGAAGGGGGAGATCTGAACCGAGTGAGCTGGGGCGCCCGCGCGAGTACCGAAGACGAAGACGACTATCCCCACGCTTCTTCTGCTCACCGGCTTGCGAGATAAATTATTTTGGGGATTTGGAGGGGTTGGCTATGTTTGGTAGGAGTAGAGCTAAACTTTCTAAATTTTATTAAAAAAAATACTGTCAACATCTGTGGTATAAAATTATTATTGTTAGAATCATTATAAAATATACATTTGTAATATATTATTTGTTATTATGTACTCTCACATATATATTTTGTTAAACTCTGCAAATTAAATTTTGAGGAAGATGGTGCCAACTGCCAAGTACGAAGTATGTGGAGTTTGAGCTATCTATGAACGATACACTAAAGTCTAAAAGTATTTACTCGATTACAGATCTAGTCTATAACCGGTCTCCCAACTAGCACTAGACTGATAAATAGAAACTCTATCATCTTCGTACCTTAGGCTTGCACAATCTAGTTGAAGTTAGAACACGTTTCTTGGTTACTCTTCGCTCGGTGAAGACTGACATACTCACATATTACTTTCCATACTCCACTACCACTATGGGGTAGCCTCTCTTGGGCACATCTTTACTTAGTGGCAAGTTCCAAACATGTGATCTATGTGAAATTCTCTTCTTGAACTTGCAAAACACAATCTCGATGACAAACATGGCTTGACGTTATTCCCCATGGGCTATAAATCTTTATTTTGATATGAAACCATGAAAAGATACCTGCGAGATTTCATTTAATCCCACATGTCACATCATCTAGCTTCGTGTTGATCAACTTGAATCCAATTGTTGCACTTTATCTTAATCATACTCTTATCTTTCTTCTCCCTTCCTTCTCTCTTCATAAAGACAATGTCTTGAAGGTGAACATCATTGTTCACACGAATCTTATTGTTTAAGACGTACCTACAATATGCTCAACAACTATCAAGAGTCAGGACTATTATTCGGCTAACACTTTGAATAGTTTGGTCATCACATAATCTTTTTCTTCCATTGTTGAAACAGACATATGGTCTTCAAGCATTTGCAAATGTATGGACAAACTCTATAAGTATAACTCAAGGCAACGAAGTTAGTTCACATGGATTGTCATTAAATATTAAAACCACGCATGGGGCACCATGCTCTTTCATATGTCTAAATGTTCGTGAACCTATAGGATCACACACTTAATGCGCTGAAAGCCTAGTTCGAATTTTATCCGAAACAGACTAGGAGAGGTCTAAAGAAAGGGCAGGGGGTTGGCATTTTAGGGCTACTCATTCCGCACCACCCTCAACCATAGTCGCCCTCTCCCACAATCTAGCCGTCCGCGCGGACCTAGCAATCCGGCATGCGGAGCTTCCACCCGGACGTGTGTATACCGATAGAGGTGCTGCCTATATAGCAGTTGGACGAGCCGTCAAGAAGAGCCGTTCGTGGGAGCGACTGGATTTGGAGAATTGTATGACTTTCCTGCCTCGACCCGCTTCACAGAGATCGGCACCGCGCGCCTAGTGGTATAATCCATGATCTATAACTACAACATTTTCCTGATTTACGCGGTAGAAAATTTTGTTTTGCGCTAGTGCAGCCTACCTGTGATCCTATACACGCCCTTCACTCACAAGTTTTGACACAATGATAGTTCTGTAATATGTTTGGACGTCTCGTTGGAACGTAGCGTAATCATGTATTAGAAAGGCGTCGTTGGATATTAGGTAGAAGGTCAAGACTCCCGAAACATGATCTATAACGAAAAGGCGTTCTCCTCTCCAGGCCGAGTATTTCTGCTATTTTCTTTGATTGGTTGTTGTATTTATTTGAGTCCATCTGGACGAACTTGTGAAAAATGAAAATGAGGAGAGAGCGAAACATAGTACATTGGACTTGTCAAAAAAATGTTTTTTGAACTCATGTGTTAAGACATTGCATCTTTGTACTAAGATATTGGCAATTAGAATCCTATGTGTTCAAAGATCTCTCTATAGTTCTTTTTCAGAAGATTCTCACTCCGTCAAATTAATTTTCATTTATCTATATGCAGATGATGTATATATATACGTGTAGCATCTTTAGATATTTCTATACATTCGTCAATGTCGGGGATATCGCCGGCCACACTGTATTTGGGCCGGCCAGTCGCGCTCGCTAGATCCATTCCGTCGTTTTGCGTTGAAATAGCAGTCACCGGGAGGTCCAAGCTCCGGCGACCAAAGAGAACTTGCCTGTGGCAAGATGGTTAGTTGGGTGGTTGTACCCCTAGCCCACCAGAGTTCAAACCCCAGGTTTGACGCTGGTGTTTCTCATTTAAGGCGGAATATTCTTCAGTGGGAGGCGACGTTCCCGTCGACAGCGAGGCGCCCGTGGTGACTTCGTCAATCTCAAGACTCGACCCGCCGACTCAGTCTCTCGGAGGTGCTCATAGGGGTAGGGTGTGCGTGCGTGCGTTCATAGGGGTGAGTGTGTGCGCGTGTATATGAGCGCTTGCGTTGTACTGTGTTTAAAAAAAAAAAAAAAAGCTCCGGCGACCAAACACCCACCCCACCTCCTAAAACCTTTAAACCCTAGCTCCCGCCGCTCACCCCATCCATGGCGGCCGTCCGGGCCACGCTCCCTCATCCCCTCCTCCCCACCCCCTCATGGAGGCCGCAGCTCAAGCCCTTCCCATCCCACCCCCGCCGCGCGGTCGCCGCCTCCGCCTCCGTCTCCGCCGCGCCATCTTCACCGCCGCTCACGGCTTCCCTGCGGCTCGGCGACGTGATCGAGGCGCAGCAGTTCGACCGGCAGGCGCTCAACGAGATCTTCGAGGTGGCGCGGGAGATGGAGGCCGTGGAGCGGGGCTCCCACGGCTCCCGGAGCCGCGTCCTCGAGGGGTACCTCATGGCCACGCTCTTCTACGAGCCCTCCACCCGCACGCGCCTCTCCTTCGAGGCCGCCATGCGCCGGCTCGGCGGGGAGGTGCTCACCACCGAGAACGCCCGCGAGTTCTCGTCCGCCGCCAAGGGCGAGACCCTCGAAGGTGAGATTCCTGGAAGTTTCCTTTGGTACCTTTCGTGACCTTCAGTTGGAATGTAATTGCTGAAATCTCTGGCTATAACTAGAGTGATTCTCGGAGTGAATGAGGGTGGATGGTGGTTGAGAGTGAATGCGAATTTTGTGACTTACGGGTGAACCTTGGTTTTGATTTTGGATTTGTGAGATCCTAATTAGGCATTTGTTGTGCAATGACAACAAATTGTAGCAAAGTATGAATCTATGAAGACCTGAAATTATCTTGAAAGCATTTTCATTGCCTGAACCAGTTCTTACTTGTTAATTCAGTTGCATCGTGGAATAGGCTGCGACATGGAGTATTGAAGTAGAAATCTTTTATCATTTGGACTACCGTTAGTTAGTATCTGTTCTTCAAAAAAATTGGATGTAAAAGCATCTGCAGGAGCAACTAGCGCAAATTTGTAATCTTTTGATTGTTTAAGGGTGGCTCAAGAATATTTGAGGTGGTCACTGTCACATTCTTTGATCTGCAAAATCACGAGTAGTTTATGACTTCCAGTGAAAACAAACAATAGTTCTCTATCATGTAGGGGAATGCCATCAAAGAAAGGTCGTTGTCAGGACTAGCTTGCTTTCAAGCATAGTTATTTATCAGCAGAAAGAGTCCACCTTCCTTGCCTAAACTATCGGTTTGGCTCACTTTCTCCCCCAAAATTGGTATAGGCTCATCTAATCCTGCAAACCATCTAATGGAGCACTATAGTATACATCCATCTCCTCCAGTCTTTGAAAAACTAAAATCGTTTATTTTTGAAAAAATCATACTTGTAGTTTGTAGGTGAAGTATATTGATTGAATTTGGTTAACTAAGAGTATTTGCGATCTGTGCAGAAATAAAAAGTAAGATGCTACTTTTTTGTGCACAGGTCATAAATGTTCGTAATTTTTAACCAAAATTTACATGAACGTAATTGACCACACAACCTGATGTATGATTTTTCGAAACTTTCTGAGCACCTTTTGTTTTCTAAGAAATTGGCTAGGGGGTAACCAGTACAGTGCTCCAAGAGATGATAATTTAGGGCGTTAAGTGAGCCCAATACATATTGAGGTGGGAAAGTGAGCATAGCCAATCGTTTAGGGAGTAAAGTGAACTTTTTCCTTTATCAGCTGTGATGTGGTGAATGATTTACAGTGTGATGTGGAACGCTTAGCAATTACTATGAAGGTAGAATACTAATTTAACTATTGATTAACTACTGTGTTCAGGTAGTTGCATCACTTGTTATACATCAATTCAATTGTTATAAAGTTAGAGCCACCCAAACTATCTGTTGTCTACTGTGTTTGCTTCGCAGCATCACTAGTTATCCTTTCAATTCCACTGTCGTAAAGATGGGGCCACCCCAAACATGGTTTACAAAGCGTCCGAGCGTTGCAAAGTGCTGGGGGGCGCCTTGGCGCTTAAGCGCTTGAAGCGCGTTGCAAAGCGACGCTTCATGGTGATTTGCAAAGCGGCTACCTTAGTTCATGACCAGAAATTACTGCAGCCTTAGTTCATGACCAGAAGTAGACCAGGAGGAGGAAGAGGAGCAAACAGAGCAGCTGAGGGCTGAGGCGGGAGAGGAAAGAGACCAGGAGGAGGAAGAGGAGCAAACAGAACTAGCAAACAGAAGAGCTCTCTCACTCTCTGCCCTCTCCACCAAAAACAGAGCAGCTGAGGGCTGAGGCGGGAGAGGAAAGAGACCAGGAGGAGGAGGAGGAGCAGTACCTTGTTTCCCTGCTGGGGGATGGAGGCGCCAGGTGGAGGAGAAGCCCAGGAGCTTGGCTGTAGAGGAGGAGGCCGGCGGAGGAGGGAGGAATCGACCGGAGACGGCCCCGATCTGGAGGACGGCGAGCTGGCCGCCAGAGAGGGAGAGAGCCCTTTTGCTCTCTCTCGGGAACGATTAGTGAGCCCTAGGTCTGAGAACCCTCTCTCCCCTCTCTTTTCCCCCCCAGGCAGGCCATGGTTTCCCGCCCAGTGTCGCCAAATTTCTGTTTTGCCGCCGCTGGCCATGGTTTCCCGCTCGGGCGCGCGCGGGCGTCTGAAGCAGAGAGAAAGGCGTCGATTCGTTTGCTTCAGACGCTACAGGACGCTTTCCGACGCTTTTTGGACGCTTTTCGATTGCTTCTGAAGCGACGCCGACGCTTAGCGCTGCCAGGGCGCCTTGACGCGCGACGCTTTCGCGACGCTTTGAAAACCATGACCCCAAAGACCTAGTATACTTCAATCATTGTGAATCATGAATCTTTGTCTGGGATGATACGGATGTGCAATATCTGCTAGTTGTCATGTAGGAATCGCACAGTTGATAGATCGGAAAAGAGTAAACAAAAATTTCTTAGACTATCTCCCCCCATTTTTTTAGTTCTTATTCTTACCAACATGATTCAGCATTTTGATTGTTTTTTGTCGAACATTAGGTTACTAACAATGTGCAACTATACTGCAGATACCATAAGAACCGTTGAAGGTTATTCTGATATTATTGTTCTGAGACATTTTGAAAGTGGAGCAGCCAGGAGAGCAGCTGCCACTGCAGACATTCCAGTTATTAATGCAGGTGATGGGCCAGGACAACATCCAACTCAGGTAAATATTATGTTGGGTAAACATTTTCAGCATGCGTGGAATAACACTGTTCTTGGGACAAGGAAATTGCAACTTTTATTTAAAGGTAGGTGCTAAAAGCTGCATTGTAGTGGATAATGGTGTAGTCAACATCCGCTGTTCTACATATTTGTTCATGTGGAACAGTGAACCATGTGATGGAGTTCCCTTTTTTTGGCAATTTAAGTTGATCAGATAATGTCAATTCATATACTACTGCAGACTGATGTTAATCCAGATTTGTTTTTGCATTAAGCTTTCCTTGGTGCATCCGTTGATAAATGATGGTTCATGATCCATGATGATTGCAGTTATTTGAATATTTTCGTGCATCATTTTTTCATCATTATAAAACTTAACCGATCTGCATTTGATAGGACTGCAATCAGCAATCCATGTTTTTGGTTGCCACTAGTCTTTGTTAGGTTTCATCTCTAGCCTACCCCAACTTGCTTTGGATAAAAGACTTTGTTGTTGTAGAAAACTTATCTAGATGATACCTACACTTCTGTGTTGGTGGTTATCTTTAGTATTCATTGCATGCCCAAGTAGCCATAGCATTGGAAAACTAAATTATCAAATATGAAATAGAGCAGTCATGCATTATACCTCTTTAAAACAAGTAATTAACTGTCCTGTACTTTTAAGGCTTGTGTGTAAATTGAGTACATTCTGTTGACATGCTCAAGTAAAGGAATTTTGTCTATGACATGCTCTGTGTTCCTCAAGTTCTTTTTATACTGTAGTTTGATCAGGCATATGTAGGAGTATTGAAGAGGTCGTATGGTATGGCCAGTAAAAATAAAGGTTGATAATTATAAATTTATAATACCCTGTATTGATGTGTAATGAACACGAGAGGGTTAATACATTGTAAAAAAAGAGACATGTCATTAAACTCGCTGCACACCTTATATTTTGAAAGCTGTATCTCCTTGTGATTTGAACGGAAATCAACTGATATTCAGCTCATTATTTGTGCCTGTCTACCTGTTAATTCGTCCACCACACCTCTTATCTGCCACATCTTATTTGTAATTATAGTTAGTTTGTGCTTATCTGAATCTACTTTCTGTTGTTACATCATTCTGAAGTACCAGTGATGCATTCTTTGTAACTGATATTTTAATTATTTCTTTCAGGCTCTGTTGGATGTATATACAATAGAAAGAGAAATTGGTAGGCTAGATGGAATCAAGCTTGGTTTGGTTGGAGACCTAGCTAATGGGAGAACTGTCCGTTCTCTGGCCTATTTGATAGCTAAATACCAGAACATTAAGATACACTTTGTATCTCCAGATGTTGTAAAAATGAAGGTACTACTGTCCTGAATAAATAACGCCTGCGCTCTTTTGTTCGAATTCTATTGTAATCAGATGCAGTATTGATGTTGTATTTTTTCTGTTTCAAAGGATGATATCAAGGAGCACTTAACTTCGCAAGGTGTTGAATGGGAAGAAAGTTCAGATTTGTTGGAGGTGGCATCTAAGTGTGATGTTATTTATCAAACACGCATTCAGAAAGAAAGATTTGGTGAGAGGATTGATCTTTATGAAGCTGCTCGTGGAAAATATATTGTGGACAAGAAGGTTTTAAGTGTGATGCCAAAGCATGCTGTCATCATGCATCCCCTTCCAAGGCTCGATGAGGTTGGCAATTATCCTTTTGAAAACACCAAAGAACTGAATTTGCTTCTTATTGGTGCTACCTTGTGTAAATCTCGCAATATCACTAGAAAGAGTTTTTGAGTGTTGACTGCTTATTCCAGCATCTAATAAGCCTTTGAATTGGGGCGCTAAAGTTATTTATTCTGTCTTGTTAGTAGTTATTATGCCAAATGATATGGCTTGGCAGCGGCGGAGCTAGCTCCCAGCGACCCTGGGAAGCTGCCCGGGCTGCTCCGGCCACTATCTATTAAATCTTAGTGTCACATAGTGATTGGCGACCATGTTTAATGGGGCAAACACAAGCCAGTTCCATGGTCAATGGATCTTGCCCAGGCTCCTTTGCACTGGCTGGCCCCGCCACTGTGGCTTGGTGTACGCAGGTGAGTATGTGAGTAGGTTAGCCAGTAGTGGTTTCTGAATCCACTTGGCGTTAGGTCAGCTGGAAACATTGATGAATTGTTGGAAGTTGTTGAGATATGATGTTTCGGCGTCCAATGAGCGGTCAATATAGTAATTACTTGTATAGGAATGATGTGGAAATCATCTATTGGTGAGGTGACTATGGTTGTGGACTTGTGGTCTTCCATGAAGGATTCGTGTTCAAAATTGGCAGTTGATATGTTCTTGGTTGGTTGGGTACTATAATTCCTAGCGATAGTCAGATTGTACCATAAATGAGATGCAATTTTTCTGTTTTGTTTTCAGATCACGGTAGATGTCGATAGTGATCTAAGGGCTGCATATTTTAGGCAGGCTAAGAATGGCCTCTACATAAGGATGGCACTGCTCAAACTTCTGCTTGTTGGTCGTTGATGGTTTCCTAGTGCCTGAGTTCGTGCAGTGTCGAAGGATCAGACCCTTAAACACTAGCTCCAGATTCAGCTCCTCGGTACTGCACAAGGTATTAAAGGTTGGATCCTTGGAAGAAGAATAACGTCTTGTATGAGTAATGCTCAAAAAGAACATTCTCTGTTATAATGTGGTTTGAATGAAGTGTTTCTCAGTGGCCTTGGCATCCGGGAAAAGGTTCTGCTCTAAATTTGCTTGGTGACCATGCTCTATAATTTTTTTTTTTTTGAGTACATGGGACACAGATCAAGAACACAGAACTGGCAGTACAACCTCAGAAATTGGAAAAACAAACCTAAACTTGAGATTCCAGCTCCACCGCCGCCGCCTCACCACGGTGACCGCCAGCCGCGCGCTGCCGCCGAACTCCTCGATCCAGCGATCTGCAACGAACCGCGGCCAGGAAGCAACGAACCGCGGCCAGGAAGCCGCCGACGAAGTCGCCGTCTTCAGTCCACCGCCTGAGTCTTGACGGAGAAGATGAGGCTGACGGAGAAGATGAGGCTGGCCGACCGCCAGAACACGCCATCGCCAAGATCCGACGCCGCCGACGCCGCAGATCTGGACGACCCAGAAGATCTAGATCCCGGCCTCCTTCGCCACTTCACAAGCTCCACCGACGCCGGAGGAAGCCTCGGTTGAGCGAGGACGTACCTGCGGCCCACCAGCCCGCCAGAGACGACGCTGAAGGAGGGGAAGCCGCAGAGCACCACTGCGCGACGGCGCCGCCCTTCCCGCCACGGCCACGCCGCCCGCACCCCTCAAGCTACACGCCGGAGCGCAGATCTGGGGATTTCCCAGCCTCCCGCCGCCGGAGCGACCGTCGGAGGGTGGGAAATCCACCAAATACGCCGGCGGCTTCGGACGGCGCGGAGTCGCCTCCTCGTCGCCTCTCTGCACTGTAGCACGAGGGGGGGGGTCCAGAAATTTGCTTGGTGACCATGCTCTGTAATTTTTTTTTGGCTGCAATCAGCTTTTACCTGCATATTTCTGATCGACAAACAAGTATTTGAAAGCTGTTTGAAATTACTCTCCTCGTTTCATAATATTTGTCAGCAGTGAGTGATACTGCTGCCAGGGGCGGGCCCAGACAATATTTTGAGAAGGGACACACGATATGACTGGGACATTTCTCGTAATACTTCACAAAATTTGAAGAATTTCCTCTAAAAATTAAACAAATACTAGTGAAGTTCCAATTTTTGAGTGGGGGCCAAGGCCTCCACAAGCTTCTGCTGCTGCATGTCGGACCCAGGAAACGAGTATACTGACATATAGTAACTTCCTTCATCTGATTTAGCAGTAATAATCCAGATTCTGCATTGTGTACTTACCTATGAACAATACTGAAACGTACATCTGAAAAAAAGACGATACAAAAAAGACGATACTGGAACGTACTCTGATGGATTCTCCGTTGACGTTTTGTGTGTCTGTTCACGGTACGTCATACGCGGCTTTGTCAGGTGGGCTCATAGGCTTGAAATGGTGGATTCCTGGTCAGCATGCTGACATAGGCAAATAACCGGCCCACACGCAGAACCCATATGCCATGTTGAAGAGGGGCTTTCTTCCATCCTTCAGGTCTTGACTACGTTTTTGCTATTTTCGACATACTTGACTTCACACTACCTGAGTTGGACTAGGACTTGCAACGCATGGAGCTTTGTATTTCACTTCCCCATCCCCCCCCCCCCCCCCCCCCCCACCGCTCTCTTCTTCGGTCTCGTTGAGAGTCGTCCCGGTCTCCCCGGCTCCTCTCCCCTTCCTCTCTGGCGGCGCTGCCGGCCGGAGGCGAGGTGGGAGGGGATGCCGGCGTGTACAGAGTAGTTGTAGGTTTAGGTGTAGAGTTTGTGTGTTCCCTCTGTGGGCGTTTGGGAGTAGAGGACGAGATCTCGCTGGCTGGATCTCGCCTGTGCTGGTGGTGCTCGCGGTGGTTGCTGTTCTCCGGTGGCAAGGAGGGAAGCAGGCGACGGCGAGCCATCCAGAGATCTCCGCCATAAAGGCCTGGAGGAGCTCTGCTGGTGGTGTGCTTGCGCGCAGCGCGCCGCAGCTGACGCTAGGAGTGGATGCCGTGCTTCCTCGGTGGAAGCCGATGGTGACCACCACCGCGTCAAGCTCCGTCAATAAGCGTGAGCCCCGGCAGTTCTTGGTCTGCGCTGCCCTGATCTCCCCCCTGGCCGGCCGTGGTGGCGAGGGGATCTCGGCGGAGCGGTACTGGGAACTGGCCGGGGAGAAGGATACAGAGGAGCTTCGATTTCGGGAGTAATCTCGCGGGGACGCGATGCGGCAGCGACGACGGCTGCCTTGCCCCCGCCTCAGACAGCCGTGCGGCGGCTCTCCTTGGCCTGACGAAGGCCGATGTGCTTCCTCCTGGCTGCGTGCCGAATAGGAGGTCTTCCCTCGACCACGACGACGGATTCATCACCGCCTCTGCTCCAAGTGGCTTCGTCCCCGGCAGCAGCGACGGCGCCGGCGTCGGGAGGTTGGATATCGTCGGTGGAGAAGACCAAGGACCGGATCGCGTTGTTTTTTGTCCTGAGGTCTTTTGTGTAAAAGGCAAGGCCTTATTTGTGATTTTCCCTGTGTGTAGGGGCATGCCTGTAAATGTATCCCACCGCTAGTAATGAAGCTTCCAGGGCCTTGTGCCCTTATCCTGTTCAAAAAAAAAAAAGACTTCACACTCGCTGCATGCCCTTGTTCTGCTGACCACCGGTGTTCGGTTTTTTTTGGTTCTTTCATTCTATTACATCAGCCTATTTTGAGGAGGAATGATCTCATCTGTCTCTGATGTGGTGCATCACGATGGTGGTCTTTGTGAGATACCGGCAGCGACTAACCGGCTTGCAACACAATTGAGAACTTCCATATACTCCTGCTGATCCAAAATATAAGGCGCGCTATTTTATACTATTCAAATGTACTCCCTTTGTTTGATTCGCCTTGAAATTTCTTTCATATCATATATCTTTATACTAATTTTGTGGACATATTATAAGTACAAATCATGCACCAGCGAAATTAGAGGACACCTTATATTTCAGGAGAGAGGGAGTATCGCACACTATTTCTATACTATTCAAATGTACTCCTCTGCTTGTTTCGTCTTGAAAATTCCTTCATATCATATATCCTTATATTAATTTTGTGGACATATTATAAGTACAAAGAATGCACCAGCGAAATTAGAGGACGCTTTATATTTTAGGACATAGGGAGTATCGCTTTGCTATCTTCGTCTTTAGTTTTCTTTTTAAAACATTCAGCATCATTTTCAGTCCGGAATCAATGGTACCAGAGTTCTCATCATTCCAACAACAAAAGAACTATAGACTTAGGTGTTCCTACTGCATGTTCCCTGGACAGAATGGTGCGGACTGCCGAGTTACAATAATTTGCTTCGACCTGGTATTCTTACATACCTTTATTATGCCTTACACCTTTACTACAAATTTCTTACAAGAAGTTCCTTACAGTTTCTGTTTAAGATCCTTACAAGAACCAAGCCTACGCAATCACTATTCCTAGCTTTTACCTTAACAACGTCTTCACGCTTCATATGTCATACACCACAGATGTGTAGTCCTGGAACACCGAGCTGGTTTCAGGGGTGAAGTCCCAGCAATTCACCGGCGACCTCTGATCGTAGCTGCACCAGTCCGCATCCCCTTGCTGCGTGGTGACCACACTGTCAGTCGTCGTCGCACTGTAGAGAAGCTCCTGAAGCTCAGCCTCGATGGTGACGACGTTCGAGTTCCCGGCGCTGGATGGCGAGCCCAGGCCGTCCACGGCCAGCTGCTGCTGCTGCCCGCTGAGCTGCTGATCATCCGTAGGGCTGGACTGGCCCTGCTCAGCTACTGTTACATTGAAGCCGCTGCTGCTGTTGCTGTCTGTGGCCACCTGGTGGTTAGACTGCCACAGCTGCAAGGGGTTGGGGTGGCTGACGCCGAGAGGGTTCTGCATTTCCTGCAGCTGCATACAGAGCTGGATCCTCTCCATCGCAGACGCGCTCAGCGGCCGCTCGCCGTCGTTGGCGCTGTCCAGTTCGTTCATGGTGGCGGCGGCGCCCTGACCCCGGTTCTTGCGCCGGCCGCCGAGGAGCCTCTTCTTGAGCTTGGTGTTCCAGTAGTTCTTGACGTCGTTGTCGGTCCTTCCTGGCAGCTGCGCGGCTATGATGGACCACCTGGTTAATCATGTCAAGAAGCACACACTGGGTTAGTACATCTGTGCTGGGGTTGTCCGAAGAAGACGCAAATTATAAGGGAGTGGTTAGTTTGCTCGAATGATATAAGAAAGATCTCTGTATCCAACCTGCTTCCGATGCTAATGTAGAGGCTGCAGATGGTTCTGTCCTCCTCTGGGGTGAAGTCCCCGTGCTTTATGTTGGGCCTCAGATAGTTGAGCCACCTCAGCCTGCAGCTCTTGCCACATCTCTTGAGCCCTGTTCCCATGAACATGCACAAACTTAGTTAACCATGAAGGCATGAACTAATACTGATGACAAATTCCTGGAAATTCTAGTAAACATCTACTGATAACAGGCACAAGGTGATTACTTACCAATCTTGTGCGGCAATGCAATCCAGTTGTTCCCGGTGCCACGCTCCTCAATGTAGGTCTTGAGCATGGCATCCTCCTCCGGCGACCATGGCCCCCTCTTCACCGTTGCCTTGTCGCAGCAGGGCGCCCTCCCCATCTCTCTGCTCCTCTCTCTTTCTCCGAGTGTTTGTAACCTGTGGTGTGCTGTGTTGTGTTTTCTTGCGTTGTGTGTTGATGGATGAGTGAGTTGAGTTGAGTTGGTTTGCGCGGGAGGGCCGGGATTTATAGGAGCAGATATGATGGATGGGAGGGGCTTAGAATATACGGACATGGTTTGACTTGATGGTGATATGTGCTCATGACATGATACCGGCTCTGAGTTTGTTCTGGACTGCTGGTGTACTACTTTAGAAGCCTTCCACCTATGCAGAAAAGTGCGTCCATATGTGTGTGTCTACTGAACTTATGATTCTGCTAATCGCTGAACTTTTGGTGTCATGGGTATAATCTTCTCTCCAACTCTTCCTTATAAGAAGTTTCAAAAAAAAACTCTTCCTTGTAAGTTATAACCACTCGAAAAAAACTCTTCCTTATACACTTATTTAGTAAAAACTTATTCCGAAAAAGCTAAATTAGTAATTTTGACATTATATGGCCTCCTTGGCAAACAAAACTTCCTGTCAAGTACTACATTATCAAAGAGTAGAAGTAAAAATGTGTATTACGGAGAGGTTAGGAATGCACGTATCACGAGGAACAGTTAGTACTCTCTCTAGGTACATAGCCCGTGCATAAACACCGACTTATGCTAAAATTAGGGCATCGAGTCACTCAAAAGAAGAGGCTACCGTACCACCACCTGTACGTTGAAAACCAACATAAAGTTAAAATTTACTTAATTAGTATGTAGGGTCTAAGCTAGGGTGACTAATGTTTGCTAGATCAGCGAAACCCGTCCAACTGCCCAAGGATAAGATTGAAACGCATTCTCCTCATTTGCTTATTGTCTTCAAGCATCCATTAGAATCGTCTGGCAATCGGCTAGGATATTCGCCCTTTATCGAGAAGTTTTGGCAAAGAGATACGCGTTGCTGGTAATCAATCCTTGCCTCAGTGGAATGGTCAAATCAACCATGATTTTCCCTTAAAATTTAACAAGATACAGTATCATTTTTTTTTAAGCCTGACGGATCCAGAGTTTAAGCGCATGGATCAATAGTGTGTTTTCTTTGAACAAAACACTCTTGCCAGAAGAAGTTCCATCTCAATTACTACATGGGGAGCGAGAGTTGTGAATAGTGTGGCCAATAATGTAACTACCAAGTACTTGGACAAGGACAACAAGTGTACTCCAGAATCTACATGCCGCGTGTAGAGATAACAAGCCTGTGACTATAGAGCATTCCAGGTCCTCCATCAAGTTATTTCTGTACTACACCCTTCTCAAGTCAAGAACTCTAACTTAGGCTGGACCATGGTGGAAAGCAGATACATACTAGGCTGACCTGCCAAAAGTCCAAGGGCAGTTGTAACTGACAATGCAGCAGTATCCTTCTGGATGTTGTCATCCATTTTGACCATCAAAACCGATATATAAGAGAATTGTTCCTTTTTGTCATGTCAATTCTTAAGTATGCAATCATACTAGACTTCAATTTAATCCCTTCTCTTTGCACACGTATGTGATCATTGAAGACATTGTTAAAATATTATATATGGAGCATGTAACTTTGTGTTTATGTTACTAGCTCATTGACCTTGTATGGTTTATGTTCTCCCTTTTTGGCATATAAAACAGGTCATTGCATTCTGGGGTGGTTGGTTTTAGAGTGGGTTCTTGTTGTGTTCTGATCAAGTTTTTATTATAAAGTATTTAGTATAATATAAACTTCTGCAGTTTGAAGATAAGAGAAAGTGAAAATATTGCGAGATAAACAATATTTAGTTGGTAGCATTGAGAATAAATAGCAGAAAAGTGAACTGACTTAATTGTTCACAGCGTGTAGTCTGAATCTGCTGACAAGAGTACAAAATGAAACATGAACATTTACTTGCTGGACAAATCTTTATCTTTTCAGAGTTATAACCCAGGCAAGTCCATCGGGTTCTAATTATGTTTTGATGCGCTGATTTAGCTGAGTTTCTTTTGAGTTTATATCTTTCAAGCATGTACTGTAGAAAAAGAACTGTACTGGAAAAAAATTCCACCGTCCAGCAATTAAAATAAAAACAACGGACTATTCTATTAGCTAGCGTAGTACACAGCCTGTACTGTTTAGTCAAGTAGCCCCATCACTTGGAATCTGGAAGCATGTACACTTGTTCTACACGGCGGAGAGGTAAACTTTTGACCAAGTTCATGAAGTTGTTGCAGGTTCAGTGTGGCCATAGTGTAGTACGTACGTTATGTATCTTGCCAACACAACAAGAAGCAATGAAGAAGGGCCAACGGTTGTATTATTACTAACTATATTAAAGCCGTCCGAATCGGCGGCCTCGCAGCGCCCCACGCACGGTAGCTACTGTAGAAAATGAACAGCAGCTACAGTGCCTGGGTGGGCCCCACATGTCAGCCTCACGCCACACACCATTTTGCAGAAAGCAGCGCCCCGCGCACGGTAGCTACTGTAGAAAATGAACAACAGCTACGGTGCCCGGGTGGGCCCCACATGTCAGCCTCACGCCACACGCCATTTTGCAGAAAGCGACACGCGAGCCCACAAATTGCAGCGCGACCCTCCGGTTTTGCGCAGCGAGGGACCTAAACGCAAATTGCCAAAAAGTCAGGGGGCTTTCAGCAAAACCATCCACAGACCTCCCCCTCCCTCTCTCTCTTCACGCGCGACGCCGGAATCGGCCGCCGCCGCGCCGCCCCACCGCTGCGCTCCTCCCCTCTCACATCTGCGGCCACGGAGAGGTTCTCCGTCGACTCCTCTACCTCCTAGCCGAAGATCAGCTTGCGGGAAGCCGCGCCGTGGCCGGAAATGTCGTCGCCGTGCCGCACTGCCTCCGCCGCGTCCGCGCGCCGCCGCGGCCGCTCCGGCGACCTAGAGGTAGCGGCGCCGCCGCTCCTGGCCTCCCCACGTCGAGGCGCGTCGGGAGCGCCCAGCCTCGCTTCCTCGCTCGCCGGGATTCGCCGCCGACGTCGCCGCCGCGGCCGCTCCGGCCCTGGTTTTTTTTTTTGCTGGTGACGTTGACGCGTCGTCACGACGGGCAGCTGGGCCGGCTGCTGGGCTGGGCATCTGGGCTAGGCTGGGCTGGCCGCTCTGCGGCTGGTCCGGCCTTCTTTTTTTTTTCCTTTTTCTTCCTGTTTTGTTTTTTATATTTTACAAAACTTTTGGAACTTTTGGAATAGAGCTCGAAAACAATTCATATCACACTCCAAAAAATTGTACCAATCAAAATAACCATTTTAAATACTTCGGGACCTTTTCCAAATTATTTCAAACCTTAATTTTTTCAAGTAATGCATAAAGTCTCATTTGATACATTCACGCCGTTTTAGAAAATATATAATCCGTAGTTTCCTGCTGCAAAAATAAAATAAAATAGAACATGTTTTAGATAATTCGAAACACTTCATACATGTTAGTCTAGGGCATTTCAACAATTTTGAAAAACTACTAAATGCTGCAAGATCAACGACTTTAAATATATCCATCAATATATCAAAATGAACACAAAATTTAAGCGAAGATTTTAAATAGAGCATGCTTTAGAATACTTAAAACAGTTCACACATATTAGTCTAGGGCATTTGAGCAGTTTTGCAAACCTACTAAAAATGGATCAATAACTTTACACATATCCATCGATATATAAAAATGGTCACAAAATTAGGCGCTAACTATTTACGGCATCCGATCAAATTTCAAATCTATATACTTTAAACTTCTAAATGCCTTCTAAATCTAATCATTTTAGAGATGTACAAAATTCCGAAACTGCAAATTTTTCCAGTTTGAGCAAATTTGAAGATCTCAACCTTTCCAAATGTAGTTTCTTTAGTTACAACAATTTTGAACCCTACAAACATTTTCGAGCGCGTCCACCTTCAAATTTAAATTGATGCTCAAATTAGTTAATATTTGAAGGTAAACACAATATACTTCCTTTCAATATGGTGGTAAGTAAGAAAATTATAGCAAAATTAGAACGTATTTGATCATTTCGATTTAACAAACATATTTGGAAGCAACATAACTTAAAACTTCTTTCATTACATGAATCTTCCGACAAAATACAAATGCATTTCTTCTAATTAGAGGTTGCTTTCAAGTCACTGCATTTCGAAAATAAATGCTTGGTTACATAAATATTTTGAGAAAATTATTTAATTTGAATTCCACAGAACAGTAAACGCACTTCCAACATAAATGTTTTATTGGATCAACATTTCCGAGAAAATGCAAATTCACTGCCTCTAAAAATATATTTCCTCCAAAAAAAATGGTCAACAAATATATTCCCTCCAATTGTGGAATTAAACTAAATATTTGACACAGAAAACAAACATATTGAATCAATTCAATTCAACCATCAAAAATTAGCTAACATATCTGCAAATAATATTGCTCAAACCTCTCTAATTGCTCGAACTATTTAACTGCTTGACTACATGAATATTTCGACAAAATGCAAATTCAATTCGTTTAACTACGAACTGATTTTAAATTGAACTTAATAAATGCTCAACCAATGCGCGCACTTCCTCCAATTATTAAGTTAAATTAAATAAGTACGACGGAACATAAGCATGCCACACCGACTCGAATAGGTTAATATTTAGTAGCAATATAACTAAACTCCCTCCAATTATGCATTTCAATTTAATAAATGGTCAAGCTGAACTTAGCTCTCTCTAATTGTGTAGTCAGATTTAAATAATACTTTAGTACATGCACATTCAAATAAACCACAAAATCATTTCCGCTAAACATGGATTGAATTCAATAGCTGCTACGACGATACATTTCCTCTAGCCAACGATCTAGATTACATGCTTACGACCAAATACAAACACACTATTTGGACATAACCATATTACATTTCCTCTAATTATGGTGCTACATAAGAAAATTATGCCAAAATGGAACCATATTTGACTATTTCGATTTAACACTTCAATCCCTCTAAATCTGTACTCACGTTTACAAAAATGTTTGATTAGATAACAATGCCTGCAAAAATAAAAGCATTATACAAACACCGTCACCATTTCTATTCAAAACAAATATTACACAATAAAAAAATATTTACAAAAATATCCACTAAGGGCGCGGCGTGCCGCCGCGCTAAAATTCAACTAGTACTATGTGAATTGTCGGCGCAGTCTGCTCTCTGACGATAGCTCAAACAAAAAAATTGATGATTAAAATGCTGTCATGGAACATCTCTAACCATACACTTACGTAGATGTGTTGATTTTTATGAGAAATGATATGCTAATTTTGATCAACAGTACATCCTAAATGTAGTGGTATGAGTTCCTGTTGTTGTGGAAATGATATCCAAGATGCTGTTCTACAAGGACATAAGTAACGAAAACAGGCCCTGGAAAGGAGCAAAAGCTCAGACAGCCGCAATGATATATCCAGTTAATTAGGGAAATAAAAATATTGCATGTCCAACATTTTTTTTGCAGTAAGATTTTCATGGCCAACTTGCCATTGTGCGGATCCTAGAAGAAACTTAAGGTAGTAGGAAAGGATGCAGCGCATCACAACTCTGCCATTAGCCTCCAAGCAGAAGCAGTTCACTTCATCCGAGTATCTGACTCCATGGAGTAGACTCACCTAAACAACTTGCAAAAACAAGGTCATTTAGAAGCACGACCCTCTTAATTAATTAATATAATTATTTTACACTGTGCTGCCTCTTGCTTGATAAACTTTCTTGGGGATAAGGCTGAGTTGACCACATTATTCAGTGATCCCTGGGGAAGTAAGATAAGCTTATAGTGGCGCAAGGTAGTGGCGTTGTTGGCTGATCAAGTAAGTAAACTTGGAAGAACTTTAGTGCAATGAACTGTTTTGTTGTCCTATGAAGAACATTAGTTATATATCTCATGCCTTTTTTTTGAGGTTTAATATCTCATGCCTTTTGACTAATGTTTCCTTGTTTATTCTTTTTCTAATTGTGTATTACAGGAGAAAATAGATAAAAATATTTCCCATGTACGTGCAACCACGCGTGAACCTGTCATGACATAACCCCGGATTTCTTTTGTCGGACTTCCTTGATTAAATTATTAGGTGCTGTTGAGGGAAAAGTAGTACACTAGCATTATAGCAGCAACATTACAACATCTCCAACAGATGCTGCAAAATAGGACATAGAAAATTAGGCTTTAGGGAACGAGAAATTTTCTGCCATAGCACAGATGTAAAATAGGGTATTACAAAAAATTTCTACCGTAGCAGATGGAGTGAAACAGGGCACCCAACACATGCAAACTTCGATACTTGATCATTGCATACTTCAGACATTTTGAACCATCAAATGTTCAAAAACATGCAAATTTAAACATTGTACGATTGGCTCTTATAGACACACGACGGGCATAGTACACGTAATCATCATCACTACGCATCATCCATCAGGTCGTCCCAATCAATGCCGTCTTTGAACCATCAAATGTTCAAAAACATGCAAATTTAAACATTGTACGATTGGCTCTTATAGACACACGACGGCATAGTACACGTAATCATCATCACTACGCATCATCCATCAGGTCGTCCCAATCAATGCCGTCGTACTCATCATCATATTTCTATTATTCTGCACGTCCTTCCTTGATTTTTTCCTTGATTTTATTCTGCACGTCCTTCCTGCAATAGAACTCGTACTCCGCCTACACGAGGTGCGGATTTCCCTGGCGAACTTGCCATAGACATCGGGTTGCTCTTGCAGGCGGGCCTTTGCTGCATGATTAAGCGGTGTTCCTTCGCCTCCTTGTGAGACACAACCCGCATCTGGGAGCGAGGAACTCTGCCTCCTCTTGACTCGTGACATCCAGAAAGTTCAGCTCGGATCTGGGCCGACGTTAACTCCAAGCTGTGAGTGGGAGGCGACATCGGGTGTCCCGAGCCAGTGTCACATCCCGTCACATGAGATCTCACGAGCGTATTGGCTGGACCACCGGAGTCGAAAGTCACGGATGCCTATGATGCTCTTCGGCTCAGGGTTGCGGCATAATACGTTCTAAAGAAATTATAATATTTGATTGATCTCAAATGTTAAATGCTTTTGCTATGTTCTTATATCAGTTTAGTTCATTTTTATTCGACTAACATATTAACTCAATGCCTAGCGCGCCCACGAACAACTAATATGGCATACAAAGCAGCCTCGTCCCGGGCCTTCTCGAAATAAATCAATTTACTCTTCAAGAAATTTATTTTAGTCCTGACAGTTGCTTGAATGATGGCACTAATAATTATAGGTTCTTAGACTTTTCATAACCATATTTCATAAAGAAAATTATATCATCTGCATATTGAAGTATATATATATATATATATATATATATATATATAGTCCACCAACCACAAGATGCGGAACCAACCCCTCAATTCAGCCCTCCACTTTGGCACGTCCAATCGTGACTGCTAACGTATCCGCCGTAGTATGTGTTGAATAGCATTGGGGATAGAGGGTCGCCTTGCATTAATCCTTTTTGTCTGAAATTAGTGCCAACATCTTCATTGACTTTAAATTTCGACACTATATCCGGTCACAAATTTATGGATCAATAAAACCACACATCCGAGAAACTTTTCATTTTTTGGTATGTTACGGAAATGACCATTTGACACTATTATATGACTTTTCGAAGTCAATTTTCAATACCACTCCATTTAATTTTTCCAATGTAAGTCATGGACCGTTTCATGCAGGACCACCCCATTTAGGACGTCTCTTACTTGCATGCATGATGTTTTTGTGAGTCATACAACATGATCTCCCACCGAGTTCACCCTAATATTAGCTATATTTGTAAAAAAAAGCTAACATTAAGAAACCATATATGACTATATTTTTGATTCTTTCCGCTTCGTTAATCTTAGGAAATAAAGTTATTTTATCGAAACAAGTCTAACTGTCTGGTATGTAGATGACCGAACAAATTTAGGAGGTCCGATTTGATAATCTTGCGGAAGTTTTATCGAAAATTCAGCTGGGAAACCATCTCGATCATGAGTCTAGGTATACTCTATTTGGAATACTATCTTTTTCACCTTTTCCACCGTGAATTAATAGAGCACTTAGGTCTATGCCAATGCAAGTTTCTTAGAAGGGTTTCATATGCATTTTGTTGATGTGGCATCCTAGTTAATTAAGAAAGAGGATGAAGTTATATCTTTACTAACACACAACCTTTGCACGTGGCCATAGGCAAAAAAATGTTTCTGACCCAATCGTCATATGTATGCATGAGTACTAAAATATTTAGATACAACCCAAAGGAGACAAGGCATTGTACTAATCGTTTCTTAAATTTTTAATATTCCTATGATAACGAGCTAAGAAACGATGCATTGACACATGCCTTATATACTAGGGAAGTTTTCTCCAGAAAAATTGTACGAATTAATTCACTTCAAGCACATCAATTGTACGTTTTGCGACGCACACGAAGCATGTATACTTTGTGTAGCCGGGGACAACAAGCTATCGATGTCGGCTGAAGACACGTGCATACATAAAAATCGTAACTTAGAAGTTCGAAGTTACAGGCTGTGTAACCAATCACCAACGGTAATTATAGTCTCACACCAAGCCCTCCGGAATTCATTAGTCATGAGAAAAAGAAGAACATACACTAGTGGAAACAGGGCCACTGGTCCCGGGTCGTAAGGGCCTCTAGTACCGGGTGTCCACCCGGGACTAGCAAGGCGACACTAGAGGCCCCCTCTAGTACCGGGTCCGTTACGACCCGGAACAACAGGCTCCCACGTGGCCGCCGAGGCGCGGGCGTGGTGGAGGACCTCTAGTCCCGATTGGTCATACGACCCGGGACCAAGGACCTCACACGTGGCAGCCTGTAATTTTTTGTTTTTCCTCCCAATTTAATATTGAAATGGTGCAAAAAAATATGCGTTTAATTAATTAAAAACAGAAACTACATATAACATATCAAAATGTTCATAAATAAAAATATGTTCACGTCTATCCGGTTACATGGAGGTGCTCATAACCGGGACTAGAGCCCGTCTATTCGATTACACGTGTGTGGAGATCATAACCGGGACTAGAGCCCGTCTATTCGGTTACACGGGAGATCATAACCGGGACTTCACCGCTATTCTCCATTGTATTTCCTTTTGTAGGTATGACTTCGCTGAGCAGAAACCCCGCAAGTTCCTCTGCTAGTGCTTGAAAGCGCTTCTTTAGTGGCATACTCTCGCGCAATGGCTCTGCCTATAAAAGAAGGAGATCAATACGAATATTAATCATGACTATCAAAAATTATGAATGACACTGGAGATCAATTGATGAATATGATTGTTCACGTACGTCTAAAAATTTCTTTGGGTCCCGCTCAGTGACCGAACGACGAATCCACTCGCAAACGAAATATCCACAGAAATTGGTCCCCTGTGGTTGCCTCTCGATCCACTTTACGAGAATAGAATTCAATCAAATCATAGTCAACATATAGTGGTATTGAAAACTATAAATAAAGAGATGCGCGAACCTAGCTAGACCGTACTACCTACCTGTGGGTGAACAAAAGTCAGCTGTTCTTCAAATGAACCTGAACCCTTTGTCCTCGCTTTGAATTGTTTCCAAACCCTGCCGGCCAAAAAAAAGAATAAATGAGTTATTAGTTGCTTGATATCTCTGAAATCAATAAGAGAGACTGATATAGTGCGATAATGTTTGAAATTACCTTTGGAGCGTATCTAGAATGCTTTGGTACCTCTCCTCAGGCCAGTCCAATGAGTCGTAGACTTGAACTCTTGATCTATCAACTTCAATGACTAGCAGAATGTAATGATCGCTGCGCATGATTATATACACGTCAGTAACTCATCAGTTACACTTAATTTGTACAAGCGAGTAACACTCTCTTACCTGAAGAAGTAAGGAAACATTATCTCCGTGTTGAAATGTTGCTTCATTAGGGCATTTAGCAAGTTCTTCTCCGTGTCCTTCACGTGGTTTTTTAGTGTCCTTGCATTAACTCGTACTGGGTTAACGAACCCAAAGCCATAGATGCCCTTTCTACCACATTCATCACTCTTCATTCTGCATAATACCGTAGTGAGCATAATTAGCGATGGCAATGAACGAGCTGAGAGCTAAAGACTTTATCTTTTTTGGAAATAAATGAATTGAATCACTTACAGACAGTAGGCACCGACGAGAGCCAAGTCGAGGGAGTCAAGGTTGTATAAGTACCAGAGTTCTTCGAGCTGAATTGTGAACATGTCTTCACCCGCGAAATGATTTTTTGTAACTTTCACACAGATCAAAAAGTCATCAAATTCCTTTGTGGTTTTCATGTACCAACTATGGAGTTGTCGCATACATGTCGGTAGACACTTTATCTGATCACCTCGCAGCAGGGACCTCCCCCATTTCCATTTCCATGAATCATCTACATCAGACGGAAAGAGATTTTCGTTGTCCAGTTGAGCAAGAGTAATACCAGCATCTGCAGCAAAGTCCTTCTTCAAGGATAAAGTAGGAATTAGGTCCGTCACGGAGCCATGACCACTGGGTATAACTACGAGCGGGGCTATCGACTGGTTTGCCTGTTGTCCGAGCTGGGCAACGTCTCTTTTCCCTCTGGCACTACTACTTCTCGTCTTGGGAGAGCTACTACTTTTACTCAGAGCTCGTAAATAGTTATCTGGCTTATTTTTCTCATATTGCGATGGTTCCGTGATGAATCCAATAGCCCACTTGTTTTCCTTTGCAGTAAATGTTTGCTTTTCCTCGGGCTTTTTCCGTGCAAGCTGTCTTTTTGTGTCTGCATCCACCCACGCATCCAATTGCTCTTTAGTCATGTCGCAAGCTCTGAGGTCGTCAAGGCTTTTGGGTACTTTTGGGAGGGGCGAACGTCGGGGGTCTCGCCCGAATCCCATGGACGACGAAGTGGCGCCCTTCCTATGTCGGGGCTCAGGAGTCGGCTCATGCGGCGGCGGAGTCGGCTCATGCGGCGGCGGAGTGGGCTGACGCGGCGGTGGAGTCGGCTCACGCGGCGGTGGAGTCGGCGCACGCGGCGGCGGAGACGACTGATGCAGAGGCGACTGATGGTTGTCGTCCCCTTCATCGTCATCAGGTGGTGAATCGTGAATTGGCGGAGACGATGGTGGCCTTGGCGCCCAGCCTTCAAACTTGATGTATTTCTTCCGCCATAGAATTAGACCACCCACGACGTCCCCTAGCACCGACTCATCATCAGCTCTTGGGAACTCAAGGTTCAGTGATTCATATCCTTGTACAACTTGATCCACGCCGACACGAGCAAATCCATCTGGAATGGCATTGCCAAGCCACGATGCTGTAGAGTCAATGGAGAATGCATAGCCGTCCGCCGCCTTCATGGATAAGTTAAATACTGGGACATGCAGCTCACAAGTTGTTTTCTCCGTGATATAATCCACGGGGTAACTTGTCTCATCATCACCGACCATAACCGAGGAAGCCACGCTGCTTCTGCGATGCGATGGGCCGCCTTGACTCGCTTGTTCCAGCTGAAGAGTTGGCGCCCCTTGCTCGCGCATTTGATCTATTTGCTTCTGCTGCTCCTTATAGAGAGCAACCATCTGGTCATGATTTCTTTCTAAGATCATCAACCGGTCTGATTCCTGCTGCTCCTTCCTCCTCTTTGCTCTCAATCGGCTTCTATAAGAGGCACGGTCCTCGGGAAACCCTTCAATCCACGGCACTTCTCCTAAGCCTCGTGTTGATCCTCCTTTTTCTTTGGTCCCGAGGGCCTCTGACAGCTCGTCCTTCTCTCTGTCGGAAATAAACTTTCCCTCTTTAGACTTGGCAATTAAGTCAATAATTTTTTTTGGGCTCCGTTGACTACTTTGCTTTCATCAATTATTAACTCCCCTGTTTCCATGTCATACTCCCCTCCATGCGCAAGTAGCCAATTCCTTATCCTTCTGTCCCATTCCTCTGTGACCGGGGTGAGCCCTTTTGCACGCAACTCGGACTCAATTTTTTCCCACTTAGGCTCGGCAACTCGGTAGCCACCTGGCCCCATCTTATGGTGATACTTCTTTTTCGCTGCATTATTCTTATTCGTTTGCGACCTTTTCTTAGCTCGTTCTGATTTCTTGTACTCCAGAAATGCAGGCCAGTGAGGCCGCTGCCTCTCTCGTGTGCCGGTGAAATCCGGAAGTTTCCCATCTTCTTCCCACTCACGGAATAATTTGTTCTTGTAGTTATTGAATTGTTGAGCCATCTTCTTAAGAGCGAAATGCTTGACTTTGTCCGTCATTTTTTTTGTCTTCACCTCATCTTCCAAGACCGGTAGGGTGAAATGTGCAATGAGCTTGTTCCAAAGCACATCTTTGGTTCTCTTGTCGACGTAACTAACTCCCTCTAACTTTGGCTTAATCCATTCCTGAGTGCTGATATAAACGTTGTCCCTGACAGTGACTCCGCATTGATGCACAAACTTAACTGCGTTCGGCACGGGTGCCAGTGGTTGGCCAGTAGTTGCATTCACCTCGTCAATTGTGAGATGCTCATCTTTGCCCATCCCTTGGGCATGGCCTCGTTTAGTGGATTGGTTCGATGCGGAGGTCTAAAAATATGAAACATGTGTGAATACATATATATGCACAAATCAGTTATTGCATCTGCTCAACATAGGCTTAATATACCTCGCCAGACGGCGTGGGTCCACCAATTTCCGAGTCCTCATCTTCAGCTCCTTCCGCGGGATGCCGAAATTCACCGGGTTCCAAAATGTAGGAAAGTATCTCTTCTTCCCCTTCTCTCGTTACGAAGGGAGCATCGACATCCATTGTTTAACTAATAAAAAAAAGATAAAACAATAATTCAAAGGAGGGAACTATACAAATATGCAACAAAAACAATTTAATATTGCATCTAAAGAAAAAAATCTTTCAAAAAAAACATAGGCTGTCCCAATCCCAGCCCAGCCCAAATTTGGGCCAGAACCTGGTCAAAGGTGGCCACCGTGGTCATCGCTGGCCCACCTGCCAGCGCCTACCCGCCCCACCGCCACGTGTGACCGCCCACTGGCCACGCGTGGTCAATGCTGGCCCACCTGCCAGCGACCCAGTTCTGACCCCGCCGCCCTGCCTCGTGTTCCCGCCCCGCCTCGTCTTCACCTCCCCGCCTCGTGTTCCCACCCGGCCGCCTCGCCTTCACCCCCGTGGTCAATGCGGAGCCCAACAGCCCCCGCCCACCCGGAGTCAATGCTCCTGGCCCACTTGCTAGCGACGGTTCCTGGTCTTTAAAAAGGGACGCCCCGTGCGGATGTGGACACTCCACTCCGCTCCCACGGTTCCCCTCCGCCCGACGGTTCCCCTCCGCCCGTCCAGTGCCCTCGCCGCCATGTCGCGCTGGTTCGGGAAGTCCCCGAAGAACGAGACCGGCGAGTCCTCCAACCGTCGCCGCGCTTCTCCACCGCCTCCACCGCCGGCGGCCTTGGGCGTCGTTCCGCAGGGCGTGCGGAGGACCGCGTCACCGGTGCGGGTCGCCCACGCACCCGACGCGCCGTCACGAACCACCACCACCACCGCCGGAGGGAGGAGGATCCGGCGCCGGCGCTACGTGCCGGAGCCGGAGTGCCAGTGGCACTGGGAGAACGCCGCCACGCTGGAGTGGAACGACGTCCACCTCCCCGAGGGCTGGCACCTGAACCCGCAGAGGATTCTGGTGCCGGCGGTCCCGCTCCCTGGGAGGCAACTGGATAGGGAGATCGCGCGCCGGCGCCGCCTCCTCCCTCCGGCGCTCCGCAACGACCCCGCCTACGCGGCGGACTCCCCTCACTGGACATGCAGGCCGGCGCGCTGTGGTTCGAGGAGGAGGTCCCCGAGGACGACGACGACCCGGACATGCAGGCCGCCTACGAGGCCTCCAACCGTACCCTCGTCGAGGACGAGATCAAGCGGTGGGAGAAGGTGATGGCCCAGGTCCAGGCTGATGCGGCCGCGGCCCTGATGCCGCCGCCGCCACCGTAGTACTATGACCCCGACGAGGTCGAGCCGTGGCACTACGCCATGGAACGCGAGCAGCAGCAGGACCTTCCGCCGCCTCCTCTGCCTCCCGGCCTCGTTGGCCAGTCCTGGGTCTTTACGGGCGGGAGCTGGTCGGCGGCTCAGGAGCAGGAGCAGGAGGTGCCACCGGAGCAGCAGGAGGCGGCACCGCAGCAGCAGGAGGCGCCACCGCAGCAGCAGGCGCCACCGGAGCACCTCTGGACCCTGCCGCCCTTCATCGTCCTCGACGACTAGGCGGCACAGGCACCGGCGACGATGACCCCCCCCTCCCCCTCCAATGTAATGGCCTCCCCCCAATGTAATCGGCCGTTTGTGGCCTAATTATAATGAAATCGGCCCTTAGGCCCTAAAAATCTGTTCTTGTTTGCCAACTCTGGCGCCGGCCCCGTGGTTAGGGTCCGCCGCCGCGCGCGCTAGATCTGAGAGAGGGAGAGAGTAGTTGGTCGGGGGGACGAGCTCACCGTGGGTCGGGGGGCGAGCGGGGACGGTCGCGCCCGGAGCAGGAGCAGGACGGCGACCCATGGTGAGGGCGGCAGCGGCGCGGGGACGAAATCCGGCAGCCTGGCGGCGCAGGGGGCGGCGTCGTCTGGAGGCCGGAGGCGGAGCATCGATTTGCTGGACTTGGGCAAATTTTCGGCCCGAGCCAGTAGAAGTAGCGCCAAAAAGGCCTCTAGCACCGGGCCGTGGCTCCACCCGGTACTAGAGACCCTAGTACCGGGCCGTGTTACCACCCGGTACTAGAGGTCCCTCAGGGCCGCGAAAATTTGCACGCCAAGCCCAGTGGACCTGTAGTACCGGGTGGTCGCACGGCCCGGTACTAGAGGTTAATTTTTTTAATTTTCTGGTTTCTTACTTTTTTATATCTTTTGATTTACTTGTCTAAATTAAGTAAAAATTGCTTTCATTTTCCTGTTTTCTGTTTTGGTTTAAAATGAAGTATCACATGCGCTTGGTTTTAAATTAAGTACTACATATGCTTTATTTAAAATCAATTCAAAAATTTATAAATCAAGTACTACATGTGGATCATTTCACATCACAAAGTTTGATGCTACATCAAAAATTTATAAATTAAGTACTACATTCCGCCACCGCCATACGCTTGATTTCATTGACATGTCTGTCTTGTCCTCCATATTATAAATTATATAAAAGTTTAATAAATTATTACACATCATGAACAACATCCCTATTTAGTCTTTGCTTTTTCTTTTTGTGAGACCCTTTCTTCTGATCGCTCCGTAACCATGGACAAGGGTCTGCATATAACTTGAGACTTGGGTCAGTGGTCACTTTGAAGGGCGAAATTTCATGAAATGGGAGTTTTCACCTAGAAGAAATGGGTTAATACACGAAATGGGAGTTTCCACCTAGAAGAAATGGGTTATAGCTAGGGAACCCGAATGTTTTGCGTTTGAGCGCCACTTCGATCCAAGCAGCGGTAAGACGTCTCTGATGATCTACAACTGTCCAGCAAGACATCTCTGATGACCTGTGACCATTTGTCTTGCCGCTGGTTGCCCAAAGATGCCTCTCCGAGTGACGCTGGAATGTTTTGTGTGAGTGAGTAACCTGTCTGAGGAGGGGGCTATATATAGGGTATGTGTGCTTCTTTAGTCCCGGTTGGTAACACCAACCGGGTCATGTGGCTCACGAAGTGGTCGTGATACTGCTGATCCAACAGCTCACAATCCCTCAAAAGAAACACACCCCTGATCCAACGTCTCACAAGCGCTTGAAAGAAACAAACGATCCGTGTGCTTCTTTAGTCCCGGTTGGTAACACCAACCGGGACTAAAGGCGGGCTTTGCGGTCACGACACGTGTCCTCCCCCAGCGCTGCCCTGGGCACGTGTCCTCCCCCAGCGCTGCCCTAGAGGTCTTTATATATTGTCGCCGACAGGGTAAACCCTAATCCAACATTCCTAGCCACGAACGCATCGTCTCCACGAGATGAATCTGCCACGCCCGCCGCAGCGCCTTCTGGACGAGGTCGAGCATGCTCGGCAGAGCGCGCTTGGGCGCAACCGCGGGAGCCTATCCCGCCGTATGCCCACGAGCCCGGCGTGGAGAGGAATGCCTAGCTACCGGCCTCCTGCTCCACCAGGTGCCGCCGCACCTCCACCTGGCGCCGCTGCACCTCCACCAGGCACCGCCGCTCCTCCTGCGGAGGAGTAGGAGGACGACGACTTCGACTGGAGCGACGACGGGGAAGAGGGTTGTGGGTTGCAGATACAGGAGGCCATGGAAGCCTCCTTCCAGTCTGTCCGCGACTACCCTGTCCAGCGAGCCAAGACTTCCTACCAGCTCAAGGCGAAGGAGGCTTCCGAGCTGGATTGTGCACTGAAAGACTCATCCTCCATGGATCTTGCCCTCCGCTGCAAACGTGCGCGCGAGAACCGGGCGGCCGCCCACGGGGCTGGCTCCTCCCGCCGTTCCCCCTAATCCTACGGCCTTCGAGCCAGCAAGTCCGTTTATGTAGAATAATGTTGGTGATGTTGGATCAGGGGTGTGTTTCTTTCAAGCACTTGTGAGACGTTGGATCATGTGTAATAATGTACTAGAGGTTATTTTTTTTTAATTTTCTGGTTTCTTACTTGCGCTTGTGAGACGTTGGATCATGTGTAATAATGAAGTATCACATGCGCTTGGTTTTAAATTAAGTACTACATACGCTTAATTTAAAATCAATTCAAAAATTTATAAATAAGTACTACATTCCGCCACCGCCATACGCTTGATTTCATTGACATGTCTGTCTTGTCCTCCATACTATAAATTATATAAAAGTTTAATAAATTATTACACATCATGAACAACATCCCTATTTAGTCTTCGCTTTTTCTTTTTGTGAGACCCTTTCTTCTGATCGCTCCGTAACCATGGACAAGGGTCTGCATATAACTTGAGACTTGGGTCAGTGGTCACTTTGAAGGGCGGAATTTCATGAAACTTGTCGTAATCTTCTGACATGTCTGTCTTGTCCTCCACTCCCACGATGGTTCTTTTCCCTGAAAGAACTATGTGGCGCTTTGGCTCATCGGCTGATGTATTCACTTCCTTATCTTTTCTTTTTTTTGGCTTGGTAGACATGTCCTTCACATAGAAAACCTGAGCCACATCCTTGGCTAGAACGAATGGTTCGTTGTCGTACGCAACATTCGTGAGATCCACTGTAGTCATTCCGTACAATGGGTCTTCCTTTACCCCGCCGCCTCTCAGGTTGAACCATTTGCACCAGAACAAAGGGACCTTCAAAGAAGGTCCATAGTCAAGTTCCCATATCTGCTCTATGCAACCATAATATGTGACCGTGGCCTCATTCGTGCTCTTATCATCAAAGCGGACACCACTATTTTGGTTGGTGCTCTTTTTATCTTGGGCGTTCGTGTAAAATGTATTCCCGTTTATCTCATACCCTTGGAAAGTCCAAATAGTCGAAGATGGCCCCTTAGACAACAAGAACAGCTCATCTGAGACTGTGTTGTTGTTGTTCAGATGCGTTTCCAACCAACCGCCAAAATTCTCCATGTGTTCCTTTGCAATGGCGGAGTCATCCATCCCCGGGTTGTTAGAGCGTACAATATCCTTGTGCATCTGGATATACGGAGCCACCAAAGTGGAATTATGCAGAACTGTGTAGTGTGCTTTTGTGAAAGAATACCCGTCCCTGCATATGTATGATTTCTTTCCTAGAGTGCCTTCTCCACTTAGTCTCCCCTCATGTCGCGATTCAGGAAGACCAATCGACTTAATGCCGGGAATAAAGTCAACACAAAACTCAATGACCTCCTCTGTTCCATACCCTTTGGAGATGCTTCCTTCTGGCCTAGCACGGTTATGAACATACTTCTTCAACACTCCCATGAACCTCTCAAAGGGGAACATATTGTGTAGAAATACAGGACCCAGAATGTGAATCTCGTCGACCAGGTGTACTAGGAGATGTGTCATAATAGTGAAGAAGGATGGTGGGAACACCAACTCAAAACTAACGAGACATTGAGCCACATCCTTCTGTAACCTTAATAGAGTGGTTGGGCTGATTGACTTCTGCGAAATTGCATTGAGGAACGCACATAGCTGAACAATGGATACTCGAACATTTTCCGGTAGAAGCCCCCGCAATGCAACCGGAAGCAGTTGAGTCATCAGCACGTGGCAGTCATGAGACTTTAGGTTCTGGAACTTTTTCTCTGCCATATTTATTATTCCCTTTATATTCGACGAGAAGCCAGACGGGACCTTCATACTGCTCAGGACTTCAAAAAATATCTCCTTCTCTTCTTTGGTAAGAACGTAGCTAGCAGGACGTAGACGTCCTTTATCCGTCCTCATTGGATGCAGGTTCTTTGGGTCTTTCAAAAGTTGCTGGTCCTCTCGTGCTTCCGGAGTATCTTTTGCCTTCCCATACACGCCCAAGAAGCCTAGCAGGTTCACGCAAACATTCTTCGTCACGTGCATCACGTCGATTGCAGAGCGGACCTTTAGGATTTTCCAATAGGGTAGTTCCCAAAATATAGACTTCTTCTTCCACAGGGGAACGTGGTTGTTAGCGTCATTCGGAACAGACTGTCCGCCAGGACCCTTTCCAAAGATTACATCTAAATCCTTGACCGCATCATATATATCTTCACCACTTTGGAGGGGTGGCTTCGGCCGGCGATCTTCCTCACCTTTGAAATGCTGCTGCTTGCTTTTCTTTCTTAGGGGATGCTGAGTTGTAAGAAATCGACGATGACCCGGGTACACATTCTTGTTACCTACATATATACTTTCAGTGCTATCTAAACAGTGTGTGCATGCATTGTATCCCTTGTTCGACTGTCCTGAAATGTTACTAAGAGCAGGCCAATCATTGATGGTTACAAACAACAACCCTCGTAGGTTAAATTCCGCTTGTTTGTACTCATCCCACACAGGTACCCCTTCATCACGCCACAACTGTAAAAGTTCATCAACTAATGGCCTCAGGTAGACATCAATGTTGTTACCGGGTTGCTTCGGGCCTTGGATGAGCACTGGCATCATAATGAACTTCCGCTTCATGCACAACCAAGGAGGAAGGTTATAGATACATAGAGTCACAGGCCAGGTGCTATGACTGCTGCTCTGCTCCCCAAAAGGATTAAAGCCATCCGTGCTAAGACCAAACCTTAAGTTCCTTGGGTCACGTGCAAATTCCTTGTACTCTGTATCGATTTTTCTCCACTGCGACCCATCAGCCGGGTGTCTCAACATCTCGTCGCTCTTGCGGTCTTCTTTGTGCCATCGCAACAACTTGGCATGCTCTTTGTTTCTGAACAAACGTTTCAACCGTGGTATTATAGGAGCGTACCACATAACCTTGGCAGGAACCTTCTTCCTGGCGGGCAGGCCCTCAACATCGCCAGGGTCATCTGCTCTGATCTTATACCGCAATGCACCGCATACCGGGCATTCATTCAAATTCTCATACTTCTCACCGCGGTAGAGGATGCAGTCATTAATGCATGCATGTATCTTCTGCACATCTAATCCTAGAGGGCAGATAATCTTCTTTGCTTCATACGCACTCTCGGGCAATTCGTTACCAGCCGGCAGCTTGTCCTTCACTATTTTCAGTAAACTCCCAAATCCCTTGTCAGATAAACCATTCGCTGCCTTCCATTGCAATAATTCCAGTGTGGTACCGAGCTTTGTGTTGCCATCTTCGCAAGTTGGGTACAACTTTGTTTTGTGATCCTCTAACATGCGCTCCAACTTCAACTTCTCAAGTGTAGTTTCTGCTAGGGTATGTGCATCAACGATGACCCCACGTAAATCATCATGTATGATGGGATCATCTGGTACCTCTTCATCATCAGCTTCCCCTGTTGGGTTACCAACATATTCAGGGTACATGTAGTTGTCATCGTTCTCTTCTTCTTCGTTATCTTCCATCATAACCCCTTTTTCTCCGTGCTTGGTCCAACAATTATAGCCGGGCATGAAACCAGAAGTTATCAGGTGGAGGTGAATTCTGTCTGTGTTAGGGTAATCCTTCTCATTCCGACATTTCTTGCATGGACAACACATAAAACCATTGGGCCCCTTGTTATCCTTAGCCACATTGAGAAAAGATTGCACGCCATCCATGTACTCTTTAGAGCGTCGGTCAGCGTACATCCACGGATGACTCATCTGCAAATCACCGCTAAAACCCATTACGATAAACCAACATAATAGGAAACATATCATATTCATTAATACAAGTTCATCACATTAAAACCAAAGTATAGTAGTGACCAAATGTAATACATAGTTCTCATAAAACATAAATTAATTGAAACTAGAATACAACTATCTAAAGAATTTAAATCCAACAACAAATGCGATCAGAATCGCAACTAAGGTAACTATTGAACCAACAGCATAATGATACCAAGCCTCTTGACTAATGACATATTTTCTAATCTTTCTAAGCTTCAAGCGCATTGCATCCATCTTCATCTCGTGAACAGCGACGACGTCGGTAAGCTCGACCCCGTGAGCATCAACGATGTCGGCAATCTTCAAGTCCAATACCATCTTCTCTTCTAGGCATTGGAGACGAAGATCTTCACTTATCTTCAATTTTGCTTTCAAATCGTTGTTTTCTTTTTTAAAAACTCTACAATAGGGTCGGCTGGAATTTCCGGTTCAACTACCTCCTAAATAAAAATATATCTATGTCAATTTGGTCGGCATGATTGTTATAAACACGAAACAAAATAAATAGTGATAAAAATATACCACATCCGAATCATAGACCGGACGAGGGCCGACGGGGACGGATATCAAAACCATGACACTATACATAAAAAACATAAGAAAATTATACAAGAAAAATAATTATGCATTCAAATCATACAAGTAATTTTGTAAAATAAAGATAAAAGAAGAGGCTCACCGAGGTGGTGCCGGTCACGGGATGGCGGGGGCTATCGACGGCGGTGAGGACCGAGACGACACTAAAATCCACAAATAATAAATTAATTTGAGCTCAAAATACATAAAAAAATGAACTACCTAGCTTAGGCATTTCATCAAACACCTAGGTAGCACTATAAAAATGAAATGAGCTAAACTTGTATGGAAATGGCTAAAATTCGGCCGCCGGGTGAAAGGATCAAGTGTTGCTAACCCTTGGAGAGATGGGTGCCGTCTATCTTGACAAATCTTGGAAAAAAATGGGGCTACACTTGAGCTTGAGAGAGGAAACAATGGAGATGATCTTGAGAGTTCAAAAATGGTGGCTGGCCCGGGGTGGGAGATGATATAGCGGGACCTCTAGTCCCGGGCTGTACCACGGCCCGGGACGAAAGGTCCACCCTCCTGTCTCCACCCTGCCGCTGACTGCCTCGGTCCCGGGTGGTATCACGGCCCGGAACTAGAGGTGCCCTACAACCCGGGACCCGACCTGCGCAGCGTCGGAGCAGCCGGCCCGGTACTAGTTCCCTCCTCTAGTCCGGGATCGAACCACGCCCGGGACTAGAGCCCAACACTCCTCTCCACCAAAACCCCTGTTTCCACTAGTGATATCATGTTCTCATTATTGGCACGACGTACATGTGAATGACACTGCGTAAAAGCCAAGGACGTTCCTCAGTTGCTCAAGAGACTAGCAACACAATTTTGTTAATCACGGGTTACGTCGGGCATTACTCCAGTCCTAATCATCAGTTTCACATACTGATACTTGCAAGAGAAGAAGCATACATCAATTTAGCTTGAAGACTTGAACTAACTATTCCTAGCTGGCTACTGGTTGATAGACATTAATACCAAGCTACTAGAGAACTAACAGACTAACTAGAGAATTAACTAAGTGAGGTAACTAGCCGGAGAACGATATGCTCGATGGATCAAGAGAAACCGAGCCTAAGCTCAAGATCCAGGCCATCCTCCTCCACCACCTCCGCGCAGCAATGCACCCCAGCCCCGACTCCCAGATCCAAGTTCACCTCCACCCCCTTCGCCTTCGCCGCAGCCACCACCGAAGCGTGCTCATTGCACTCGTGGATCCTGCTGCCGGGATGGTACAAAGATGGCTGCGACGGTGGAGGAGGATAGTTGAGGTTGGGGATAGCCGCTGTAGCTCATCTAGGGTTAGGGATTCCGGCAGCAGCAGGGCGGGGAAGAGGTGGAGGGGAGCCGTGGCGGAGCTTGGCCCTGTCCCTGCGGTGGACGTTCATGTGGCCTCCGAGGGCCTGCGCGGACCGGAACTCCCTCTTGCAGAAGCTGCAAGGGTAGGATCGCGGAGGCCACGCGAAGCTCGCCGCGAAGCTGCAGCTGTAGCTCCATGGCTGCTGCGGCTCCCTCGTGCTCCTATTCTCCATCGTCTTGATCGAGCTCTACTCAAGTAGCTAGCTAGCTAGCTTAGCTGAGGTAGAAGTGGAACCGAGAGGGCTGGGTGGACATATGGCAAGTAGAGTGAAGTGGCACTTGGTATTTGTAGTGGCTCGGCATCGGCAGCACCTTGATGACCACTGGGTGTTCTTGTTGGTCGCTTTCATGGATCAGTCCGCCACTCTTTCTCTCCCTCCCCACTCTATCTCTCTCTATCCCGAGCAGTGCTATCATGGCTCTGGACTTGGCTAGCCAGACTCCATCATCAGTTTCTCTATAACTCGGACGACAGAGAGCGACAGAGTCCTGGCCGGGAACAGCGGTGGCACTGTAGATCCTGCACGCATGAACTATTTGGGTTTCACTGTTTTGTGCTTGGCATGCGGGGCCAGGTGTGTGCGTGACCGGGCCATTCAACTGATCCATATATAGATACCTCGGTAATGCCATCCCCCCTTTGTCAAACGTGTGCAGAGAAATCTTTCCTTGGATAACAAACTGCAGGGACACTCCAGTCCAGCATCAACCAGCTTTACAAGCAGCCTCTCCAAGCATATGCATGCAGCAGCTTGACCACGTGCAATCCAAGCTCACACGAAGTCAGGACTAGCTGGATATTGCACTGCGTGTACATGCATACCAAAGGATCTCTCTCTCTCTCTCTCTCTCTCTCTCTCTCTCTCATCATGCATCTTTCTTCCTTCAGTGGTCTCTTCAATTTCTGTGCATGATAGTTTGTGTGATCAACTAAGAGCTATTCATGTGGATAGATACAGACCAACATCAAAACGGGCAAACCATGAGTCTGCCCCTGCCTCATTATCCCATGCTATACTCATCAAAGGGCTCGCTTCAAAAACTCACTTCAAACAATGGACGGTCTCCCTGGCGTATCTCATGTGCATGTCGATCTGCACGTGAGGGAAATTCACTGTGCTAGCTAGTAGCAGGAACATGCAAGCTAGAGCATGCAAATAGTTGTTTCCATGTAGGCAGTAAATTAGCTCCTTGAATATATACGGTCGAGATCGAATTATTTTGTATCTGTATCTCCAATAAACCATGGGTCAAACGTAAAAAATTGGACTTTGGCCAATGCCCTTCGATGACAATGCTTGGATTGGTAAAATTGACATGGAAAATGGCCTTTCTCCCATGCACCTAATGGACTTTGTGGATCTTTGGTCCAAGCTACAAGACATTCATCTCATTCATGGTGTACATGACGGTATTCAATGGAGATTCGTAGAAAATGGAGCATACTCTTGTTCCACGGCATACAAGAAGCAATTCACCGGCCTCGTCAATTTAGACATGCCACACTTGGTTTGGAAATGTTGCGATTCACCTTATTAAGTTCAAATTCTTCATTTGGCTTATCTTGATCGTGTTTTGATGGCGAATCGGACTACAAAGTAGTTGTGGCAATTGTAAGCTTTACAAGTAAGAACGGGAGAAGGCGACTCACCTTCTTTTCGGTTGTCATTTCATGGTCATGTGTGAGTCTAATCAAAGGATGGCTTGGGTTGCATCACATTATTCTTAGGACTTGGAACATTTGGGACTCCGTCAAAAAATGGTGGTGCGGCATTTTGGACACTTGCGGTGCCTAACGCAAGGCTATGAGCTCACTCATCATGCTCACCTCTTGAACCATTTGGACCGAACGCAACGCTAGAGTGTTCCGGAACGAATTTGCGAGCCCTTCTTCCATCATTGCAAAGATCAAAGTTGCGGCTAAAAAGTGTGTTCTAGCCTGCGCGAACCATTTGAGTGCTATTGTACCAGGAGAGTAGTCCCCTTGCTTATTTGTGTCTTTTACTTCCCTATAAAACTTTGTGATACTCACCTTGTTAATTAATAAGATGAGCCAAAAAAAATGCGTCCCTTCTAAATAAAATCATGGTCAACTTACTAGCGCTGCGTGTTCGGGCATGCGTATGAGAGAGATGTCCATAGACAGTACAAAAGTAAGATTCTAGCAGGCAAGACCGCCCATTTTAGGCAGTAGTGATTGACATATGCTTGGAATCTGTGCAGCGCATTGCCTTTCCTTACTGTAGGACGACATGACACCCGGGGGCCAAAGCAAAAGCAGCGTGCCGGGTGGCACTTGGAGTGCCAGACATCGACCTTCCTAGCTAGTTATACTTAGGGCATCTTCAGCCGTTGTGCCCCAGGGCTTAAAACGTCGTTATTTTTGGGCCGCCGTGGCGCGAAACTGGATTCTGGGGGCGCGTTTTCCAGTCGTGTCCAGACCTAGGTTTGGACCAAAAAATTCAAAAAAGTGGCGGTTGCACGAGGAACGGCGAGTTCATTCATATTGGCGCAAACTCGCCGAGATTACATAGTAGAAATTTGTAAAAACTTATAAAAACTTATTATTCGCCCCAACACGGCTAGTTGAGGCCCAGGCTCATGCGGATCGCCTGGCTGTAGTCGCCGCCGTCGTCGTCGGAGCCGTCCGCGCCGCCGGGGGCCCTGCTCGGGCCTGCGCCGTCGTCGCCGGCGTTCCACTTGCTCAGGAGCCAGGACTGCCTGAGCTGCTCGTCCTCGCTGTCGGAGTCGAGTATGTAGTACTCGAGGTCCGGCGCCACCGGAGGAGGAGGGATGCGGCGGCCTGCTGGCGCTGCTCCTGGCGCCTGCGCTCCAGCTCGGCGAGGGCTTCGCACTGGCGTTCCAGCTCGTCCCCGCATGTCTGGCGGAGGCTCCAGTCGGCGGCGAATTCCTCCGTCGCCGGCTGGATGGTGTTGAAGGAGGCCTCCTCCGCCTCCTTCAGGCCGGGCCACTCCTCTTACGGCTCCTCCTTGGGCTTCTTGGGCTCCTTCTTCGGCTTGACGAGGCGCCGGAATAGGGAGCGGGACGGGGACGCCGCGCGGCGCTGGGAGGAGCGCGGCTCGCCGATGCGCAGGGCACCGCTGCGCATGGGGGCAGGGCGCCCAGAGTTGAGGGTGGGAGGAGTGAGGGAGCAGGGCGCGGCGCGTGTACCTGGAGGCGTCGAGCGCGCGTCGGAGGAAGAAGACGTCGCGGAGGAGGAAGACGCAGGTCCCATCCGCCGCGGCGTCCACGACGAGACCCGCGGCGGCATGGTCAGCCGGGGCTCGTTGCCGGCGGCGATGTAGTCGAGGACCCACTCGAGGCGGCGGTGTGGGCCGCCCCCCCACCGCTTGCGCCCTTTGGAGTTGTGGCGGCCCTCCACCATGCCGTTGTTGCCGCGGTCGGCGACGTCCTGCTCGTGGCGGCGCTGGAAGTACAGTTGCCAGAAGGCGTCATTGCCCTCCGCCCTCCAGCGCGGATCCGCGGCCTGCTTCGGCGTCAGGCCTTGGCGAACCTCCGCGATGGCGTGGTCGAACTCGACGCCGGCGGGGACTGGGGGCACGGGGATGCCGCCCGCACTGAGATGCCACGACCCCTGGCCGCCGGAGGCGCCGGGGACGCGCATGTCAGGCGGGCACGGGTACCCGGCCTGGTACAGAGCCCAGGCCTCTTCCTTGCGGAGGTGGCGGCGGGTCCAGCCGTTAGCGGCGGCGGCTTCGTCGGCCATTGCTTCTGGCGGCGAGAGAGAGGAGACAGAGAGGAGGCAGAGGCGGCGAGAGAGAGTGTGCGGAGGGACGGCGAGGGGAGGGGATTTTATACAAGAATCAAAGTTCTTCTGATTTGTGATCAGAAGTAGAGCAAGGGGACACTGTGGCACAAATGTCTATATGTAGGCAGCCTAGCTACGCTTAGAGAGATCTGGAGCTTGCTTCTGGCTTCTCCAATGGCTCCAGTAAAAAGGTTGATGCATATGCATCTTGCATGCTAGCTAGGAATTGTATGTTCGTGTATGGCGATTCTACTCCTGAACTCGACAGCCCTAACCAGTAAAGATCTAACTCAATGGCGCAACACACTTGACCAGTCAGATTACTCATGTTAGTATGGGCCTGAGTGACACATGTTTCTTGGTGAACATGCCCAAGAGCCTATAAAATGGCGGTTCGTGCAATTTACTCGGATAGGGGGCTTTCGGCTTGAAGCAATAGCGCTCTCCACCTTCTCTCACCGGTGGCCACTCCGCCCGGGCGACGACCCAAAAACTTCCCTGTCGTGTAGGTACCTGTCGGCTGTCGTCTGCGCCGTGGACGAGCAGGCCCTATCGTCTGCGGCGCAGACGAGCAGGCCGTGGCCCAGCCCGCCCACGCGCCGTGGACGACAGTTATTCTGCAATCTTGCTTTGGAGCGAATTCATATCGTTTCAAGGTTCTATGCCATCAATATTTTTGAAGTTCTCAAATCTCAATGGCTTCCAAGAAGTGGGTCAAGATCATATGTATCTAGAACATGAGGCTGAATGCATTCCCGGTTTTTGGATTTGGGTTTCTCTTTTTTAGGATCGTCCCCTAGAGTAAGTCCATCCGGTTTCAAATTCAAATTAGCCCCACCAAGGATTTCAGTTTTTAATAGCAATGTCGCAGCAAAGAGAGCAGTCAAATGCTTCTCGGAATTGAAATGGTGCTAGGTCTCTAGTGGGCCGGCTTTTCTGTGTGCGCTGCATCTTAGGTGACCAGGATAAGTGGCTTGCAATAGATAATAATTGTGAGGAATCTGATGTGCAATTATGTGTCTTCAGGAGACTAAGAGAGAAAATTTTGACAGAAATTACATCAAGAACTTCTGCCCAGAAGGTTAAATAAATTACCATTTGTTAGCTTCAGGAGGCATGTTGGTGGCTTGGAATGATGCAAGCTTTTCTAGAGAAACTGTTTTAAAAATGACTTCTCAATTACTATAGAATTCACTGAATCACAACAAACAGTCTTGGTATTTGACAAATATATATGGCCCTTGCCAGCTTGAGTAGAGGAATATTTTTCTGGATAGGTTCCAAAGAATACAAATGCTAGAAGAGAAAAATGGTTGGTTTTAGCTAGGTGATTTTAATTATATTAAATATCCTCACAGCAGAAACAGAGAAGGGGGTAATCTCTTTTCAAGAACACACGTGAGCATCGCGTGTCTTTTTATTAAGAGAGAGAGAGTATCATATACAAGAGTCGAAGCCATGCCACAGACGGCCAGGCCTCGCCCACACACACGCATACAACATGATTGCTTTCAATGAGAAGGGGGTAATCTCAATAACGTGATTGCTTTCAATGAGTATATTAGCAATTTGGCACTTATGAAATTCCTTTCAAGGGAAGAGAATACACTTGGAGTACTATGAAAAATACACCTTTGCTTGAGAAATTCGATTGGGTGTTCCCTTATGAGGCATGGACCCTAAATTTCTTCAACACTTACGTGGTTCCTTTAGCAAGGACCCATTTCTAACCATGTTACTTTCAAGACTCAAATTGGAATTTCTATTCCCAGCCCCACCATTTTCAGATTCGAAAATTTCTAGCTGTAAGGATTTTAAAGATGTGGTCAAAGGTATATGAGATCAAGATATCCAGGAAATTTCCAATGCCAAAAGAATTACGATAAATTCAAGAGACTTATAAACGAATTAAAAAATTGGGGCAATGGAATCTCTGAACCGTCTTAAGTCGTTAAAAATTCAAATGAAGCAATTTAGTTTTTTGACTCTCTTTAAGGATTTTAGCCCATCTTGCCATGGAAATGGGGTGGCGGAGCAGTAATGAAAGTAAATTTAGTATCTCCTTTCTTTTGAAAAAATGCTTACCTGAAACAAAGAGGTACCATTCACTGGGCCAAGTATGCAGAAATGAATTCAAAACATTAATATGCCAAAGCAACAATCAAATTCAGACAATATGCCATTGCAACCTTACAAGATTAGCTGGCGAAGCAGAATATCAAGCTAAAGCAGCAATTCTTGAGAGAACTTTCGAACAAAGATTAGGTTTCTCTTCCCCTATTGAAAATGAGATGAACCTTAAATCTCTGATTAGTGCGATTCCTGTTCTTGAAGTACTTGGGATCCCCTTTACTAAAGATGAATGACTCTGTCATCAATGAACTTGCCAATGATAAATCTTTGGGTCTTTGATTTTTTACCACAACTTTCATTAAAGAATGTTGGACTTTCATTGTTGAGGACTTCTTCAAGCTCATTTCTGATTTTTACAAGGGAACCAATAATCTACAAAGCATTAATTGTTCTTTCATTACTCTCATACCAAAGAAACACACTAGCGTGCAATCTGATTATAGACATATTTCCTTGCTCAATTGCTCCCGCAATATTGCCACCAAGCTTTTTTCAAGCAGATTAAAGAAAATAAGTTTGTTCATACTAACCAATATGGCTTTCTAAAACCAACATATATCCATGATTTCTAAAAGCAAGATCTATCCATGTTTTCTAAAAGAAAGTAAACCAATATGTCATTCTGAAGCTGGATTTTGAGAAAGTTTTAATATGTTACTTCGAACACAACACTATTAAGGAAATCATGATTGCCAAGGGTTTTTGGCCAAGATGGATATATTTTTTAATCTGTTTTACTTAATGGAATCTCTGGAAAACAAGGAGATCCCATTTCTCCTCTGATTTTCGTGCTAGCCTCTGATATGTTGCCAAACATCTTTAATCAACCCATGGAAAATGACTTAATAAGAGCCCCTTTAGCTTCTCAAGTTTACCCAGATTTTCCTATCATCCAATATGCAGATGACACACTGTTGATCCTTCAAGCCTATCCTATTCAACTGCAATATGCTAAAACCTTGTTGCTATACTTTGCAAGTTTCACTGGGCTTAAATTTAACTATGACAAATCAGTTCTATTTCCTATGAATTTCTTGCTGAACATTGATACGTGCAAGGCACACGTTCGTTAGGAGACCCCAAGAGGAAGGTATGATGAGTGTAGCAGCAAGTTTTCCTCAGTATGAAACCGAGGTTATCGAACCAGTAGGAGATAAAGACACTTCTGAAGGTGTCAACGGTGCCAGGAAAGTGCTTGCGTCGAAGGGGAGGTCCTGACGGTTGACTTGGAACCTGCAAACAGCACAACCAAAATACTTTGCCCAAACTTAACAGTGAGGTTGTCAATCTCACCGGCTTCCTGAAAACAAATGATTAGACGTATAGTGTGGAAAATGATATTTGTTTGCAGAGAATGTAAAAGAACAATGTTTACAGTAGGTTGTATTATCAGTGTAAAAGAATGGACCGGGGTCCACAGTTCACTAATGATGTCTCTCCATAATAAATAACTGACATGTTGGGTAAACAAATTACAGCTGGGCAATTGACAAAATAGAGAAGTGCATAACAATGCATGTACAAGTCATGATGACTACTATGGGATTTACTTGGGCAATACAACATGATACATAGACAGTAATCCAACTGCATCTATGACTAATGATCCACCTTCAGGTTAACGTCCGTGTCCCCCGTTGGTATTAGGTTGTAAGCAACAGATCATTGCATTAAGTAAAGTGCATAATGTAAGCAATACAATTATCCTTAGACAAAGCATCGCTGTTTTACCCCTAGTGGCAACAGCACATCCAAAACCTTAGAGATTGATGTTACTCCCCCAGATTAAATGGAGACTGAACCCACTATCTAGCATAAATACTCCCTCTTGGAGTTACAAGCATCAACTTGGCCAGAGCATCTACTAGTAACGGAGAGCATGCAAGATCATAAATAACATATATGATAATTCAATAATCAACTTGACATAGCACTCAATATTCATCGGATCCCAGCAAACACAACATGTAGCATTACAATAATATGATCTTGATCATGATAGGCAGCTCACAAGATCTAAACATGATGACACAAGAGGAGAAGACAACCATCTAGCTACTGCTATGGACCCATAGTTCAAGGATGAACTACTCACACATCACTCCTGAGGCATGCATGGCGATGTAGAGCCCTCCGGTGATGATTCCCCTCTCCGGCAGGGTGCCGGGAAGAGCTTCAGAACCCTCCCGAGTTAGGGTTGACGATGGCGGCGACTCTGGAACTTTTCGTGGAATATGACTCGGGTGTCTAGGGTTTTCCTGAACAGATGAATTTATAGGCGAAGGGGCGACGTCGGTGGGCACCCGAGGGGCGCTCACCACGTCACGGCATGGCCAGAAGGGGGGCCACGCCGCCACGTGGTGAGGCCGCCTCGGTGCCCGTCTTCGTTTCTCCTTCGGACTCCGTGTACGTGACAGAAAAATAGGGCACTGGGCTTTTGTTTCGTCCAATTCCGAGAATATTTCCAGAAAAACTTTTCTGGAATACAAAAACAGCAGAAAACAGGAACTGACACTGTGGCATCTTGTTAATAGGTTAGTCCCAGAAAATGCATAAAAATGCTATAAAGTGTAAATAAAACATGTAGCAATTGGTATAATATAAGCATGGAACATTAGAAATTATGGATACGTTGGAGACGTATCAAACATGTCCATATTCTAGCTGAATCCATTGGTTGCATTGTTGGTGAACTTCCTTCCACATACTTGAGTCTTCCTCTGTGCATTTGAAAACCCAAGAATATAGATTTCACTCCCTTCTTAAAAGAGGTTAAGAAAGACTTGATGTTTGTTCAACTTTTCTTTCTTTTGGAGAAAAGTTTCAGTTGATCAAATTTGTGTTCTCTAGTCTGCCAATCTTCTACATGTGCATGTTAAGATCCCTACCTTAGTTCTTCAGAAATTAAATAAATTCATCAAGCTTTATCAATGCATAACACTGCCCTACCGCTTCTGAAGGAAATATGGAATGGAAGATAAATGAATAACTTGAATTTCATGGGATAAATTTACACTCTCTAAATATAAAGGAGGATCTAGGGTTCTGGATTTGTCGGTGCAAAACACTGCCCTACTTCTTAAGCACCTACGTAAATTCTTTGTTCACCCTGACCTTCCGTTGGTGAAGTTTGTTCATGAGATGTACCTTTCTGAAACACAAATAAATGACATGCAAGTTAGTTTTTTCTCGTGGAGAACCATGATTAAATCAATTCCCAATACAAAAAGTTAGCAGCTGGACATATTGGAAATGAAAATACAATCAGATTTTGGACAAATTCTTGGAATAATTTTGTAGCAACAAATTCCCAAACTTGTTATATTTCTGCAGAGATCAGAGAGTAAGCTTCAGAAATTTTGTTTCTAACAGTGTGGAAGAAAACTTCTTGGCTCCACTCTCTTTCCAAGCTTTTCAGATATTTCAAGATGTGCAATAAGTTTTTGAAAATCATCGACTCACAGATAGTCTTGACCAGGATTCTCCGGGGAAGTTTCAACTCCTACTCATCCATAAAAAACTATAACATTCTCAAAGAGGGACCTAAAGCTCATGAAATTTTGACAAAAAACTAGAAGAGTGTGTTGCCATCCTAAGAATAAAGAAGGATACTATTAACACAAGGAACTTTTTTTAAATTTAACACAAGGAACTTATTACAATGGAAAATTCCATCTGTCTGTTTACTCATGTGTCCTATGCAATTCTGGTGCTAAAGAAAGCTCTTTGTATCTTTTTGGGACTATCGTTTTGCTCTAAATTGTTGCGACCAAATCTATCAAGAGAAGAACAGAGGAATACCTGTGATTGATGAATGTTCTCTCGCCATCAACCCCTCCCTAAAGAATGGACATTGTCATTATGGGATGCTGGAATCTATGGACGCAAAGAAATTGTCTCACCTTAAACGGTGTTCAGATCTTCGTGATGAGTTATCGTATTAAGGCAAAGCATGCTGCTCGTCTGAAGCATTGGATGGAGCGGAAATGATGTGCTAGTCAGGAGGGTGGGTGCACACCCCCTGCCTTCCGTCCGATCTCAGTCCAGATTCAGAAATAGACAGAGATGAAGTTTGACCGCTCCCCCATGCCAGCCTTGCTAACTCTTATCTCGAACAGTAATCATGGGACCAAGCTATCGTTTCATTTTGGCGGCAGACGTCATGTGCTCGCAATCAATCATTGTGCCCGCGCTATTCTTGGCGGTAGTTTTTGTTCCTCATTCACGCCTTATCTTCCGTGCCAAATTTTCTAGCTTATCTGCCAATCCATTTGCCCTTTACAAGATGATGTTTTCGGATAGCAATCCATTAGCCCTTTGCCAGATGATGTCATCGGTGCGTTTGCATGACCAGGATCTGGATAATTAACTTTCCATGCATGTTGGCCAATATAAAATAATGGTGGCAAGCTCCGCTAGACACAAAAGTTATGAACGATGTCATGGCTGGGCATACATGCAGACGTAATGTGTACAAATTTTTTTTAAAATTAAAATTTAGTGGCTTGAGGGTTTCTACCTTCGTCTACCTCTGGATGGTTGTGTATCGAAATAAAAGCCATTGTCATCGTATGTTCAAGCAATCAATAGTTTTTATTGCCCTATAGCGTAATCATTTTTGGTAATGTCGAATTCCTGTTCCTGGCATTTCGCTTGATCTTTCTTCGTGGTCTCCTCGCCACATGGTTTTGAATCATCAATACTATTTTGTTTTCGTCTTGACATAGTTGGAATCCCAGAAAACGCATGGAACATGGCCACTATAGCTTGTATTCTTTCTCGCTCTTGCACCATCCATAAGATCGACAAGGACACAGTTCTAAAAGAGACATGAGGCGATTTAGGCTTGAAGGCTAGACACAAATTCGGATAAATCCCTCTCACTGTGATAATCCTCATTCCTGAACCTTGCACTCCATGCCATATGAGCATCAATTGGTGGATTCCAGCGTTTCCATTCAATCTGATAAAATCCATCTGTGACAATCCCCACTCGATAGCCATTGCCAGAGTATGTTCAAGCAAAAAAAATGTGTTCAAAACTGAGAAGGAACAAACCATGAAGGACACGGTGCTTTGAATATTTGAATCGTATCTTATATAGCAAGAGATCGTATGTGGTGGAGTCCCCTATTCAAATTCAAACCTCCTTAATCACTCTCCTGGCAGCACTTTTTAGCGGGAGGTGGGGGCGGTTCCGTTCGATTAAACTCCTTTGACCAAGGCCACACGTGTCAGGCATAGGGGGAGTGCACACACACCCCCTGACTAGCAAAATGCCTCTCTTGGATGGAGTATGTTCTAGTCCTTTCTTTTATCATGTTAGAGAAAACTGGAGCTGGTTAGCTTTTTCAAGCATTGTTTTGCTCTATAAGTTTTTTTGTTATATATATGAAAATACACCGTAGAACAATGGTTCTACGGTTTTTGCCTAAAAACGTAAATAAAATTTGATCATGGCAGTGGCACATTCCAAGTATATATCTTCCCTTTCGCAGGGTTCCAACTATGTCGGCATGGCATCTACTCCACTAGCAACGACGAGTTTCGGCGGCATGTTGGAGCAGAGGATCGGTGGCTGACGCGCGCAGGACAGTGATGTTGTTTGGCGTCGATGCTGGCCTGACAAGGTCATTGCGTTGATCCATGGGTTGGCGGAAGGCGGTGGCGTCGACTTCAGATATGATGCACGCTGAGGGTATGTTGGATCGATTTCTGCTCTCGGGACGCCTTTGGACGGCTGAATGAGGCCACCAAATTTATATGATCTGCGTAGGTGTGAGGTCAGGGCAAACAACTCTTATCACGGGGAACCCTTCCTAAAGCTTGTTGCGAGTTGCGATTGTTGTTGCCGGAAACGTGGCTTCGGATTATTCAATGTATTTTTTTTTGTAAGGATTTGTTGAATAATATACTAATAAAAAAGTTGTGTGCATCAATGATGCAGAGCCATGGGTTTCAACCTCCATTTGTAAAAGAAATATTCACTTTGCACAAATACAAAAGGCTAACACATGCTAATTTGATATATAAGAGAAATATCCTACTTATTATTTTGTTTCTAAAGTACACAGATGGGGTTGTCATCTTCGCCTAATCCTTCGTAACAATATGTCTTATGCTTGATGAGGCAGAGAGCTTTGCCGTCTTTGCAGCGTGCGACCTCCACGCCGGTGAGCATGGCCGTATCGCGGCCACTCTCGTCATTTGAAAATTGGGCGATACAGAATCGTCCGCCGGTGCCTAGGTGCACGAGGAAGGACCGTACCGATGCCTGGTAGTTTGGCTTGGGCACCGTGAAACCCTCCCACTGGTAGCTCACAACGGGCGGTTGCTGCTGATGCTGGAGGTCCGCCGCGCAGAGGATGCTCTGGTCTCTCTCCGAGAAGCCGAACCAGAGGTTGTGCTCCCTGGCGTAGCAGGCGCGTCCACGGAACGGCAGCGCCCAGTCGCCGACTTTGCTCCACTCGCCACGGGTGACCTCGTGTCCCCCGATGCTGTAGCATATCTTCTTCTGCGTGTCCAGGGAGTAGGTGCCGTAGCTCGCCGCGGAGACCCAGAGCTGCGACTCGCCGACCAGCGTGTAGGCTTCGACGGCGCAGTCGCACGACGCGTTGGTCGTCGCGTGGACATCCTTTGGCGGTGGCTTCACCACGTAGGGAGGCGGCGGAACGTAGCGCCAGTGCATCTCTGACCTGCGAAACCAGTAGGTCTGGTCGGCGAGCGCCCGGACGGATCGCCCGTGCGCGTCGTCCGGTGGGTTGCTGACGAAGTACACGTCGTCGCCGACGGCGATCGACACGGCGTCATAGATTGGATCGTCCTTCATGCTTGGCAGCGCGGAGACGGCTCGCAGCGCGTCGTCGTAGAGGAACGCGCGGCCGAGGTAGTCCGTGGCCATGATCTTGTCCTTGCCCCGGCCGAAGAGCACGAAGTTCATGGGCAGGTCCCCGGCTGAAGGGTACAACACTACTAGAAAATCGCTCTCCGCCGAGTTGTCTCGGCTTTGCCGAGTGCAAAATGTCGGGGGACTCGGCGAAGAGTGTCTAAGCCGACACCTCGCGGAAGAACCTCGGCGAACACACATTTCGCCGCTACTCCGTGGAAAAAGCGCTCGGCGAAGACATCACGCTCGGCGAACGTCCACGAAAACACTCGGCAAAACAATGATCTCGGCGAAATGGATGACCACGTGGCGCCTGCCAGTGGGCCCGAAATTTCCGCGGCGATGCGCAAAGTTCGCCGAGTGCCACCGCCGGCAAAGACGGGATCGCTTTTCTTCGCCGAGAAAAGCACTCGGCGAACATTGCGCGCGAAACTTTTGAAATTTTGCCGCCTTTTCTTCAAAATTTCGCCTAGTTTGTCGGTGGCCGGCTCTCGGCGAAGAAATGGCGCGGAAAAAATTTGGTTTCCCGCGCCATTTCGCCGAGTGTGTCGGTGGAAGGCACTCGGCGAAGACATGGGCGGGAACGAAAATTTCGTTCCGCGCCATTTCTTCGCCGGGTGTCCGTCTTCGCCGGGAGCTGCCCTCGGCAAACCTGGTGGGCGGGAGAATAATTTTTAGATGGCGCCAATTCTTCCCCGATGTGGAGGCCTTCGCCGAGTGTCTTGGCGAAATGGAGCCAATTTTTAGGGTTATTTTCAGATGGCGTCAGCTCCTCAGCCCTAAGCACGCCTATAAATACGGCACCTCTCAGCCAGCTTTCTCACTCATTCTTCTCAAACACACAACATTCGGTTTCCCTAGCTACGTCCTACAGTGAATGCAACGACATTCGACCGTGAATCACTGTAGGGCTGTAGCTAGGGGAAACCGTGTGTTTTGTTTCCCAGGTTACTCACTCATATATTCTACCTTGTGCTCAAACACAAAATATTCGGGTTCCCTAGCTATGCCCTACACTGAATGCAACGACATTCAACCGTGAATCAGTGTAGGGCTGTAGCTAGGGGAAACAGTGTGTTTTGTTTCAGCTATATTTAGGTTTTCAACACAAATTATTTTTCATCCGGATTAATTCGTGGCGTCCAACACAAATCATCCGGATTCCCGAGCTCAGTCGCACACTTCATGTGATATCACAGCCAGTGTGCGACTGTAGCTCGGGGAAACCGTTTGATTTGTTCATCGATGTGTTTAGTCGCACAGTATTTTATGTTCTTTATTACACGACCTGCAAAAAAATTGGGTGGTAAAATTTTCGGCGGGAAATTTTGGCGGGTTTTTTTTTTGGCAGGAAATTTTGGGCGGGGTAGCTGGTGGGAAGGCTATAAAAGACCCCCCCGGCCACTGATCTTTTACACACAAATTCGCCCATTGCAATATTTACTCCGTCGTAGATAGTTTCAGCAGAAGGATGTGGAGTGGGCTTGAAGACTCCGAGCGTGGGCACTGTGTGTTGTCTCGCACTCCCGCATGGTCAAGCTGGAGGAGAAGTGGAGCGGGCGCGCACTGATGGCGACGGTCGGAGGTAGCCGACCACCGGTGTCGCCGGAGACGGTCGTGGGGGTGGTGGTGGTGCAGTGCGGTGTGGACCGCCGCCACGTCAAGGTGGAGGTTTGCGCGCCGCCATTCGACTTCTTCGTGCGATTCCGCTTCAGCGAGGACTACACTCGCGTCCTCCATGCCTCCCCCGGCCTCGCGGTCAACGGGGAGATGCTCACGATGAGCCGCTGGCATCGTGGGCACGGAGGTCGGCCATCAGAGCTGCCGTACTTAACGAAGCTGAGGTTTGAGAGGTTCGCACGGGAAGTGTGGGAGCCCCAAGCCGTGAACCAGTTCATCAACAGGCTAGGTGGGCAGCTTGTGGAAATGCTCAAGCCGGAAGACAGCCGGTACCTGAGTGTGATGGCGTGGATGAAGAATCCATCAGAAGTTCCTCCCGTCTACGATGTGGAGGTGCCAGAGCCTGAGCTTCCACCGTCTGAGTTTGACGCCCCCTACTCAACCACGAAAAAACCGTCACTGGTTCATACTATCCTAATCCATGTGGAGCAGGTCGTCGACCCGGGTCCGTTCTTCAGGACGGGAGGCCACTGCTTTGGAGGTCCATCTGGCATGGGATCGGCTGGAGGAGAAGATATTTGATGAGAAGATTGTAGGTTTTAATTAATTTGTTAGTTGTTCGTGATTGTTGTAATTTGTTCTACATGCATGTTTACTTATTTGTTAGTCAATTATGTATCGGCGGTTCTAGAATGTGCTCGATCGTTATGTGTTAACGTTAAATCAAATTATGTGTTCGATATTAAATGTGTGTTTTCTTAACTAAATATATTCTTGTCACCACATACCCGGAATATGTGAACTTATCCACTCCACCGACAGCCACCTACCAAGCGTGAATCACCTGCCGTCGAAGGGGTAGACGACTACTGTGGGGGGGTTTCGACGGAACCGGGGGCTTCGGGGTGTCAGAACCTCACCAAAACATAGGTGGTGCCCTAATATATGCATTAGGTTGTGGTGGTAGGTTGCTATGGAGATATCGAGGCTCCGAGGTGTGACCGCCTTCACAAACCGCACGTATCCCCCTCGAAGGTTATGCTCTTCTATGTGGAAACCACCATTTCGGGTGCGACGGATGGAACCATGTGATAACATGAGGCCAAATCAGGTTAATTATGTTCACATTACCCACCCAAACACAACCAAGTATAAAAGTCCTTGGAGCTACCCCTTTCGACGCCCGTCGAATGGGTAGACGACACGGTCGACTTCTGGTCTACTGTGGGGGGTTTCGACGGAACCGGGGGCTTCGGGGTGTCGGAACCTCACCAAAACATAGGTGGTGCCCTAATATATGCATTAGGTTGTGGTGGTAGGTTGCTATGGACATATCGATACTCCGAGGTGTGACCGCCTTCACAAACCGCACGTATCCCCCTCGAAGGTTATGCTCTTCTATGTGGAAACCACCATTTCGGGTGCGGCGGATGGAACCATGTGATAACATGAGGTCAAATCAGGTTAATTATGTTCACATGGCCCACCCAAACACAACCAAGTATAAAATTCCTTGAATCTACCCCCTTTCGACGCCCGTCGAAGGGGTAGACGACACGGTCGACTTCTGGTCTACTTTGGGGGGTTTCGACGGAACCGGGGCTTCGGGTGTCGGAACCTCACCAAAACATAGGTGGTGCCCTAATATATGGATTAGTTTGTGGTGGTAGGTTGCTATGGACATATCGAGGCTCCGAGGTGTGACCGGCTTCACAAACCGCACTTATCCCCCTCGAAGGTTATGCTCTTCTATGTGGAAAAATATCCTACTTATTATTTTTGTTTCTAAAGTACACAGATGGGGTTGTCATCTTCGCCTAATCTTTCGTAACAATATGTCTTATGCTTGATGAGGCAGAGAGCTTTGCCGTCTTTGCAGCGTGCGACCTCCACGCCGGTGAGCATGGCCGTATCACGGCCACTCTCGTCATTTGAAAATTGGGCGATACAGAATCGTCCGCCGGTGCCTAGGTGCACGAGGAAGGACCATACCGATGCCTGGTAGTTTGGCTTGGGCACCGTGAAACCCTCCCACTGGTAGCTCACAACGGGCGGTTGCTGCTGCTGCTGGAGGTCCGCCGCGCAGAGGATGCTCTGGTCTCTCTCCGAGAAGCCACACCAGAGGTTGTGTTCCCCGGCGTAGCAGGCGCGTCCACGGAACGGCAGCGCCCAGTCGCCGACTTTGCTCCACTCGCCACGGGTGACCTTGTGTCCCCCGATGCTGTAGCATATCTTCTTCTGCGTGTCCAGGGAGTAGGTGTCGTAGCTCGCCGCGGAGACCCAGAGCTGCGACTCGCCGACCAGCGTGTAGGCTTCGACGGCGCTGTCGCACGACGCGTTGGTCGTCGCGTGGACATGCTTTGGCGGTGGCTTCACCACGTAGGGAGGCGGCGGAACATAGCGCCAGTACATCTCTGACCTGTGAGACCAGTAGGTCTGGTCGGCGAGCGCCCGGATGGATCGCCCGTGCGCGTCGTCCGGTGGGTTGCTGACGAAGTACACGTCATCGCCGACGGCGATCGACACGGCATCATAGATTGGATCGTCCTTCATGCTTGGCAGCGCGGAGACGGCTCGCAGCGCGTCGTCGTAGAGGAACGCGCGGCCGAGGTAGTCCGTGGCCATGATCTTGTCCTTGCCCCGGCCGAAGAGCACGAAGTTCATGGGCAGGTCCCCGGCTGAAGGGTACAACACTACTAGAAAATCGCTCTCCGCCGAGTTGTCTCGGCTTTGCTGAGTGCAAAATGTCGGGGGGACTCGGCGAAGAGCGTCTAAGCCGACACCTCGCGGAAGAACCTCGGCGAACTCCGAGAAACTCGGCGAACACACATTTCGCCGCTACTCCGTGGAAAAAGCGCTCGGTGAAGACATCACGCTCGGCGAACGTCCATGAAAACACTCGGCAAAACAATGATCTCGGCGAAATGGATGACCACGTGGCGCCTGCCAGTGGGCCCGAAATTTCTGCGGCGATGCGCCAAGTTCACCGAGTGCCACCGCCGGCAAAGACGGGATCGCTTTTCTTCGCCGAGAAAAGCACTCGGCGAACATTGCGCGCGAAACTTTTGAAATTTTGCCGCCTTTTCTTCAAAATTTCACCGAGTTTGTCGGTGGCCGGCTCTCGGCGATGAAATGGCGCGGAAAAAATTTGGTTTCCCGTGCCATTTCGCCGAGTGTGTCGGTGGAAGGCACTCGGCGAAGACATGGGCGGGAACGAAAATTGCGTTCCGCGCCATTTCTTCGCCGGGTGTCCGTCTTCGCCGGAGCTGCCCTCGGCAAACCTGGTGGGCAGGAGAATTATTTTTAGATGGCGCCAATTCTTCGCCGATGTGGAGGCCTTCGCCGAGTGTCTTTCTCGGCGAAATGGAGCCAATTTTTAGGGTTATTTTCAGATGGCGTCAGCTCCTCAGCCCTAAGCACGCCTATAAATACGGCACCTCTCAGCCAGCTTTCTCACTCATTCTTCTCAAACACACAACATTCGGGTTCCCTAGCTACGTCCTACAGTGAATGCAACGACATTCGACCGTGAATCACTGTAGGGTTGTAGCAAGGGGAAACCGTGTGTTTTGTTTCCCAGGTTACTCACTCATATATTCTACCTTGTGCTCAAACACAAAACATTCGGGTTCCCTAGCTATGCCCTACACTGAATGCAACGACATTCAACCGTGAATCAGTGTAGGGCTGTAGCTAGGGGAAACAGTGTGTTTTGTTTCAGCTATATTTAGGTTTTCAACACAACTTATTTTTCATTCGGATTAATTCGTGGCGTCCAACACAAATCATCCGGATTCCCGAGCTCAGTCGCACACTTCATGTGATATCGCAGCCAGTGTGCGACTGTAGCTCGGGGAAACCGTTTGATTTGTTCATCGATGTGTTTAGTCGCACAGTATTTTATGTTCTTTATTACACGACCTGCAAAAAATTTGGGTGGTAAAATTTTCGGCGGGAAATTTTGGCGGGGTTTTTTTTGGTGGGAAATTTTGGGCGGGGTAGCTGGTGGGAAGGCAATAAAAGACCCCCCCAGCCACTGATCTTTTACACACAAATTCGCCCATTGCAATATTTACTCCATCGTAGATAGTTTCAGGAGAAGGATGTGGAATGGGCTTGAAGACTCCGAGCGTGGGCACTGTGTGTTGTCTCGCACTCCTGGCATGGTCAAGCTGGAGGAGAAGTGGAGCGGGCGTGCACTGATGGCGATGGTCGGAGGCAGCCGACCACCGGTGTCGCCGGAGACGGTCGTGGAGGCGGTGGTGGTGCAGTGCGGTGTGGACCGCCGCCACGTCAAGGTGGAGGTTTGCACGCCAATATTCGACTTCTTCATGCGATTCCGCTTCAGCGAGGACTACACTCGCATCCTCCATGCCTCCTCCGGCCTCGCGTCAACGGGGAGACGCTCACGATGAGCCGCTGGCATCGTGGGCACGGAGGTCGGCCATCGGAGCTGCCGTACTTAACGAAGCTGAGGTTTGAGAGGTTCCCACGGGAGGTGTGGGAGCCCCAAGCCGTGAACCAGTTCATCAACAGGCTAGGTGGGCAGCTTGTGGAAATGCTCAAGCCGGAAGACAGCTGGTACCTGAGTGTGATGGCGTGGATGAAGAATCCATCAGAAGTTCCTCCCGTCTACGATGTGGAGGTGCCAGAGCCTGAGCTTCCACCGTCTGAGTTTGACGCCCCCTACTCAGCCACGAAAAAACCGTCACTGGTTCATACTATCCTAATCCATGTGGAGCAGGTCGTCGACCCGGGTCCGTTCTTCAGGACGGGAGGCCACTGCTTTGGAGGTCCATCTGGCATGGGATCGGCTGGAGGAGAAGATATTTGATAAGAAGATTGTAGGTTTTAATTAATTTGTTAGTTGTTCGTGATAGTTGTAATTTGTTCTACATGCATGTTTACTTATTTGTTAGTCAATTATGTATCGGCGGTTCTAGAATGTGCTCGATCGTTATGTGTTAACGTTAAATCAAATTTTGTGTTCGATATTAAATGTGTGTTTTCTTAACTAAATATATTCTTGTCACCACATACCCGGAATATGTGATCTTATCCACTCCACCGACAGCCACCTACCAAGCGTGAATCACCTGTCATCGAAGGGGTAGACGACACGGTCGACTTCTGGTCTACTGTGGGGGGGTTTCGACGGAATCGGGGGCTTCGGGGTGTCGGAACCTCACCAAAACATAGGTGGTGCCCTAATATATGCATTAGGTTGTGGTGGTAGGTTGCTATGGAGATATCGAGGCTCCGAGGTGTGACCGCCTTCACAAACCGCACTTATCCCCCTCGAAGGTTATGCTCTTCTATGTGGAAACCACCATTTCGGGTGCGACGGATGGAACCATGTGATAACATGAGGCCAAATCAGGTTAATTATGTTCACATGACCCACCCAAATACAACCAAGTATAAAATTCCATGGAGCTACCCCTTTCGACGCCCGTCGAAGGGGTAGACGACACGGTCGACTTCTGGTCTACTGTGGGGGGTTTCGACGGAACCGGGGGCTTCGGGGTGTCGGAACCTCACCAAAACATAGGTGGTGCCCTAATATATGCATTAGGTTGTGGTGGTAGGTTGCTATGGACATATCGATACTCCGAGGTGTGACCGGCTTCACAAACCGCACTTATCCCCCTCGAAGGTTATACTCTTCTATGTGGAAACCACCATTTCGGGTGTGGCGGATGGAACCATGTGAAAACATGAGGCCAAATCAGGTTAATTATGTTCACATGGCCCACCCAAACACAACCAAGTATAAAATTCCTTGGATCTACCCCCTTTCGACGCCCGTCGAAGGGGTAGACGACACGGTCGACTTCTGGTCTACTTTGGGGGGTTTCGACGGAACCGGGGGCTTCGGGGTGTCGGAACCTCACCAAAACATAGGTGGTGCCCTAATATATGGATTAGGTTGTGGTGGTAGGTTGCTATGGACATATCGAGGCTCCGAGGTGTGACCGGCTTCACAAACCGCACTTATCCCCCTCGAAGGTTATGCTCTTCTATGTGGAAACCACCATTTCGGGTGCGACGGATGGAACCATGTGATAATATGAGGCCAAATCAGGTTAGTTATGTTCACATGGCCCACCCAAACACAACCAAGTATAAAAGTCCTTGGAGATACCCCCTTTCGACGCCCGTCGAAGGGGTAGACGACACGGTCGACTTCTGGTCTACTGTGGGGGGGTTTCGACGGAACCGGGGCTTCGGGGTGTCGGAACCTCACCAAAACATAGTTGGTGCCCTAATATATGCATTAGGTTGTGGTGGTAGGTTGCTATGGAGATATCGAGGCTCCGAGGTGTGACCGCCTTCACAAACCGCACTTATACCCCTCGAAGGTTATGCTCTTCTATGTGGAAACCATCATTTCGGGTGCGATGGATGGAACCATGTGATAACATGAGGCCAAATCAGGTTAGTTATGTTCACATGGCCGACCCAAACACAACCAAGTATAAAAGTCCTTGGAGATACCCCTTTCGACGCCCGTCGAAGGGGTAGACGACACGGTCGACTTCTGGTCTACTGTGGGGGGTTTCGACGGAACCGGGGGCTTCGGGGTGTCGGAACCTCACCAAAACATAGGTGGTGCCCTAATATATGCATTAGGTTGTGGTGGTAGGTTGCTATGGACATATCGATACTCCGAGGTGTGACCGCCTTCACAAACCGCACTTATCCCCCTCGAAGGTTATGCTCTTCTATGTGGAAACCACCATTTCGGGTGCGGCGGATGGAACCATGTGATACCATGAGGCCAAATCCGGTTAATTATGTTCACATGGCCCACCCAAACACAACCAAGTATAAAATTCCTTGAAGCTACCCCCTTTCGACGCCCGTCGAAGGGGTAGACGACACGGTCGACTTCTGGTCTACTGTGGGGGGTTTCGACGGAAACCGGGGGCTTCGGGGTGTCGGAACCTCACAAAACATAGGTGGTGCCCTAATATATGCATTAGGTTGTGGTGGTAGGTTTCTATGGACATATCGATACTCTGAGGTGTGACCGCTTTCACAAACCGCACTTATCCCCCTCGAAGGTTATGCTCTTCTATGTGGAAACCACCATTTCGGGTGCGGCGGATGGAACCATGTGATAACATGAGGCCAAATCAGGTTAATTATGTTCACATGGCCCACCCAAACACAACCAAGTATAAAAGTCCTTGGAGCTTGATGTCTACGCACGCTTCTATTCCTGTAGACAGTGTTGGGCCTCCAAGAGCAGAGGTTTGTAGAACAGCAGCAAGTTTCCCTTAAGTGAATCACCCAAGGTTTATCGAACTCAGGGAGGTAGAGGTCAAAGATATCCCTCTCAAGCAACCCTGCAATTAAGATACAAGAAGTCTCTTGTGTCCCCAACACACCTAATACACTTGTCAGATGTATAGGTGCACTAGTTCGGCGAAGAGATAGTGAAATACAGGTAATATGGATGGTTATAAGTAGCAATTGCAATCTGAAATAAAAATGGCAGCAAGCAAACATGTAGCAGAACTTGTTGTAAACGGTGTTTCAATGCTTAGAAACAAGGCTTAGGGATCATACTTTTACTAGTGGTATCTCTCAACATGTTAGCACAACTGAACGCAAGTAAGTGCTACTCGGGATTATTCTCCTTCTTGTTGACACAAGAGTACTATGCGTAGGGCTGCAAAAGCACTCCTCAAAGTCTGAGTAAACAAACACCACAATTCCCAAGAATAAGCCATGATAAATATCTAAATTATTCATAGAGTCACACACAGTACCCACACTGTCACCTTGATACCGTGTTGTCACAATGACTCCGAAACTAGATAAAATCACTTGAGTAGCGTAAACATTACATATGAATTCAGCGATACTAGCAATACTCATGATCACATAAAGATCACACCATGGGAGAGAGAGGTAAACCACATAGCTACCGGTAGAGCCCTCAGCCTCGGGGGAGAACTACTCCCTCCTCATCATGGGAGTCAGCAACGGCGATGAAGATGGCGGTGGAGTCGATGGAGATGGCTCCGGGGGCAATTCCCCGTCCCGGCAGCGTGCCGGAACAGAGACTTCTGTCCCCCGAAACTTGTCGTCGATGGCGGCGGCGCTGCGGAACTCTTTCTGGAATATGGCTCGGTATTTTAGGGTTTTCGCGTCGTGGGCAATATATAGGCGAAGGGGCGGCGTCGGTGGAGGTCCGAGGGGCCACACCCCTGGCGGCGCGGCAGGGGCCCACCCACGCGAGGGGGGTGTGGGCACCTCGGTGCCCCCTTCGTCTCTCCTTCGGACTCCGTGACGGTGCTGGAAAAATAGGGACTTGGCCTTTTGTTTCGTGCAATTCCGAGAATATTCGCAGAAGTAATTTTCTGGAACCAAAAACAGCAGAAAACAGGAACTGGCACTTCGGCATCTTGTTAATAGGTTAGTCCCAGAAAATGCATAAAAATGATATAAGTGTATATAAAACATGTAGCAATTGGTATAATATAAGCATGGAACATCAGAAATTATAGATACGTTGGAGACGTATCAAGCATCCCCAAGCTTAGTTCTACTCGTCCTCGAGTAGGTAAAACGATAACAACAAATAATTTCTGAGGAGACATGCTTTCACACAATCTTGATCAATAATATTGCAAGGCTCATGTCATGAATGAAGTGACTCAAAGCAATGGTCTATAGTTTGCTAACAAATAGATAAAGAGTAAACAATGAATCATATAAGCAAAAACTTTTCATGAATAGTACTTTCAAGACAAGCATCAAAAAGTTTTGCATAAGAGGTAACTCATAAAGCAATAGATTCAAAGTAAAAGGCATTGAAGCAACACAAAGGATGATTAAGTTTCAGCAATTGCTTTCAACTTGTAACATGTATATCTCATGGATAGTTGTCAACATAAAGCAATATAACAAGTGCAATAAGTAAACATGTAAGAATCAATGCACACAAAGTTGACACTAGTGTTTGCTTCTAGATAGAAAGGAGTAGGTAAACTGACTCAACATAAAGTAAAAGATAGGCCCTTCGCAGAGGGAAGCAGGGATTAAATCATGTGCTAGAGCTTTTTAAGTTTTGAAAGCATAAGAGAGCACAAATAAGTTTTGAGAGGTGTTTGTTGTTGTCAACGAATGGTAGTGGGCACTCTAACCCCCTTGTCAACCAGACTTTCAAGAGCGGCTCCCATGAAGGACGTTATCTACCAGCAAGGTAGATCATCCCTCTTCTCTTTTGTTTACACATGTATTTTAGTTTTATGACACTCCTCCCAACCTTTTGCTTACACAAGCCATGGCTAACCGAATCCTCGGGTGCCTTCCAACATTCACATACCATGGAGGAGTGTCTATTTGCAAATTAAGTTGCTTACTGATAAATCAGGGCAAAACATGTGAAGAGAATTAAATGAAAGTTGTAATTAATTGGGGCTGGGCACCCCGTTGCCAGCTCTTTTTGCAAATTATTGGATAAGCGGATGTATATGCCACTAGTCCATTGGTGAAAGTCTGTCAGAAGTAAATGACAAGATTGAAAGATAAAACACCACATACTTCCTCATGAGCTATAAAACATTGACACAAATAAGGAGTAATAAAGTTTTGAATAGTTTAAAGGTAGCACATGAAGTATTTACTTGGAATGGCAGGAAATACCACATAGTAGGTAGGTATGGTGGACACAAATGGCATGGGTTTTGGCTCAAGTTTGGATGCACGAGAAGCATTCCCTCTCAGTACAGAGTTTAGGCTAGCAAGGTTGTTTGAAGCAAACACAAGTATAAACCGGTACAGCAAGAATCACATAAAAACATATTGCAAGTATTATAAGACTCTACACTGTCTTCCTTGTTGCTCAAACATTTTACCAGAAAATATCTAGACCTTAGAGAACAAATATGCACCAAGTCTCAACAAGCTCTACGGTAGTTCTCCACTACTAGGCTTTAACTACATGATGCAAGAGCTTAAACATGATCTACTTGAGAGCTCAAAACAATTGCAAAGTATCAAATCAAACAAGACAATGATCTACAAGAATGCATATGTCTTTTCCAATACCAACTACCACATGTAGCATTTTCTTTTTCCAAACAAACACCAATCAATTTATTTAAACATAAACTCTCCAAATGATATAAATGCAGCAAGAGAGTATTTTACAAGAACTACAGCTCGAAGAGATGCATGAAAAACAGGAGCTAAAAGCACTGCAGTAGCTAGTTAAGAATACTCAACAAATATAAGTGAAGAACATGAGTATTCACATGAAAAAGCGGAGCGTGTCTCTCTCCCACACAAGGATTGCTAGGATCCGAATTTATTCAAAAAAAAACAAAAACAAAAATAAAAGCACACAGACGCTCCAAGTAAAGCATAAGATGTGAAAGAATTAAAATATAGTTTCACTAGAGATGACCTGATAAGTTGTTGATGAAGAAGGGGATGCCTTGGGCATCCCCAAGCTTAGACGCTTGAGTCTTCTTGAATATGCAGGGATGAACCACGGGGGCATCCCCAAGCTTAGGCTTTTCACTCTTCTTGATCATATAATATCATCCTTCTCTCTTGATCCTTGAAAACTTCCTTCACACCAAACTCGAAATAGTTCTCATTAGAGGGTTAGTGCATAATCAAAAATTCATATTCTGTGATGAACAATCATTATTAAAGCTTCTGGACATTAGCTACAGCCACCATGCTTTGTGGAGCAAAGAAATCCACTCAAACATAGTAAAAGAGCGAATGCAAAACAAAAGGCAGAATCTGTCAAAAACAGAACAGTCTGTAAGACGAATTTTTTCGAGGCACTTAAGTTGCTCAGATGGAATGTCCAAATTAATGAAAGTTGCGTACATATCTGAGGGATGCGTGATTTTTTCAGAATTTTTCGAATTTTCTGCAGGGAGAAAAGCTCAAATCGTGACAGCAAAAATCTGTCTCTGCGCAGAAATCCAAATCTAGCATCAACTTTCAATAAAGACTTTACTTGGCACAACAATGCAATAAAATAAAGATACAAAGGAGTTGCTACAGAAGTAACAACACCTTGACTCAAAGCAAAAATAAAAAGCAAAATAACAGAAAATAAAAACATGGGTTGTCTCCCATAAGCGCTTTTCTTTAAAGCCTTTTAGCTAGGCATAGTGATTTTTATGATGCTCACATAAAGATGAGAGTTGAAACATAAAAGAGAGCATCAAGAAGCATATATAAAACATGTTTAAATCTAACACTCTTTCTATGCATAGGTCTTGTAAGAAAACAAGTCAATGAAGAACAAAGTGACTAGCATAGAAATGCAAAACAAGTGTAACTTCAAAAATTTCAACATAAAGAGAGAAGACTTAATATTATTGTGATATATGAAATCGTGTCTCCCTCTCTCATAAGGACCAGTAGGTCTTAAAGTACCCAGCAAATAAAAGCAAATCAAGAGAAAGCTCAAAACATTCATCATAAAGAGAAGAAATTTAGTAACATGAAGATTTCTATAACCATACTTTCCTCTCTCAAAATAATTTTCAGCGGCATCATGAATAAACTCAACAATATAGCTATCACATAGAGCATTCTTATCATGATCCACATGCATAAAGTATCATTACTCTCCACATAAGCATGAACATTATCATTAGTAATAGTGAGAGTAAAAGTATCACATCCATCATTGTAATCATCATAAATAGGAGGCATAGAATAATCATAATGAATTTTATCCTCAATAGTAGATGGACTGAGAATATCATATTCATCATTGTAAACATCATATATAGGAGGCATATCATAATCAACATAAACTATATCCTCAATAGTAGGTGGACTGAAAATATCACAATTTATTATCATATATTGGAGGCAAAGTATCATCAAAGCAAATTTCCTCCTTAAAGCTTGGGGGACTAAAAATATCATATTCATCACAACCAGCTTCCCCAAGCTTAGACTTTTCCATAGCATTAGCAATAATGGTGTTCAAAGAATTTATAGTAATACCATTGCTACCATCATGCAAACAAGCCTCCATAGGTTTTTTAATTTTCTCTTCAAAAGCATCATGTCCTAATTCAATATAAAGTTCATAAAGATCTCTAATTTTTTTGTTGTTTTCCATTAAGCCTAACTAGTGAAAATAAAAACAAGAAACAAAAAGAAATAATTGCAGAATCTAAAGGAGATACCTTCCAACACTTACCTCCCCGGCAACGGCGCCAGAAAATAGCTTGATGTCTACGCACGCTTCTATTCTTGTAGACAGTGTTGGGCCTCCAAGAGCAGAGGTTTGTAGAACAGCAGCAAGTTTCCCTTAAGTGAATCACCCAAGGTTTATCGAACTCAGGGAGGTAGAGGTCAAAGATTCCCTCTCAAGCAACCCTGCAATTAAGATACAAGAAGTCTCTTGTGTCCCCAACACACCTAATACACTTGTCAGATGTATAGGTGCACTAGTTTGGCGAAGAGATAGTGAAATACAAGAAATATGGATGGTTATAAGTAGTAATTGCAATCTGAAATAAAAATGGCAGCAAGCAAACATGTAGCAGAACTTGTTGTAAACGGTGTTTCAATGCTTAGAAACAAGGCATAGGGATCATACTTTTACTAGTGGTATCTCTCAACATGTTAGCACAACTGAACGCAAGTAAGTGCTACTCGGGATTATTCTCCTTCTTGTTGACACAAGAGTACTATGCGTAGGGCTGCAAAAGCACTCCTCAAAGTCTGAGTAAACAAACACCACAATTCCCAAGAATAAGCCATGATAAATATCTAAATTATTCATAGAGTCACACACAAGTACCCACACTGTCACCTTGATACCGTGTTGTCACAATGACTCCGGGAACTAGATAAAATTACTTGAGTAGCGTAAACATTACATATGAATTCAGCGATACTAGCAATACTCATGATCACATAAAGATCACACCATGGAGAGAGAGGTAAACCACATAGCTACCGGTAGAGCCCTCAGCCTCGGGGGAGAACTACTCCCTCCTCATCATGGGAGACAGCAACGGCGATGAAGATGGCGGTGGAGTCGATGGAGATGGCTCCGGGGGCAATTCCCCGTCCCGGCAGCGTGCCGGAACAGAGACTTTTGTCCCCCGAAACTTGTCGTCGATGGCGGCGGCGCTGCGGATGTTCTCTGGAATATTGGCTTAGGTATTTTAGGGTTTTCGTGTCGGGGGCAATATATAGGCGAAGGGGTGGCGTCGGTGGAGGCCCGAGGGGGCCACACCCCCTGGCGGCGCGGCCTGGGGCCCACCCACGCGAGGAGGGGTTGTGGGCACCTCGGTGCCCCCTTCGTCTCTCCTTCGGACTCCGTGACGGTGCTGGAAAAATAGGGACTTGGCCTTTTGTTTCGTGCAATTTTGAGAATATTCGCAGAAGTAATTTTCTGGAACCAAAAACAGCAGAAAACAAGAACTGGCACTTCGGCATCTTGTTAAAAGGTTAGTCCCGGAAAATGCATAAAAATGATATAAAGTGTATATAAAACATGTAGCAATTGGCATAATATAAGCATGCAACATCAGAAATTATAGATACGTTGGAGACGTATCAGAGCTACCCCTTTTCGACGCCCGTCGAAGGGGTAGACGACACGGTCGACTTCTGGTCTACTGTGGGGGGTTTCGACGGAAACCGGGGGCTTCGGGGTGTCGGAACCTCACCAAAACATAGGTGGTGCCCTAATATATGGATTAGGTTGTGGTGGTAGGTTGCTATGGACAGATCGAGGCTCTGAGGTGTGACCGGCTTCACAAACCGCACTTATCCCCCTCGAAGGTTATGCTCTTCTATGTGGAAACCACCATTTCGGGTGCGACGGATGGAACCATGTGATAACATGAGGCCAAATCAGGTTAATTATGTTCACATGGCCCACCCAAACACAGACAAGTATAAAAGTCCTTGGAGCTACCCCCTTTCGACGCCCGTCGAAGGGGTAGACGACACGGTCGACTTCCGGTCTACTGTGGGGTGTTTCGACGGAACCGGGGGCTTCGGGGTGTTGGAACCTCACCAAAACATAGGCGGTGACCTAATATATGTATAATAGTTGGTCTTACACATTATAAAATTGTATTATAAAAAAAAGCTAACAAAAAGAAATTATATAAAAGAAAATGTTAAATTATAAAAGGTCATTCGCCGAGAATGACACCCGGCGAAGAGGTATGCTCGGCGAAGAATCGGTGGCACTTAGGCAAATATCAGTCTGAATCGACCAAAAATTCCCCTTTCTCCTCGCGCCGAATCGACCTCTCCTCCTCTCGATCCACGCCCTAGCTTGTGCCGCCGCCGCTCCCCTTCACGCCCTTGTCCCGCCGCCGTAGCCATCCCCGCTGCCATCGCCGCTCCCCTCCACGCCCTGTCCCGCCGCTGTAGCCATCCCCGCCGCCCCACAGCCCCCATCTCCGCCGCCCAAACCCTATCCCCACCGCCGCTCCCATCGACCTGCGCCGGCCAGAGCAATGCAGAGAGGCACGGGGTAGCTCTGGCCGTAGTCCACTACTGCCGCCTCACCCGCAGACGCGTGCCGTGCCCCGCTGTCGCCTCTTCCACCCCGATGCGCTGGTGCCCGAGCTCCGGCCTTCTCCCCTGCTGAAGGTACTCCAGCCCGAGCTCCTCACTAGCCTGAGCTCCTCCTCCAGCCGTACGGCTCCTCCTCCAGCGACATCAAAGGTGAGCTCTTGTATTTTTTTTAGCTAGGTAGTTGCTAGTTAGGGTTAGTTGCGTTCTGGAGTGATTCCTTGTGCGTATAGTTAGGATCGTGTAGTTAGTCAAGCAGGGACGCAAGGGTGAGGTGCTCCTGGAGTGATTCTAGGAGGAAGAAGAGGTCACAGCTAGTGGTTTTTTAGCTGCATGTAGTTAGTCTGTTAGTAGTTGGTTCGGTTTTAGAATTGTTTGTTAATTAGTTAGGTGAATACTCTCTGTTTATTTGTTTATGGTCAGTAGTTAGTTAGGTTAGTAGTTGGTTCGGTTTTAGGATTGTTTGTTAATTAGTTAGGTGATAATTTGCTTAGTTAGTCATTGTTATTTGTTAGTTATTAATTGTATTTGTGATAATGTGTGCAGGGTATGCAGCGAGGTTGACGACGGGAGCGTCGTTGTAGGGCAGGGTTCGGACAGGAGCTACTTCCCCTGTCTTTTTGTCGGTCACGCTTCGAGGGTAATGACACTTTTCCTCTCCTCTTGCTAGGTTGCATTATTTTGTAGCTCACCAAACAAGTCGCGTAACCCTAGGAGTCTCCCGTTCGGAAGGGTTATCGTTATAAAGATGAAACTCTTTATATATATTTATGTATACACCTTGTCAAGGGTATATGTTTGTATATAAAGAGTTGTTTGTATATATTTATGTATACACCTTGTCAGGGTATATGTTTATATACAAAGAGCTATATCTTTTATAACCGTGGCCGTTTCGAATTGTCCGATTTTGGACAGCCCGAGTATGTGTAGCTTGTGTTCGTTTCCATGTTCTACTCCTATCCGAGACAGAATTTCGGTCGCGCCTCCCATGTTGTTCTCCGGATACACAATCTCTCGAAACTTTGTCGAGACGTGTATTGGGAGAGCAGCGGGGAGGTGCTGCCGAAATTCTGTCTTGGATAGGAGTAGGACATGGAAACGAACACAAGCTACACATACTCGGGTGGGATAGCCTTAGCTTTACCTAGTAGATATAGGTGAGTGCATTCAACGCGTAAAATCTATAGTTTTGTGAATAATTAAATTAGTGATGCATGGATCTTTTTGTTAAATATATATGTCTGCATTAATCAGTTTGGAGATGGAGGATCGTGATTGGATGTATAGTGGCCGAGCCAGTGTGGGTCAGATGTCGATGAATGGCTGAGTAAGACAGAAGAGTTTCTGGAGTTTGCATTTAGACAAAACCCTGCGTCAACTTGGTGCCCTTGCAAATGTTGCAAAAACGGTCGTCGCCAAACAAAGGGGAGATGGGTTTTCACCTTGCCAAGTCTGGGTATATGCCAAACTACCATCGTTGGACTTTGCATGGAGAGCGTGCATCTCGAGGGAAGAAGGTCGCGCGACAGCGCACCGAGGAGGCATCAACAGCTTTTGATACTGGGGCTGATAGAATGCTAGATCAATTCGCTAATGCACGTGCACCTGAAATTCCAACCGAAGATGCAGATGGGGAGGGGGAAAAGAGCACAAAGGAGTTCTATGATACTTTGTTTGCCTCGCAAAAAACCCTCCACGCCCATACCAAAGTTTCTCAACTTGATTCCATAAGTCGCCTAATGGCTGTCAAGTCCCAGTATCATGTAAGCATTAATTGCTTTGATGCATTCCTGCATGTTATTGCCTCTCTTCTACCGGAGTCACATATTCTGCCAAAGAACATGTACGAGTCGAAGAAAATCCTCAAATCACTTAAGATGGATTATACGCCGATAGATGCTTGTCCAAAGGGTTGTATGTTATTTAGAAAAGAACACATCAATGAAAATTACTGTCTCAAGTGCAAGTCCTCTAGGTATATGGAGGTCGACAACGGTGAGGGTCAGAAGACGCAGCTCACAGTAGCCAAAAAGATCCTTCGGTATCTTCCATTCATACCGAGGATCCAACGGCTTTTTATGACCAACGAATCTGCCCAACAAATGAGATGGCCGATAGATGGGAAAGGTATCGTCCTGAGAAGATGGTACATCCGTCTGATGGTGTTGCATGGCAGGAATTCATTAAGAAGTATCCTAAAAAGCCGGCAATAACAGGAGTGTAGCAGTTGCCTTATCAACAGATGGGTTCAACCCATATGGTATGTCTTCTTGCAACTATAGTTGTTGGCCGATGTTTGTCATTCCGCTGAATCTTCCCCCTGGCGTCGTCATGCAACGACAAAACATGTTCTTGTCGCTGATAATTCCAGGGCCTGAATATCCGGGGAAGAATATGAGTGTGTACATGGAGCCGTTGGTGGATGATTTGTTGCTTGCCTGGGAAGAAGGGGTACGGACGTACGACGCCGTAGCAAAGCAGCACTTCACTATGCACGTCTGGTACCACACGTCCCTGCATGACTTGCCGGCACGCGCGATATTCTGCGGATGGTGTACGCACGGGAAGTGGCCTTGCCCAATTGCATGCAGGCTATGACTTTCGTTTGGCTGAAGAAGGGCGGCAAGTATTCTTGTTTTGATAAGCATCGACAGTACCTTAAACCTGGTCATAGATTCAAGAGAGACAAAAAGAAGTTCTTGAAAGATGTAGTTGTTGATGCTCATGTACCAATACCTACCATGGATGGTGTCGCCACTAAGGCTCAGCTAGAAGCTCTTGTGCCCAATGCAGATGGGACTGGCTTTGTGGGTTATGGAGACACACACAGTGGACACACATTCCATGCTTCTGGAAGCTCCCTTACTTTAAGGATCTCCTTCCTCATAACATTGATGTAATGCACACTGAGAAGAATATCGCCGAGGCCCTTTGGCACACACTAATGGACCTCGAGAAGTCGAAGGATAATGTCAAGGCTAGAGCCGATCAGCAGCTGCTATGTGATAGGCCAGACATGAACATGGACCCTCCCGGCACAGTAAAAACAAGATGGTCCAAACCAAAGGCCCGTTTCACCCCAACAAGGGCCCAAAGGAAAGAAATTCTCCAGTGGGTCCTGACCACCTATTCTTCCCTGATGGCTACGCAGCTAACATAATGAGGGGAGTGAATTTGGTTGGGTTGAAGATAGGTGGGCTCAAGAGTCATGACTATCACGTATGGATCGAGCGGATAATGCCGGTCATGTTTCGAGGCTATATCGATGAGGCCATTTGGGTAGTGTTGGCAAAGTTGAGCTATTTCTTCCGCCGACTTTGTGCTAAAGAATTAGATATCAAGGTGATTGACAGTTAGAGGAAGAGACGCCCGAGTTGATTTGCGAGCTAGAGGTTGTCTTTCCACCAGGCATGTTCAATCCCATGCAACATTTGTTGGTGCATCTCGCGACCGAGGCAAGATTGGGGGGTCCTGTGCATACACGTTGGATGTTTGCAACTGAGAGAGAGCAGAAGGACCTTCAACTGAAAGGCACGAACAAAAACAAAATCGAAGCATCCATAGCTGAGGCAACACTGAACGAGGAGGTGTCAAACTTCACCACTAAGTTCTATAGTGACAATCTTACCACTGTTCATAATCAGTGCCTCGTCTCAACACGGCCAACCCGGAAGATCTACCTGAACTTAGCATTTTCATCGGGGCCGGTGGCAAATCAAGTGGCAGCAAGAAGAAGAAATTATCATTTGATGAGTGGACGAACATTACATCTTATGTCTTGAAGAACACGACAGAAGTAGATCCCTACATTGAGTAAGTGCTCAATTTATGGTGTATTGTTCGGCACACTTCCATTTCCTAGTTTGTGGACTAACTCTGTTTCTTGATCGTTGCCGTTCATAGGTCATTTGAGAGAGAAACCTGGAAACATCGAAGACCATGTACCGACAATGACAAGTTGGTTCTTTTTAAAAAGGGGGTGAAGGCGGCGGCGGTTTCATTCCGTGGTTCAAAGCAAAAGTAGGGAATATCCCCTTGTTTCATTCCATGTTTGTGTAAGACGTTTCGTCAACACTAACATATCATACTTCTTCCTATTGCACTTGTAGGGAATATCTGACCCGAATATGAGGCCCGAGTTGAAGAAACTTACCTCATGGCCCTATGTCGTCAAGACCTACAAGTCGTATGACGTGAACGGGTTTCGCTTCCATACCGATCATCATGAGAAAACTCGGCCAAACCCGAGGACAAGAAATTCTGGGGTCTTATGCCAAGGGAAGGACGCCTTGATTACTTTGGAATAGTCATGGAAATAATTGAACTGGATTGTGATTTCGGCAAACAGAAGAACCCTGTTGTCTTCAAATGCCATTGGTTCAATCCAAAGAGAGTGAGACGAAGACCTGAAATTGGGTTGGTCGAAGTTGAGCGAGATCCGTCTACACGGGAGATGATGTCTATATCCTAGCACACCAAGCCATCCAAGTTTTTTATCTCCCGTACCCATGCAAAACTGTGAAACGTCTAATAGGCTGGGATGTAGTGATCACGGTACCGCCACGTAATAAAGTACCAACCCCTAACGATGACGACTACCACCAACGCCTAAACCCGAACACCTACCAGGGTGAGTTCTATCAGGAAGATGGGCTGTCAGGCCAATTGAACCTGAACTTGCCTAGTGTCGATGAGATGGAAGAAGACGACGATGTCATTGGAGTCGACCATGAGCAAGATGACCGCTGAGCTGGTTGTCAACCAGAGAGACGTGGAGCTTCTTGAACGGATGCACCTACCCGATGTAGAGGAGCCACTCTAGACCACGTTCCAGATTGGTGGTACAATCGTGATAGTGATGATGATGATGATGATGATCCTGGTCCAAGTTATGATCCAAACAATGTAGACACGGGCTTCTGAAGCTTTGTACTCGTCGATTAGAATTTCTTAAGTAATATTTTCTATGAACCATTTGTGATGTAATATTTTCTATGAACCATTTGTGATGTAATATTTTCTATGAACCATTTGTGATGTAATATTTTCTATGAACCATTTTGTTGTATTCTTATGAGTTTTGGCAATTTCTTCTTATGAGTTTTTTTCGCCTATCCATTACTATTGTGTTCTTACTTGTACTAATCAACTCATTCTTTGTGATGACAGGTGATTGAGACATGGCAGGGGGGAAGGAGAAGCCGGTCTCCAAGGGGAAGCCGGGCCTCAAGGAGAAGCAGCTCGAGGCGAGAAGGAGTATTTCCAAGGACAACCTCGGCAAGAACAAGGTGGCGGGCAAGGAGAAGCGGGCACTCAAGCTTGGCAATGTGTCTAAGCTATACGCGCAGGATGCTCAAGGGACTAGCGTGGTCATTGGAAGGAAGCGTGACCGGCACGCTACGGTGGAGACTTCTGCACGGCGTGGTAGACAGGTGGTTGCCCACAAGGGGCCCCGGGGTAGGCCTCCTGCTCGCTTGAGTAGTCCTTTGCACTCGGTTTCGTCTTTCGAGTCAGAGGAGGAGGAGCAGGCCGAGGAGCCCTTGGAGGAGGAGGAGCAGGCCGAGGAGCCCTTGGAGGAGGAGGATGTCGTGCCTAGTGACGATGACTACCAGGACCGGGAGGGTGAGGAGAGTGAGGAGGAGGAGGATGCCGTGGCGGATGAGGATCTCTTGACAGCTCATCCACTAGATTTGCTCGGCGTAGTGCGCGAGGGTAAGGTGTACTTGTGAGGGCCTTCGGGCTTTCCAGAGCGCAGGTCACATGGCTTACTTGATGTCACCTCAGATGCGTAAGTGGTTTATTAAAATGTTGTTACCTTGTACTTTAGTTACCTTTCCATCACAAGCATCTAACTTATGTTTTTGGTATGTGCAGGACATTCACGTGGGTGGGCCCAAAGTGGGAGCGCTTACCTTCAGGCGTCCTTGGCCTTCTTATCAAGAAGCTTTACCCTGGCATGGTGGACTACAAGAAGGATGGAATCCCCACTGGTGAAAGGGGGCCTGCTAGGTCTTGGGCCCACTTCACGATGGTTGAGGACAGCGTCCACGGCCACCTCAGCTTCCTGCTGCTCGCCGAGTTTTGGGTTAGTAGTTTCTATAACTTTACTACTAAAAAATACCAACAGTTTGGATTTCGTCGTGGTAACCCCTTTGTCCTTTGCTCAATGTTTGTAGGACTTTTCACTCTCGTTGAGGGTGAAGGTAAAGATGATGCGGCTCAAAAGGCGCTGATTAAGATGGCGAAGAAGCTCATCCCCGACCAGATTTACGAGGCCCGTATCGCCGCTGTTATCTAGTTCTATGCAGAATATATGCACATGACAATCACCAAAGAGGACGCTAGGCCCATACACATGTCGAAAGACTAGTACATGAAGGTAACCACATATATTTTCATACTATTCTCCACATGACTGATGAAAAGTTCAACTCATATGGATCTGTCTTGTGTTAAATAGGTGATTCCGTCATGGCTAGCCGCCCATAAGCCTTGCTACAAGAAGCTTGTACAGAGGTGGGTGTCACTTGGGTTCCAGGCGCAAAACAAGAAGGCACGGGCGCGGCGGAATATGGTAGGCCGCGGAGTCCACCATCAAGGCCCCCTCACACTCGACGGCCTCATGGCACACAAGGTAAGAAATCATTTTTTTCCTTTCCATTCAAGTTTTTATTTCTGTCCCATAATATTTTGATAACCTCTTTTGACCTCACTTGCATGCTTCTTTTTGGTGTCAATTACTTGTAGGAGTTAAAGGAGGGAGTGAAAAAGATGAAGATGCAAGTGTTCGTTGAGACCCGGAGGCCAAAGAAGGTGGATCCGAAGAAACCCACGGACAAGCAGTGGATCACCGACACCGCGGAGAAACAACATGACAACTACTGCTCCAAGTTCAAGGAGGTCCACGGCGACGAGTCCGATCCTTTGACCTCGGATTTCGACCCCCATGTTGCTATGCTCGCGGGACAAGGCAAGCTGAATGGCCGGCCTTATATTGGCGGTGCTTCCTTCAGTTCATCGGTCCTCCCAACACTTGTCGAGATTCGTGCTAGGCGTACAAGCTCAGCCCCCGAGTTCGAGCGCCGCCCAAGGGTCGGACTTGATAAGCTTGCTGCAATGGAGGTACTTGTCGTTTTTCAACCATCTTTTCCACTATTGTACATGTTTGCATCGCCATGACCGCATCTTCTACATGTTGTAATCCTCTAGGCTGAAGTTGAGAAAAATAGGAACGAGGCGGCGGAGGCTACAGCGAGGGCACAGGCTGCAGAGGAGAACAACAAGCAACTGCATGCACATATGGCCCACCAACAAGCATGCCTCCAGGCCCTTATGGCGGTAAGTGCTTTAACTTTTTCTTTCAACTAAAGCATGTGCTTCAACTTTGCAAACTAACCCTCCTCTTCGGTTTGCAGACAATTCCCGCGGCTTCGACGCTTCCTCCTTTACCTCCTGTACCTCCACTAGTTGCCCCCGTCCTCCTCTTGGTAAGTGTTATTGGGACTAGGTAGGCAAAAATTTATCTTTTGTTTGCTTACTCGTCTAATGTGAATCTTCATAGGAGCATCGGTCGGCTGGATCCCACACTCCCATGGATGGTCAAGACGACGGAGGGAATGGTGGAGGCGGAGCTGCAAGTCCATCATCGGCGCCAACGGCCTCCAACAAACCCGCCGAGTGACTTGTGGACTTGTGCTGCCTCTGAATTGTGGCATTTCCTGCTAGCTGTGAGCAGGATGATGTATTTTGAACATGTTTGACTAGTGTTGCATGCTTTATCAACTTCTGCACTCTATTTTGTGAACTTTTGGACTATATTTGCTTATATGTGTCTCCTTTCATTGTTCTGTGTGTGCTAGAATGATCCAGTTGATATAATGTGTCCTGGGATATATATATATCTGCATATATTGTGTTCCAATGCAGGGAATCGCAAAAAGCAGCCAAATTCTGGACCAAATGGTATCTTCGCCGAGTAAAACACTCGGCGAACCGTTCTTCGCCGAGAGGGGCACCCGGCGAAGAGGTGCCCCAGGTGCCATTTGGTCACCTGGGAGCACACTTTGCCGAGATGTCCCTGTTCGCCGAGCCAGATACTCGGCGAAAATGCACCAAATGGCCACCTGGGACGAACGTCGCCGAGCCGCGCGGCACTCGGCGAAGCAGGCAGTTCTCGGCGAAGTTTCGTGCAAGGCACTCGGCGAAGTAACCACTCGGCGAAGAGCACGCACGGCGACGATGTTGTGCACGGCGCTCGGCGAAGAACACGCCCGGCGACGTTCTTGTGCCCTGGCACTCGGCGAAGACGATACACGGCGAAGCTGTGCAGAAGGCACTCGGCGAAGCGATGCACGGCGAAGACGTCCGCCCGCACCTAGTTGGAGCACACGTGGCGCCGTCTCGTCGTTCCTTCTTCGCCGAGTGTCATCGCGTCGATACCCGGCGAAGTTCTGACACAGCTCTGACGCTCATCTGACAAGGGACAATCGAGATGTGCTTTTCTTCGCCGGGTGTGCTGTCCAAAGTCTCGGCGAAAACTTCGTCGTGCATCCCGACAAAATGCACCCGGCGAAGGCGCGTCGCCGAGGCATTTTTCGCCGAGATGTCTCTGCCGAGTGCCTTACTCGGCAAAGGTTTCGTCGAGGCCAATTTGGACTTTCGCCGTGTGTTTTCCCCACCCGGCGGAGAGCCATTTTCTAGTAGTGCAAGGTCACGATTGGGCTAGGCAGACCGGCCTCCTTATCTCCGCCGCCTCAGATCGTTGTCGTTGGCCATCCTTGTTGGAGAAGAAGAGGCTCCATGGGGGTATGCGGTGCACCGTGTAGAGCGACTGCAACGGGTACCTGCATCTTTTGACCACCAGGTAGAGAAACGCTCGGGCGGGACTCATCGTCGTCATCTCTGGATCCTTGCCTTGCGCTAGGGCAGACGGATTAATCGAGGGACGAGGGGGTGGCAGGGCACTTGTGTGCCGATGCAGAACTGGAAGCACGCGCGGCGCGTTGGAGCGGAGAGGGGGATGTAGGCCCGGCGGAAGAACGTGATGGCCGCCACGCGCTGAGGATGGCTGTAGCGTACCTGCACTTAAAAATTGGCAAGGTACCTGTGTATAGTGCAAACCCCTGGATCGATTCATTTGCACACACAGTTTTAGATGAATATCACAACATTGTATCAATTATTACACGAATGATCCAGACTTGGAAAAATAAATGGTTCGATACATCTTTGCATAGCTTATAGCTAGCTTAAAACAATAAAGCAGCGGAAATAAATCTTCAATGAGTCTCCATTCTTCATGATGCGCCACAGGCGAACACATGTTGGTTGTAGACTCGATACCCTTAACGTAAACTCACTCGTCATCAGAACAATCTGCAACAAATAAAATTTTGCAACAAAGTGGGTCAGATACCATTAAAAATGGATCTGGCAAGTGACACTATGTGGACACTTAATGGAATAACTCTAATAACCTATATGCATACTTGGCTGGTGGAGTTTCAAGGCTATTTTGCATAAAGCCAATTTTGCCTAACACTTTTTAAAACACTTTTCTTTTGCCAAAACAGGTATGGCATGAAAACCACCCTCTTGTCCACCTTTGTTCAACCATCAAAATTTTAACTTAAGAAATTGGAATGTTGGGAGCCTCCGTTGTCGTCCTTGATCAGCTGCTCAAATTGTCCGTAACCGGGGACACGGCTAAGTACTTAGTTTTAACTCTGCAGAGGTTGTGCACTTTCACCATGAGACCCAACAAACCCAAACTATCCTCAAGCGCACAATTTGTGCTTAGGAAAAGGAGAGAGTTGAGACGAGACTTTTGGGGAAAAGTCAAGGCAGAGCCATTATACCACATGGCTGCACTGCAAGCATCTTCACTTGGATAAAACTTTGGTCCCTTTGTCCCTGGGTGGCCATCCTCAAGTGAACTCTCAGGTGAGAACCCCCACATACCATGGTCCTAAGTATAGTAAACTATCTTAGGTGAAAACCCTCATGGACATGGTCCTGAGTAGCCACTCAACATAAACCATACAATACCACTTCCACCCAGATGATAAATTAACTTAGTAGAATTAAGCCTTTCAATAAAACACTTTTGCATAGCATCAATATTTCTACTAATTTATCAATAGGATTCTAGACACAACTAGTGTAAAGGAGATAGTAGTTTAGCATAGCAATACTATCCTACACATGCATATAAAGAAATACACTAAGTCATGCATACAAAAATACTTAGGAAATTTATGGGGGTGTGCCACTTGCCTTGGCAACAGGGAGTGCAGTAGTAGCAGTTGCGACTGCCTTCGTCTCTCTCCGAAATTTCTAACAATTCAAACAAGCCACAAATAAAACATACAATCATAAATGCAACACTTAGAAAAATATGATATGCATGAGATGCAGGATGACACAGTAATTATGATATGAAGGACATGCAAACAAAATAAGGGAAAGACATAAATAACAATATCCCATTTAGCTAAGGCAAGGTCCAGGTTGAACCTAAAGTAAACTTGATAAAACAAAAGTTGTAACGTTATTCTAATTTTTCACAACTTTGGTCTTCAAATAATATTCAACTCCTTTGTAGCTTCATTGATCTTCAATGGTCTTCAATTAGCACTCTAGGAACTTAGTCTTAAACACCAAGGACTTGGTCTATGTCCAAAGTGAGACAAAATATAACGAAGAGAAAATAGAAAGAAGTAGTTGGTCTTCCAAGAATCTTCTCCATGCTTCCTTGTAGCTTTCTCCTTGGTGTGTTGACTTCATTGACTTTTGTAGACTTTGATGGTTCTGCAGTCTTGATGATGTTGGCAGCATCAAGGTTGATCTTGAATATAACTTAGCCACCATGAAGTAGGAAGAAGAGGGAAGGAAGGAAGACTAAAAAAAATAGGGTGGTTGGTCTTCATGAACTTCCTCTTGATTTCTTCTAAGTACTTTTCTTCTTGGAGATGCTTCTGGAGTCTTTTTTTCTTGCTAAGTCCTTCATTGGCCCTTCATGGTTCCCACTAATTCTAACTTAGTGGTTTTCGACTAGGAGGGTCAAAAGAGCTAACAAGCATCACCTCCAAAATTCTAAGGAGGAAAGTCATGTAAGAAACTCAAAATATTTCTAAGGACTAGAGATGCATGCCATGCCATGAAATTATTCTAAGTTAATGCAAGACAAGTAAGATGGTCTAAAAATGACTAAGGACGAAAGGTCAAACAATAAGTCCAAATAATTTCTAAGGAAAAGTAATCAAAACATAGTTGCTAAATTTTCTAAGGAAAATACTTTAAAACAATAGTTGATAGAATTTTCTAAGGACAAACACTTGTCAAAAATAACACTTAGGAACAACTAAGTTTTCAAGATGCTAAATTTTCTAAGGAAAATATTTAGCACTTTTAAGCTGTTAAAAATTTTCTAAGGAAAATATAAGTAAGAATAATTTTGTTTGAGAGACAGAATATTTCTAAGTACTTTTTAGCAACTAAAGTCCCAAATTAATACTAAGTTATTTTATAACTCGAATAGATGAAGAAAAATAATTTTAATCAATTTTTATTATTAAAATAACACCTAAAAAGCATTTTATCAATATTAATTACAAAAATCATAGAAAATACTTTTACAAAATTAGTAGAATATTGCTACGGCCATTATTTAGACATACAAATTTATAGCAAAAGAGTTTGATCAAAAATCTAATTTTAAATTCAAGTTATGTTCAAAATACTAATTAAGCCACTTTTAAAATTAAACAAAATTAATTAGACAAAACATAAAATTAATTTTGCCAAAAGTTTCTACGCATCGAGAGCTTTCCAAAAATATAAAATTTGCAAAATTTGGCTATGCCAATAAAAAAGATATGATAAAACTAAGATGTAGGGGTCTTTCTGCAAAACTGCCGCTTAAATCTAATTCGGGAAAATCCAGAAAATTCCTGGCCACGTGGCTATCTCTGAATGGCTGACGCTGCTGACTGTGCTGCTAACTGTGCTGCTGACTGTGCTGCTGACTGGACGTCGACGTGGCGTGCTCTGATTCGTCGATACCGATTCGCGTTCGGATCTAATCTTCGTCATACCAAACAGATCTAACGGTCTAGATCTAACATACTAATATAATCTACAGGTCACGGGCTTTCCAAAAATATTTTATTTACAAATTTTAAACTTATAGATTCAAAACTATTACTAAAATAATATTTTACATGTTTCTGTAAATAACAAGTTAGTGCACGACTAAAATATATGTTTTTGTTATTCTACTATATTCTACACGTTCATACGAATCCATAGAGTACAAAAACATTGAAAACGGAGTTATAGTTGAAAAGATATGAATTTTACAAGATCTAACAATTTTCTGAAACTTTAATCCGAAAAACAGAAAAGTACGACACGTGGCACGATCTGGCTGGCTCATACCCGTTGGGTAAGTTATCTAATCTGGTCCGTCGGATCCAGATCTAACGAACGAGATCTAATCTGGCTGGGAAGAAGGCAGCTCACCGGAAAACAGACGATGGTCGTTCCGGCGAGATTGGATGCGGATGGCAGCGGCGCTCCGGTGTTCCCCCAGCCTTGGCGACGACGTCCCCGGGTGCGGCTCCTCGCTCCGGTCCTCCCTGCGTCCTTGGCTTCTCCTCCCTTGCTCCGGTTGCGGCGGCGTCGAGGTCGGAAGTGGCGACAATGGTGGTGGCGGCGGTGACGGATTCCGAGCTCAAAATCGAGCTCGTTTTGAGGCTAGGGTTTGTGATTTTTGCGGGGACGGAACCGCACGGGTGTGGGGTATTTATGGGTGGAGTTTCGTGGGCAGGGGGCAAAGAAATCCCAGCAAATCGAGAGATTTTTTAGTAGTTTGGTTCGGTACAGATACGAACTTTGTTCGTTCGGATAGCGTACAGAGATAGGAGACGTTGGTGGGTCCCAGCGTCAGGGAAAAATAAATAAGAAATGAAAAGGGAAAAAGAGAAAGGAGGATGTGCGGCTGGGCCGGATTCGGCCTGCTCGGGAGGCGCGCATGCGCTGCGCGCTCACTTGGGCTGCGGCCCAAGTGGTTGCGCCGAAACGTTTTGTTTTATTTTTGTTTTATTTATTTTTCCTGTTTCTAAACAACTTTTGATTCTTAACTCAGAAATGAGTCAAACAAATTTTGAAATTTTTGTAAAATCAAATCCTGTCATATTTGAAATAAAAACACCCTTTTGCACACCTTTCAAAAATTAGTTTTTCAAAATATGTATAAAAACACAATTGACATTTAATGTCGAATTTAAAAATAGGTTTTAAAACAAATCTTTTGTGGCTTAAATAAAACCAAATAAAATACCACAAAAGTAAACATTTGAAAATAACTTATTTTCCAATTGGTACAATCAAGTCACAACCAAAGTTTAAACAGAACCAATAAAACCATAAAAGTCAAAAATAATATAGATAGCATAATTGCTATTTTATTTTTAACATTTTCTCAAATATGTTTCAAGTGGAACTAATATTCCCACCTTTGAAATTTTCAAAAGCAACAATACAATATGCAGATGAATGCATGCATGATTTTTCTTTTTAAAGCAAAATACATAGTAGTTTTTAAAAGTTTTAAATTTTTCTGATTTTTTCAATTTTTTGAAAAACTTGGGATGTTACAATGGCTCAATGGAGCGGAAGACGAAACCCTGCTACCTGATATGCGTAACAGACGCGAATCGTGGTTTACTGTTCTCCAGTCAAATAATAAATATATTTTCATTAAGTTACCATACCGATCTCTTCAAATTGCGCCCACGGCCTAATGGATAAGGCGTCTGACTTCTTTTTTTTTTGGAAACAAGGCAAAAGCTTTGCCTTTTATATTGATATAGAAGGAGCAAAGACAAAGACTTGGCCGAGACCAAAAATTAAAAGGTACAAAGCAAAACCGGCATGACCCGTTGCTCCTAAAAACAAGGGGCCTACTACTCGCAACACTCCGCCAACTTCTTGGCCCCTGCTAGGATCCAGTTGTTGCTCTCGCTCTTGATGCGTTGGAAAAGAATGGAGGGCATTGTGAAAGTGTTGTTGAAAACCCTCGCATTCCGCTGTTTCCAAATTTCCCACGTGATCAGGATAACCGCCGTCTTGAGACCCTCGCGGGAGGGAGCCGGCGTGGCAGCCACCTCTCTCCAGTAGTCGAAGACAGTGGGTTTAGAGACCCCCAGACGTTGCATAAGCGTAGGGCATTTTAGCCATGCGGAGGCGTCAGCCCAAATCCTCCTGGAGTACCGACATTCGAACAACAGATGCCGCGCCGTTTCTGGTTGGTTTCTGCAGAGCTGACAAACAGGTTGATGTGGCCACCCTCTAATAGCAAGACGGTCCGAGGTCCAGAGCCGGTTTTGAACGGCTAGCCAAGCAAAGAAGGAGCATTTTGGGGGGCGCCCACGTGTTCCAAACCACGGCCATGAAGGGGCAAGCATTGGCCCCATAGAACTGGGCCTTGTAGGCGGACTTGGCCGAGTATACGCCCGAAGTAGTAAGGGTCCAGACAATGGAATCCTCGGTGCCAGGCGTGAGGGGGGTCTCCTGAATGATCTCCCATAGCTGCACGAACTGGGAGATGTGATTGACCGTGAAGTTGGAGACGTCAAGGTCCGTGATCCACTTGAAATCCGTGAGAGCGTCATGGACTTTTCTGTTCTTGCGCTTGGAAGCAGTGAAAAGGTCAGGGGCAATAACTTTGGCCGGCAGTCCGTCCAGCCAGGATGATCCCCAAAAGGAAGCTTTGAGACCGTCCCCTACAGTGACCCTTGTTGCGGCATTGAAGAGGCTTCTATCTGAGTCATCGTTTCGGGTCTCGGATCCGACCCATGGCTTATTGGGAGAAGCCCATTCGTGCCACAACCATCTAAGTCTCGGCGCTCTTGAAAACTTTTCCAAGTTGAGGATACCAAGCCCCCCAAGAATTTTCAGCCGACAAACTTTATCCCAGCTCACCTTGCACTTGCCTCCATTGACGTGATCAGCGCAATTCCATAGCATCCCTCGCCTAATCTTGTCAAACGCCTTGAGAATGCCTTTGTCAGCTTTGATTGCAGTGAGGAGAAAAATTGGCATAGATGAAAGCACAGATTTGACCATCTCAGTGCAGCCCGCGCGGTTGAAAAACCTTCCCTGCCAAGGTTGCAGGCGAGAAGCCATCTTGTCAATGTAAGGCTGAATATCGTCCCGTCGTAGCCTACCCAGGGCCAGGGGAAGCCCAAGGTACTTGATGGGGAACTGAGCGATGGCGGCAGGGAATTCATCCAAAATGGCAGCGAGGTCGATGTCCCCACAGCGAATTGGCGAGATGGAGCTCTTGGCGATGTTTGTAACCAATCCCGTGGCCTCCCCAAAACTTTGAAGCGTAGTGGCGAGGTTGGAGATATCCTGAGCGGTGGGGGATATGAAAATAGCGGCATCGTCCGCGTAGAGTGAAAGCCTCAGGGGGGCATCCGGTCTGGAAGAGGTTGCAGGAGTCCCTGTTCAGTAGCCATTTGGAGAGTTCTGTTCAAAGGATCGATGCCAATGTCGAAGAGTAAGGGTGACAGAGGGTCTCCCTGCCTGAGCCCCCTGCCATGAATGATCTCAAGCCCGGGGATGCCGTTCAGAAGCACACGAGAGGTGGCCGTAGAGAAAAGGATGGAGACCCACGCCCGCCACCGCGGGGGGAATCCCCGACGCCGTAAAACGTCCAGGAGGTAATCCCAGCGCATGGAATCAAAAGCCTTGGCGATGTCGAGCTTGAGGAGCAACATAGGCTTGCGGGCGCGATGTAGGCAACGAGCAGTGTTTCTGACATACATGAAGTTATCGTGAATGCTCCTGTTCTTGATGAAGGCGCTCTGATAGTGGGAGACCAGATTGTCCATCTTTGGACTTAAGCGACGAGCCATTGCCTTGGTGATGATCTTCGGAATGATATGTATGAGGCTGATGGGTCGAAAATCCGAGACCGAGTCCGCCCCATCTTTCTTAGGGAGCAACACCACATTTGCCGAGTTGATGACCTGGAAGTTTTGTATCGACAGCTCCGAGAAGGCATCAATGACACGCATGAAATCCTCCTGAATAATCTCCCAGCAAGACGCAAAGAAGGCCACAGTGAACCCATCCGGACCAGGGGCCTTGTCTTTCGGCATGTCATCAATGGCAAGTTTTATCTCGTCCTCAGAGAAAGGCAGGGCTAGGTCTTCCAGCTCCGCGATACCGGGGTGCAAAACCTCCCAGTTGAGGTCAATCTGGCGCGGAGGAGGTTGGCCAATAGAGCGAGTGAAGTGATCAAGAATAACAGAGGCCTTGTCCTCATGGCCAGTCACCCAACCCTTCTAATCAGGCGATTGTGGGTTCGAGTCTCACTGGGCCGTGTGTGTTCTTTGTCAAATACATTTCAGTCTTCTTATTTCGTCGTTGTGGTGTGTACTTTGGTTTAGGAATGTAGTCGGATTTTGTCCATATCATGTCCTTTACTATATTTTTTAATTAGATTCAGAGCGGACCGGATAATGACCAGTTGCAGATTTGGAGGCAGATATTTGTGAAAATTAATTGGATAGGTACGTACATAAGTACATTGTCAAACCATATAAACAAATATAATTGTTTAATAAACTAGCTGAATGCCCGTGCTTTGCTACGGAATATTATAATTATAGCTAAACACGCATGCCTTCGTATGGTTAAAATAAATATAAAAATACTAAGAAGAAAAGACGATAATATAATCGATGCTACTTTTGATGAGCAATCTTTGCTGGGTCTCTAATCTTGGTTCCATGATCAAGAACGCTGTCCCCCATCTGCTGACCACTCGCTAGAGGATGCCACGAAGTTGCCCGGACGCGCTTGACACCTGCTGATCACTTCCGCGAACTCTTTTCTCAACAAAATGTCAGTCCATGCAACAGCACAATGAGATTACAGATGAACGTGTATTTTATTGTGAAATTTTGAAAACAGAAATTCATATACAATTTGGACACCAAAATTGGGTCATAGAACGTGGAAAGTCTACTGCCATTAAGGATTGGTTACTTTAATCACATAAATGGGGCAAGACTCAGATTATTCAAATTAGAATTCCAAAACAAAAAAAAAAACCCATACACAAAGGGAAGTATGGCAACCCGAAAGGCTTAAATATCATGGGAGTACACCTTGCTTCTGATCATCACATACACCACAATTTGCAGAATTTGAGGCTAGCGGATTTCTTAAGCATCAATGCATTCTCCTTCAGCATACCCGAAGATTTCTTGAGCTATCAGCGGGCTAGCAACGTCTAGTGTCTAGCCCGCAAAATCTCCATTAACAGTCCATGAAGCACAAAATGACCATCAGCCACAATCCCCCAGGATGGTGTGCCCAGATCCCACTGTATCTCAACTGAAGAAGTATTCTCCAATACTGAAAATCAAGCCTCGTTCAAGAACTCTGCCTATAGCTGCCCCTGGAGGCAGCAGGAAAGAGGTGCCAGAGTGATACTGATGGCAGCTTCGTGTCCATACAGATAACAGAAGATGAACTGACAGCTAACTCTGAATTTCGATCTCTCGTACGTACTTAAAACCCCTGCATGTTAGTGGAACCAAATGTTCAGCAAATGTAATGTCATCACACAAACCAATTAACAAAAATATCTCTGTTTTTTTAAGTCTCAAGGACCCATCTTGTCAAGATAATTAACGTATTGCCAGTCCAAAGAAGGGTACTTCCTAGAAGCAGGTGAAGGGTCTTAAACTCTTAATTCAGAATAAATATATGACTTCCAAAAAGGAAGAGAACATAATCCAAATTCTGCTAATGACCTTAACCTTAACCTTAACAAAGCCTTTTGTCCCAAACAAGTTGGGGTAGGCTAGATATGAAACCCTGTCACGAGGACTTCTCAGGAGGTCACCCATCCTGGTACTACTCTCGCCCAAATGGGTTTCATATCCATGGGACTGGCTAGTTTTTACGTTGGCTCGCCAAGCCTATCACAACCCTTAGATATGAAACCTTTCATGAGGACTTTCCAGGAGGTCACCCACCCTAGTACTACTCTCGTGGGTTTCATATCCATGGAACTGGCTAGTTTTTACGTTGGCTCGCCAAGCCTATCACAACCCTCCTCCTTTATCCGGGCTTGGGACAGCAAAATAAAAAGAACTAAACCTAAAAAGTAAGAATATAAGGGTACTCTTTTATGTTCAATATAGCAGTTAACTCAGGCAGTTCATCTACCAACGACGACAAATAAAAAACACTCAACCTACAAAGTAACAATATAAGATTAGTCTTTATTTTCAATATTAAATAGAGCAGTTAATCGGGCAGTTAATCTATTCCAGCTGCTGTGGTTCTTAGCATTAGTTTTGATTGACCAGTACAAGAAAATCTAAGAGATAATAGTGGAACATTGCTTGTCAACTTTGCGCAATTCATAAGCAGCACAATCTCTAAGATATATATCATGTATTTGATAGCGCTTCATTTGTTGGGCACACAGATAATTCTTCTTCAATTCAGGCATTTACACAAATATTTGTTGGGCACCAAATGCAACACACCTGTAATACCTGAGCTGAACCTAGATGCACTTAAACTCAACTTTACAAGGTAGTCCTGGAGGCCGAAGAAGCATGGGCATGACCACAACTCAATTAACTGCCATTCCATTCATTTGCGCCTTGTCATCGGCGTGCAAGCAGTTTCCATTCCTCGTCCTCGCCCACGCCGTGCTCCCTGATAGAACCGTTGCACGCACGTGACTGCATGGGAACGAACTGAAACTTGTAACAAAAGCGAATATCAGTAAGCATAGTTTAGGAGCCGTAGCCCAAGCTATGGAAGGATCAATTGCTTCTTCACAGAAACTATAGATCCTCATCGAAAATTATAATATCATAAGCAAGCGCAGTCGACAGGATAAACGTACCAAACATTAACACTGTTCTGAAGAATTTCACATTAAAGTAACTTATCATAATCGCATCGTTCAGCATATATCAGTCCAACAAATGAAAGTATGCTCAAACTCACATTGTTTAACTGCAGCCAACACCAGCCGCTGCAACCTCGACTTTATTTTCTACTACCCTATGGCCTCTTTCAGTCAAAAGAGGTGCAACACTGGAAGCTCAAAGTTCCTAAATAAGCACAGGGTAAACGATTTAGAAGTAGCGAAATAAAACAGGACATAAATTTGTACATTTCTCTATAAGTCAATCTGCACGTCCCACTCCCACCTTTGAGTGTCCCTGGGGATTAGAAGTATACAGTAATAGTATCCAGCGATGGGGTAGAAAACTTTCCGGATGTACATATTAAATCTGGAGAATTTAATTATGTGACTCAACACATGCAGCGAAGACATGCCACTGAGTGCCTTGAGGAGCAATTAGCAAAAAGAGATGAGCAATTAGCAATTACCCTAGCATTCTCTAATAACTCAACATCTGATACATTTTTGTCAACCTTTTGTATGGATCATTCAACTAAGCCACCCACTACATTGAATAGATCGGTCCTTCAAATGTTTGGTAGAAAGTTAAATGACGGGGGATAATCTTCATGAAAGATGAGCACTTTTGACCCATTTACAAAAAGAGATGAGCAGCTTTATTTTGCTTACCCACAAGAAGGATCACGGCCTGCATAGGTTGATTTAGGGAGAGGAATCCATCCAAACTTTACCTTTCTCCCGCTGCAATCGAAGTGAATTTTTTGTTCAGGTTGGCTTTTGCAGCACCGCTGCTTGAGCTTCCAGATGCATAGATGTCATCATGCCAGCGGCCACGTCTAGTAGACAGCAGCGCCACCGTATCTCCCCGTCTCGCTTGCTGCTGGTCGCACCTGAGGACGGAAAGGCGTGAGGTGAACTCCCCGGCGGAATCCAGCAAACTGCCGGGGGAGGCGCGAGCTAGACATCCAGGCGGCGTGTGGTGTACTGTCTAGCGACGCGAGGTGGAGTTCACCGGCTGCGCGCGGTGGACTGCCAGGGGAATCGCCAGTCTGGGCTGATGCGGGTAAGACGCCGATGCACGCGAGTGACAGCGCTGGAATTAAGGACGACGGACGGCTGAAGATGTGGAGGTGTTGGACCGGCGGCCGGAGTAAGCGGCGGCGGTGGTGGCGGAACCGCGGAAACCTATATTGGACGCGTCTAGATCGAGGCTGCCTCCTCGCTTGCGAACGAACTTGTTGGGCTTTGGCCCATTTGATGCGCGCGGGCGAGCGGAGAGAAGCGGCGACGTACGAGGATGTTGGACGAAACGAAACAACGACGTACGAGAGGAACCAAATTTCTTTTTTAGATAGGAGAGAAATCAGATTATTCGGATTAAAACCATCGGACTATCCTATTTAATTTTTGGACAATCATATTTGCAGCTATTTGACATACCACATCCTATGCCACATCCGGTTATTAAGTTCATAATCGGATATCCTTTTCCATCGGATTCTTAAAAACCGGTTTCAGAATCCAATACGGCGCGAAAATTATATGGAATTGTGTATGGCTTGGTCCAAGCCCACATCCATACTAGATAGACTTGAGCAGGCAAGTACAGTATGCCACTACCCCAACACTCATTCGCTCCTTTGGGATTACTCAATTACACTCAATGAGATTCCATGAAAGCAATTTATCTCCACGAGGAGATCCTCTGTCTCTCCCCTCGTCCTTTGTTCTTGCGGAAGACTTCCTTCAATCGGTTATAAATAGAACTTTACAAAATGAACTAATTCGAATACCCCTTTTTAGTGGAATCATGCCCCAAGTACCCTGTTATACAATATGCATATGGTACTCTTTTTTCACTGCCTGTGAAATCCAATTAGGTCGTGTGAAAGTGAAGATGGTGTCATCAACGTTCACCAAGATAAAATGCAGGTTCTCACCAGAGTGTTGGGAGTGCAATGAGGGATCTTTTGCCTTCACTTACATTAGTTTGCCTTAATATTCATAGATTAAAAGACTAAAAACTTATAGTTGGTAAAATCAGTGTTCACATCTCTTCCAACATTCTATAATGCACACCCCTTGGCCCTCCCAGGTGCAGTCATTGATCAGATTAATATAGACAATGGCAATAGAGAAAGTATGGCATGGAAGACAGGGGCATTCATTTGTGGCCTACACACACAAAAATGTGAAGGCCAAGATCGAATCTCCTAATGCCTACTTAGAGCCATAATTTTGTGTAGCCCAAAATCCAATGTATTTCAACCAAATTTTACCTTTCATAGAAATCATTTTGAAGTATATGTGTGAAAATATCAAGTAAACCCACCACCTCACCGTGGTTGACCTATAAGGGTGCACTTGCGGTCATGGCAGAAGCATTTACCGAACTATGCCGACAGATCAAGCAGAGAGAAGCAACATGCACAATCGTAAACCATAAATCACAGCACGTTTTCATTTCGAGCGGAGTGCAAGGAGTTCTCACTTCCACTTAATCACAAGAGGACATCGTAACTGAGACTTGCATCTAGTCTGAACCACATACCCGAAAAGCTTCGGCCTTCTGTCTTCCACACTGTTTCGCTCACTGCTATCCTCACTGGACTGGACTGAAACTGCTGATTCTACGGTACACTCTGGAGAGTTGTTTGGTGCAGATATCTCTACTTGTACAAGGACCACACATAAGGTATATCACGTTACCCAGGGGCCTTAGGTAGAGATCATCTTCTTCACGTAGTTGCTGGATGAGGGACTTCGCATACAACGATGCGTACCTGTGTGGAAGATGGTAAACAAAATGTTATATAGGAGTAAGACCATTAGAGAAGTTCAGTGATAGAATTAACATTTTATAGTTAGGTAATGAAGTTATCCATAACCAAATTGTTCAGCAACTTGTACTTCATAAGGATTTAGTTTTTAAGATATTTTAGTCAGTGTTCGTCTGCAGCTTTGGAGCGTGGCGCGCTTCCAGCTGGGCTTACATTCGCGGTGGTATCGTGGAACCAGCTGAGTCGACGCGTACCTCACACCATACACCCGTCGCGTTGTAGCGGCCCCTTAGTTTTTTTCTTTTTTTGCTTTGTTCCATTGTACATTCTTGCTTTCCGGGTTTTAACTGAATGTTGGATTCAAGTTGTGGTTCTTTCTTTTTTATTCCAAACCAAATTTATTAGAAATCCAATGTCTTCACCAAAATGAAAGACAAGGTAAACACCGTTGGAAAATCAAACAGCACGAGTCAAGTTCGCACAGTGAGTGGATAGCATTATGAGTGCACATTACTGTGTTAACAAGGCAATGGTACGATGGTATCATTGTTGTCTCAGGTCCTGGTCCGTTGGGATACGAATTGTTACAAATAGTTAAATAATATAGATATGAACACTTAATGGATTGGGAACTGATTGATCACAGTTGTTTTCGCATGCTATATGTATTACTATGCAATAAGAATTGCCTCAAATTTACCAATGTTTACAACACTGGCTATTGTTCAACTAAGGTTAACTGAGGCAGATCCAGTAGAATTCACATATCAATAGAATTCAGGACTTATTGAAAAGAAACATCGTAAAATACGCATACTAGAGTGTTCGACATTTTGGTTACATTACATGTAAACACTATTTAACTGAATTTTTTTAGAGCCACACATCACCTTATTAAAGATTGTCTACAGCAAAGAGCAAATAAAATACCCATGGAGAATTGGATTCGCAAACTAAACAGGTCATAACGTGCAAGGCAGCGCTAGGGAGCAGAATGTTTGTAAGTAGAATCGAGGGTGGGGTGGGCCAGTGAGTGCTGTGTTTGCCAAACAGGTAGATGCTATGTATGGAACATTCTTGGAGTAGTCTAGAAACAGGTCCATTTTCTTTTTCGTGCAAAATAGCATATTTGCTTTATTTTATTCTTTGTGACTTGCGCGCACGTGAACGTTTTTAAGAAAGTGACTTTTCTCTCCACGAGACAAGTAAGGTATAAGATCAAAGATGCCATCAATGTAGTAAAAAATGATACAACTCTCAAGAGTATCGTACCCGGCATCAGACCCTTCAGCCTTCAGCTCAATCGCACACAGAGTTCCCAAAGATACTACTCTTTTCACATTTGGTAGTGATGATAACTGGTTCACAAGTGTGCCATCCCATAGCTGCAAATTTTAGGGTACTTTAGAACTGCAAAACTACATATACAGTAAAAAAAAACATAGTATTAATATATAAGCGTACTACTGTAAATAGTAGTCTATAATGCATATTATTATATTAGAGAAATAAGTCCGAAACACATAAACATGTATCTCATGAGAACTTTGTACAGCATCACTTCAGAGAAATGAAGATAATAGTATCAAATTTTATGTACTTATGATAGACCGAAAAACAATGGTCAACATGTTCAAAATATGGGTTCTTTATAAACGTGTTCTCCGGGTTCAATCCATAAAACTTAATTACCTCATTGAGCTTCATTTGATCAAAATCAAGATTTGAATTTGTGGATGGATCTCTAAACCATTGAATTGCTTTTACTGCCGCAGAACAGCCCATGGCATGAGCCGTGTAGGAATGACCATGTAAGAGCGCTGTGAGCTGGACAAGACAAGAGTAAGTTGCTAGTGTTACGCCGTATTCATGCAATCCTTTTTCACATCTCCACTCCTATAAAAACCACACTTGGTGATGATGGTGTGTCTGCCGTTTTTCGATCACGACCGTCCGATTCATATCTGACGAACACGAAGCAATCTGTCGCAATTTAACGAAAAGACCCCACCATTCTGTTACATATTCCCAGGAAGTCCTTATCTTCTTTATCTCTCCCCAACCTGAAAATTGGGGAAAAGCAGTGCGAGCACCATCCCGCCGGCCGGCCGGCGCGTCGGAGCCGGTGTGGCGCGGTGGCCGCCGCCGGCGTCGTCCGCCCCCAGCTCCTCTCATGCCTCCCGCAACTCCACCGCTCACCACAACCCCCACCTCGCCGTCTCCTGCGCCCCCTCCCCCATCTCCTCGCCGACCTCGGCAGGCACGCCGCCGATGGTGACACTCCGCCGGCGCCTCTCCCGCTTCCTTATCTTCAAGCGCGGTGCCACTGACCAGCACCACCACCACCTCCCCCTCCTCGCCATCCCATCTGCCCCTCCCCCGTCTCCTCCCACGCCGGGCTCGGCAGGCACGCCGGCGGCACCGGCCCTCCGCTGGCGCATCTCCTGCCTCCTTTGCCATAACAGTATCCCAACCCGGCATCACCACCACCTCCCCCTCCTCCTCGCCATCCCTTCCACCCCCGTCCCCCGCTTCCTCCGATGCCGACCTCCGCCGGCAGCACTGTCCGTGGCTTCCTGCTTCCGATTTAAACTTCCCACAGACGCGCTCGACGGAATGTTCTGGAGTATGCTCGGCTACCGCCTCTCCTTCCCAAACCTCATCTTTCCCACCCTTGCCGCCTCCCAATTCAAATTTTCGTCACCTGAATCCGCCCGCCAAGGTCGAACTGTCTAGAAACCACTCTTGCAGCCCAATATAAATACAAGTGAGCAGGCAGATGAGACTCACACTGGTCGAACTACATCCCAAGAAGCAACACGGTGGTCATTCTTCAGATCGATTGGAGTGTGAGGAGGTGGATTTACTGCCCTTCGCCTTCTGATTTGCTTCTCCGAGGACAAAGGTATGTAATCAAAAAAATTACTAATGATTGCAATGGATACGGGTCCAATCTTGGTTAGGTTTTGATTGGTGCTCTTCGGATTTGGTTGAAAATTGCAGGTGAAAAATATATATTACTAATTTGTGCTGTTATATGTCGTGTAAACTTATAGTCTGTTGGATACAATCAACCTCTACTATGCACCATTCAAAAAAAAAAACTGTACTATGCTGGTGGATTACTTTATTTAGTAGTGTGCAAAATTCATATGTATGCATGCTGGAACCCTGAAAACGATATCATCACAGCTATTATCAAAACCAATGTTACATCTTTACTGGCCTAGGAGAAAGCTCAGTATTACTTTATTTAGCTTTTGTGTTTTCAGCTTTTGATTCAATTTTCTCTAACTCTGTTTTTTGGGGAAAGCCAGCAGGTCTTACGCCCCAAATGTTACAGCTCTCGTGCCAACAAAGTGCTAAAGGAAAACAAAAAGGTTGGTATCATGTACCTTACTATTTGGCAAAAGAATTGGTTGTATATTTCTTATTTGTACCTATCCATTTATGGTCCAACTTGTGTAATAACACAGTGGTCGATGGTATGCTCACATCAATCGAGGGCTTGCAGCAAGGAGAAAGCTCAAAAGGTAAATCTATAAGGCAAAAGTGTTTGCTTATATAATTCGGTTTACCCACTCAATTAATTTCTCATGTAAATGCTGTAGGACGAAAGCGTGCACGTGAAGCAATAAGATATGCTAGCCTTACACCAGAACAAATCCAAGCAAGGCGAGAACGTGTTAGAGCACGTCGGCAAAATTTGACACCTAAGGAGAAGGAAGAGATTAATGCACGAAGAAGAGAGAAACGGCAGCGTATGACACTTGATGAGAGGAATGCAAGCCAGCGAGCACGTAGGCAACGTTTGACACCAGAGGAGAGGCAAGAAATAAATTTACGCCAGCGAGCGCGTCGGCAAAGCCTACCACCCGAAGAGCGGCGGGTGCTTCTAGCCCAACGTAATGCAAGTTATGCCGCTAGACGAGATAGCCCATGTATGGATTCCATTGCACTTAAGTGCCCTACAGGTCCATTGGTGGGACATCCATCAGCAAGCTCTTATGCATTTAGTTGCCCAAGTACGCTGACACAAACTTTTTCTACAATTCAAGGTAATTCTGACATACACATTCTTTTATCTTTGCTGATTTTGTTAAAAATTGAGCATGCATTTTTACACTGTCATTGAAATAACAGGTAACTTAGAAAGCATACCTGAAGCAATGGAAGATGATCACATAGTTTTCACTAGCAAAGGTATGCTTGTGGTGATGATGCCTTCTTTTTCTCTAATATTATATCACACACTACTCAAACTATGTAGTAACTTCATTCCTCAATTTTACATTTAGGTGTCGCTAATATTACCCAGTGCAAGGAACCCACATCGGTGCGATGTCCAACATCTGCGTTAGTGGACAGTTCATCATTGGCCCCTAATGACTCCATAGGCCCAGGTTCCCCGACAGAAAACTTTAATGTGGATGATGATCAAGTGATTGAAGAAGAAGATGATGAGTACTTCGCATTTGTTGGGAGAGGTATTAAAAATGCCATGGATGTCTTATTTCCCTACACTAGATGTAACATGATATTTCGGTAGAAAAAAAGCAGCAATTGTGTTTTGCACTTCCGTACAAAATAAGTGATGTTTAATAAATAGAAATGTTGCAAATGAGAGTTCACCGCAATTTAATCAACATGTTGCAACTGTTGGTAGAAAAAGTACTACAGCATAAAAAAACTTATTTACGCTAGGACCATCTATCTTTAATAAATGCTGTTGCAGCTTATTTACGCAATTCAATCAACTTATTTTTTTAAATGCTGTTGCAGCCGTTGGTAGAAAAAGTACTACAGCACCTGTTTTAATAATAGATTACAAAGACCTCCCTTTTAAATAGGGCCATCTATCTTTGTAGTAAGAGCCAATCCCCATTCAACTACCCTAAATCCACTGAACTGGACTGCAACTTCTACATGCAGTCAGACTACTGCTGTGCTGCCACGGCCGTACACCCGCTCTATTTTTTCCCTGACTTGTTGAATGCCTGGGCATTGCTATGGAACTAATAAAAATTAAATACACCATTTGGCACAATAATCTTCATGCAAACCTATATCCACGGCCACACAAACTTTATAAGAGTATAAGATATGTATAGCACCGAAAATGCGATACCTATATAACACAATTCATCTCATGTGTATGCAGGGGACGATGAAGATTGTTATGAGATGGTAGATGGTTTTACAACATACAACATTGTTCCTGACCCATATGACCGCGTCTACCAGAATATACCAGAAAGTACTCACACGCTGGCGCCAAAGCCCGATTGCAAGCATTGTGGCGCAAAGAGGTTCCAGTATGAGACAAATGGGTTTTGTTGCCAATCTGGAAAAATTAAGTTAGCACAGTCAGAACCACCCTTGGAACTTCAGATGTTGTACACAAGTTCAGATCGTGATGCTGTGCATTTTAGGGATAACATTCGCTACTTCAATGGCCACTTTTCATTCACCACCCTTGGAGTCAGTCTGGACAATAGGTACACAAATATGAGGTCAGGAGTCTATACATTTCGAGCCCACGGTCAAATTTACCACAATGTCTTCTCATTTGGTCCAACACAAGATGGACCTAAGCATCTAGAGTTATACTTCTACGATGATGATCCCAGTCTACAACATAGGTTTCGGTGCTCCCCGAACCTAGACCGAGATGTAATTCGAAGGCTTGTCGACATCCTTAAGGATAATCCTTATTCTGAAACATTCAGGAATCTAGGTGGAGTTGATGATCTTGAGGAATATCGTATTGAACTGAACACAGACATGAGGTTAGACCAACGGAGATATAACTTGCCTATATCATCAGAGGTTGCAGCTGTTTGGGTTGAGGGTAATGAACTCTGTAAGCACTTTGAGCGTAGCATTGTCCTGTTTGGTAACGACAACAAGAGATATAGCATCCAACCATATTATGGATGCTATGATCCGTTGTCTTACCCTCTATTCTTCCCAAGAGGGGAGATTGGTTGGCATCCTGGGATCCCAAAGAACGGCGTCAGCTTGAAAGAGATACTTAAATCCCGTCGCAGTGGTCGACAGAAACCAGGTACATATAACGAAATTAGCATGTATTATTTTTTTTATTATCCTCAATGTACTTAGTTTTCTTAATTACTTCTTTTTGTTATCTCTCATTTCCGTAGATGCATATACAAGTAGTCGATTATGTGTCTCAGTCAGAGACTACTATTGTTACAAGTTTCAAATACGTCGTGGTGTATTTAACCCATGCTATATGGTAAAAGACTGTTCCAACAATATGTGGTCGACATGTACATCAAGGTTGAAACCTCTAGGTTGGACTATATCAGAAATCACCAGAAACAAATACGCGCTGATCTATACCAAGGTATTGTTGATAGCCTTCGAGCTGGGGAAAACTGTGCGGATGCTGTGGGCAAATGGACTGTACTTCCTACATCCTTTATTGGGGGAAGAAGAGATAGGAGACGAAGATACCTTGATGCCATGGCCTTGGTGCAAAAGTATGGAAAACCAGATATCTTTTTAACCATGACTTGCAACCCGAATTGGGATGAGATAATTAGTGCATTAGAGCCTGGACAGACCCCACAGGATCGCCCTGATCTAATTGTACGAGTATTTCGAGCAAAGCTGGAAGACCTCAAGATACAACTTTTCAAAAAGCACATGCTCGGTAAGGTAGCAGCATATGCCTATGTTGTCGAGTTCCAGAAAAGGGGTCTACCACATGCTCATTTCCTCCTAATCATGGAGGGGAGGTACAAACTAACATGCCCAGAGCAATATGATTGTCTCATATCTGCTGAATTGCCAGACAAATCCAAGTACCCCGAGTTGTACAAGATGGTTATCAAGCACATGATGCATGGCCCATGTGGAGTCTTAAACCCCAAGAATGTGTGCATGCAGAATGGTAGTTGCAAGAACTACTATCCACGGCCATTTAATGCCTCAACCCTTCAGGGAAAGGACTCATATCCCTTATACAGGAGGAGAGATGATGGACGTCGTGCAAAGGTACGAGGGGAAGAATTAGACAACAGGTGGGTTGTTCCATACAATCCTTACCTTCTAAGAAGGTATAATTGCCACATCAATGTCGAGGTTTGCTCAAGCATAAAAGCTGTAAAATACCTCTTTAAGTACATATATAAGGGGCATGATCGAGCATCTGTTTGTATCGACGAGGTGGATAATGATGGGAACATTGATGAAATAAAGCAATACAGAGATTCCAGGTGGGTCACCCCACCAGAAGCATTATGGAGGATCTATGGTTTTGACCTTAGTGAGATATTTCCATCTGTGAAACAGCTACAACTCCACCTCCCTAATATGCACATGGTGTCATTCCCAATGGGTGCAAATCTGAATGATGTCCTCTCTAAAGAAGAAGCTTCGAGGACCATGTTAACTGAGTATTTTGAGGCAAACAAGAAATATGAGTTGGCTCAGGGAATCTTATATAAAGATTTCCCTGCATCTTTTGTTTGGGTGTCAGGTAGCAAGTATTGGAAAAGGAGGGATGAACGCACGCAAATTGGGAGAATTGTGTCTGCACATCCTGCGGAAGGGGAGAGGTATTATCTTAGAGTGCTTCTAAATCATGTCACGGGTGCTACATCCTTCCAAGACCTAAGAACAGTGAATGGTATTGTTTTCTCGACATTCCGTGAAGCTGCTGAAAAGAGGGGCCTTATCGAGTCTGACAATAGTATTGACGAGTGTCTTAATGAGGCTGAGGTTTTTCAGATGCCATCTTCCCTTCGGAGGCTATTTGCTACTATATTGGTCTTTTGTGAGGCCAGCGATGTGCGTGGCCTATGGGACAGACACTTGGAAGCTATGACAGAAGACTATCGACTAACCCACATGTCCCCCCATGTAGTTGAGCAGATGGCTCTGGTAGATATAAAAAATATGCTTCAATCGATGGGGAAGGACATATCATCATTCCCTCTTCCAGAAATTGACAAGTCATATGATGCCCAAGATAATGAGCCTAGAGAGATCATAGAGGAGTCCACGGTCGAGGTGGACCAGGAACACATTGGCTTGTCATCTTTCCTAAACCCAGAACAGAGATATGCATATGATGAGATACTTGCGACAGTCAGTAGTGGCCAAGGAGGTGTGTTCTTTGTCGATGGACCGGGAGGCACGGGAAAAACATATCTGTACAAAGCACTACTTGCAAAAGTACGTGCTGATGGTCAGATAGCTGTTGCAACAGCGACGTCAGGTGTTGCTGCATCCATCTTGCCGGGAGGAAGGACTGCACACTCGAGGTTTAAAATACCATTGAACATTGAAGACGGTGGGGTCTGTAGTTTCACCAAGCAAAGTGGGATAGCTAAGCTTCTTATGAGGGCGTCCCTCATAATTTGGGACGAGGCCTCCATGACAAAGCGCCAGGCAGTCGAGGCCCTTGACAATAGCATGAGGGACATCATGGATCGACCTGACCTGCCATTTGGTGGAAAGACAGTTGTGTTTGGGGGAGACTTTAGACAAGTGCTTCCTGTTGTTCGTAAAGGAACAAGGTCACAGATAACTGATGCAACCCTACGTAATTCTTATCTTTGGAATAGTATGAGACAACTAAGACTTGTCCGTAATATGAGGGCTCAGGTTGATCCATGGTTTGCTGATTATCTTCTGCGTGTTGGGAATGGCACCGAAGATACAGTGGATGATGGTTACATACGTCTTCCAGATGAGATTTGCATACCATACACCGCTGACGCCTCTGATATTGACAATCTTATCGAAAGTGTTTTCCCGATGCTGCAAGATGAAAACATCTCGGATCCAAACTACATAACATCCCGAGCAATTTTGTCAACTCGGAATGAGTACATTGACAAGATCAACATGAAGATGATTGAGAGATTTCCTGGGGAGGAGATGGTATACCACAGTTTTGATCGGGCTGAGGATGATCCACACAACTACTATCCTGCAGAATTCTTAAATTCATTAACACCTAACGGGTTACCTCCCCATATCCTGAAGTTGAAAATTAACTGCCCTATTATATTGTTACGGAACATTGACCCAGCGAATGGGTTGTGCAATGGGACTAGGTTGGTTGTCAGGGGCTTCATGAGGAATGCAATTGATGCTGAGATTGTGTTGGGCCAGCATGCTGGTAAGAGGGTGTTCCTTCCTCGAATTCCTCTCTGCCCGTCGGACGACGAGATGTTTCCATTTAGGTTCAAGAGGAAGCAATTTCCAGTTAGACTTAGCTTTGCTATGACCATCAACAAGGCACAAGGACAAACTATACCAAATGTTGGTGTATACCTCCCAGAACCGGTATTTTCACACGGCCAACTCTATGTTGCTCTTTCTAGAGCTACATCTAGAAGTAATTTGAAATTCTTACTGTCCCAGATAAGGAAAAGGAAGGCCGGTCTAACTCCACTGCAAAATTTACAAAGAATATAGTCTACAAAGAAGTTCTCAATGTGTAGTCCAAGGTACCAATCACTCAAGTACAATTTGGTGGATGTTAATACTTCAATTCTTATAACCAGGGTCAGTCATCTAAAATTGTTTTCCATCTACAGGTCTAAAATTGTGTCCGTTGTCCATAATTCAGTTAACCCATCGATGTTGGCGCCCACCACTGGTTCTAGCTCTTTGTCGCATTTTACCGGTCCTATGATTCCATCAGGTATTTGTGTTGTTGTATGAACCATATAAACAAATCACCAACTCAACATTGCTACTCCATATTTTTTTTTGCATTACACATTCGTGAAGAAAGCTCCTTCCTCTGTTCCAGAACCAGAATATAAGCCGTTTTGACAAACTGTTTTACCTAGCCAAAACAGCTTATATTTCTGGCATCCATATGATCCCTACATTTTATCTCCAGGCAGTTTTATGTCACTTTGTCTGTTAGTATTTTTCTATATAATATATCTTGGTTTCAACCTGGTAATTTTTCCTGTATGGCTAAAGCATCTAGAAAACAGAAACTGGAAACTGCAAAAGAAACTAGAACCTTCATACTGTTCAAGCTTACTGCCGGAGCCAAATATTTCGTCAAATAAAGTCATATTTTAAATATCTCCCCATCTTAAAAAAATTATGTGGTAATTTAACTATAGTAAAAAAATTAATGTGCTCTGGATCCCCAAAAGGAAACTGCCTGGACAGTTGCAACGATTTGGAATAGATGTATTGTTGAGACTATATGTAGTTATATAACTCATATCAGTAATCAGTGACAAATTACTGATAGACATACCTGAGAATCCTTGACATCGTACACCATCAGGAGCTTGCTTTTTCTTCTACAGACAATAATTCACGCTTGGGCTTAAGCACATGATTAGTAATACCAACCAGTACTGTGACTTTTGGTTGGGAGAGCACGTTAGTTTAAAGTTTGAACATGTGAGGTGTAGAATATCAACGTGATATAGAATAGTGCAGCATCAGCCATCAGGTGTACATGACTAGAGTTATGACTCGTGGAATAAGAATTCTAGGTTAAGGGCATCAGAAACATGTACACTGAAATTTTGGTTCTAGCCAATAGAGCATACTATATTATGTGGTTACATTCGGTACCAAATGCGCAAAAATGTACATGCAGTTACTTTTCGTGTTTTACTTAATGGCATATGGTTATTCTTACAACACACATTATTCAGGTGTACATATTTTCTGCTGGACCGAGGAAGGAGTGGAGTAGGCGCTTGCAGCGCAGCTGCGCTTTTGACGAGAGAGGAATGAGGAGGGAGAAGGCGCAAGAGGAAGAAGCGATGGATACGCACCGCTTTCTGATTATGTTGCATAGGCGGCAGAATCGGATTTGTATTGCGCTGTAATTTGATTACATGTAATTGAATAACGGAGTTATTGGCGTATGTATCTCACGTCGAAGAGTGTGCTATGCATGTGTATAGCGACCCTTATTTATCTATGTACTGATCAAGAGCCTTTGGTATAAATTATCGTGGACAATTTAAGCTGAACATATTTTTGCCGAGCTGGCCCATCATAGAGTGAAACAAAGCTTGGTCCTTCAACTAGATTGTCTTAGCAGTTGAAATGTTGATTAAAGAGATCTTTGCGTTTGCATATCCTAAACGCCATGTATGTGTGGCGAGTAAGAAACTTGCATGAATTGTGTGGCGAGTAGAGAACCATGAGTCCATGACTGCCCGTGGCAACGCACGGGCATTCAACTAGTAACATAAAATTGATGGTTTAGAATACTGAAACCTGAGCATACAGAAGCACATTCAAGATATACCTTAGAGTCACCTTCAAATGCCTCAAAAACTGCTTCTGTTGTTACCGTTGCAGCTAATGGTATTATCCCACCAGTCATCAATTTAGCATAGCATGCAATATCTGGTAAGCAGCCGAGTAAATCTGCAGCAGACTGAAAAGGAGAGTAGTTGACATGATTTCTGAAAGATGTGAGCTAACTTTTATCGTATACTATCCTTCTTAAATTGTTGTGATATGTTACCTCCACACCAAGACGCCAGAATCCTGTGAATACCTCATCAAATATGACAGGTATTTTTCGAGTTCTACACTCTTGGACAAGTACTCGCTGAAAGAGTGGATCAATCATGTGCATTCCCCCAGCGCCTTGTATTACTGCGTGAATAGGAGTTCACAACGATCAAGTCTTACAGTGACAAAAACAAAGTAAACGAAAAAAGAACAATTCTACATGTGCATACCAACAAATGGGAGTACTTGATAAAAAAATAAAGCACAAAGTGGATGCCATGATACAGAAAATCAAAGTTACACATATATCTGATTTTTTTCCAAAATCCCTGACAAATTTTAAATTTTTATAGACAAGAAAAGGTGCCAAATCTATGCGGTTATGGACTAAAAAATTCTAGAGCGACAGGTACTCGCACCTATGCTATTTTTCAATCATAATGAACTACCGATTCCTAACAGTTCTGCATTGATTCTATGATTTGCAACCATCAATTTGCAGCCCTAGATTCTGCATCGATCCTCTGATTCATTGTTTGACATACGCATGAGTAAAAATCTTCTCAGAATGAACCGGCCACTCAATCCTGACAACCTTCATTATGAGAAGATTTTTACTCATGCGTATATCAAACAATGAATATTCATGAAGTTCACTGGACTGATGGATAACTATTTACTTGCCTGGTTCTATAATAAGTGCCGCGATATGCTCCCTGTTACTTGACAGGGAATGTTTTGATATCTGCTGTGATATGTAAGTCGAATACAAATCAGCTGCAGATGATGAGTCCCTAGTCTTGTAGAAGACTTCAGCTAATGAACCAAAACCTGCATTGTCAGTTGTCAATCAGAAGCACAATTAACCCAAAACTAAACTTACATAATCTGACATGTCAAACACAAGTTACCAACCTTTGTCACCAGGGCTAAGATGACCATGTTGTATCCATGGGGGCAAAGAAAGTGTGCAGGTCTCGTTTTTAATGAACACTGTTGGAGGATTTAAAAAAAGTCCACGCCCAGAATACCTGTAGAAGAAAACCCTCACGTGACTGATTCTAGATTTACGTATTCTGAAACCAATAGCAAGACAGGGGCTTCAACGAACATCTGTTTCATTTCTTGGTAAAACACATGTTTAAAAACAAATCCGATATGACAGAGGGATAGTAGTACAACAAAAGGTACTAGTTGAGAAAGATAATCACCAAACAAGGGTCCAAATATTTCTAGGCATGCAGTATAGAAAGTATTGGAACTGAACTTGATGGGTACCATGGCTGCTGAAGGAATGATGTATAGGCTGATGGAGCTTGAGCCTCCATAGCACCCAAAGTATCACCGTGATACGACCCTTCTAGAGCAAGGACCTAAACATCAAGGAACTCAATCAATAGGTCCACTGATAAGAAGGGACGAAAATGGGGATTTAGAAATCTTTGGTCCAGACTACTTTGTTTGCTCCTCTATTTATAATTACAAATTATTGATCACTGACAAAAAAAGTCAGAAATTGTGAGCAACTATGTTCGACATTGGTGAATAGATGAAACAAAGCAGAAACATCATTGATCCTTCGTAATACACTAATACTATGACAAGTGGAGATGTCTTACAGGGTGTGTGAATCTAGTTCAAGTTGGAATTAACTTACCTAATTTTCCAAAGTATAGAATGTTAAAAAGTTGTAGATGACCACAGCATACACCATGTGATGTGTGAGCCCTACATCAGTCACCACAGTGCCACTGCCATCAGCTGAACTGAAGGTTCCTAGATGTAATAGAGATAGTACAAGATGACAGAAGAGCAGATGTGCCATTTGATGACGACTTAGGATATGGGGGTCACTAAGCCAGATAAAAGAGTTCAAGGGGCAAGTCCGCCATTTTTTACACCCTATGAAGGGTCCTAGCAAGTGGCGGCGGCAGAGGAAGCCTCAGCACCTGATCAGTGTTGATGTCCCAGAAATGGGACCGAGACCCTAAAATGGCTGTGGGCCTGCAGCAAAAGAAGCTGCCAATCAAATACCACACCTCTCCAAATGCACCACGACCACCAAACTGACTTTCCCACTCGGATCTACCAGGAAATAAGGAAAGGACCGCGTTAGCACTAGGGAGTGTTGCGACGAAAATGGCAATGCCAACATTACCGATGATTGAAGAGGTGAGACTGACAAAGATGGATCAAAGTTAGGGCATTCTTGGACAGCAGGAATTAGAAAAACATTGGAATAAGAAAATACATGTACGATGGATTCCTATGGCGGATATCAAACCCATGAATCTTGCAAGCGAGACCATAAGAGGGTAACTGTTGTGCGTTGAGTGACAGATGAACCCCAGAGTCTGACAAGCTATGTAAGACAGGGGAGCAAGACTTGATGCACTGGCGCTCAATGGCTATGTTGGTAGGATAGGTAACGAAAGGGATAGAGAAAATAGATCGACTCTTTCTTGCTTGATTTTTCCATCTTTGCAACCCCATTTTTCTATTTTTTTATCGAGAAACCGCCATCAGCTCCCCTTTATTTATAAGAGAGGCGCCTTAAACCAAATCCTAATAAATGGGAATTACCTTGATCTTAAGAACACTAATGGAAGGAATAACTACACTTATAAGGCTTATCTCAAGCTAGAATTGGTGCCTAAGACACCTCTGCAATCAGCCTCAGAGTGTACAGCCGTGCGCCCCTGGTGGCCCCTCCTGCTAGAGATAAAACAGTTCTCATCCAGTGACCATAGGAACTTTCTCTATGTTCCCCTCTGGTGGACTTCCTCTATAAGACCAGTGTCCAAATTTTCGAAGATCAGAATGTGTGATGCTAAATCAGCATAGTGACTATTCCTCAGAGAGATAAAGCATGACGTAAGATTACTCGAAGGCTAAAGATATTGTATGCTCTTCTTACATATTACTCATCTCAGTAATCTTATGGCAATCTTTTTACATGCAATTTTCAAATACTTTATTACGACTTTGCCTACAAAATTTTAACGCACAAAAAGGGCTCACTAAAGGTATCAGAAAATCCAAAAAACATGTTCGTGAAACATCTATTCCCTTCATTTTTAACTAGAAACGGGGAGATTCCAATTTTTCTTTTAGCCCAAAACTCTCTTGCCAAATGTCAAGTGCCTGGATGATTGTTGAAGTACTTATCCTATTCTTAGCCAAGATTCATAAGCATATTAGAGTAATGCAATTCTTAAGATAAACAGCCATTATATTAAAATGCAAAGAGAAGTTTGATGAACCTAGTCCAACAATATTTAGTGAGAAAGAAACTGATGTTCCACATTACAATGCAAAGAGAAGTTTGATGGCCCACAACAACAACAATATGCCTTTAGTCCCAAGCAAGTTAGGGTAGGGTACAGATGAAACCCAACAAAACCTGAGGTAATCAAAGAGTGAGGAGACAAAAAAACAAGTACAATAAAATAAATTAAGGTTCCAGTACATGGATTGCCGGTTTCCATGCTGTCCTAACTAATACACAGAAGGTAAACCATAAATTGTGTGGATCTATAAGTAATCTGAAAATTCTCTCATGGAGTGAACTTTAATTATTTCAGTTTTATAATGAGGACAAGGTGTTCAGTATAAGAGCAGCAGACCTTTAATTGAATTTTTTCATTGGTGATACTCTTGTCATTGTCCATTAGAACTCCATGATCAAGCAGAAATTTACGAAATGCCATCTTCAGAGCTATTTCAATTGCCGTAGATCCATTGTCCAAATAATAAACTCTGGAAGCCCAGTCTGTCAAACAAAATAAAAGGACGTTGTGTGCAATGAACGAGATGTTCCTGAGCAGTGTGGTTTCAGTAACAGGACACAATAAAAATAAGAGAACCAAACAACTATAACGCAGCAAACAAAAACAAGGTTTCCTGTGTAAAATCCAAAGAACACTATGAATGAAATAAGCACCTATATTGTTATACATGTGTTCATTATATTGTCTCCTTTCCAAAGGTAAGCACAATTATCTATGAATCACATAAAATATACATACATCCAAGATTAAGTGTGGAATTATCTAAAACAAGTCACTTTTCCTATAAATTAGTAATACACCATCATGTTCAATAAGGGGTGACCTATACTCGTGCAGTTTCATTTTGACCTGCATAGGATTATCATAGATGAAAAACAAGTAAAAGCACTGACCTTTACCAACTCCTCCAAGCAAAAGTTCAGCACAACGGAGAGCAGGCTCATGAGCATTCTCTGGAAACATCACATGGCCATACCTAGCAGCGGCGTAACCCATATCTTTTGCAAGTTCAATCTAGTGATCAAAGAGAAGTTTAGGCTACAATAATTTCCTGTCAATAGCGTACACAACTTTAGCAATAGAACACCTGCAATGAGAGTTCCCTCAGCAAACTCAAGTAAAAGAGATTTTGAAAATACAGCAAGTGCAAGAAGAAGAATAACCTGCAAGTTAGAATCAGGTCCTTGAGTCCACCAACTTGCACATGCATCAAACTGAGGGGTCATCATCATCTTGTTGTCTTTCACCTATATCAAAAGATTCCATAACAATGCTGCTAATGTTCCTAAGATTCAATTCCAATTTATTTTCAGAAGCTTAGAACTGGACGTTGGACAGACCTGGTATGCCGAGAAACTCTCACCACAACGCGAATCAATTACTGTAACAGAATCTACAGGGACAAGATTGTGCTGAGTGAAGGGCCACCACAGTAAATCCTTTGATTTTCTTTGCATACTATTTAACCTATGAATTCTTGTTGAATGGAAAGACTGCAAGGCATCTTTAAGCAAACCAAAAACCGAAGATGATTCAGAAAACCAATCAGTTAGGTCATCTGATGGATCTTCTGGAATAGGTGGCAAGACAAGCACAGGTACCCTAAATAATACAAACATTGCACAGTTGTCATATCTAGAGAAATTAGAGGTGCTAAGCATTTATAAGAAAATTAAGACTGAAGACAGAGTTACCTATTTCTTAAGTAAGAAAGCAAGAACTTGTCGTTGGACAAACCACGATCTTTCAAAATTACAGCACTAACATCATATCCCTGAGCAACAGAGTTTCATATGCAGATAAAGTGGATGAAATACCGCCAAGACGGCCATCTCCAACAAGAATAGTAGGCAACCTAAAGGGCCTGTCAAAAAATTCACGTAATAAGAAATGGTGTCAATGTAAGTACATCAAAAAATTGAGAGCGTGAGAACATGCAACAGAGATATTTCACGGAAGGTCACCATTACAAATGATTGTTTTAGAACTTGTTTCTCAAACACATAAATTGCTCCAGTACATTGTAACACAACAAATTGACAGGATATCCAAGATGCAGTCTCAAGAAAACTTCAAAACAGCGGGTCATTCGCCACAATTCTCATGCTCACTAAGCATTCAGGCATTCACCAAGTTGCATGCCATCGTCTTCAAAACTACCACAGAAATCTCGATTTCAATGAAATGTGATAAAGATTTGTTTTAGTATTGACATTTCTTCAGAATATCTGAACACACATCACATTAAATAACTGAACAAAATGAAGATGTGTATATATCGCCCAAACGCCAATAGCATTGTACTACAAAATGAAGATGTGTATATATCGCCCAAACGCCAATAGCATTGTACTACTCCCTCCGTTCGCAGAAGGATGTCTCAACCTAGTTCAAATTTGCATGTATCTACACACTAAATCATGTCTAGATACATGCAAATTTGAGTTAGGTTGAGACATCCTTTTATGAACTGAGGGAGTACTCACCAGTTCACTTCACTTCGTCTATTAATTCAGACTACTTAAACACCCAGCAACACATATATATAGCACACAATTCATAACATTAACAAACAAATTAGGATAAGTCCAGGCTGAGGATTTCAGAAGCATGAGAACGCACCGGTAGAGATCACACTGCAGCGTGCCAGACGGGCCGGGGCTTGCCACGCCTCCAGCGGTCTCGACAAGTTTCCACACCTCCCCCTCTCGCTTCCCCAAATCTTCCCCCTCGACGAGGCACGCCGCCAGGCGCGACCTCACACGCGCGTCCTCCACAGCCATCCCCTCCCTCTCCGCCGCCAGGTGCGGCGAAACCGCATCCCGCCACGCGTACAGCGTCCTGCACGCTAGCCGTTTCGTCACCACATCCCCCTCCCCGTCGTAGGAGAAGGCCGCCTCCTGTGGCGGAGGGGGTGGGGTCCCCACGGAGGGGGCGGCGGATAGGGTGTCGAGCGATGCGAGGAGGCGCGCGGCGTGTGAGGGGCGGAGGAGCGTGGGGACCCTGCGGAAGAGGAACCCGGCGTCGGAGTCGGCAGGGAAGCCGGTCTGGAGCGGCTTGAGGTAGAGGACGGTGGAGGGGGAGGGTTCGTGGGAGCGGAGGAGGGAGGCGGCGAGGCCCGTGGAGACGAGGGTCTTGCCGACGCCGGTGTTGGCACCGAAGATGGCGAAGGTCGGCGAGGAGAGGGGCAAGGCGGAGGAGGAGGAGTAGCGTCGCCGAGGAGCACGGCGGAGGAGGAGGCGGCAGAGCATGGCTGCTGCTGGCTGGTTTGGGTTTCTCTACGGGACTACGGGGTTTGGGGAAGAAAAGAAGTGTGTGTACAGTGTACTGTGTGACTGCGTGTTCAGCTGCCCACGTGACCTACAACAGGCTACAGCCATGTCCGTGGATTTTGGTCCTGACCTTTTTTTTTTCGAAACACAACAAACAGAGACTCAGCGCACACTCACCCCTGTTAACAAACGCGCACACACCCTACCCCTATGAGCATTTTCGAAATACTAAACTGACGGTTCGAGTCTTGAGATTGACGAAGTCATCACAGACGCCTCACTGGAGCATTGTCGTCGTATTCCACTGAAGAAATATTCTGATAAATGAGAAAAACTTGATGCGGTGGGGTACAACCACCCTCTTAAACAACTTGTCACATACAAGTTCTCAAATCCTGACCTTTAAAAGGTATCTTCAACGCAACAACCTGAAGGGACACACTTTTGTCTGCTTTTTCCGCTTGCCTCTCGAAATGGACAGCATCCGGCATATGACTCGCATTTTTCTGACAAGTGAACCCAATTACGCGACCCCTTTGTTCTGGCCTGGACTTTTGTTTTCATAGAATCAAATTGAAATAAGATGAGATGATGAATAATAATGGAAATAGCATAGTTCATTACAACTAAATCAAATTATTTATTATAACCAAATTGAAATAAAATTGTAGCTAACAAAAGTAAATAAAAGCATCATAGTCTTACAACCAAATCAAATAAAAGGTATCAACTAATGAGGCATCTGTTTGGTTTTGTTTGTCGCCGGTTAGTTTGCATATGCTTAACCAATTTATTTTGAAGTTGATTGTGAGCGGTCATAATCACACATCTCTTCATGAAAGTGAATAAAGTTGGCATGTGGCCACTCCACCAACAGGCTGAATAAACGCATTTCGGAATTGCCAATCCCGATCTTAGATGTTGTTATCACACTCATCCTCTAAGATAATGGTGTGCATGCTCACACAAGTAGTCATCACCTCTCACATAGTGGTTATGCTCCATGTTCTAGCAGGGAGTCGAACAATAGCACATCGAAGCACGCTCCACATCCTTCCTGGAACTCTCTTATTATTTGGAGAATTGTGCTTACTTTTCTCCATCAGGATTAGAGATTGTCTTCAACAAGTGGTCCATGTAGGATAGATAGCATCGGCTAGATAGTATCCCTTCGTGTTTGTGTTGTCTTCGTGTATGTGTTGTCATTGATATCATAGCTCACCACCGAGGCATTGCCTCTGAAAGCCTGGAGAAAACCAGAAAGCAGTGCAGGACATTGATATCATTGTGAAATCCGGCCATGTCTAAGAAGGAGTGTTGAACCCAAAGATCTTTTGAAGCCACGGCCTCGAGTATGACCGTGCACTCGCCAACATGGATCTTCTACTGCCCTTGCCAAGCAAACGGGCAGTTTTTTCACTACCAATGCATGCAATCTATACTTCAAGCATGCCGGGAAATCCCCTTCCCTCGTTGATGGACAAGTCTAGGGCCGTGTCCTCCATATTTGGCTCTCTAAAATACGTTGGGCCAAACACCACAACCACTGTTTCCAAATTTTATACATGGCCATTAAGCAGGTGGACTCACTCATGCGCATGTACTCCTCAACAAGATCACCGACCACTCCGTAGACAAGCATCTGAATGGATGTAGTGCATTTTTTGTAGGAGGAGAAGCCAAGCTTGCCAAGGGCATCATGCTTGCATTTGAAGAAGTCATCATGGCTAAGTACTCCTAGCCGAATGCGGTTGAATACATGTCGGTCCATACGGAAACGGTGCCGGAAAGTTGGGGCCTTGTAGGTTGGATTGGAGTAGAAGTAATCCTTGATCAGCCGGACATGGCCGCCTTCTCGGTTACGGTATAATGTCGGTGCATAATTTGGATCGGCCCTCCACCAACATAGGCGTCTCATCAAGATATGTAATTCGCCTTTTATTTTGATATTGTTGAACTTGTGATGACTGTGTGAATCCTATTTATGCAGAGGATGGATGTAATGCTTAAAACCTTTCAAATAATAAAACTCCTTTTATCGGAAAAAAATTGAGAAGTGTGGTCTCTTTTCTGGATGAAAGATTATGTTGAGATGTTGCTTGCTAATGATGTCGAAGTTGAAGATGCAGAGCTAGACAATATATCCAAGATTGCAAGGGAGGAGAAGAAGGAGATGCATGTGCTCACTGAAGTTGGTTGCTGGTTTGTGACAAGGGCGGGACAGATACAGTTCGGGCTATTGCACCACCTCCATAGATTATGGAGGTTAAATAATTGCTCCTTTGAGAGCCCTCCGGAAGATGAGGTGAAGCCCACGTTCAGGACTCCTCCGAGCTAGAGGCATACCTAATCCATGCAGGTACTTGGATTTGTTATGTATTAATTTGTTGGCCCATTTTATTTAGACGGCCCTAGTTGCACCGGTCTCAGTTTGTGTCTTAGTTGATTCAAACCAATTTTGGGTTCGAATTGGTTTGTGTTACGTTCAGTTTGGGACTGTCCAACCGAGTTAGTTGAGTCTCCCTATATAATATAGGGTCACGACAATCACCATGTATTTTAGATAAGAATTTTGAGATTGAGTTATCGTAAGCTTCTTCCCAAGATACATGGGTCGCCATATACGTGTGTTTTCCGATATTGATTGCTGACAATTTTGATTATTGCTTGTGCGTTGTGTGGCGTTGATCTCATCGATATAGGGTTGTTGTTCTTGGTTCGATCGTGGGAAGTGTAAAACTCTACACCCTTCTTGTATGTTTTTTTCTTAACAACAAGATATTTTATTCATTTAAGTGCATTTTACATAGAGGAGCGCGTATGGAGACACACAAGATACATCAAAGATGTCCCTCATCGGACATTGTCCTGTTTCCGCAGATAAGCAAGGAATAGCTAATGAAGTAGAGTGAATTTTCAGAGCTAATCTTGCTTTACGATGAGCTTTCACGTTCCTGCTTCTGTGGATGTGAGAGATTTTGTTCCTTTGGAAGGAAGCGCGTGTGATAAGGGGTGGCCCGAACTTCTCAGTGAGCGGTGGGTAGATGTATGATGGTGGAAGATAACTTGCGAGATTCTGACGAACTCTCTGGCTGTTCCCCTGTTACCAATGCAACAACTTTTTAACCCAATGGATATTCGCGACGTCTCACACCGATGCAACGTGGCCGCCGACCACGAAGCGGTTTCTGCAATCTACTAATTCCAAGTGGAACAACATATCACACCCAAACTTTGGTAACGATAATCTTCAGAGCGCAACACAGTGGAGAGGTTGAATTCCTGAGCGCAACACAGAGGAACTCGAATATAGATGAAAGCTTGTAGCAATTTGATCTAGGGTTTATCTTAAACGTGGTCTAAGCTAAAAGTGACGAATTACAAGCCTATATAAAGGCTGTTGGATGTCCAACATAGGGTTGAATCCGAAATCAATCTTATCTCTAACTTTCCTAACTTGAAAGGACTCTATTTGGAATCTGGCAGAAACGACCGAGTCGACTTGTTTTGGTCACGCCGCCTTCTCTGTCACGAACCGGTAGGTGCCGTCTGACCCATTGGAAGGCACTTAAATTATCTTTTCAATAAGTGCTTATTTGCCTTATTTGGAGACCATATGAGAAAATTGTGCTCGATTCAAATTCGGTACTTATGTCTGTCCAAACCGAATCTGAACCAATCTTTGAATCCGAATGGGAGATGATCTTTCCTTATTTCCAGCAACCCTTTTTTGCATGATGGCTCCACTTCCTTCCTCGCCTCCCTCGTGCTAGCCACCTCGATGGTCTTCAATGATCTCCATTCCTCGCGCGCACCTTCTTCTCCATGCGCCATGCTCTCCATTAACTCAAACGTAATGATACAAGAATACAATAACTTATGTAGTATAACATTCTTATACATCAAAGTATCATGTCTAACTAGGAATGAGTTCACCTTATATATTTCATTCCAGTTCAAGCATGGACAATCTCCATAATCCACTGATACATCCTCATCAGCTTGACTGTATCTGTGCTAACAAGGGCCTGACCTCCCAATGACCTGGAGCGTTAAAAATATCTAAAGTAGCCGCCGCTGCTGCAAGAACAGAATTGTTGGTGTAGAAATGTGGGTCTTGTACGTGCATCAAGTATGGCAGCATGGTCTCAAGATGCAGGCCAAACACCTCAGCCTCAAGAGGAGATGCTGCTGGAGGACACAAGGCAGCAACATGTACCTGTTTACAATGCTGGTTGTCATGTAGTTGGATGACTACACCGATGCCTGTTTTCTCAATTGATGGATCCAATTGAACCCTCCCAGCTGCATCCGAAAAGAAAATATTTCTAGCAAAGAGAGCAGAATTGTTTTGCGGAGGACTAGAAAAAGAGGCAAGTTATTGTCGAGTCCTGGTGCTCTAGCTCTACTTGCCGGTATCTCACTCTTGTTTGTCTATCTTAGAGCGGAAGGAAGCCCTCCCCCTCCCAACCTCATATTTTAGCAGATGGCCTCGCATGGGGTACCTGCATGACTGGGATGCTAACTTTGAAGCGTGAACCGTAGAACAACTCGACATTTGCTACGTACTTCCACGACCCATCCAACGTGTATAAATCTAAAGATTATCATACGCTTCCGAGTTGACATGCCTAACAACGAGCCACACATATGTAACAAATTAAGTGTAAAAGATGACAAAACAATTTAAGTGATGTATAAATCTTCATGAATTTGAGAACTGAAAAGGTAAAAAGTGGGACTTTTTGATTTTTTGACGCGGTCATTGATCGGAGGGGTAATTCTGGCTCCTTTTTAAACAAATCACATAAAATAGACCAAATGTTAAATTAATACACGATCTAACCCTTTTTCAAGTCGTCCAACTCTCGTTATGTATACTCTAGGCTACTTTTTTTTTTGAGATTCCTGTTTTTAAAATTCCTACCCTTGCTACAGCCATACACAGCAACAAGCCCAGACTGTGGCTAGACCGATTTTAGGCCGGCCTGGTTAGCAAGAATGGGCTAGGCCTAAGGAGCTGATCCAGGCCGGAAGATCTCAGCAGATTAGCAGTGCTCTTCAGCCCATAACGCACGTCCGCTATCCCGGAGAGAAGCGGCTGCGACCATGGCGGCGGCGGAGGAACTGGCGGCGGGAAGCGATGTGGTGGTGATTCGCCTGCCTTCTCCCTCGGAGGATGACCCCCTGCACCATGATAAGAAGGTAGGGCCCGTATGTACCAGCCATGCTATATACTCGTATGACAAGTGCGATGTTTAGACCGTGTTCGTTTCAGTAATTAAATGCCCTTGCGATGTTTTTTTTTTTGGATCGTAACTGCGTTAAATCTCCGCCTTATGAAGAAATGAGGCTTGGGGACAATGGATGGAAGTATACTGGAGGGTTAAAATCTAGACTTGCAGCTCATAGTTTCTTAATTAAATGGGCAGCAACATGTCAAGTGCTTGATTTTTTTATCAGCTGAATCAGCAGAATAGATTCTGTCCATATAATATTTGATATAGCGAACATTTTATTGACATCGTCTAATATATTACGGACGAATGCAGGAAATGGCATAATTTTGATGTTTTTGGGACGGTTCCTTTTTTGCTTCTCATAATTTAACTATCATGTTCCTTATCCAATTTAAGGACTGAGATACAATGTAGAGTTGAATTGTGGCTTTTGAACGGCGAAGAAGCATATTTATCTCTGATTACTTGGTCGGTTTGGATTTAGCTGGTTTAAGAGGCCATTATTCTAGAAAAGGTAGAAAAGGTTGGGCTTAATGTTATTTGGTGAAGCTACATTTGTTCACGTTGGATAGATGCATGAGTAAGTGGTAGGGAGAAAAGCTTCTATTATCAATTTGTGTGTGTCTATATAGTGGATGAAATGTTGGCTGAGTATGTTGCTATTCTGTAATGTTGGTGAGCAATGGTAGTTTATCGGTAACATCTTTGTGTGGTGTTTGGATGGTAATTATAAATTAGTAGTTTGGACATATAGATGTGTTCGCTTAGATGGTAGTTCAAATTTTATATACCAAAGTTCAAAATGGGATGATCTCGGCATCTATTTATTCTCTAATAAGATATGCCATTGTCTTGATATATGAAACTAGTGTAACTCTTGCCTGTGCTGGAATCTTTTGTCAGCATCTTGAATGATTTTCACGAAGTTCATTTCTTCTATAAATGCAGAAATTTTTGGAGAGCAGGAAACTACCATGTCTATTTCCAGTTCCAGTCTCATCATCCACTGCCGATGCCTGCAAATTACTTGATCAGATGATCCATACTGCTAGGGTAGCTCATATGGATGAGGTATTACATCTTATGTTTAATTGTGATCAGTATTGACTTGCTGACATAATAAAAAAGGCCCTGGAGATTGTCTATTCTAACTTCTTAATTCTTACCAAATTAGTGGTGTTGGTTTACTGCAGCTAGAGCTTTATTTTGCTGGAGATGATGACTATGGCCCATTCTCCACACGGAATGAACTTGAGTCTTTAAATCTGCTGCTCAAAATCATTAACACGCTGCTTGCAACTGCCAATGATGGTGCAAAGGGAGTATTGCAAGTACTAGAGAAAGAGATATTTGTTAGGCTCATATCTGTGGGATCGACAAAGAATGGTCCAGTGCAAATGCTACTTCAGACACAGAGCCATGACATAGCAGATTCTCTTCTTAAATGGGGGAAACATCATGGTGTTAAAAGTAAATTGCAGATAGCATGTAAGTCTCCATGAATATGGTGGATAGTATGTCATTGTTTACTAAGCTAGATCAGAGTGCTCTGCGCTGCACTCAACCCATAGAAAATTGAGAAGCTTTCGTTATATAATTTTTTTGTTGTATAACCAACAGTTTCATACAGAATCTGTATCATCCATGCTATTTTAGCAATACAAAGGGATGATAATGTTTAGGTTAATGGAAAACTATAGGCTGCATATGCATGACAAACAACCATAAGAATTAATGGATGTAAATGAAATGCTGCAGATATCGTTATGCGATGTATACTAGAATTTTCAGTTTTTGTACCTGATTTGATTGTTCATGGTGACCTCCCTTTGAATGAACAACCTATTTCTATGTTCATAGATCCAGTGTTTTATATTATTTTTTACCTGATTCTGGAAAATAGGTTTTGAAGGAGCTGGGAGAGGAATGCTAGCTTCTGAAAATATAGGTGTGGGGGGATATTGCACTTGAAATTCCAGAGTCCCTTATCATATCTGAGGAACTTCTCTGTCAGTGTGACATGGTATGGTAATCCTTAATCTCATTTCCACATTTTAGAAAAAACACGGTTACTTTATTTGTGACTTCAGAACTTGACTAGCTATCATGGAGCCCTTGAGGAAATTCAATTTTTTTAACATTTCTCATTATCTTGCTGCAGTTGGATGTTCAGCATGAAATAAATTTGTTTCTGGTCTAGTTAAAACATAAATACACATACTTTACATATTTTATGAAGTGAAGACTGCAGTTTGTTCGTCCATTGCCACCAATAGTCTTTTTACATATCGATTTTCGATTTCCTCGTTGTTCAATTATGAAGACTTTGCTATCTTTTGCAGTTTCTTGCGTTGAAAGATTTGAATAGTATCACCACTGAAACTAAGCTATTGTTGTGGAGCATAAGAGAGCGGCATAGTCCATCTATAAAGTTTAAAGTGTTCTTTGAGACACTTCCATCGAATTTCAATACAGGTATTAGTAGTTGATTATCATCCATACCGTGAGTCCATGTTTGCCACGACCTGGGTTGTCACTGGTACTCGCTGCAACAAGTTGTCACGTTGAAAATTAAGTTCTAACAAGTATTCGACCGTGAAACTATTTTTTTTTAGTACTCAGCAACTTATCACATGTATGCTATTGCTAGTAAAAGAGTCAAGTGAGAGCTTATAAGTATGAGTGTCTATTGTTTTGTGCACCTGGTCTACTCCCTGCCATTACTCTCGTAGCATCCAAACCTAGAATGGGGGAAACAGGGGTGAGACATATATCTCAACAAGCATCACTCATGAAACAAACGTACCTCACATGAAGTAGATTCTTTGATTTCATTTAGTCAAACAGTGCCTTCGGAAAATCATCTGTTTGGCTGGACTAGGTTGGTTAGTTTGGTTAGCTGTAGAAGACAGAACTGGGGAGCGCTATTTCTGGTCGATTAGTTTAATCCTGTTTCAAGTAAGGTTTTGACCAGGTAAATTTAACCACACTCAGCATGACTATTAACCCCAAAACTAAACAGTCTAAATGTTTTCCTATTGTAACCATTGTAAGTTCTTATAGGGTGTGAACACATTATTTAAATTATTTTTAGATGTAATAAATTTTTGTAGAGTGAGTCGTATCCTGGGTGCCGTGGAAGCCTGCAGTGTTACAATGGAATTTATTTCATATTGTGCATTTACAGGTTTGAGTTTTGGAATTGATGCACTTGCTGCGTTAGAAGGTACCCTACTTTTTGATGAGTTAATGCAAGCTAGGCAGGTACTATCATTGTGGCATTGATCTATTTATTCTATGAATAAGTAATCAGATGATTATGATATGAAGCTTATAATTTTTATTATTTTTCTCAGCATTTGCACCAACAGTATGATGAGTTATTTCCAGTGCTATGCACCAAGTTTCCTGAGATATTCAAACAAGACATATTCTCGTGGGACAATTTTCTGTGGGCATGTGAATTATGGTATTCAAACAGTATGATGGTTGTTTTAAGTAGCGGGAAATTAACAACTTGCTTGATTCCTGTTGCTGGACTTATGAACCACTCGGTTTGTAACTTGGTCCCTGAATCGTTCCGAAGTTGTGGTTTGTTTGTTCTCCCAATGGCTTAGCATTTTGTTGTTTTCATGTTCTATGTAGGTGATTCCACATATTCTTAACTATGGCCGAGTAGATCAAACCACAAAGTCCTTGAAGTTTCCTTTGTCAAGACCTTGTGAAGCAGGATCTCAATGTTTTCTCAGTTATGGCAAACATCCAGGGTCACATCTAATCACCTTCTACGGTTTCCTACCAGGAGAAGACAACCCTTATGATGTTATACCTTTAGGTAAGGTTTTACCTAAGCGAGATTTGTGTGTCTGGTAGAGAGGTTACCATTGTTTCATCTTTGCTGATGTGATGGTGTTTGCTTAGTCTGGTGTTCAGAACCTCTACATAAACACAGTGGGATTTTGAATGCTGAGGGACTAGGCAGGTCTCTAATACATTTTGGACACCTTTTCCGTATCTGGATCTTGATGTTCAATTACGAAATGCAGATCTTGATACATCTATTGAGGAGGAGGATGGCACGGCACAGTCTGTGAGTACAAGTCTAACCACTCATATGGTTCGTGGGACATGGTTGTCCAGATCAGAAGGACCTCCCGCGTATGGCCTGCCTCAGCCCTTGTTGTCGCATCTCCGAGCTGCTCTGAATTGTGATCACAGCGAATCTAATCCAGAGGCTGATGTAAGAATCTGTTTTTGTTTTTCCTGAATGAGGCGTGAAGCATGCCATATACTTGAAATGAAAAATAGCTGAAAGTGAGACCTGCAGCTAATTCCACCTCTTCCCTTTACTCAGACGAAGGAAAATGACAGGATGGTGCTGGAAACAATCATTACCATATTTACTCCCATGCTTGAAGGGTTAGGCGAGCCAGATGACTACAACCGGTGCCACTTCATGCTTGAGCAGCCATCTTACATCCCTCCTTTTGTGCCAGACATGAGCATCGCGTACTCATCATGATTTCTTTGGTTTTTTGCAGGGAGAACGCCAGTTGGGATGTTGCTCTAGCACTGAGATACAAAGATCTAAAGCGAAGGATAATTTTATCCATCGTTACCTCTTGTACCTCAGGCTTGGCAATGCTTGATTGATTCCTAGTTGGAAGTGCTACCTTCATTAATTTATTTAATTAAATAAGCCACGGACAAACTGGAGCTGTGGGAGTACGTCGGGAATGCCTTAGCTAACATGTGGATGGTGAAGCTGTTGTTGCACATGGGTTAGTTGCAGCAACTAGCCGCCATTTGCTCTGGTGGATTAGGATCCAAGGAGTGGCACGCTGACATAACTGAAGATCCTCCAACCATCAGGTATTTGATCCGACAACTGCGCGAAACCCAGGCAGAAGTTTGGGCCTCTGTGGCTTGAGATTAAAGTTAGTCGCTCCTGATTGTTAACGCAATCTTACTTTTGGTGGAAGAAAGCTAATTTATTGTCATGGAGTGATGTCGCCGGCTGATAAGGCTCAACTTGTTTCTCAGAAGGCCATGTTGCTGACCTGGATATGGGTTATGCTAAATTGGTTTCTCCTGTGTGGTCCAGTCATTATAACAGTCAACTTCATGCTGCGTATTTGATTTTCTGCTTTTAGAAAAAACAAGTTGCATACTGCAATTGCTGTTCTTTGGAGTTAAAGGAAAGAAGAAAAAAAGGACCAAGCATTTATGCCAAAGTAAAACCTACTTGGATGACACTTTGGGCCATCCAGGTTTTTGTGCGCCGCAATAAATTCGCATGGAGTGCCTCCTTTTGCAGGTGTGAAATCTGTAGACTGGATATATCCTCCACGTGTGGTGCTCGTTGCTATCTTTGTCATACAGCATCAAGAAAGTATTACATGTCGCTTTCATGCCGAAATTCAGAAAGACAGTAATTCATTCATCAGATAAGCTACACATGCATGGTCGTGGCACTTGGCATTCCACCCAATTTTTAGCTGAATATTTTTTCCCTGAAGTTCAGTTTCAATACTTGTGGTCTACCAGAGAGTTATGATCCTGGAGCAGAAGCAAAAGAGTACTGTCGGCAACAGTTCATTATGTCACCAACTGTTGCCTTCGATTGGGATGTTAAACTAATTAGAACAAGCCCTCAAACCGCGCGGAACCGTAAAATAACTGCCAAAGACGGTTCGGAAACCTTAAAAACGACGATAGCAGTGCTCTCAAATTTCGCGAACCCGTAAAACTTTTTTAGGGCGCCCGGCAATTCGCCCCTCTAACCTGGGAAAGTCGCGTTTTGGCGGCCGAACCGAAGGGCAAACCCTATCCCGTTCACGCGTTGGCGGGAGTGAAACTTCAGCCTGCGCAATTCCCCCCTTCCGCCGCCGCCGCCGATTCTCCTTCCTCTGCTCCGACGTCCCAAGACCGCCGCCGTCGCGCCGCCATGGAGGACGCCGGTGCGTCTTTGTTCACCGTCCCTGTTGCGGCGGCCGAAGCGGCAGATCCAGCCGGCGCGGGACTCGCCCAGCCGCCGCCGCCGCCCCAGCGGCCCCGCTCCCGCCCCACCGCGGCCACCGCTGCCGCTACAGGGGCCGATGTGGCCGGCAAGAAGCGGATGCGGCTCGGAACCACGGGTGCGGCCCAAGCCTTGGCCGCTAGCGCCACCGCTGCCGATTCCCCATCCCCGCAACCCGGCAAAGGGACCAAGAGGGCGCCTGTGCGGAAGATCAGGGTCACCACCTCCGCCGCTGCCGCCAACGCCCCCGATTTGGCCGCCACCGCCGCCATGGGTCCGCCGCCATCTACAAACCCGAGGTATGTATCTATCCACGGCGACGAATTCGATCTTCAGTTGATGTTGCAGCGTATCTGAACGCGGTTTAGCTCTAATTTGTAGCATCCCAGCGGTCGATGGTACCAATTCGTTCATTGATTTGATGAACGATGCGTCCGTGGACATCGATGCCGCCCCTCTCGGTGATTATTCCTACGACGAGACTGCCGGAGGAGTTGAAGGTGGAGCTGGGGAGGACGATGATGAGGTGGAGGAGGTAGATGCTCCGAAACGCGGCGTCAACTACACGGTTGTTGAAGATGAGACATTGATCCGTGCTTGGGAGGGTATGTCTCTCGACGCAATCCATGGCACCGATCAAGCCAAGTTGAGGTTTTGGCAAAGAGTTGAGGACAAGTACTTCCAACTCCTGTCGCGCAATGCAAAAAGGGTGCCTCGAACATACCGATCACTCCAAGGCCGTTGGGACGTGATCAAAACAACATGCAGCCGGTGGAGTGGATGCGTGCAGCAAGTGCACAATGCTCCTCCAAGTCGTACCATGGAGGGTGATTGAGTAAGCTACATTGCTTGCTTGCGACTATGTGCAATGCCTTGCTTGCTTTGTGAATCATGCCAATTGTTTGATGCTTGTAGGACCGCATTGCAAGAGAGCGGTACAAGGACATGCCGGCGTCAAAGAACAAGCCTTTTACCTTGGACCATTGTTGGAAAAATACTCCAACATAGTGAGAAGTGGAAATTGTCACTCCAAGAACCAAATAAAAGGAGTGACATACATATCGAAGATGATGAAAATGAAAATGGAGAGAGGAACATGAACAAGCCCGAAGGCAACAAGAAAGCGAACCTTAGGGTCTTGAAGGAAGCCGAGGCTGCTAGTTTGAGGGAGAAGCTTGAGCAAATGGTGAAGTCCAATGAGAGTATGGTGGCCAAAACATTGGAGGCAAAGCAAATCATGGCCGAGAAGAAATCCCAAGAGAAGAAAGAGAGGTGGCATGTACTCCGGGAAGATGGGATGCGCAAGGACGAGATTGAGCGAAGAAGAGTCGTTGCGGAGGAGAACAAGTCCGTCGCCAAGCTCCTTGCTGAGAAGAACAAGATCATGATGATGAACCGAGCCGACATGGATGAAATCACGTTGGAGTGGCATGACATTGCTAGGCGCGAGATCTTGCAACGAAGGAAGCAAGCCTTGCTCAATTCTAGCAGTGCTCGTGGAGGTGATGGTGGTGGTGGTGGTGTGTAACAGCCCAAAGTTGAGAACCTAAAAACCTGAATAAAATTTTCGCTTTTGTGTTGCATTGCATCATGGCATCCAATTTAAACTTGCTAAACAACACACAAATGGTTTTGGCACCATCTAAAAACAAATGCCAAACTTGTTTCAACCAATTTCAAATTAATGAAGGCACTCAACCTTGCAAAATACAAAGGCTTGACAACTTATATTTGTCAAGGAAGTTCCAGGAGCTCCAAAATAATATTTTGCACTTGCTCCAAATTGTTAAAGGAGCAACATTTTGAAAATTAGCAAAATGCCATTTTCCACCCTCTCTAAACAAATGTTGTCCAAAACATTTTATTTTGGGGCGCCAATTTTTGTGGAGTTTCCTCATGGTGTAAAAAGGCCACCCAAATTATTTCATAATTTTTGAAAATGTTTTGGTGCCTAAATTAAATCACTGAAGCTGCTGGTTTTAAAAGTTTTTATAAAAGAAAAGGAAGAAGGACCTAGTGGTGATGGAATAATTTGGCCAGGGGGCTTTCTTGCAAAGACATCATCTTTCCTGTAGCGACCGCACGAGCAGGCCGTGCTCGCGCCGGACCAGCCCTGCCGACGCCGCGCCTCGCACGGCCCCTCTCTGCTCTCCCCTGCCAGGACCTCATCCCCACGAGCCGCCCTGCTCACTCACCTGCTCCCTCCCTCGTTTTTCTCCCCGTTCCCCTCTTCTCTCGTCCTCTCCGCGGAGCCGCGCCCGAGCTCCCCGTTGACGCAGCGTCACCGTCGCCTGAGGCCGCTCCGAGTACATCGCCGACCACCGCTCGCTCCGCCTCACCGTGCTGCTCCCCCACGCCAAAGAAATCGAGCCGCGCCGCCTGGAATCGTCCGCACCCGCACCGTCTTCTCCGCTGCCGTTCGAGCGCCGCCGTGGACCAATGCGTCGCCGCCGTCCATCCCCAGCCTCCCCGAGCACACGCACGCACTCGTGGTGAGCACGCCGTCCTACGAGACCCCTTTCCCTCTCCCCTTTTTCTCTAGTTCGAGTTTTGGCAGTAGCTCATGAAACTTCAGCTGTAACTCGCAGATCCAGGCCGGATATTCTGGACCAGGACCCAATATTCCGGCCTAAATGTCCGGCCTAGACCAGAGGCGCGCACAATTCTTCCTTAGCCAGATTTCCTGACTAGTGGAGGAAGCAACCGGATATTCCGGCCCCGGACCAAATGTCCGGCTTGAATATTCCGGCTGAGTCCAGTGGCTCGCACCTTGAGTCCTTAGCCGTTTTCACGTGTGGCCAAGCCTTGAGACCGGATATTCCGGTCTGGCACGACCCGGATTATCCGGCCTCTGGGAGCTTGTCGCCTATTGGGCTAAGTTGCACATGGTCTCCTCACAACTTAAAACTTGCATCTTCTCATGAGCATGACATTCATATGCAAGTTAACCCTAGGGTTCATCGATATTGATCAACTAGTAAAGTTGTTGTAACCCTTAAACCCCACGGTATAGTCGCGATGCACCGTGATGCATCCAACCTCTGTTTAAATTGTTTAGTTGAATCATCCTCGTCTCGGGGATTTAAAATGTCATGTCATCATGTGTTTGCGCATTGCACTCGCTAAAAATGTGTGGTGATTGATTGTTGCCTCCCGTGCGTTATGTTTCGATAGGTCAAGCAGACGGGGTTCCACCTCAATACCCCGCCGAGCAGTGCTACCAGCACGTTGAGCAAGGCAAGCGTAATCCCCCCTCTGAGCATGTCTTATCCTATATTTCCGCAAATATTTTCTCCACGATAATATTGCATGCGGTTCCAATTGTCAATTTTATTTGGATTAGAGTATCCTATAGTTGCATTAAGATTCTGATGCCAATACCTGTTTTCCCTCCTATTATCCATAGGTTTGTATTGTTGGCCTGAATACTTCACTATGCTATGTTGTTGCTTAGCCATGCTTAGCTAAATGCTTGGCCGTCCGATGGATGGTTCGTGTTGGAAACAGGTGATGAGGTAAATGGTTGATGGTGGAGAATTGTGGAGACGGATAATAAAATGCTAAAAGGTGGGGATGAGAGGCCACTGTGGTTGTGGTGCTTTGTCTCGTTCCCGTCGCCTAGGTGCGAGTTCTGTACCTCTTGAACCAAGACGAGCGTGCAACCATGCGTGAGGCCTATGCAATTGCAGGAACCCTCATAGACTAAATAACTCGGGCGGGGCTAGCCAGGGTCCTCTAGTTCGGGCTTCCATTTGCGCGTGCGTGATGATGGTGGGATGAACTGAGATGAGGATGGTGGTGTTAGGAAAATAAGTGGCCGTGGGGCGGGGTGTTGTGATCCTGGCAGTCCTACCGCCACTGATGATCCTGGAAAGTCCTTAACGAGGGAGAAGTCGACACCGCTCCCACCCAACCGGCTTTCCAAGGAAGAGAGCTAATTGTAGAGGCAATGGGCCGGACGGTACGCGTGGCGAAGGAGCTGGAGCCCCTCGGGACTCCGGGGACTTCCACTTTGTACACCCCTGCAGGGATAAATCTTTTTGAAAAGCCGTGTCCGCGGTTATGGACGACTTGGGAATGGACGATGATCATAGAATAACTTTAACGGAATGATTAAAAACTGAGTACTAAAGGTACTGCTAATAACCAAGGTTGTCTTCCTCGAGGGTGATTCGGGGAGGTGCCTAGTAGATAGGTGATGAGAATGGTGATGGTTATGATGGAAATGGATACCAGAAAAGATGTTACTTCTTACCCCTTTTCAAAATAATCTGATTAGTCGATGCTATGGAGTTATGTCTTTTTAAAATAAAATCAGCTTTATGCAAAACAGCCATAAAACCTTGAAAGCCAATCATCGAGCATATATTAGCTCTTAATCTTGCGAGTTCGCCGAACTCAACGTCGTTTGCTTATTTTCAGGAGAGGACTTCACCGCCCTCGAAGGTGGGTTCTTTGTGGACGTTGACGAGTAGTCTGGGGTTCCCAGGTGGCAGCTTGGGACATCCCGGAACAGCTGGCGCTGAATGTTTATTTGCAGGCCTCTTTGGCCATAATTTGGTTCTTGTTGTTTAGAACAACACACTTCGCTTCCGCATGTTGTAATGTTGGGTCTGTGACCTCTGGTTGTCATTTGCTATCTTTCTCTATTATAAGAGTTGAATTATAATGATTTGTGTCGTAGAGTCTGTGATGTGCCAGTTGTTACACAAGTCTTGATCTCGCTATTATGCTTTGATAGTTGAGCCTGTGTTAAGGCATCAATCGGGGTGTTGCGTTGCCGGTTATTCCGAGCAACGCCTGCCAAAGGTTTTGGCCGGGGATTGGTAAACCCGTAACCTCCGGTTGTATCGCTTAACCGGTGACACTCAGCATCACAGTATAGCAGTCAGGTCGGGGCGCCACATGGTGGTGCTGGTGGTGGTGCTGGTGGTGATGGTGGTGGTGGAGGTGCCGGTGGTGGTGTTGGTGGTTCCGTTCTTGGAGATGATGTCTAGGTTAGATTTTGGTGGGCTTTCGGATGCAAGTTTTTGGTCATATGGATTGAGATGTTCGTGAACTATGTCTATTTGATGTGTACTATCCTCAAAACTATGTTATTTGCTAAACTACTGTCAAAATTCTGAACATTTCGACATATTTTCATAGATACATGTTTTTAAGGTTTACGGTTCCGCGCAATAGCAGTACCCGTAAAGTAGAACCTTGAAACAGAATACTGCTATTGCGCGACTCGTTTTCGCGCAAAAAACGCGCAGTTTCCGACCCTTATATATCGTTTACGGTTTCGCGGTTTGAGGGCTCTGTTAGAGATGCTCTTAGGGCCGCCCGAGTGTAACAACCTGGCTGTTGCCTCCAAAGCACAGCTGATTAAAATTAATGGGACTTCACAATGATATCTAATGATCTGATCATTGCCCAAGATTCTCGTGGTTACGTCTGATTAAACCTGGCATTGACAATATTTCATGATTAAAAACACAACTATCCGGACAGGTGTAGTAGCTCTGTACGTAGGAAGTTAGCCCTGATTGCAGTTTACGCAGGTAATGAGCATCTGGTGTTCATCATTGAGAGTTTGAGACATTCCATAAAAAATCTGATAAATAAAATACATAAAGTGTTGGCAGTAATTTATACGTGAAAGAGCTCACAAGTGTTTGTACGGAATTTCCATATATAAACGAACCAAGAGAAGCATTCTCATAATAGTATGAATATGAAGTAAACAAACAAGAGAAAAAAAAAGGAACATTCTCCAGGAGAAGAATACTAGTCTCACCACTATAATGGCTGGACAATTTCGCGGCCTGAGAGACCCCCACGCTACTGTAGGTAGCTACAGTTCTTACTGTACATTTCTACAGTACTACAGTAGCGTGTGGGTCCCACGCGTCAGCCTCACAGCGGGCCGCGGATTTTTGCGGAGAAGCACGCGGGGGCGCGGAAATTAGATGTCCTTCTCAGAAAATTCCGTTTCAGGGACCTATTCGTAATTACGTGAAACGCCGGGATCTTTTCTGCAAAAATGCCACGAAACCCCCCCCCCTCCTCCTCCTCTCTCACGCGCGGGCCGGAGGTGGCCGACGCCGCCGCCGCACGTCCTCGCCGCTCCGCCGCTCGCCGTCCAGATCGACGACCACTGCGAGGTCGGCCGTCGTCTCCCGCACCTCCTCGCCGCATCTCGCGTCCCGGGACGCCGCCTGGGCGCCGTAATCGCCGCGGACGCTCCCGCCGTCCTCCGCCGCCTCCGCCCGCCGCCGCGGCCGCTCCGGCGACCAAAAATGGGCGGCGCCGCCGTCTACAGACTCCCCGCGACGGCGCGCACCCGATGCGCGGACGCTCGTGTCCCAAGGCGCAGTCACGCGTCGCCGGCGACGCGGTCGCCGCCGCGGCAGTGCTGCCGCATCCCGGCCACGGGTGACGTCATGCTGACGTTCCCGTGGGCCTGGGGTGGCCATCTGGGCTGTTGCTGGGCCGGGCCGGCTGATGCGCGGCTCACACGGCCCATTTTTTTTTTCCCATCCTTCTTTTTCCTAATTTCCTTTTCCCACAAAGGAAAAAAAAATATTACACCTGTTCAAGTATTAAAAAAAAATATACAGATATTTCCGGTATTTCCATCTTCAAACTCATTTCAAGAACAAAAAATTTTACTGCTTATTTGTAATACTTAGTTCCAAAAAGAAAAAAAAGAAATGTTACTTACTTCCACATAATTTTGAATACATCAAAATTCGCAAAAAAGGAAAAAAAACATTTGAACATTTGAAATTGACCACGAGATAAAATGCACTACTTATTTGCAAAAAAACAAAATATATAATACTTCTTATTTGCAAAACGAATTTGACTACATCAAGATTCACGAAAAGCAGATTAAAAAAACATTTCCATGTCTTTTATTTTCTTTTATTTTATTTTTCCCTCCTTTTTCCCCTAATTTCCTTTTCCCACCAAGGAAAAAAAACTATTATACATGTTCAAATACAAAAAAAATGGCAGATATTTCCTGTATATCCGTCTTTAAACTCATTCCAACAAAAAAAGTATTACTTATCTGTAGTACTTAGTTCCAAGAAAACAAAAAATGGGATGCTACTTACTTCCAAAAAAAAAATGGAATACATCCAAATTTGCGAAAAAAAAAAATATATATTTGAACATTTAAGATTGCCCCCGAGATTAGATGTATTACTTATTTGTACTACTTATTTGCAGATAAATTTGAATACTACTTAATTCCAAACGAGTTTAACTACATCAAAATTCACGGAAAGTAAATAAAAGAGAAAACATTTAAACATTTGAATTTGCTCAGATAAAAAAAATCAGAAAGCTCTAAAATATAGAAACATGCTCGCAGTTACAAATTCCTAAATATTACGACAAAATATATCACAAACCTCAACAAAAATACATGCAACGCATGATAAAATTCAACTTGCTAAAACAAATTTATAGATCTCTAAAAACACATTTACTTCACAAATTGTCTCGCATATTGCCCTCTCCATCATTTTTCTATTTCTATTTCCAAATACTTTTGTAATTTCCAGACACAAATTCAAAACACCTAACACCAATTTCAAAGATCTCTAAAAACACATATACTTCTCAAAACACCTAACACCAAATTCAAATATCTCTAAAGACACATATACTTCTCAAATTATCTCGCATATTGCACAAAAAAAATATCTTACAAATTTCAAATAGTATATAAGATCTCACTAATAAATTAAAATAACCCACAGTAATACATGCAAACTACTTATGCTTAAATCTTTAAAAAAAACATTCAAATTTTGTCACCATTTAGAAGTAATTCATATGCATTATTTCCCAAATTTCAATGAAATATTAACACCCGCATACAAACATGTTCGAACATTTAAGCTACTAAATAATTTAATATTTTACAAAATATAAAAAAATGCTACCTATTTGCTCTAACGGATTACTATCTACTCATAGCAAAATTAAAACCATGTTTACAAATTGTAATTTCGCCAACATTTGAGCGAATTTTCCTAATATTCCACAAAAAATGACAAGGATGCTCCTAAAAAAGAACCACAACATACTTATAGCAGATTACAAATATATTTCAACATTTCAATTTCGTCAATATTTCGGACATCATACACAAAAAAACACAGAACAAACTCACAAAATATAACAATAATGCTCACAAAAAATGTCTCATTTCAAGAACAAAAAAATTTACTGCTTATTTGTAATACTTAGTTCCAAGAAGAAAAAAAGAAATGTTACTTACTTCCACATAATTTTGAATACATCAAAATTCGCAAAAAAAGAAAAAAAACATTTGAACATTTGAAATTGACCACGAGATAAAATGCACTACTTATTTGCAAAAAAACAAAATATATAATACTTCTTATTTGCAAAACGAATTTGACTACATCAAGATTCACGAAAAGCAGATTTAAAAAACATTTCCATGTCTTTTATTTTAATTTATTTTATTTTTCCCTCCTTTTTTCCCCCTAATTTCCTTTTCCCACCAAGGAAAAAAAACTATTATACCTGTTCAAATACAAAAAAAAATGGAAAATATTTCCTGTATATCCGTCTTCAAACTCATTCCAACAAAAAAAAATATTACTTATCTGTAGTACTTAGTTCCAAGAAAACAAAAAATGGGATGCTACTTACTTCCAAAAAAAAATGGAATACATCCAAATTTGCGAAAAAAAATGAAATACATTTGAACATTTAAGATTGCCCCCGAGATTAGATGTATTACTTATTTGTACTACTTATTTGCAGATAAATTTGAATACTACTTACTTCCAAACGAGTTTAACTACATCAAAATTCACGGAAAGTAAATAAAAGAGAAAACATTTAAACACTTGAATTTGCTCAGATAAAAAAAATCAGAAAGCTCTAAAATATAGAAACATGCTTGCAGTTACAAATTCCTAAATATTACGACAAAATATATCACAAACCTCAACAAAAATACATGCAACGCATGATAAAATTCAACTTGCTAAAACAAATTTATAGATCTCTAAAAACACATTTACTTCACAAATTGTCTCGCATATTGCACTCTCCATCATTTTTCTATTTCTATTTCCAAATACTTTTGTAATTTCCAGACACAAATTCAAAACACCTAACACCAATTTCAAAGATCTCTAAAAACACATATACTTCTCAAAACACCTAACACCAAATTCAAATATCTCTAAAGACACATATACTTCTCAAATTATCTCGCATATTGCACTCTCTATCCTTTTTCTTTTTCTGTTTCCAAATACTTCTGCAAAAAAAATATCTTACAAATTTCAAATAGTATATAAGACCTCACTAATAAATTAAAATAACCCACAGTAATACATGCAAACTACTTATGCTTAAATCTAAAAAAAAACATTCAAATTTTGTCACCATTTAGAAGTAATTCATATGCATTAGTTTCCAAATTTCAATTAAATATTAACACCAAAACACCTAACACCAATTTCAATGATCTCTAAAAACACATATACTTCTCAAAACACCTAACACCAAATTCAAATATCTCTAAAGACACATATACTTCTCAAATTATCTCGCATATTGCACACACAAAAAATCTTACAAATTTCAAATAGTATATAAGATCTCACTAATAAATTAAAATAACCCACAGTAATACATGCAAACTACTTATGCTTAAATCTAAAAAAAAAAACATTCAAATTTTGTCACCATTTAGAAGTAATTCATATGCATTATTTCCCAAATTTCAATGAAATATTAACACCCGCATACAAACATGTTCGAACATTTAAGCTACTAAATAATTTAATATTTTACAAAATATAAAAAAATGCTACCTATTTGCTCTAACGGATTACTATCTACTCATAGCAAAATTAAAACCATGTTTACAAATTGTAATTTCGCCAACATTTGAGCGAATTTTCCTAATATTCCACAAAAAATGAGAAGGATGCTCCTAAAAAAGAACCACAACATACTTATAGCAGATTACAAATATATTTCAACATTTCAATTTCGTCAACATTTCGGACATCATACACAAACAAACACAGAACAAACTCACAAAATATAACAATAATGCTCACAAAAAATGCTACCTATTCATGACAAAACAAAAACATGTTCCAACATACCAATTTAGCTAATATTTTGGTTACAGATATATATATACTACGCACAACAACAAAAAAACCAAAGGCGTGCTTAAAGATTGAACATACTCTAAGATATATCAGTTTTTTTTCTTTCCATAAACAATTTAAAGAACTGTTAAACTTCCGACACTAACATAACTATGGCAAATATTCACAAATATTCACAAATATGGCAAATATATGAACACTAACATAACAAACTCCCTTCCTCCAATTACGTAGAGTTACATATAATAAATGCTCACATAATGCACTTCCTCTAGCTGTGATCTCAAATTAAACATTTCAATTTGGTAAATATTTGGAAATAATATGCACTCCCTCTAATTATATGAAATCCAATTGAATAAATGTGTGTTTCCCACATATGGACTTCAACTAACTACTGATAAAAAATAGAAACATTTTCCATCCATTTCGATTTTAGATGTACCAGCATAATCACAAAAAAAAAAGTTAACTATTTAACTCAACATACCAACATTTTCAGACATTTCCAAATGCTTGATATTCCGATGTTCCACATAATACAACACAAATGCTCAAGAGAAAGAAAAAAAATAAAAAAATATACTCATACCAAATTACAAAAATATTGCAACATTTCATTTTGGCCAATACTTCGACACCGTACGAACGAGCTTTCTGCAAACGTAGAACCAAATTCAAATGGATTTTCCTGGTTACACTTAAATATTAACGTCGAAATTCAAATATGTTTGACCATTTCGATCCACTGAATATTTCAATATTATATACAGTATATCCGAAATACACACAAAAAATGCTACCTATTCATGACAAAATAAAAACATGTTCCAACAAACCAATTTAGCTAACATTTTTGGCTAACAAGAAATATATATACTGCACACAAAAAAACATCAAGGGCGTGCGCGGGGAGACAAGAATTTTCTGAGAAGAACATGGACTTCAACATGGAATTTCCGTCCCTCCGCATGCTTCTCTGCGAAATTACAAAATGCTCATAAAAAAATAACCAAAGTGCACTCAAAACAAATACCAAATTTGTTTCAACATTTCAATTTACCTAGCAGTTCGACTCAACACGAGCAAACTTTCCCCAAATATGGAATCAAATTCAAATGGATTGTTCTAATTTTAATTAAATATTGACGTCCAGAGAAAACATGCTTGAGCATTTCAAGCCTTCAACTATTTGAATATTGTACACAACATATCACAAATGCATGCAAAAAATGCTACTTATTCATAACAAAACAAACAAATGTTCCAACATACCAATTTAGCCAACATTTTGGTTAGCAAAAAAAAATGCTACTTATTCATAGTTCATGTGCACTTCTCCTAATCTCGATTAAATGTTCACGTCGTAATACAAACATGTTTGGACTTTTCAAACTACTAAACATTTGAATATTGTACAAAACATGTAAAAAAATGATCGTCAAAATTGCTACATACTCACACAAAAGTAAAAACATGTTTGAATATTCTAATTTGGCCAACATTTACGCGAATATTCCGATATCCCATAAAATATAAAAAAAATGCTATAGAAAAACCGTTATCTACATATAACAAAAATATAAATATATTAATTCATCAAGAATTTTTTATTCAAACATACTCACCGAAAAAAATATGAAGACATACCAACATAACAACACACAAAAAATGCTAACATTACGTGCCCCATTGCCGAAAATCAAATTCGAAAATTCCAAAAAAAATGCCTTACAAAAGACTCACACATTTTGTCTTCATTTCAAACAATTTAAATCTGAACATTTCTCTTATTTTTTTAAAAATCCAAACCATCATCAAAATTTGACAACAAGGGCGCGGCGTGCACCGCGCCAAATACCACTAGTACTACTTCATTGACGTGTGATTGTAGGGAATGGGAAGGTGGCTGGTGCACCAACAGCCAACGAGCCTCCCCATTGGCCGGTGGCCTCTTGCAGTCGCCATCAGAAGACGAGCCAGTATTTTGGTGTGTCCCGTATTCGCCTCGCTGGCTGCCGCTGGCGCCGCGCGCCAGCCGCAACAGCCGACGCCTTGTTTTTATTTCATTTATATTTAGATTTTCCCTCTAGGTTTCAAGCTATCAAAAATTCACGGCCGACGCCTTGTCTTTATTTCATTTATATTCAGATTTGCCCTCTAGGTTTCAAGCTATCAAAAATTCATTTTTATTATTATAACGTCCTTTGATGTTGCCAAGAAGAAATGCAAGGAAAACTTACCTTTCCATGAAAAAGAAGCAGTCATATTTGTTTCTCGTAGTTTCTTTTTGAGTTTTAAAGCAGTCAATCTTGATGTCTGATTAAATAGAATAGAATGTTATTACATAATTTTAGCAGTTTCACGTACCGCAACACCCCAAGAAACTAGCCTCCGGGGTGCTGTGAGTGGGCGAGTGGCCGCTGCTAGATCTCCTCTCATACGAGATGTGCCACTAGGTCGGACTGGAGGGCGGTGTTGCAGAAAACACGTATGTTTCTTTCCTTCCAAACACCCCCACATGTTGTAGATGAATGCGCCGCTAGCATCACGACCTCTGAGATATTTGTTCACTATTATAACAACTATTAGTTTTTTCTTTCAAAATACATGATGTATTTAGTATGTAGGTTCACTCATTTTGATCTGTATGTAGTTCACGTTAAAATATTTATAATGTCCTATAGCAGTAAATAGAGGGAGTAACCGCACTAGAAAAACACAGTAATAATTAGTTGTGTTGCTCGATTTTTTTTTGCTAAAGGTGTAAATACATTAGCATGGAATAGAATTTTTGTTTTAGGTAAAAAATGAGATGGTTGGTGGGATATATAGAGAATATCCCCTTTAATCTCCTAAAATACACTAGAAGTAAACTGATTGGTGGAGATTTTCCATGTCTTTTATTTTATTTTATTTTTCCCTCCTTTTTTTCCCCTAATTTCCTTTTCCCACCAAGGAAAAAAAACTATTATACCTGTTCAAATACAAAAAAAATGGCAGATATTTCCTGTATATCCGTCTTCAAACTCATTCCAACAAAAAAAAATATTACTTATCTGTAGTACTTAGTTCCAAGAAAACAAAAAATGGGATGCTACTTACTTCCAAAAAAAAAATGGAATACATCCAAATTTGCGAAAAAAAATGAAATACATTTGAACATTTAAGATTGCCCCCGAGATTAGATGTATTACTTATTTGTACTACTTATTTGCAGATAAATTTGAATACTACTTACTTCCAAACGAGTTTAACTACATCAAAATTCACGGAAAGTAAATAAAAGAGAAAACATTTAAACATTTGAATATGCTCAGATAAAAAAAATCAGAAAGCTCTAAAATATAGAAACATGCTCGCAGTTACAAATTCCTAAATATTACGACAAAATATATCACAAACCTCAACAAAAATACATGCAACGCATGATAAAATTCAACTTGCTAAAACAAATTTATAGATCTCTAAAAACACATTTACTTCACAAATTGTCTCGCATATTGCACTCTCCATCATTTTTCTGTTTCTATTTCCAAATACTTTTGTAATTTCCAGACACAAATTCAAAACACCTAACACCAATTTCAAAGATCTCTAAAAACACATATACTTCTCAAAACACCTAACACCAAATTCAAATATCTCTAAAGACACATATACTTCTCAAATTATCTCGCATATTGCACTCTCTATCCTTTTTCTTTTTCTGTTTCCAAATACTTCTGCAAAAAAAAAATCTTACAAATTTCAAATAGTATATAAGACCTCACTAATAAATTAAAATAACCCACCGTAATACATGCAAACTACTTATGCTTAAATCTTTAAAAAAAAAAACATTCAAATTTTGTCACCATTTAGAAGTAATTCATATGCATTAGTTTCCAAATTTCAATTAAATATTAACACCAAAACACCTAACACCAATTTCAAAGATCTCTAAAAACACATATACTTCTCAAAACACCTAACACCAAATTCAAATATCTCTAAAGACACATATACTTCTCAAATTATCTCGCATATTGCACACAAAAAAAATCTTACAAATTTCAAATAGTATATAAGATCTCACTAATAAATTAAAATAACCCACGGTAATACATGCAAACTACTTATGCTTAAAACTTAAAAAAAACATTCAAATTTTGTCACCATTTAGAAGTAATTCATATGCATTATTTCCCAAATTTCAATGAAATATTAACACCCGCATACAAACATGTTCGAACATTTAAGCTACTAAATAAATTAATATTTTACAAAATATAAAAAAATGCTACCTATTTGCTCTAACGGATTACTATCTACTCATAGCAAAATTAAAACCATGTTTACAAATTGTAATTTCGCCAACATTTGAGCGAATTTTCCTAATATTCCACAAAAAATGACAAGGATGCTCCTAAAAAAGAACCACAACATACTTATAGCAGATTACAAATATATTTCAACATTTCAATTTCGTCAACATTTCGGACATCATACACAAACAAACACAGAACAAACTCACAAAATATAACAATAATGCTCACAAAAAATGCTACCTATTCATGACAAAACAAAAACATGTTCCAACATACCAATTTAGCTAATATTTTGGTTACAGATATATATATATACTACGCCCAACAAAAAAAAAACCAAAGGCGTGCTTAAAGATTGAACATACTCTAAGATATATCAGTTTTTTTTCTTTCCATAAACAATTTAAAGAACTGTTAAACTTCCGACATGTAGGCCTACCTTATTTAAGTAGATTAGAAACAAAAAATTGTGGAGGTAAAATACTTCTTCCAAAAATCAAAACGTTTAAATATAAACAACTTTTGAACACGTACATTTCCAAAAACAGAGTTTCTTCCCCAAATATTCACAAATATGGCAAATATATGAACACTAACATAACAAACTCCCTTCCTCCAATTACGTAGAGTTACATATAATAAATGCTCACATAATGCACTTCCTCTAGTTGTGATCTCAAATTAAACATTTCAATTTGGTAAATATTTGGAAATAATATGCACTCCCTCTAATTATATGAAATCCAATTGAATAAATGTGTGTTTCCCACATATGGACTTCAACTAACTACTGATAAAAAATAGAAACATTTTCCATCCATTTCGATTTTAGATGTACCAGCATAATCACAAAAAAAATGTTAACTATTTAACTCAACATACCAACATTTTCAGACATTTCCAAATGCTTGATATTCCGATGTTCCACATAATACAACACAAATGCTCAAGAGAAAGAAAAAAAATAAAAAAATATACTCATACCAAATTACAAAAATATTGCAACATTTCATTTTGGCCAATACTTCGACACCGTACGAACGAGCTTTCTGCAAACGTAGAACCAAATTCAAATGGATTTTCCTGGTTACACTTAAATATTAACGTCGAAATTCAAATATGTTTGACCATTTCGATCCACTGAATATTTCAATATTATATACAGTATATCCGAAATACACACAAAAAATGCTACCTATTCATGACAAAATAAAAACATGTTCCAACAAACCAATTTAGCTAACATTTTTGGCTAACAAGAAATATATATACTGCACAAAAAAAAACATCAAGGGCGTGCGCGGGGAGACAAGAATTTTCTGAGAAGAACATGGACTTCAACATGGAATTTCCGTCCCCCGCATGCTTCTCTGCGAAATTACAAAATGCTCATAAAAAAATAACCAAAGTGCACTCAAAACAAATACCAAATTTGTTTCAACATTTCAATTTACCTAGCAGTTCGACTCAACACGAGCAAACTTTGCCCAAATATGGAATCAAATTTAAATGGATTGTTCTAATTTTAATTAAATATTGACGTCCAGAGAAAACATGCTTGAGCATTTCAAGCCTTCAACTATTTGAATATTGTACACAACATATCACAAATGCATGCAAAAAATGCTACTTATTCATAACAAAATAAACAAATGTTCCAACATACCAATTTAGCCAACATTTTGGTTAGCAAAAAAAAAATGCTACTTATTCATAGTTCATGTGCACTTCTCCTAATCTCGATTAAATGTTCACGTCGTAATACAAACATGTTTGGACTTTTCAAACTACTAAACTTTGAATATTGTACAAAACATGTAAAAAAATGATCGTCAAAATTGCTACATACTCACACAAAAGTAAAAACATGTTTGAATATTCTAATTTGGCCAACATTTACGCGAATATTCCGATATCCCATAAAATATAAAAAAATGCTATAGAAAAACCGTTATCTACATATAACAAAAATATAAATATATTAATTCATCAAGAATTTTTTATTCAAACATACTCACCGAAAAAAATATGAAGACATACCAACATAACAACACACAAAAAATGCTAACATTACGTGCCCCATTGCCGAAAATCAAATTCGAAAATTCCAAAAAAAATGCCTTACAAAAGACTCACACATTTTGTCTTCATTTCAAACAATTTAAATCTGAACATTTCTCTTATTTTTTTAAAAATCCAAACCATCATCAAAATTTGACAACAAGGGCGCGGCGTGCGCCGCGCCAAATACCACTAGTACTACTTCATTGACGTGTGATTGTAGGGAATGGGAAGGTGGCTGGTGCACCAACAGCCAACGAGCCTCCCCATTGGCCGGTGGCCTCTTGCAGTCGCCATCAGAAGACGAGCCAGTATTTTGGTGTGTCCCGTATTCGCCTCGCTGGCTGCCGCTGGCGCCGCGCGCCAGCCGCAACAGCCGACGCCTTGTTTTTATTTCATTTATATTTAGATTTTCCCTCTAGGTTTCAAGCTATCAAAAATTCACGGCCGACGCCTTGTCTTTATTTCATTTATATTCAGATTTGCCCTCTAGGTTTCAAGCTATCAAAAATTCATTTTTATTATTATAACGTCCTTTGATGTTGCCAAGAAGAAATGCAAGGAAAACTTACCTTTCCATGAAAAAGAAGCAGTCATATTTGTTTCTCGTAGTTTCTTTTTGAGTTTTAAAGCAGTCAATCTTGATGTCTGATTAAATAGAATAGAATGTTATTACATAATTTTAGCAGTTTCACGTACCGCAACACCCCAAGAAACTAGCCTCCGGGGTGCTGTGAGTGGGCGAGTGGCCGCTGCTAGATCTCCTCTCATACGAGATGTGCCACTAGGTCGGACTGGAGGGCGGTGTTGCAGAAAACACGTATGTTTCTTTCCTTCCAAACACCCCCACATGTTGTAGATGAATGCGCCGCTAGCATCACGACCTCTGAGATATTTGTTCACTATTATAACAACTATTAGTTTTTTCTTTCAAAATACATGATGTATTTAGTATGTAGGTTCACTCATTTTGATCTGTATGTAGTTCACGTTAAAATATTTATAATGTCCTATAGCAGTAAACAGAGGGAGTAACCGCACTAGAAAAACACAGTAATAATCAGTTGTGTTGCTCGATTTTTTTTGCTAAAGGTGTAAATACATTAGCATGGAATAGAATTTTTGTTTTAGGTAAAAAATGAGATGGTTGGTGGGATATATAGAGAATATCCCCTTTAATCTCCTAAAATACACTAGAAGTAAACTGATTGGTGGAGATTTTCCATGTCTTTTATTTTATTTTATTTTTCCCTCCTTTTTTTCCCCTAATTTCCTTTTCCCACCAAGGAAAAAAAACTATTATACCTGTTCAAATACAAAAAAATGGCAGATATTTCCTGTATATCCGTCTTCAAACTCATTCCAACAAAAAAAAATTACTTATCTGTAGTACTTAGTTCCAAGAAAACAAAAAATGGGATGCTACTTACTTCCAAAAAAAAAATGGAATACATCCAAATTTGCGAAAAAAAATGAAATACATTTGAACATTTAAGATTGCCCCCGAGATTAGATGTATTACTTATTTGTACTACTTATTTGCAGATAAATTTGAATACTACTTACTTCCAAACGAGTTTAACTACATCAAAATTCACGGAAAGTAAATAAAAGAGAAAACATTTAAACATTTGAATATGCTCAGATAAAAAAAATCAGAAAGCTCTAAAATATAGAAACATGCTCGCAGTTACAAATTCCTAAATATTACGACAAAATATATCACAAACCTCAACAAAAATACATGCAACGCATGATAAAATTCAACTTGCTAAAACAAATTTATAGATCTCTAAAAACACATTTACTTCACAAATTGTCTCGCATATTGCACTCTCCATCATTTTTCTGTTTCTATTTCCAAATACTTTTGTAATTTCCAGACACAAATTCAAAACACCTAACACCAATTTCAAAGATCTCTAAAAACACATATACTTCTCAAAACACCTAACACCAAATTCAAATATCTCTAAAGACACATATACTTCTCAAATTATCTCGCATATTGCACTCTCTATCCTTTTTCTTTTTCTGTTTCCAAATACTTCTGCAAAAAAAAAAAATCTTACAAATTTCAAATAGTATATAAGACCTCACTAATAAATTAAAATAACCCACCGTAAAACATGCAAACTACTTATGCTTAAATCTTTAAAAAAAAAACATTCAAATTTTGTCACCATTTAGAAGTAATTCATATGCATTAGTTTCCAAATTTCAATTAAATATTAACACCAAAACACCTAACACCAATTTCAAAGATCTCTAAAAACACATATACTTCTCAAAACACCTAACACCAAATTCAAATATCTCTAAAGACACATATACTTCTCAAATTATCTCGCATATTGCACACAAAAAAAATCTTACAAATTTCAAATAGTATATAAGATCTCACTAATAAATTAAAATAACCCACGGTAATACATGCAAACTACTTATGCTTAAAACTTAAAAAAAACATTCAAATTTTGTCACCATTTAGAAGTAATTCATATGCATTATTTCCCAAATTTCAATGAAATATTAACACCCGCATACAAACATGTTCGAACATTTAAGCTACTAAATAATTTAATATTTTACAAAATATAAAAAAATGCTACCTATTTGCTCTAACGGATTACTATCTACTCATAGCAAAATTAAAACCATGTTTACAAATTGTAATTTCGCCAACATTTGAGCGAATTTTCCTAATATTCCACAAAAAATGACAAGGATGCTCCTAAAAAAGAACCACAACATACTTATAGCAGATTACAAATATATTTCAACATTTCAATTTCGTCAACATTTCGGACATCATACACAAACAAACACAGAACAAACTCACAAAATATAACAATAATGCTCACAAAAAATGCTACCTATTCATGACAAAACAAAAACATGTTCCAACATACCAATTTAGCTAATATTTTGGTTACAGATATATATATACTACGCCCAACAAAAAAAAAAACCAAAGGCGTGCTTAAAGATTGAACATACTCTAAGATATATCAGTTTTTTTTCTTTCCATAAACAATTTAAAGAACTGTTAAACTTCCGACATGTAGGCCTACCTTATTTAAGTAGATTAGAAACAAAAAATTGTGGAGGTAAAATACTTCTTCCAAAAATCAAAACGTTTAAATATAAACAACTTTTGAACACGTACATTTCCAAAAACAGAGTTTCTTCCCCAAATATTCACAAATATGGCAAATATATGAACACTAACATAACAAACTCCCTTCCTCCAATTACGTAGAGTTACATATAATAAATGCTCACATAATGCACTTCCTCTAGCTGTGATCTCAAATTAAACATTTCAATTTGGTAAATATTTGGAAATAATATGCACTCCCTCTAATTATATGAAATCCAATTGAATAAATGTGTGTTTCCCACATATGGACTTCAACTAACTACTGATAAAAAATAGAAACATTTTCCATCCATTTCGATTTTAGATGTACCAGCATAATCACAAAAAAAAATGTTAACTATTTAACTCAACATACCAACATTTTCAGACATTTCCAAATGCTTGATATTCCGATGTTCCACATAATACAACACAAATGCTCAAGAGAAAGAAAAAAAATAAAAAAATATACTCATACCAAATTACAAAAATATTGCAACATTTCATTTTGGCCAATACTTCGACACCGTACGAACGAGCTTTCTGCAAACGTAGAACCAAATTCAAATGGATTTTCCTGGTTACACTTAAATATTAACGTCGAAATTCAAATATGTTTGACCATTTCGATCCACTGAATATTTCAATATTATATACAGTATATCCGAAATACACACAAAAAATGCTACCTATTCATGACAAAATAAAAACATGTTCCAACAAACCAATTTAGCTAACATTTTTGGCTAACAAGAAATATATATACTGCACAAAAAAAACATCAAGGGCGTGCGCGGGGAGACAAGAATTTTCTGAGAAGAACATGGACTTCAACATGGAATTTCCGTCCCCCCGCATGCTTCTCTGCGAAATTACAAAATGCTCATAAAAAAATAACCAAAGTGCACTCAAAACAAATACCAAATTTGTTTCAACATTTCAATTTACCTAGCAGTTCGACTCAACACGAGCAAACTTTGCCCAAATATGGAATCAAATTTAAATGGATTGTTCTAATTTTAATTAAATATTGACGTCCAGAGAAAACATGCTTGAGCATTTCAAGCCTTCAACTATTTGAATATTGTACACAACATATCACAAATGCATGCAAAAAATGCTACTTATTCATAACAAAACAAACAAATGTTCCAACATACCAATTTAGCCAACATTTTGGTTAGCAAAAAAAAATGCTACTTATTCATAGTTCATGTGCACTTCTCCTAATCTCGATTAAATGTTCACGTCGTAATACAAACATGTTTGGACTTTTCAAACTACTAAACTTTGAATATTGTACAAAACATGTAAAAAAATGATCGTCAAAATTGCTACATACTCACACAAAAGTAAAAACATGTTTGAATATTCTAATTTGGCCAACATTTACGCGAATATTCCGATATCCCATAAAATATAAAAAAATGCTATAGAAAAACCGTTATCTACATATAACAAAAATATAAATATATTAATTCATCAAGAATTTTTTATTCAAACATACTCACCGAAAAAAATATGAAGACATACCAACATAACAACACACAAAAAATGCTAACATTACGTGCCCCATTGCCGAAAATCAAATTCGAAAATTCCAAAAAAAATGCCTTACAAAAGACTCACACATTTTGTCTTCATTTCAAACAATTTAAATCTGAACATTTCTCTTATTTTTTTAAAAATCCAAACCATCATCAAAATTTGACAACAAGGGCGCGGCGTGCGCCGCGCCAAATACCACTAGTACTACTTCATTGACGTGTGATTGTAGGGAATGGGAAGGTGGCTGGTGCACCAACAGCCAACGAGCCTCCCCATTGGCCGGTGGCCTCTTGCAGTCGCCATCAGAAGACGAGCCAGTATTTTGGTGTGTCCCGTATTCGCCTCGCTGGCTGCCGCTGGCGCCGCGCGCCAGCCGCAACAGCCGACGCCTTGTTTTTATTTCATTTATATTTAGATTTTCCCTCTAGGTTTCAAGCTATCAAAAATTCACGGCCGACGCCTTGTCTTTATTTCATTTATATTCAGATTTGCCCTCTAGGTTTCAAGCTATCAAAAATTCATTTTTATTATTATAACGTCCTTTGATGTTGCCAAGAAGAAATGCAAGGAAAACTTACCTTTCCATGAAAAAGAAGCAGTCATATTTGTTTCTCGTAGTTTCTTTTTGAGTTTTAAAGCAGTCAATCTTGATGTCTGATTAAATAGAATAGAATGTTATTACATAATTTTAGCAGTTTCACGTACCGCAACACCCCAAGAAACTAGCCTCCGGGGTGCTGTGAGTGGGCGAGTGGCCGCTGCTAGATCTCCTCTCATACGAGATGTGCCACTAGGTCGGACTGGAGGGCGGTGTTGCAGAAAACACGTATGTTTCTTTCCTTCCAAACACCCCCACATGTTGTAGATGAATGCGCCGCTAGCATCACGACCTCTGAGATATTTGTTCACTATTATAACAACTATTAGTTTTTTCTTTCAAAATACATGATGTATTTAGTATGTAGGTTCACTCATTTTGATCTGTATGTAGTTCACGTTAAAATATTTATAATGTCCTATAGCAGTAAACAGAGGGAGTAACCGCACTAGAAAAACACGGTAATAATCAGTTGTGTTGCTCGATTTTTTTTGCTAAAGGTGTAAATACATTAGCATGGAATAGAATTTTTGTTTTAGGTAAAAAATGAGATGGTTGGTGGGATATATAGAGAATATCCCCTTTAATCTCCTAAAATACACTAGAAGTAAACTGATTGGTGGAGATTTTCAGTTATCCAGAATAATCCCCTCCAATCCCCTAAAATATACTACACTATCTGTTCATAAGAATGTCTTAACCTATCTCAAATTTGCATTTATACATTAGATAAATGCAAATTGGTTTTTGTTTTTTTGCTTCGAGTTCGAGCACTCAGTCGGGGTTACAATCCTTTCTGATACATGCATCAAGAAAGGTGGGAATAAAGTTTACCCAAAGACATCTCCTCCTATCCGGACTACAATGTTTAGCAACTAGATGAGCCAATACATTAGCTTTCCCTAGGTACATAACTTAGACTAAAAGAATCCAGATTCCCGACTAGTTCACTCACTTCCAACAGAATCGAAGCTATCACAGATCTTTTGAGCTCGAGGACAACCACAAGTTCACCAATTGTTGCGAGTCTGTTTCAATATCCACTTGACGTAACCCTCCCTCAGTAGCAAATTTGACTCCATCTCTCACCGCGTAGGCCTCCATCATCTAAATGCAAATTGGTTGAGACATGCGAGTAGAAGTAAACAAGTTTTCAAGTGTTTTTTTTCTTGAGTCAATAATGAACATTCAGCTTCGTGCAATAAAAAATCATAATTCCTGAAAACTCTTGACCAGCGTAGAAAAAGAACGTGATAATACTACTGCGTCAATACGATACGAGCGTACATCAAAATAGCATTGTGCTAGAAAGAAGGGCAGAGCTGGTAGGGAAAAAGAAGAAGCAGAGATCCGAAGCCACCGGCCCACCAGACCAGAAGGAAGAAGCAAACCCAAACAACACCACGAAGGAGAAGGCGAGCTGGGAGAAGGAGTAGCTCACCTCCCTCTCCCTCTCCCTCCCACGCCTCCCGCTTCCTCTCCTGGAAGCAACGAGGGCAAGGAGACGCGGGCGCAATCGGCAAGCGCTGCCTTTCCGTTCCGTGGGTTGCGCAGTCCTTTTCTTGATCGCTCCGCGAGATCTCTCCGGCTAGCGCGCGAGATTCGGAGTCGGAGAGAAGCGAGGAGAGGCCCGAGAAAAGGCAGCTGCTCTTGGCGTCTGGAGCTGCGCGCTTCTTTGATTTGATCTGTGGTTGTGGTGGCCTCTAGTATGGCGGCGCCGGGAGGGCTCGAGCAGTGGCAGAAGGATGGGTTCTTCCAGGCCGCGGAAGAGGTGCAGGAGTCGACGGACCTGTGAGTGCCTTCTTGCGCCTTTCCTTTCTCTGGGATCGAAAAGATTGAATTTTGATGTGTGCTTACCTACCTCAGGCTGATTCACCTTTTGCCGTGAATTCCTTCGTCAGGATTGCTTTGAGAGGTCGAATTTTTTGATTCTCTTGTGTGCGTGATTTTCTAATCAAGATGTGATCTCCTTGTGTGTTTGCTGGTGGATTTTGATTACTTTGTTCTATGCTACCTGCGGAATTAGGGGTTGGTGGGTGGAACGAAAATATTATTTTGATGTGTGTTTGTTACCATAATTTGTTGGATTTTATGCTTACATCTGTGGTTTGATTGGTGAACTGCTGTTAGTGTTGTACAGTACTATCTATTTTCTAGCTTTAGTACACAGCGTTGATTGTGGTGTTCTACCTTAGTACTTCTAGCTTTGTTGATGAATCTGAGTCTTTTGGGGGCATCTCAAACAGCTCAACTTAGCAGCCTGACAACTCACCTCTAGATGACAGGTTTTGTATCTTCTATACGAGTAGATTATCTTGGTTAATGCTAATTTCTTGTTGGTTTCACACAGTGGGTTGTTCAATGTAGTTTTTTTGTATTATCTGTTTGTTGGCTGGTCTTCTTGTCCTAGTTTACTTGTTAATTTGTTCGGGTTGACAGTCTGTGTATATCAATTTGGCCATCAAACTCAAATTGGATTTTTACAACACGCGGTCAATTGTCAGCTTTATTTTAAACATTTCTCCTATTTTTGCCATGTGAAGTTCTTGACTTCTCTGAATTGTTCTTTCAGGATGGAATCTACTTATAGAACCTGGATGCGTGAACGTAGTAGTGGAGCTGATTCTGAGGAGGTAAACGATCTGCAAAGGGAACTCCAGACAGTTTTAGGGACTGCAAAATGGCAGGTGGGTTTTCTCCTACAACGTAGTTGATTATATCCATATATTAATGTGGTAGAATAGGTTATATGTAGCCTTGATAATGATCACGTGGTTCTGTCATGCAGTTGGAACAGTTTGAAAGAGCCGTAAGGTTGAGCAGTGATAAGTATTCGTTGGAAGCGGGTACAGTGGCCAGGCGTCGGCAGTTCATTGTAGCAATAGAAGACCAAATTTCTCGAGTAGAGAAAGCGACCAATGAATCTTCAGTTGAAAATGGAAGGCGAGGACTCAACTGGGTAAAGTTAGATGAGGATGAGCAAGATGATCTCGTAGCTTTCCTTTCAGCGCCGGCACAATTATCCGGAGAAACGAGGAAAAGAGAAGGTAATAGTTACCATAGTCCACCCAGGCAAAAGAATGTGCTAGTTGGTGCAGACAATCTTATGGACACGGCTGGGATCACTAAGGACCGGCATACATTTGAAGGATCACCGATGGAAATATCAGATGTTCAGCGTGGAGTTCGCGGTCTAGCTGAGCAGTTAAATGTCCACAGAACGAATTTGAGTTCTAGTGATGATAATTGGAAGATCAATATTGGCGATGAGAAGGACGATGAAAGAAAATTATCCCCAAAGAGGGTCGAGATGTCAACTCAAACTACTTTATCTGGGATCCTGAAAAGCACAGAAAATTTAACAAGAATGAGATGGTTCAGGAATAGCTTGTGGAAACCTAAGAGTGATGAACATCTTCCATTAAGATATGATGTGCCCAATCAAGTTAACTTGAGGAGCCTAACCTTATTAGCACAGGTATAACTACTAACACTGCTGGATTACACAAGACTAAACAAATAGCATAAAATACGTTAATGCTCTATGCTTTATTTATGAGATACATTGCTTGAACTAATGAACTATAAACGAGAAAGATATTGCTTACAGTTTTAACTTGTTTGAGAAGCTGTTGTCATATTGTTTTTGCAAACTCCCACCTCCTAGTAACTGTGCTGTTTGCTATGTTTTTGCAGCGATTTAACGGCTTAACAGAAAGAAGCCGGAGTTGTTTGAACATTTGGAAGGAAAATTCTAGAAATTCTGGAAGAACGGGTGGCCTTCATATACAAGGCCAGCAACATACCACCCTCGGTGGCCGTTCCATTCGGATCACCCTCTTACTGGTGTTGAGTATCTTTCTGATTGGTTAGTGTCAAACTTGTCTCTTTTCTTACTACTGTCTGGTGATTTATCCACGCGCACACATTTCCCTACCATGTATAGATATTGTCGGTGTTAACATGTTTAACATGGACTTCTCTATTACCATAAATTGCTTATAGAATCCACTGCTTCTACATCCACACCTGCTAGGACCGTTGTAACTAATGGACTACGGAAACAAAGTATAGAAGTTTGGTGCGATGCTTTAGGTTTCAATATATCGTTTCTGTGACATCAATATTAACATATGCATATAGTAGTTGGGGGTAATGGGCGACTCTTGCCAAAAACCAGACATGATGTAACCAATGTACAGTTCTCTACCCATTCTCATCTGGGTATCACTCTGGCCATACTTGTATTGTTGTTTGTTTCTGTTTTTGGCCCATAGCTGGGCATGTATTTGCATTGATACTCTGCTCTGTTCTTCTTGTTCTAATATTGAATGCAGCGCTGACTGCCTTCGTCAGAAAAGTTCTCTACCCATTCTAACAACTTAGTTTGTGCTTTGCAGTACCATTTCTCATCTGCTCTGCATGATAAGGCTAAGATTGGTGTTTGCTGGTGAAGTTGCATCGAAACATTTTAAATCAATTATGTGCCCTGGGGAAGAACTCTGAACTGTTTCAACTCGTGTTGCTGTTACTCACATGCTCAGGCAAGCTGAGCAGGTGGACTACACGTGGCGCGACGAATAGAAGGCCAATGGGGAAGCACGACAGCAAAGTATTACGTGCCTGATCTCAAATTTGCTGTCATCGGTGCATAATCATCCTGGGTTGAGATCCAAATGACGTCTAATTTGGAAGCTGTTGCGATGGGTGTAATCTTTATCTATCGGAGGTGGGTCTGTTTCTCCCTACCAGTCACGGACACCACTATGCACCACCAAGGCAACTGTAAAAAGATGTAGAGCTGTTGACAAGAAAATGGAACAAAAAAGTGCTGATTGATCACTACCATTTGTACAATTTTTTCAGTGAAATAAAGTGGCTTATTTATTCTATTGCGTTAGTCAAACTTTGAAGCATGAATTTGTTTCTTTGGTTCCGTAACGACTAATGAGCTACCTTCGTTGTTGACTAGTTACAACTTTGAACTTTCCTAGCAGGTTTTCCATGCTTTTCGAAAGATTTGTGTATCAGTATGTAACCCATGCTTGGGGTTGATTGGAAAGAAACATCATATGACAAACTGGATGCAGAGAAGAAAGCCATTCTCACATGTGACTTTCTTCTTCTTCCTAGGCTTGAGATGGTCAGGTCTTCTTCGCCAAATGTTCATTTCATATTTTGCTTGCACAACTAAGTTTACGAGCCTAAATAAAAGGAAGCTATTTGCGTAAATTCTGGAGGTGCTGATTTTCTAACACCAGCAGTGGTCCTCTTTGTTCTACTACCTTCATCCTCGGGTGAAGCCGGTTGGCTCACCAAACAAGAGGCCGGCCTACTGTTAAATCATTGGTAACCATGCCTAACGGTCGGTCATCTAAGCTATCGGCCAAGGCAAGTGAGAGGCCGGCCTACTGTTAAATCATTGGTAACCATGCCTAACGTTCTGAAGTGAGGCAAGTGAGAGCTGTTCAAGAGTTGGGGGCATATCTTTAGCTCGAGCAGCATCCGCTCTGTGTGCTTGCTAGTGCAAGCTCCTAGGCGTCTGCGTTTGCTCGTCCATAGCAACAGATGGGGTCGTTGCAGCCGACCTTCTCCAGGTACTGCTGGTGGTACTCCTGCACTTCAGAACGTTTTCGCCTGGAGGATCTCGGATGACTATCTTCCGGTTCAGGAGCTTCTGCTGATTCTCTTCAGACTCTTTCGCCGCCTTTTCCTGCTCCGGGGTGTTGCCCTGTATGCTAAGATTTTCGGAATGAGCGTGATCGTGTGGGTGATGGGCCCGAGAAGGGAACACAAGTGATTTGAATAAGCTATTGATTGCTCAGACTCAAGTAAGTTCACACATAGGGGATACAAAAAACATATCTACTCAGTACTCCATAAGGACTCATGAGCTTATTCTTTTCGCTTTCTCTGGGTAGACTAATCCCATTCAGTAGGTGGACGAGACATTCGTGAAAACAGATTTAATCTTGAATCAAGGTTTGCTACTGAGCATTTCTAGACTAAACCCACAGAAACTGTCCCTCTAGAAACCTGGATGAGTAAATGACAGAAAAAACAAAAACAGTCGCTTTGGCCGAGTGGTTAAGGCGTGTGCCTGCTAAGTACATGGGGTTTCCCCGCGAGAGTTCGAATCTCTCAGGCGACGATTTCTTTTCATCTTTTCCACTTTCTCTGAATTGGAGATCGAAAAGTTTCCTTGTGCTGTCTTTGCCTTCTCCAAAGGAAAATTTGCTCCTCTTAGAGCATTTACAACCATGGTTGCTAAATCCCCCCTATACGTCTCGGCGGACAGCCCGAATGCGTTTTGGGCTGAATTGGTCCACCCAACGGCGGCTCCCAAAGGCTCCACAAACGTCCGGACTGTCCGGCTCCTCCTAAAGCCAGCTGATACGTCTCCAACGTATCTATAATTTCTGATGTTCCATGCTTATATTATGCCAATTGCTACATGTTTTATACACACTTTATATCATTTTTATGCATTTTCTGGGACTAACCTATTAACAAGATGCCACAGTGTCAGTTCCTATTTTCTGCTGTTTTTGGTTTCAGAAAAGTTGTTCTGGAAATATTCTCGGAATTGGACGAAACAAAAGCCCAACCTCCTATTTTTCTGTCACATACACGGAGTCCGAAGGAGAGACGAAGAGGGGCCGTGGGCCGCTCTCACCAGGTGGTGGCGCGGTCCCACCTCCTGCCACGCCACCACGTAGTGAGGACGCCTCGTGCCTCCACCGACGCCGCCCCTTCGCCTATATATTCATCTATTCGGGAAAACCCTAAACACCCGAGTCATATTCCAGAAAGAGTTCCGCTGCCGCCGCCGCCGTCAACCCTAACTCGGGAGGGTTCTGAACCTCTTCCCGGCACCCTGCCGGAGAGGGGAATCATCACCGGAGGGCTCTACATCGCCATGCCTGCCTCCGGAGTGATGTGTGAGTAGTTCATCTTTGGACTATGGGTCCATAGCAGTAGCTAGATGGTTGTCTTCTCCTCTTGTGCCATCATGTTTAGATCTTGTGAGTTGCCTTCATGATCAAGATCATCTTATTGTAATGCTACATGTTGTGTTTGCTGGGATCTGATGAATATTGATACTATGTCAAGTTGAATACTGAATATCATATCTATGTGATTTATGATCTTGCATGCTCTCCGTTGCTTGTTGAAACTCTGGCCAAGTGAATACTTGTGACTCCAAGAGGGAGTATTTATGCTAGATAGTGGGTTCAGTCTCCATTGAATCTGGGGGAGTGACAACAACCCCTAAGGTTGTGGATGTTGTTGCTACTAGGGGTAACCTAATGATGCTTTGTCTAAGGATGAATGTGTTGTTTACATTATGCACTTTACTTAATTCAATTGTCTGTTGCTTGCAACTTAATACCGGAAGGGGTACGGATGTTAACCTGAAGGTGGACTTTTTAGGCACAGATACATGTGGATAGCGGTCTGTGTACTTTGTCGTAATGCCCAAATGAATCTCATAGTAGACACCACAACTTGCACATGCATGTTATGCACTTATCAATTTTGTCAATTGCCCAGCTGTAATTTGTTTACCCAGCATGTTAGTTATTTATTATGGAGAGACACCACTAGTGAACTGTGGACCCCGGTCCATTCTTTTACATCTGAAATACAACCTACTGCAATCATTGTTCTTTTTCATTCTCTGCAATTAAACATCATTTTCCACACTATACGTCTAATCCTTTGTTTTCAGCAAGCCGGTGGGATTGACACCCTCACCGTTTCGTTGGGGCAAAGTAGTTTGATTGTCTTGTGTGCAGGTTCCAAGTCAACTGTCGGAACCACCCCATCGACGCAACAAGTTTTCTGGCGCCGTTGACACCTTCAGAAGTTCTTCATCTCCTACTGGTTCGATAACCTGGTTTCTTACTGAGGGAAGACTTGCCGCTACACTCATCAAACCTTACTCTTGGGGTCTCCCAACGACGTGTGGTTTACACGCATCAAGCAAGTTTTCTGGCGCCGTTGCCGGGGAGATCAAGCCTTCTGTTAGGGGAGTCTCTCACTTCCAATCTCTTTACTTTGTTATTGTCTTGCTTAGTTTATTTTTATTTTGCTTGTTTGCTCTCTTTATCAAAAAAAAAAAAATTAGTTACTTGTTTTATTTTGTTATTTCGGCCTAGTTTTTTTTGCTAAAATGAGTACTCCTGAGAACACCAAGTTGTGTGACTTCACTAGCACAAATAATAATGATTTCATATGCACTCCTATTGCTCCACCTGCTTCTAAAGCAGACTTTTATGAAATTAAACCTGCTCTATTAAATCTTGTTATGAAAGAGCAATTTTCTGGTGTTAGTACTGATGATGCTGCTGCCCATCTTAATAATTTTGTTGAACTTTGTGAGATGCAAAAGTATAAGGATATAGATGGGGATATTATAAAACTGAAATTATTTCCTTTCTCTTTGAGAGGAAGAGCTAAAGAATGGTTGCTATCTTTGCCTAGAAATAGTATTGATTCATGGACTAAATGCAAAGATGCTTTCATTGGAAAATATTATCCTCCTGCTAAGATTATATCCTTGAGAAGTAGCATTATGAATTTCAAGCAATTTGATAATGAACATGTTGCCCAAGCATGGGAAAGAATGAAATCTTTGGTAAAGAATTGTCCCACCCATGGACTGACTGCTTGGATGATCATCCAAACCTTTTATGCAGGACTAAATTTTTCTTCAAGAAACTTGTTGGATTCGGCTCTGGAGGACCTTCATGTCCATCACTTTGGGTGCTGCAACAAAGCTTCTTGATGATATGATGATTAACTATTCTGAGTGGCATACCGAAAGGACTCCTCAAGGTAAGAAGGTAAATTCTGTTGAAGAAACCTCTCTTTGAGTGATAAGATTGATGTTATTATGTCTATGCTTGTGAATGGTAAATCTCATGTTGATCCAAATAATGTTCCTTTAGCTTCATTGGTTGCTCAAGAAGAGCATGTTGATGTGAACTTCATTAAAAATAACAATTTCAACAACAATGCTTATAGGAATAATTTTGGTAGCAACAATTATAAGCCTTATCCTTCAAATAGTGGTAATGGTTATGCAATTCTATGGTAATTCCTACAGCAATAATAGAAGTGTGTCCTCTGATCTTGAAGCCATGCTTAAGGATTTATTAGTACACAAAATGCTTTTAATAAAACTGTTGAGGAAAAGCTTGGTAAAATTGATGTTCTTGCTTCTAAGGTTGATAGTCTTTCTCTTGATGTTGATCTTTTGAAACTAAAAGTTATGCCTAATGATGTTAAAGAGAACAAGACTTTTGCTACTGCCAATGCTATCCAAGTTAAAATTGACAACAATATTAGGATGTTGGCTGAATTGCATGCTAGGTGGGAAAGAGAGGATAAAATTGAAAAAGAGAATAGTATAGCTAGAGTTTGTACTATTACCACCACTAGTAATGCTAATGTTTCACATGCTAGTAAGCCTCCTACTATCAATGGTAACATAATTGGTGTTGGCAATGTTTCTACTACCCTGCAAAACGTTTAAAATTGCCCAAAACCACTGAAACTGTTCTGATAAAGTGCTGAAATTTTTCGAAATATGGGAGACAATGGTTCCTTTACCATTGACCATAATGATTTTGATTTTGATGATTGTAATATTTCTGAAGTAATTATGTTCTTGCAAAAGCTAGCTAGAAGTCCTAATGCTAGTGCTATTAATATGGCTTTTACAAAACATATTACAAATGCTCTCATACAAGCTAGGGAAGAGAAATTAAAACATGAAGCTTCTATCCCTAGGAAGTTAGAAGATGGTTGGGAGCCCATCATTAAGATGAAGGTGAATGATTTTGATTGCAATGCTTTATGTGATCTTGGTGCTAGCATTTCTGTTATGCCTAAGAAACTTTATGATATGCTTGATTTGCCACCTTTGGAACATTGTTATTTGGATGTTTATCTTGCTGATAATGCTATGAAGAAACCTTTGGGGAGAGTTGATGATGTTCTTATTATGGTTAACAATAACCTTGTCCCCGTTGATTTTGTTGTTATGGACATTGAATGCAATGCATCTTGTCCTATTGTTTTGGGAAGACCTTTTCTTAGAACTGTTGGTGCCATTATTGATATGAAAGAAGGAAATATAAGGTACCAATTCCCACTCAAGAAAGGTATGGAACACTTCCCTAGAAAGAGAATGAAGTTGCCTTTTGATTCTATTATTAGAACAAGTTATGATTTGGATGCTTCTTCACTTGGAAACACTTGATTTTCACTTTCTGCGCCTAGCTGAAAGGCGTTAAAGAAAAGCGCTTATGGGAGACAACCCATGTTTTTATTTCTGTTTTTTCTTTTTCTTTGAGTCAAGGAGCTTGCTTACTTCTGTAACAACTCCTTTGTATCTTTATTTTATTGCATTGTTGTGCCAAGTAAAGCCTAATAGAAAGTTGATGCTAGATTTGGATTTCTGCGCAGAGACAGATTTTTGCTGTCCACCGTTTTGAGCTGTACGCACTCCAGAAAAATCAAAAATTCTGAAAAAATTCAGGCGTGATCCTCATATATGTACGCAACTTTCATTATTTGGACTTTTCGCATCTGAGCAACTTAAGTGCCTCGAAAAAATTCGTCTTTCCAGACTGTTCTGTTTTTGACAGATTCTGCCTTTTATTTGCATTCTCTCTTTTACTGTGTTTGAGTGGATTTCTTTGCTCCACAAAATATCAGTGGCTGTAGCTAATGTCCAGAAGTGTTGGAGATGATTGTGTCATCACAGAACATGTGAATTTTTGATTATGCACTAACCCTCTAATGAGAATTACTTGAGTTTGGTGTGAAGGAAGTTTTCAAGGATCAAGAGAGGAGGATGATATGATATGATCAAGAAGAGTGAAAAGCCTAAGCTTGGGGATGCCCCCGTGGTGCATCCAAGCATATTTCAAGAAGACTCAAGCGTCTAAGCTTGGGGATGCCCAAGGCATCCCCTTCTTCATCAACAACTTATCAGGTCATCTCTAGTGAAACTATATTTTAATTCTTTCACATCTTATGTGCTTTACTTGGAGCGTCTGTGTGCTTTTATTTTTGCTTTGTTTTTTTTTTCTGAATAAATTGGATCCTAGCATTCTTGTGTGGGAGAGAGACACGCTCCGCTTTTTCATGTGAATACTCATATTCTTCACTTATATTTGTTGAGTATTCTTAACTAGCTACTGCAATGCTTTTAGCTCCTGTTTTTCATGCATCTCTTGTTCAGAGCTGTTAGTTCTTGTAGAGAAGTACTCTCTTGTTTCATTGTGTATATTTGGAGAGTTTTGTGTTGAAATAAGTTGATTGGTGTTTGGTTGGAAACAGAAAATGCTACATGTGGTAGATGGTATATTGAAAAGACATACTCATTCTTGTAGATCATTGTCTTGGATAATTTGATGCTTTGCAATTGTTTTGAGCTCTCAAGTAGATCATGTTTAAGCTCTTGCATCATGTAGTTAAAGCCTATTAGTGGAGAACTACCGTAGAGCTTGTTGAGACTTGGTTTGCATGTTTGTATCTCTAAGGTCTAGATATTTTCTGGTAAAGTGTTTGAACAACAAGGAAGACAGTGTAGAGTCTTATAATGCTTGCAATATGTTTTTATGTAAGTCTTGCTGTACCGGTTGATATCTGTGTTTGCTTCAAACAACCTTGCTAGCCTAAACTCTGTACTGAGAGGGAATGCTTCTCGTGCATCCAAACCTTGAGCCAAAACCCATGCCATTTGTGTCCACCATAACTACCTATTATGTGGTATTTCCTGCCATTCCAAGTAAATACTTCATGTGCTACCTTTAAACTATTCAAAACTTTATTACTCCTTATTTGTGTCAATGTTTTATAGCTCATGAGGAAGTATGTGGCGTTTACTCTATCACCTTGTCATTTACTCATGACAGACTTTCACCAATGGACTAGTGGCATATACATCCGCTTATCCAATAACTTTGCAAAAAGAGCTGGCAAATGGGGTGCCCAGTCCCAATTAATTACAACTATAACCATTTGATTCTCTTCACATGTTTGCCAATGATTTATCAAAGCAATTCAAAATGTTAAACTTTATCAAATAGGCACTCCTCCATGGTATGTGATTGTTGGAAGGCACCCGAGGATTCGGTTAGCCATGGCTTGTGTAAGCAAAGGTTGGGAGGAGTGTCATACCAATTTATAAATATGCATGTGTAAACAAAAGAGAAGAGGGATGATCTACCCTTGGGTAGAAATAACGTCCTTCATGGGAGCCGCTCTTGAAAGTCTGGGTGACAAGGGGGATAGAGTGCCCACTGCCATTCGTTGACAACAACAAACACCTCTCAAAAACTTACTTTATGCTCTCTATATGATTTCAAAAACTTAAAAAGCTCTAGCACATGATTTAATCCCTGCTTCCCTCTGCGAAGGGCCTTTCTTTTACTTTATGTTGAGTCAGTTTACCTACTCCTTTCTATCTCAGAAGCAAACACTTGTGTCAACTTTGTGTGCATCAATTCTTATATGCTTACTTATTGCACTTGTTATATTACTTTGTGTTGACAATATCCATGAGATATACATGTTGAAAGTTGAAAGCAATTGCTGAAACTTAAATCTTCCTATGTGTTGCTTCAATGCCTTTATTTAGAATCTATTGCTTTATGAGTTAACTCTTATGCAAAGCTTTTTGATGCTTGTCTTGAAAGTACTATTCATGAAAAGTTTTTGCTTATATGATTCAGTTGTTTACTCTTTATCTATTTGTTAGCAAACTATAGACCATTGCTTTGAGTCACTTCATTCATGACATGAGCCTTGCAATATTATTTGATCAAGATTGTGTGAAGCATGTCTCCTCAGAAATTATTTGTTGTTATCGTTTTACCTACTCGAGGACGAGTAGAACTAAGCTTGGGGATGCTTGATACGTCTCCAACGTATCTATAATTTCTGATGTTCCATGCTTATATTATGCCAATTGCTACATGTTTTATACACACTTTATATCATTTTTATGCATTTTCTGGGACTAACCTATTAACAAGATGCCACAGTGCCAGTTCCTGTTTTCTGCTGTTTTTGGTTTCAGAAAAGTTGTTCTGGAAATATTCTCGGAATTGGACGAAACAAAAGCCAACCTCCTATTTTTCTGTCACGTACACGGAGTCTGAAGGAAAGACGAAGAGGGGCCGTGGGCCGCCCTCACCAGGTGGTGGCGCGGTCCCACCTCCTGCAACGCCACCACGTGGTGAGGACGCCTCGTGCCTCCACCGACGCCGCCCCTTCGCCTATATATTCATCTATTCGGGAAAACCCTAAACACCCGAGTCATATTCCAGAAAGAGTTCCGCTGCCGCCACCGCCGTCAACCCTAACTCGGGGGGGGGGGGGGGGGTTGAAGCTCTTTCCGGCACCCTGCCGGAGAGGGGAATCACATGTTCCAAGACGCTTCCCTCTTGGATGAGCCAAGCGCCAAGTTGATCCTCATGATGAAGAAGAAGATCTCCAACCGTGACCTCGGCGTTGATGGCTCTGATGGATCCGCCCCTTGATCCGACCCTTGTATCGGACAACTTGTTGAAATTTCTTAATTTCATTTGAATTTAAACTCCATGTCTTGTAATATGATCCGGTATGTATCGGATCGACGTTGCATGCCTTGCATGAGTTTGGAGACAAATTTTTGGGGGATGTGGTTGTAGGAGCCCAACTATGGGGGTCGTCCGGTCACTGTCCGCGGACGCGTCCGCGGACACTATGGGGGGGGGGGGGGATTTGGGGGCTCCGACTGGAGATGCTCTTAGAAAATGATTAGTGCAGATCGTTCTAACCCAGTGATCTATACACCTATTTATTATGTATCACAAATATGTTTGACGATTGGCATCTTGTATGCTCATAAATTATGCATTGTTGCACTTTTTCGTGAGGAACCGATTCATATCTTGGCCTCTAATTGTGCTTATGTTATTCACTGAGAATGAATGAATGAGAGATGTTTCCGTTGTGAATCTTGTTGGCGTTATTTTAGAGAATTGACTTCATAACGATGTGAGATGAGATGTGTTGCAGTGATGATAATGCACCCTTCAACATCTTCACTATTAAATGGGAGTTGGTGTTCGTGTAACGGAGCAAACCATCTCTAGCGCGTGGCTCGCTCCATTGCACCCTCCCTTCTCTATCGATAACATGGGCCGGCCCATCAAGGAAATCCCGATCTGTCTCACCCCACGCCACCAACCCTTCCGCCCCCCGCCCTCCGCCGCCGTCAGTGCACATCTGGTCCAGCTGTCGACGCGTTCCCCTCCGCGCCGAGGCCGACGGAGCAGCAACTTCCGGAGCCCAGCGGTACATGGCGCTCACGACGTAAGGGAGTTCTCCACGCACACGGAGAGGCGGACTGCGGAGTTCTCCAGGTCCACATGTAGTGTGGGGAGATCAAGAGCTTGCTGTCGCCCCGCCCTTTTCGAGATCTCTAGCCATGGCGGACGCACTACATCGAGCCTCACCGGTGGCCGAACCTAGCGCGTACATGACGATGGCTGGAGGGCAGCCGTTCGCCGAGGTTGCTCCCTTACTCAACTCTGGTAGCCATCCGGCCTTGTGTTCATCCTAATCGGACGTAATCCGGATCAGGTACCTCAACTGGTGGCTACAACATTTGGATAATGAGACATGTGCGTGGCACTCGAAAAAATGGTTTTTTCTCTCAATTTTCTAATAAGCTGTCAGATTCAAACTGTAAATGTGGCTTATCAATTCTCATGATGCATCCCTACTTATACAGAACAACCAGATGCGGTGAACTGAGTACAGCTTGATGCATACCCCCTCCAAGGAAGATGGCGATGGTGTGTGCCTTCAAGCAATTAATAAATTTGTAATAAATGGAAATCACATAGGTTTCCTTTGCTTTCCAGTTAGTAGCCTAATATCGCAGGTTCTTAGGAAATGTAGTTATTTTATTACGTTGCTGCTAGAAGCTGCATTTGAACTAATGGAAGTGATAATCCTCTATTAAAATGCTAGGTTGATGACTGATGTTCATGCTGACCTGCTGATGTTACTGAGTTTACAACAAGACTGAGACATCGTTGATGGTGTCGCAGAGGAATGGCTGGTTGCTGCTTGGAGCAGCGCAGCTCGCACCAGTCGCTAAGAGGAACGACTGGTGGGGCGCCTCCGAGGAGTGGTGCTCGGCTTAGGTTCGTCGAGGGCATGTCGCCTCCCCCTCCTATTCTATGCCTGGGGGGCAATTCCTTATAACCCCCCGGTCACTTAAAACCCCACATGTCATAGGCAGCGGGGAGGGGCCTGTGGGCGATACATAAGTGACCAGGGGGGGTTATCGTAGATTACCCCCTATGCCTGGCAGGTCGTGGCGCCGCTGCACCACATTAAATGGTGCTGCACGAGCCACGAGGACGTCGAACCTTCCGTGGGTTCAAATGATGTCAATCCACTCGGATGTTGCATAATTAATTTCATTTCCCACAATTTTGTGTGCTCATCTAATTTTTTTCTAATGACCAGCATGCATGAGCTTGTTGGTGCCCGCTCTCAGAAGGAGGAGGTTGCTTACCTAGCTGCTTTTTCTCGATTTCCACTGTTTCTACAATCCATGAACCCACCGATGTTTGTTTGATTTGAGCATTTTCTTCTCTACATGTCTTTTTGAGTGTGCCAGGACGAATAAGTTGATTAGCCATGTGTATGCATTAATACATTTTAGCATGACCTCAAGGAGGAAGATGAACATCATTTGAACCTATGTAATGGAACTAGGCACTAAATCACTTGCCTTGTTTGAGTCAAAAGAGGAGAGCTCTGAAATAATTCTGCTAGGAATAGATGCTACCTTTATGAAGCTTGGTTTCCCATATTATTTACTTTCTTTTCTTATGGGTTTTTCTATAAATTGCATCTCATTCGAATGTGCTATTTCTACATTTTTATGATAGGGGCATAAAAGGGATACAAGTCATCTCATAGTGCCTACGAAAACTAAGATTGCATCTGGTGGGCATTTGATTTGACATTCAAAACAAAAATACAAGGGTGTTTATATTGCTCATTGTATATACAATGCTTACAGTCCAGATGTGCGTATATGTGCTATTACACTCCAATTATTTGTGTGAAGAAATCTTGGCATAGTCAGAAAATGATATGATAGCATGAAATGCAACATCTTGGTATGGTTGTCACTAACCTTAGGTAGAACAACCCTGTTGTGAATTGCTGTCTTTGTTGTCTTATTTATTCTTAGCTTCTATACTACAATAGAATAATCCTGCTCTAACTCAAGGGATGTATGTTACTCTCCTGTGGTTTATATTTATCTAAATTTTCCCGTTGGGGTATATATCTATGTTTGACCATATATGTATTTCTGAATCGTATTCATTCGTTGTTTGGCTAATGTTGCACCTACTTTTTCTTCATGCGGTCAAGCTCATGTCCTTTTTCTCATGTCCTTTTTCTTGGTTTCATATATATGACAGTAAAGGTAATTCCCATTGATTGTTGATGTATTGTTATACATTTACTATTTAGTTGAAAGTTCTTTTTCGAGTTTCATGCCTTTATTGTTGCCACAAGATCATTGCTATACTTTTACTATGAAGATTTTTTTAATCATTGTGGAAGGAATATCTGACGGCCAGAAGGTCAAATATGTCTATTTTTAGGGGAGGAATTAGTGGATTAGCTAATGAGGCATTTCTGCTTAGTCATGGTTAGTACTACATATGTTAAACTGAGTCAAATTCCTTTATACCTCAGAGAGGAGACGACCAGCTGGCTATTTTGTGTCCTTCTAATTTTAGATACTTAAATCCTTGCATTTTATTATAATTAGAGTGTTATTTTGACTTACTTATCTAATATGACTCCACACATAAATACCTTAACATAGAAGGAGAAGGCCACATAAACAGAGAGGCAGCTGGTCGTCTAAAGGATTCCTTCGAGGTAGGAGGCTGCAGAATGGAACGGCGGGGAAGCAAGGTAGAGAAGAAAGCTCATGTTCAACCAAGTGATCGCGGGTGTTGGTTCATACTAATAATGTACTTATTAAGTTAAATTTGTACAATGTATTACCCTATCACACTAATATTGATTCATGTGCATATTATAGTGAAATGAGAAAAGTTTAAAAGAGGGTTGTCTATCAGTTCTTTGTGTTTAGAATTTTATTAGCTATATACAGTTCTCTTTTACATATCCTGTGTTCAGAAAAAAACATCATAATTGTTGCCATCAAAGAATAAGTTGAGATAAAAACGGTTATTGCACTATGTGGATATTTCATTATCAGAATGCATTCCATACACCACTATCTCTCGTTGTAAGGAAGAATTGTTTCATATGTATATTTGATGGTGCAAACGTTTCATATACTTGCTGGAGTTTAAAAGGTGCCCAACCAATCGCAAGGTAAGATGACAAGCTTTTGAAGCGACGACATGCATTAAGCAAGACGTAACTTGTCGAGGGTCATTAAGGAGACATGATGACTGGCGACGAAAGTAGTGGCGGAGAGTTATATTTGTTCCCATATAAATACAAATTATGCCCATCATATTTGTCCATATTTTTGAATTTGAACTATTGTTTTGATCAACACGCAACACACGGGTATTCAACTCTCATTTGTTGTTGGAGCTTATAGGAACATATAGGGGCAAGGATTTACTTGAGTTCAAAGTTCAAACAGATAACTGAGTGTCTTGACAAAGTAGATTGACGACTCATCCACCAAATATTTGATTCCAAATGAATGCACGATTCAAAATCAGTTTATCCATTTTCTCCGTAGCAACGCACGGGCATTTAGCTAGTTGTAAATTAATTTTTAAGATTGGTCGTATCGATAAATGATACTGAAGCTCAAAATACTTATATCGTGCTGTGAGAAATATCATAGACAAACTTGAACATATAGCAAGGAAACACCATACGTAGGTTCAGGCTCCGAGCGGGTAACAATCCTACGTCATGGCTTTCTAGTAGTGCCTTTCTCTTCTCCATGTTTATGGAGCCACTTTGCTAATACCTCCATTCCAAAATATAATACTCCCTCCGATCCATATTAATGGACTCAACTTTGTCTGGATATTAATGGACTCAACTTTGTCTGGACGTATCTAGACAAAGTTGAGTCCATTAATATGGATCGGAGGGACGTATCTAGACAAAGTTGAGTCCATTAATATGGATCAGAGGGAGTATGTTTAAGTTTTTTTATGATTCAGATGTATTTATAATTACGGTCATTTGAGTAAAACATTTTTAACTTTTGGAACGGAGGGATTATTTCCTATTGAAATGTCTTGATCCAACCACTCGAGTGTCCAGTTCCTGCACCCAGTTCACCCGTGGCCTGGCGCACCCGTCTCCTTCCTCTACTTCCCGCACCCACTCCCGGATCTCACGAAACCAGCTCACCTCTCCCCCACCCTCAGATCCGAGCCCTAACCGTCGCCCCAGATCCGCCTCGCCGGCGGCAGCCGCGATGGCGTGCCTCGCGATCTCTCTGCAGCCAGTCAACGGCCCCGACATCCTCCTCCAGACGCGCTCATGGTTCCCGGTCTCCCGCGCCCTCGCCGCCGTCTCCGCCTTCCGCCTCGCGCGCCTCCACCTCGCCCGCGGCAAGCAGCAGCCGGCCTCCGCCTCAGCCTCGCTCGACGCCATTGGCGACGACCCGCTCGCGGCCGGCTCGGGGCAGCTCGTGGTGGGCGTGGAGTCGCAGTACCGCGTCGTGTACCGCCTCGTCAACTCCATCTACGTCCTAGGCGTCACCACCGCCTCCGACCACGCCTCCCCCGCCGTCCACGCGTTCGCCGTCGCCGACGCCGTCAACCAGGCCGTCGACGTCGTCGTCGCCGCCTGCCGCGGCATCGACGTCACCCCAGAGAAGGTGCACCGCAAGTACCCGGAGGTCTACCTCGCCCTCGACCTCGTCCTCCACGGCGTAGGTTCCGTGCGCCTCTCCCAGATTCTCGCAACCATCCATGGCGACAACCTCGCTCGCATGGTCAACTCCTCCCCTGACGCCGAGGCCCGCGCCCGTGGCGCTGATTCCTGGCCCACCGTAGAGCACCTCGCCCAGGACCGCCATGCTGCTCGTGATGCCTTCACGGGCGCTTCATTCGAGCTCCCCCAGGAGACGCTCTCTGCTGGCGACGAGTTCTCCGCTTCCACCCTTGCGCCTACAGCTGCTGCGGCTACTGGGGACGAGGCACCACCTGAGGAGGCGCCTCCCATTGAGAAGGACCCCTTTGCAGCTAGCGACATGGTTAGCAAGCCAGAGGAGGCATTGGTCGGTGGGTTCAAGAAGAACAGAGAGACCGCACTTGTGGTTGCTGATCCTGCTGCAGCACTTGCTGGGTTGGAGGTCACGACTTTGCCACCAGCTGAGGCGACTAAGCCGACATTTATCGGGGTTGAGGGGTTTGAGGGCGACTACGGTGGAATTGAGTTTGGTAATGAGGAAGCTTCACTCGCTGAGGCATTCGAAGGGTTCAATGCGCCATTTGGGGGCGGGCTTGATGCTTCAGAGTTTGTTACCACAACGAAGAAGGATCACAAGGACAAGAGCATCACTGGTCTTGAGCTGCTAGAGATGAGAAGTGGGCTAGCAGCGAATGCTGGTTCGCCGCTTGAGAACTTATTGGTGACCAAGAGCGCAGAGATGACCGTCCCTGAGTTGTGCATCGTTGAGGAGATCAATGCAGAATTCAAGGAGTCTATTCTTGCACGAGTTGGTTTGAAAGGTACCATCTTCCTGCGGACATTGCCACCAAAGAAGGCAGCTGGGAGGGACACAGAGTTCTCATTCCGGCTTGAAGGTACTTCTGGAATGAAGAGGGCAGCCTTGCAGAGTACTGTGTTGAGTAACCTCGAGAATGGCCTATTCCATGTGAAGACACCTTCGAAGGAGGAGCCCATCCCCATCATGAAATATAGCTTCCTTCCCAAACACTCACCTCTTCCTTTGAGGATTCGCCTTGTAAAGCGTCATAGTGGAACATTGCTCTCAGTGATGATACACTATGCGTCAAACCCAATGTTGCCACAGCCACTGAGCAATGTTACATTTATTGTTAAGCTTCCTGTTGATCCAACTCTGCTTAATGTGTCGCCCAAGGCTGTGTTGAACCGGGCAGAGAGGGAGCTCAGGTGGCACATCTCAGACATTCCTCTGAAAGGTCCTGCTGGACGGTTGAGAGCGCGGATGCCTGTAGATCAAGACTCCAAGGATGGTGAACTAGAGGTTGTTGGAATGGTGAAGTTTGCTTACCAAGGGCCATTCACATTGTCTGGCATAAAACTCTGCCCAGCCATCAACAGCACTTCCCAGTTCAATGAGGTTGGCCACACCTTCTCCAGTGGGAGTTACCATTGCATCTGAGTTGGTACCTTCTTTGTATTGTAGCTGTTACTTTACCACCTTTTTCAGTTTGCTTCTACAAGAGGGTGTGAAATTCATATTGTACGTAGTGAAGCTTATTTGTTTGTTGAGGCTGGAATTTAACTTTGTTTCCAAGTTGTCTATTATTATCTGGATAATGGATACGACAGTTGTGATTATTGATCAAGGTTACACAATATATTTTGGTACTTTCATGATGGATGTATATTAAAACATGTATTTCTGCTAATAATGGATGCAAATAGAGAAACAATAATTGTGTCACTGATTTTGGATAATTCTCTACCGAAAGCCATCATTACATGGGGAAACAAAATGACAAACAGATTGTCAAAAATGTGGCTAGCTTTGGCGGAACCAACCATAGCAAAGAGGGAAAATTGAAAGTTCCAACACTTCTACCAAGGGTAGAAGCTGGGTCCAACCTGTGAAAGCCAGACGAAGAGCATTTATCATCGGAAACAATTATCGAGACAATGCCTTCAAGGAGATGATGGACGTTGCTCGATCCAAGTATCCAACCCCTTGCTGAAGTTGTGACTTGTGAGTTTCATCTTTTTTTTGCCGAAGTGACGTTTGAGTATCATGGTTTTAGCCAAGTTTAGCACTATACAAGTACCTGCTTGGGAAAATGCCACTTAAGTTAACTCCAGTGATAAGTTCAGTAGTTCACTAGTTATCATTCTCCATAAAGAAAAACATGGCTGGTGATGCTATTAGTTATCAAATTATTGATAGATCAGCCTATTTGTATGTTTGGTCTTCCTAACAAATGCTATGTATGCCACTCATGTACTGTACAGTATTATGTTTGTTCTAGTTGAGTTTTCTCTCAATGAAAAAATGAACTGGATATATTGTGGTACACATGCCTGCTGCCCATTTAGTGCTGAAAATAAGGTAGCTTCATTTTGTTTACTATTCTTCAATCCTAGTAACTACCATGAGCTCATGTTGTCTATATTAACGCCAATGTACCTACTGATTCATTTATATGCACAGTTCTGGCGAGATTTACATATTTAGAGCTAATAGTCATTATCATAGCCCAGTGTGCTTATAGTAATATGTGTAGATAAGCTGGATTTGAATAAGAACTGTTGTTAAGATATAATCTTAGTTCTGGCGAGATTTACATATGTTTAAATGCGTCTTAATTCTTATACACATTGTATTATTTAACATTTCTTAACATGTTATATACTATTATACAACTTTTAGTAAACAGTGCAGTTAAATTTGCTTTCTTAGTATTTATGGTCTACCTTCTTGTCACAGCAGATGCCTCTGGCTCACACTACCCTTGAGATGAGTATGGACTATAAAACTTGTAAGTTATATTGCCAGTGCTTTGGTCGTGTTTAATCTTAATATTTACGGAATGTCTTGGAATGCTGTGGTTTTGACCTGTCGCTTTATTTCTGTAATTGCAGTGGACTGTTGGTTCTTGAGGTGAATATTGGTCCTTAAGTAAGATGTTATACTGCATCTTATATTGCATCAAAATAGGTATCGGCTGTTCATAAGGAAGTCAGTTGCTGTTTAGGGCCTTAATTTCATATATAAGTAGTTAAGATAAAAGATAATCGTGACAGCAGATAGCATTATCTTTGAAAAAACTGACCCTGACCTTGCATAAGATTCGGAATAACATTAGGCTATTTTACATCGGCAATGGTCTGGTTTCAGACTTATGCTTGATGAGAACTTAAACTCACTCCGAAACAAAACAATATGCTTCTGTCGCACTTTTAGTCATTGTATTTTACATGATGCAATTGGTTGTCCTTGTATGTTTCTACTCCAATAGAAACTAAAAAGTGCGACAGAAGCAACACACTAAAATACAATGACTAAAAGTACTTGACTGTCAATATGAAGTACTTGATATTTCTTGCATGGGTAGCCATAGAAACTAAAAAGTTATTCGCACGACTTGACTATCATGTTTTTTTTCATCACAATACTTATGCCTCCAGCACACACTACCTTTTTCTTGGCTTTTCAACCCATAGTTTGTATTAGTTGGAATAGAATGCAGAACTTCTTCACCTGCTTGTAGAGTGCTGCTGAATGAATTCTTCGAGCATCTGTTCATCCAAATGATGGCTGATCTCTGATCACTCCAATGGTAATATTCTCAATATGTTCGTCTGAATCTTTTGGTCAGTAGCTGTGGGCAATGGCAAATTGTCAATGAGATTCCATAGTTTTTCTTCTATTTGATAAAAAATAGCTGCGAGTTCGATTTTTAAAAGGGTAATTGCACTAGAGGTACACAAACTTGATGCACGGGTTCACTTTTATCCATGAAGTTAAAAAATTCAATAGACTAGTCCTTGAACCTGGTTCATGGGTCCATTTTGTCCAATCTGAGCCACTAATTGCGCCTACGTGGCGGCAAATCAGTCACGCCAATGAGGGTATTTTGCAAATAACCAGGTTCCCTTGAATCTCATCAGAAAGGCCTCCTCCTCTATTCCGCACTTCTTCCTGTCTGCATCTTGGCGAAGCCCCGAGTGACAGTAGTGGTGGCTCGGCTGGCATGCCAGTGCAACCTATCTGTGATCTTAGATCTGTCCATCTCTGTCTCCCCCTGTGCTTCCACTCTCTATTCCTCGGGTTGGCGGTGAGATGGTGCTGCACGTTCCCGATGATGGACCACCACAGGTCCCGTCAAATGCCAGACAGTAGGTGGCCCGTCCACCGGATCAGGTAGTTCCTCTCAAGTAGCTTGAGCTCCCTGCCGCCTTCAAACTTCAGCGCTAGTGCGGGTACCTGCATGTCGCCCTTAAGCCCACATAAGCTATGCAAAAAATGAATTGGAACATCTTTAATATGTCAATCATGAAGTTCAAATTGTAACTGTAGCATTTGCAATAGAAGAGAATATGGGGACACTAAGTGCCTAAATGACTTAAATATTTACCTGATATCAGACTTCAAGGGAAAAAAACAGGTCCTGGTGATGTTAGCTCCTCTGAAGTTTTCGTAGTTTCAGATGTAGCTATTCATTCAAGGCATGCTAAGAAGATGCAACTGCATCAGCTAGAAGATTTCCATTCCTGGTTAAGAATCTGGTCACTGACAAACCCGGAGGTTGCATTCTTGCTCATGCCCTGCTTCAAGGAAAACATATATGCTTATAAATTTTATTTAGGGCTGCCTGGTAACACAACCCTCTGCAAGGCCTCTTGTTGCGCTTCCCAAAGGGATGATAGGCACATGGAAGTAGGACTGCCAGTACCATTCCTTGGATACAACAAGTTCTCACGAATCATCTCCAGCGACAGAGGTGGCAACGTTGCAATTGCAAGCTGGGACAAGCTGCTTGTACTCGCTAACTTGCTGATAATGGGGACCGTACACTAAGAAGTTGGAAGATAATGTGAGGGAAATCACTGAGAAGAGTTGTGCTCTGTCGGGTACACTTCTCCAGAATCATCTCCCCAGAAGTCAGCCTGACTCAGAAGTGTTCAACATCTTGCATCTTGTTTGGCCAAAGTTTCTTAAGATGAACTTGTTCAGCCCCCTTGTTCGCCATATAACAAGTCAGACAGCTGTATCTGGTTGCAGTAAACTGTACTGATTCAGTAGAATTGCCATGCTGTATGATGACGTATAAGTGCTAATTTTCAAAGAGTGCTATCAGTTGCTCAATAGAGTTGCTTGCTTATCCAGTTGCTTCATTGTTACTGAGTTACTGCTCAGAATGACTAGAAGAAGGCGTCACCACAAGTGACATGCTACAATTTGAATATTCATATTGCTCGTTAGGCTCTGTTTAGATGTATGCTTTGAGAGGCTTGGTTGCATTGACTTGAATATCCATATTGAGATTAACAGCCAATAATTTAGTTTGGATCCGTACGTATTCAGGTTCAAACTTGATATCGATATTGATATTGAGATTCTGGAAGCTATCGGTTCGGAGCCGAAGACTCGGGGTGATAGCATATGAGACTCTGGGTCCTGGATGAACCTTCTTTTCCATCGAATACCAGTTCCTAGCACTGTAAGAAACAGAGTAAACACAGCTCTCGCGACCATGGCGGCGACTGCGGCGACCGCCGCCTCCGCCCCCGCGTGAGCTTCCGCCCCCACACCCACCAGCCTCCGGTCGCCCTTCCCCCAAGTGCGGCCGCCTCATTCATGAGCTCGGGATCCTAATCTGCCTGCCCTCCTCTTCCCCCGTGGTGTCCGTCTCGGAACCAAGACCAGGATCCTCTTTGCCTTGCCTCCGGTGAGTTGCAACCTTTTTACCCCTCGGGTCGCGACCGGTTGTGGTATACTCTATCATACTCAGCTTACGGAGCGATCTGTGGCTGGAGTTTCAGATGCAGAATTCCAGCAAGCAAGCTGGTTCGCCGGATTTGGCACAGGGCAGGGAGGAAGATGTCGATTCCATGTTGGGTCATCTCAATCTGTTAGCTGATGTCACTGAGGTAGTGGAAATGAGTGATGACGATGAGGATCAGCCGGTGGTGCCGACCAAATGGTCGCTGTTTGGGAAGGTACTCTCCCCTTCGCTAGTTCATTCCCAATCGATAAAGGCAGCGATGAGGCCGGCCTGGGGCAATCCTAGAGGACTCAAGATCAATACGGTCTATGGGAATGTGTTCGTGGCTGATTTTGCAAACCTAGCGGACAGAGACAGGGCTCGTGATGGAGCTCCCTGGATGGTGGGCAAGCATGCGGTTGTTCTTCAAGATTTCGATCCTCGCTTGAGGCCCTCCGATATCATATTTGAGGTTATGCACATCTGGGTCAGGATTCTGAACCTTCCTTTCGAGTGGATGAATGATAAGAAAGATCTGAAGATTGCGAAGTTGATAGATAAGCTTTGCAAGGTGGATGTCGATGAATCTGGGGATGCCTCGGGTTCCTTTTTGCGGGCTAGGGTTGCTATTCCCATTGATCAACCCCTGCGCCGCTGGGTGACTGTTCGAAAAGGTTCTCAGGACCTCCGTTTCGATCTGCAATATGAGAAATTGCCCTTCTTCTGTCATAGCTGTGGTCTGATGGGGCACGGCGATCTTGAATGCAAACAGCCGGCGGACAAGGATGCTGCTGGTAAATTGCCTTTTGATAGGAATCTGTGTGCACCAGATTTTCGCAGAAGGAAGCTCCAATCTTTTGGTCAGGCGGCTGCTTCTGCTACCTGGAACAACGACTCCGCGGACAAGGGTAGCGGGCGCAGGAATTCTGTTGCGACCTCGGCCTCCAGCAGGATCCCAGAAGATCCTGGTGATGGTTTGGCTGCTGCCCCTCTTGATCACGAAGTCTCTTCACCTCCTCCTAAGGCCAAGTTCCCCACCCCTGTGAGGATCAAAGTTTCTGAAATCGCCAAGAACCTCTTCTCTGCTGGTCCCAGTGGTGAACAGAAGATTGATCGCAAAAGGAAGCCCGAGTCTGTGCTGGTTTCAAAGGTGGCTGATCTGGAAACTGATACTGCATCCATTCCTGCTCTGGAACTTGCCTTGGTGGTGCCTGGGAAGGGTGCAAAAACTATCTTCAAGCCAGGACCCGGGGATTTTTCTTCGGTGCAGGAGCAAATCAAGAAACACAAGAATGACCAGAAGTCTACCAAGATTGACGCGGGGCTGCAGTTTCAGCCCTGCAGGAAGCAATGAAGGCCATAGCTCAAAACTGCCGGGGACTTGGGAATTTCCCGGCAGTGGACGGTCTTCTGGAACTACAGAAGGCTGAGGATCCTGACATTCTTTTCCTGTCCGAAACCAAGATGGACAGGGAAGGACTGAGTCGTCTCAAGGTGAAGTTGGGAATGCCGAACATGGTCGCGAAGAACTGTGAAGGGCGCAGTGGAGGCCTTGCACTCTTCTGGAAAAAAGAAGTTTAGTTGATTGTTCATCCTGGGATGTCGCGTTATCACATTGACGCTGATGTTACTGGGGATGATGGTTTCGTTTGGAGGCTCACGGGCATTTACGGTGAGCCAAATTCGAGTGAAAGAGATAAAACCTGGAAGCTGCTGCGCATTCTCCATGGGCGATCTAGCCTTCCATGGATGTGTTTTGGTGACTTCAATGAAATCCTGTTTGCTAGCGAAAAGCAAGGAGGCAAGGCAAAAAGTCAAGCTTGCATGGACAAGTTCAAGGATGCCCTGGAGTTCTGTGAGTTGGATGATCTGGGTTTTGTAGGTGACCCCTACACGTGGCGGAATCACAGCCATCGTGCAGATACCTATATCAAAGAGCGCCTTGACAGGGCGGTCGCAAATATGGCTTGGCGCTCTCACTTCCCAGCCTACAAGGCAATCAATGGGGATCCCAGACACTCTGATCACCGTCCCGTTATAGTGGTCATGGAGCCTGAGTGTCACAGCCATAGTTTTTCTGGAGTGAAATGTCAACCCAAGTTTGAAGCAAGATGGCTTGAGGAAGATCAGTGCGAGGAGATTGTGCATAATGCGTGGCACCTTGCCATGCTGTCGGGCAACGTGGAGGTTGTTGTTGCCATTAAGAAAGTGGGAGCTGAATTACACACCTGGAGCAAGGAGGTTCTTGGAGATTTGCAGAATCGCATAAAAAAGGTGAAGAAGGAGCTAAACCGATGCAGAAAGCGAAACATCTCCGCGGAGCAGGTTTCCCTTGAGCATATGTTGCGCTACAAACTTGAGCGGCTCCAAGACCAAAAATATATTTACTGGAAGCAGAGAGCAAAGGCCCATTGGCTGAAGGATGGTGACAGAAATACTAGCTTCTTCCATGCCTGTGCCTCGGAGAGACGCAAGGTGAACACCTTGTCTGCCCTGAAAACTGATGATGGGGAGGTGGTGAAGGGCCAAGAACAGTTGAGCTCTTTCATATCAAATTTCTACAAAGATTTGTTCTCTTCTAGCGCAGGCAATAGAGAGGCAGAACTTCTCAGGGCTGTCCCCAATGTGGTCACCTCAGATATGTCCTCCTTTTTAAGCAAGCCTTTTACTGCTGATGAAGTAAAGTTGGCTCTGAACTCAATGGGGGATCTGAAAGCTCCTGGACCTGACGGTATGCCAGCCATTTTTACAAACGCTTTTGGCTCCTAGTGGGGGAGAAAGTTCAGCAAGAAGTCCTCCAGGTCCTCAATGGTGCTCCTATCCCTGCTGGTTGGAATGAGACTGTTATTGTCCTGATTCCAAAGGTAAAACCCTGACAGAATCAAAGATCTTAGACCCATCAGTCTATGTAATTCGGTCTTCAAAATTGTCTCAAAAGTGGTTGCCTGTCGTCTGAAAGTGGTGCTTGATGAGGTGATTTCCCAGAACCAAAGCGCCTTTGTTGCTAGCCGTTTAATTACTGACAACATCCTCATAGCTTATGAAACAACCCACTACATGCACCAGCGGAAAGGGGGCAGCGATGGGCTTGCTGCTGTCAAACTTGACATGAGCAAGGCCTTTGACCGAGTGGAATGGTCTTTTCTGAAGAATCTTATGCTCAAAATGGGGTTCACTTCAGGTTTCGTACAGGTGATCATGGACTGCGTCTCATCGGTTACCTATAGAATGAAAGTGAATAACTCTCTCACCGAGGTGATTGTCCCTCAGCGGGGTCCGCGCCAGGGCTGCCCGTTGTCTCCCTTTCTGTTCATCCTGTGTGCTGAGGGCCTTTCGGCGCTTTTTCGGCAAGTAGAGGAGGAGGGTTCTTTGAAAGGGGTGCAGGTTTGTCCAGCGGCTCCATGTATAAATCACCTTTTTTTCGCTGATGATTCCTTGATTTTCCTAAAGGCCAATGAACCCAGTGCTAGGAAGCTTCTTGATATTCTCGCCTTATATGAAGATGCATCAGGGAAAATGGTGAACAAAGAGAAGTCGGCCATTCTGTTTAGCAAGGGCACTTCCAGGTTGGCAAAGAGGAAATTCATGTCCCTTCACATCCAAGATGAGGCATTTTCGGACCGCTATCTGGGTCTGCCAGTTAATCTTGGTAGATCAAAAACCAAGGCTTTTGGTTATCTTCTGGAAAGGATTTGGAAGAAGATCCAGGGTTGGAAGGAGAAGTTTCTATCAAGAGCTGGAAAGGAAATTCTCATTAAGGCAATTGCCCAAGCTATCCCTGTTTATGCAATGTCTTGTTTTGATATCACTAAATCTTTTTGTGACGACCTCAGTTCTATGGTTTGTAAGTATTGGTGGAACAACCAAGAGGATGATCGCCACCACTGGCTCAGTTGGCAATGTCTATCCGAGCCGAAGGCTGAGGGCGGGCTCGGTTTCAGAGATCTTCACGTCTTCAATCTTGCTATGCTGGCCCGTCAAGGATGGAGACTGATTGAAGACCCTGAGTCGCTTTGTGGTTGGGTCCTGAGGGCAAAATATTACCCCAATGGCAACATTCTGGAGGCGGTGGCCATGCCGGGTATCTCTTACTCCTGGCGCAGCATTTTAAAGGGGGTGGCTCTTTTGAAAGAAGGACTTATTTGGCGTGTTGGGAATGACACGAACATCAAAATCTGGGAGGATCCTTGGCTCCCGGGGGGTGACACTCGCAAGCCCAGGTCTCTGCAGGGAAATTGCCCAGTCACTCGTGTGGCTGATTTATTGTGTCCTATAACTGGCGGCTGGGACCCTGCTCTTGTCAGGGATCCGTTTCAACCTGAAGACGCCGAGGTCATTCTTTCCATCAGCATCTGCGAGGGAATGGAGGATAACTTAGCCTGACATTTCGATCCTAGGGGGCTTTTTTTTTCTGTGAAGTCTGCATATAAGGTGGGAGTGATGCTGAGAGACAGAAGACTGGGTCTTGATGCTGCCAGTTCCAACTCCTCTGATTCTCCTTCTTCCCCTTTTGATTGGAATCATATTTGGCAATTGAAGGTCACCTCAAAGGTGAAGATGCTGGTTTGGAGACTGGCTCACAACAGTCTGGCGAATCGTATGAAGATTCATAAACTTTGGGTCGAGCTGGATACTAGGTGCCCGGTGTGTAACAGATTTAATGAAGATGGTGGCCATGTCTTTCTCAAGTGCAAAAAAGTCAGGGAATGCTGGAGCAGGTTGGGCCTTGGTGAACTGCGTGACAAGCTGGTGCTATGCAATTCGGCCAAGGATCTCTTACGAGAGCTTTGGAAATCCCTGGATGATATCCAAATCAGAGCTGTCACCTTCATGTGGGAGTGGTGGAACGTCAGAAACAAAGCCAATGCGGGGGAAGCCATCTCTAGTCCCCAGGATGTGTGCCACCGTGTCGAGAAGCTTCTGGTGGACTTCTCTTGCTTCATTAAGCCCGGTAAACCAGCCAAACCACCAGATCATCATCAGTGGACAAAGCCTCCTGTCAACTTTGTGAAGATCAACTTTGACGGTGCCTACAATGCCCAGTCAGGGAAAGGAGGCTGGGGGTATGTTATTCGTGATCAGGCGGGCAATTTTATTGCGGCTAGTGCGGGTAGCTCTGTTCACTTGAGAAACCCCTTGCATTCTGAAAGTGTGGTTTGTCTTGCTGCTATCGAGGGAGCTGACATAATTGGAGCGAACAGGGTCATCTTTGAGTCGGACGCCTCCAACCTGGTGCTTGCGCTCACTAGCAGCGACTACGACAAGTCTGAAATTGGTGTGTTGGTGAAAGAAGCTAGAAGCCTGTGCACTCTGAATTTTGATTCTTTTAAGTTTTCTTTCAGCCGACGCGCTTGTAACAATGTCGCCCATGAGCTTGCAAAGCTGGGCACAATCTCCGAGTCTCCGGACTTGTTCTGGGATGCTGATGCTCCCGATTGTATTGCTACTTTTTTAGCCAGCGATAAGGCTGTGCATGGTTAATGGAAAAACCCCTGAAAATTCAAAAAAAAAAAAACCTTCTTTTCCATCTTCTGGTTGAGCCTCTTCTTCCTCTTCTTCCAAGATTCTCCCTTGGATGACCTGAGCGACGCATCGAGGAATCGTGTAGGTCCAAACAAACCATTTTCCCCTGCCTTTGGACCAGCAGCTACGGCCGAGCTACCACGTTCCCCTCGTCTTTGCATTGCATCGGGATAGCTAGGCATTGTGCAGAAGTTGAATGCGCCTTTCCTCTCCAATCTACATGTTTTGCAAGGTGAGGGGACTAATCCAGGTCTTAAATTTTTTTTTTTTGATATTTTCTTCGTTAGTATGAATTGAAAGGCCTATTCTGCAGCAATTGATTTCTTGATATATGTTTTTTTTAAACACAGTACAACACAGACACTCACAAATACACACGTATACTTATCCCAATGAACGCACACACGTACACCCTACCCTATGAACAATTGATTTCTTGATATATTTTGTGTACAAGAAAAGGGACATGTCTACCTTTGCTTGGGAGCAAAGTGTGGCATAGAGGGGCAAGAAGGTTGCAGACACAGCAGATGTACTTTCGCAAAACAAAAACAAAAAAAGACACAGCAGATGTACCAATTATCTATCCATGGCTGAAAGAGCAGTGCCGGTGGCAGTAAGCTAGCCTGCACTGCTGTTTTTTTTTACTTCACCGCCAGTTTGTACCCGAATCAAATCGATTACAAGAAAAGGCTTTTCAAATTCCAATCTCCTCTAACTCACTCAAGAGAATTGGTTTGAGATCATTTCGCCAATTTTTGGCGACTTTCACTTTCAACCCGAATCGCCGCCTACATAACAAAATCGTTCTTATATCGAAATAAGATTTTTGAAGGGAGCTAGGGTGATCATGGAGGGTGATTTTTTTTTTTACCCTCCCTGTTCGCTTTGTTCCTTCACTTTCACCTTTTGTTGTCGAGATGCTATGCCTTTTTGTTTTCCACTTACAAAAGCTAGCGAGGGCCGGCAGGCCGAAATTGATTGGACCAGCTCTACAACTAACGACCCATTGATCGGTCAATATCGAATCTTCCTGGGCACACTGTTGCTATGAGTTCATGCGGTAAGCACCACTAACTGATGTTTACAAGACCAATTTGTGTGGACAAGACACGAAGAATTGTAGAAGCAAAATCCCTAATGGACGAAGTGCTCACTTTTTTTTTTTGCAAAAAAAAGTGCTCACATTTCGGCCATGCAAAATCAATCTTCTCCTCTACAGTCTACAGATGTAGAGATAGCGGTTCATATATCTCTTCTGTCCCTCTTTGCGTCATGCATCTTGATACATACAACACCAAGAGACAATATGGACGTAGCCATTGTCCCTTGTGTAGATGTGTCGAGTCCCGCGCCTGAGCTATCTATCCGTCGAGGCAAGGCGATGTCATGTCTTGTCGCTCTCTTTCTCTCCACAACAAGCACAAATCTGATGTGACAAGAAGAACCATGATTAGCCACCACCTTTCTTACAAGCACTTGACCAAGTGCTCTCGAAAGACCGATCTAGGAGAAATACAGCTCTTGCTATAATTATAAAAGATGCTCCATAATAGTTAGAATACATAACATGTGATTTTACATACATGATATGGTTCGGTACACCCACTTTAAAATGTTTATAAAATTTCAGTAAAAATCAATGGTGGAGATTAAAAACATAAGTCCGTCGAAAGATCAATTTAGTAGAAATACGACTCTTGCTAGCTATACAAAAAATTAGAAAATAATAACATGTGGAAAAGAGATTTTGCATAATAGGAAAAGTAGTCTTATCGATGTCAGTCTCACTACTTACACACCACACTATAAAAAATCTCGGTCATCATTAGTTTCTTGAGCCGAACATTGCTGACGTTTTTCCTATGTGGGATGTGTATGAAATCATGGGGGCGACTAGTCTCTTTTCACCAACAGCCTATCACTTGGCCGAGCACCAAAAATTAAATTACACATAGGTGTGTTTGGTCTTGACTTATAAGACACAAAACAATAAAAATAGGTGCTTTTGGTCTTTGCATTGTCTTATACTATCATGCCACAATATCCACATCAAAACCAAATCCAAAGCCACATGAAAAGTCCCAGTTGTTTCACATATTTGGAATGGAATCCCATGAATATGATAAACCTTGTTCGATGCTATTTCTATAAGAATATTCTTACTTATTCATAACAAATTCTCTAGAGGGGTTAGTTGCTCATGATTTATGTTTTCTCTTTCTTTTGGTATTTATTTGTTTTGAGAAAGATATCGTCCTATTCTTTTTCCTACCGTTTTTTTTCAAAGCTGGCCAAGCATATATTTTTTTGGTTAAGCTATTTATGTTTTCTCTTTCTTTTGGTATTTATTTGTTTTGAGAAAGATATCGTCCGATTCTTTTTCCTACCGTTTTTTTCAAAGCTGGCCAAGCATATATTTTTTTTGGTTAAGCTGTCCACCATGACCTCAACCTCCATCCCGAGCTCCTTCACCAGCCGGGGCGACTCCTTGGCCTGGAAGATCTCCACGCCATTGGCCGCGCCGCCGCTGCTGACCCGACTACGGACTTCTCCGTCGCGCCGCGGCCGCCCACATTCGTCCCTGTCCTCTACTTCCTCATCCCCGTCCTCTACTTCGTGGCCTTGTTTCTGTAGCTGCGTTGAGTAGTTGTCTCCGTCCTTAATTATGTATTTCTTCAGAGTATGCAGAGTCGTTCACCTACAATCTACGTGCATGCAGAGTGCATTTTATGGATGCTCACTTTCTTGAACCTGTTGAAATAGGCTTTCGCCCCGCTATATTAATATAGCAACCACCTGATACAACACTGAGTCCACTGCTGGGGCAAACAACAGAGTCATGCCCAAAAGAAAAGAAAGAGAAAATAAAGCCAATAATGGCGGATCAACGAAAACGAAAGTGACTCGCAACCGCTGCGTCCTCTCCAGCAAATTCCCACCACAAACCTATCACTCTAAATCGCCACGATGCTAAACAACACCTCCAAGAAGGAAAGGGACGACGTCGACGCTGCTGCCGGACTAGTCCTAGGGTTTCCCCCGGTACGCTCCGAGGAGTGGGGAAGAGGTGCACTTGATCCTCAAGAAGGAAGGGTGACACTCGAGCGTCACCGCGTCGGTGCCAAAACGACAGAGATTTCTCCTGACCCCCCAAAAAACCACATCCCTGACAATCTGTAGTGCTCCACCAAACTTGCCACCCACCAACAAACGCCACCACGGTCTTGAAGTCACCATCGCCGTCTCACCAAGACAAACATAGCAAGGCCGGCTAGCTCGAGACGAAGCAGTCGTAGACAAGGTCCGGCAGAATCACAACCACACGGGAGGGAACAGCCTCCACCGCCGTAGACGGTAGCCGACCGGACACAACGACAAGAGCACACCAGACCCTTGGAACCGGAGGGCGGCTGCAGCACAGCCACCTGGAGGACGTCCTCCACCGCCATCGGCGGCTGCCGACCGGACACGGCAGCAGGGACACACCAGGCCGGGCAAGCCCGGCCGAGCCCTGAAGGTACTCGTAAAGTTCCAACCGCCATGCTGCTGCACGTAACCAACGTTACCCTCTTGGTCGGTCCATAGGCTCAGCCAGACCCAGACAGATCCGCGAAGTTCCCGCCGTCGTGCTGCAGACAGACGCGGCGTCACTCTCACCATCTCCGTCACAAACAGCTCGTCATGCCAGCTGAAGGCTGCGAGGCCGAGCTCGCACAGGCCCGCGTGAACCCAGATCAGGCCCAACGGGCCCAGATCTGGTCTTGCAGGGCACCGGCAGAGCTCCACCGCCGCCACCTACGCCCCCAACGGCGGCGCCACCACCACATCGGTCATCCACGCTGCAGCAAGGAAACCCCGCCGCGCCGGGCCATCGTCGCCGAGGAACACCTCCATTGCCTTGGCTGCCCCGCGCCAACCAGAACAAGGAGGGGAGAGGCCAGGGGTCCGCCGCCACCGGTGCCGCCCGGCCTAGGGCCGGCGCGCCCCGGCGACGGCGGGAGGGAGGGCGGAAGGGAGAGCTGAGGCGGGAGGAGGAGGCGTGGCCCGGCCGGCGCGGGTCGCGAGAGCTGGGGTCGGGGAGAGAGAGCGATAAGTTTCGCCACCCTTTCTTGAACCTGTACGTGAGGTACAATACTAGAGTTTTCCCAGCAGTCTGTAAGGTCTTCGTTCGTTCTTACTGTCGTCAACAACCAGATATCCTCGGATATCAAAAAAGAAAAACCCCATTGCGGGCGACATTTTCATGTGGATCTAAGGATTTAAAAAATCGATCTTTAAACTAGCATCAACAATTTCATTCAGAGTACAAAACAAAACTTTTATTTACGAAATAAATAAACCTTAAAATTTGTTGACCCGTTGCAACGCACGGGTATTTAGCTAGTAGATGTTTCATCCAGCAGACATCATCATACTATACTCCAGATTAAATCTTTTCAGAAAGCACAAACATACATTTTCTCTAGAGTAAAACATTTATGGTCACCGGCCGGTTCCTCCCGTGTGCCCTTCAACTTCCACCAACCTGCCGGCCGGGCCACACTCCCGTGAGGCCACCAGGCACAGCACAGCACAGCTCACCAGCCGGCCGGCGCCTCCTTCCGCAGTACGGTTGCACCTACCTACGCAAGCCTCACTGGCGCCGACGCTGCGGCCACGGCGACGGCCTCGACGCCCTTGCAGCTCAAGGATCGTATCAGCCTCCACGGCGCCCACGCCGCAGCGGCCTCCGGCCCGGTGTCCCTCCGCGGCGCCTGCAGCCGCCTCCTGATCTCGCCCATGTCCATGGACGCCGGCACCCGCACAGACCCGAACGCCATCTCGTGCCACCGCACCCTCCGTGTCTTTGCAGCCGCCGCTTGGTGTGGCGTTGCACGGCGTGCTGCGCGCTGGAGCGGCGGCTGAGTGAGGACTGCAGCCGTGGCGGTGGCGGTTCCTGGGCACTCGGAGACCGAGGCACCACACCGGCGCCGTGGGAGGAGGGGTGCGGACTCGAAGTCGTCGGCATCGGGAGAGCACCATCGACGTACACGACGTGTTCCTTTCTATATTTCTCTGGGCTATTTGTTGATAAATCATCATACCAATATACCAAAGTTTACTTCTACGTAGGAAAAGAAAGAGTATATGACCAATAGGTAACTTTGTTGAGTGGTTAGTCTTTTTTTTTCGTGAATCCAGGAGATGCCATCTCCTTTTTCTTTATATATAGGTAAAAAATAGATTTTGTCAAATGCATAAGAAAAACTGGACCAAAAAACCGTACAGAGCCGACACGATATGACTAACAAAACAAATCCACACAAGACTCTAGGCCAACCATCGACCAAGAACGACGAGGGGTCGAGACAAAAAGAAACAGCCCGACCCCGCGTCGCTCCCTCCGAGCCACTCGGGGGAACCCTAGCGCCGCCGCCACCATCTACCCCTCTCGCTGCCCTCGTCGCCGCCGCTGGCCACGCCGCGGTGGCGGCGGCCCCTTCCTCCAAAAAGGCGGCGGGGAGAGCTCGCGGTGGACGCGTTTCTCGCAGAGCTCGTGCAAGTTCCATTGCGGCTGCTTGGGAAGCGCATCAAGCGCGGCTGCCCGGCGGCTCGCGGCGGAGCTCGCGCGGCTCCGGTGGTGGGCGGGCTAGCCGGTCGCCCCTTCTTCCAGATCGAGACGGTTCGGCTCTGATCTGGCCGCCGCCTGGGCGTCTGCTCCGGCGGTTGGTGGCCTCGGTCGAAGTTGTGTGGTGGCGCTGCTGCTCGTCGGTGGTGGTGGTGGCTGGTCTCCTCCGCCCGGATCTGGCCATCTTGGCCCCGATCTGTGGAGTTGAGGCAGCTGCGATGGTGGAGGCCAATGGCTCCCCTTCTCCGTCGGTGACTCTTGCCTCTTTGGTGGTGGTGGCTGTGGATCGCGGCGTGCATCACGCCCTGCTTCAGTGGTGCTGTGACATGGTCTTCTGCCCGGGTGAAAGCCTATCTTGGTGGCTTTGGTCGTTGACCACGGCGACGCCCGCGGGCGCCGCTTCCTCCTTGGAGGCGTGGTCTTGGGCTGACCGTGATTCCCCTCTTCGGTGCCAGGGGAACCCCTAGGTCCGGGTTACCGGACCGGGTGACGGCGGCGCCTCGGTGTCGTTCCCTTCATGAAGGCGTTGCCCAGGCTGCGAGGGGTACCCAATGATGCACTTGGAGACGGTGGCCTTGCCGGTCTCACCGGCGAGCGTTGTGGTGTTGCTTCGCTGTTGATGTCTCCTACCCATGGCATGGGTCTCCGGGGCGCTATGTACGTCGTCCCCGACATTGCCTAGTCGACAACCTCCCCAAGCTTGGTCGGATCCTGCCTTTGCTCGCCGATCCTCTAGGCACATGAGTAGGGTACGTTGGTCCGTCGCAGTCTAGGAGTCGTAGTCGTGCTACATGTTGGTGTCTTCGTGATGCAGCCTTGAGGCCCGGTGCCCCGCCTCTTCGTCATTCTTGGCTCGAGGTAGGGCAAGGCGAGATTTGTTGTCTGGATGTTGTAGGAGTGTGTTGTAGCCGTTGGCCGGGTCTTGGGTGTGTGTGGTGTTGTAGCCATTCTTTGGCGTTGGTTCTCTTAAGTTTAATAAAAGAAACACGTAGCTCTTTCTGCGGGTTCTCGAAAAAAAAAACGAGGGGTCGAGACATACAATCATTACAGAAAATATCTAGTGCTTTCAACACTTTAGGTGTTTCCCGTGCTACTGTTAAAAAATAAATTTAAATATTTCAAATTATAGAAAAAAATGTGAGTGTTTACAAGGTCTGTGTCTGGTCCAAATTCGAGAAGAACATTGAGAAAAAAAAAACAAATCTAAAATGAATAGTGTCACTAATATCATAAAGGACAAAAGCAACAAAAAAAATGACACTATTTTTGCAGTGTCCATTTCCTGCTGCAAGTGCCACGGATAGTCAGTCTAAAGCGCACGCGCGTTTATAAGCATTTGGAAAAAGAAATACTCAAAATTAAAAGGGTCATCGAGTGCCAACAGATACGTACCCCTGAAGGCTGAAGGCTTCTAGGACCCTAGGTGGTTTGACAAGTCCAAGGGAGTGACTATGCAATATGTCACGGTGGGCATAAAACCCGAAACCCGAAGCCTGAACCCGTATTACCCGAGCCCGAACCCGTAGTACCCGAACCCGACCAACCCGAACGTTGCAACGGGTATCAGATGTGAAAACCCGAATTTATTTGTTGCAATACGGGTAACAAGCCACGGAACCCGAATTACCCGAAAAACCCGAAATAAATTCGACAGCCCAACAAATTTTCACCAGCGCGTGAGGCCCAGCCCAACTACACCCTAAACCTAGGTTTTCTACGCCCTATCCTCACTCCACCAGTCACCAACTCACCACTCACCAGACACCAGTCCCCGCCCCAGCCCCCAGCCGCTCCCGCACCCAGCCGCCAGCCCGCCACCACCTCACTCCTCACCCCACCGCCGGCCCTCGCGCTGCCGATTCGCCGCCGTCGGGCGTCCGTTCTTCCGCCGCCGACGGCCGACGCGACTGGCATAGCCTGCTCGGAGCTGCTCCTCATTGACTCGCCGTCGCCTGCCCGGAGCTGCTCCTCATTGACTCGCCGTCGCCTGCCCGGAGCTGCTCCTGTCGTCGTCCATCGCCTGCCCGTAGGCCGGAGCTGCTCCTGCCGTCGTCCACCGGAGCTGCTCTCCTGCTCCTTCCTTCCTCAGATCTTTATGCTGCTCGTGGCAGGTAAGGTATCTTTCTCTCTCGATTTTCTGCTGCTGTGTAGTGTACTAGTGTGCGTCAGCCGTCAGTATATTGGCTCCGTGCGTCAGCCGTCAGGTTATTCTTGCTTCATCTTGTACTGTCATCTGGTGCTTGTTTGCTTGGTATGGATCTTGTGTTAGCAGTAGCAGAGTAGCAGTAGCGAATTGCTATGGGCCATCGGATGAAAGATAAGTTTGACAAGTATTGGGGAGTTTGGCACATCGACACAAAAGAGAGTACAACAAGTGTCATTAGAGGGAAAGCAAAAGAGAAGGAAAAAGAGAATATCAACTTGCTGATTTTTGTTGCTGCTGTTGTTGATCCAAGATACAAGTTGTCTTTGTACACTAATGCTGTGATTGAAGAAATTTTCGGACAACAAAAGGGACTGCTGGTTTGGGCAGCACTAAAAACTTGCATGGATGATTTGTTTGAACAATATAGGAAGGTCTACTCTCCGGTTGAAGGATCTGCTGAAGTGGATGATGCAACCGTAGGAAAGGGACCTAGAGGAGGAATGTTGAAAGATGTAATTGCCAAGAAACTGAAGATGAACAATGGTGCAAGTAGCAATTCAAAGTCTGAACTTGAGAAGTATCTTGCTGAAGATACCGAAGATTTAGATGTAAATCTGGACATTCTTGCTTGGTGGAAGCTCAATGCCCATCGATTCCCTGTCATGTCTCACATAGCACGTGATGTTCTTGCTATACCCATCACATCTGTAGCTTCCGAGTCAGCTTTTAGCACAAGTGGACGCATATTAGATGACTTCCGTACCTCACTCACTCCATTTATGTTGGAAGCTCTAGTATATTCCCAAGATTGGCTAAGAAGGGGTACTCCTATTGACATCCAAGAAAACATGGAGGAACTAACCATCATGGAGAAAGGTACAATATTCACTCTTTTCCTTTTGTGTACTTTATTTTGTTCCTACCAGCCATTGTTTCTTCTTCACTATCATAGTATCATGTTTGCTTTCCATTCATATAGAGTTAATTGAAGAATTCGGTGGGCTGCACATTGCAAAATCAAAGGCTGATAAAAGCAAGACAAACACTACCAAATCTGGTGTAAGCATGTCCATCTCCAAGCCTTAAAGGTACAAGTTCATGAAAATTTAGCATGTACTTTCTACTTTGACATCCGAAAATCTGATTGAAACAATGAAACTAATGCAATTGCACATTTTCTGTTATGCAGCTTCGAGTTCATCACGACATGATGTTGAAGGTTGAAGCCATCACAGTGCATGCCGCTGTGCTGTCCAAGCCTTATAAGAAATGTGTGTGTGGCATGGCAACTGCCACTGGTTGTTTATTGTTTCCTTTCATTTGTGAACTTGTGTGTGGACTGTGGTGATTTGTGAACTTGTGTGTGGAACTGTGGACTGTGGTGATTTGTGAACTTGTGAACTTGCTATTCCTGTCATTTTCGTGTGGTTCTGCACTACTGCACAGCCTGCACTTGTGCTGAGCTGTTATTTGTCACAATTATGCAGTTATAGTGCTGAAATGTTGTTGAATTGCTACAGATTTTATAATTTCCTGTTATATGTTGTTGTGCTGGGAAAATGAGGCTTAAATACATCCTGAAATGCTGCTGGAACTCCAGAAATCATGCACAAATTTAGACATTTTCCTGGCATTTTATTCTTATCTGTCAATTTCGGGCTTTTCGGGATTACCCGAACCCGAACCCGAATTTTCGGGTACCCGAAATGTCGGGTAGCAGCTTTTCTGATGAAAATACGGGTATCATCTTTGAAAACCCGAAATATTTTTTACCCGAATTACCCGACCCGAAATGTCGGGTAAACCCGAACGCCCGGCGTGAGCAATATGCATGCTGACAAAAGGAGACACGGTTGGGTCGATTTTGTTTTCATGCCCGTTCTAGAGAGTCTTCTTTGAGATGCCATTGTACACTCTTCCTGACTTTCCACAGAATGTACGTGTACATAGTACATACATCCCACGTACACATGGAAACATGTCGTTGCAAATTCCCAGTTCAAATTTCCCATAGAATGTATGCAAACAAATAAAAAAGCAACCACGAAGAAAAACAAATACTCAGTTTGTTTGCCAATGGACATACACATGGCAAATTAGGCTAATTTTTTTCCGATTTTTTCCGATTTAACAGTAGTCATTCCTAACGTAGTTCTCCTTTTCTGTTGTTATTTTTCTCATTTGAAATGCCATCCAGTTGAATTTTATGTAGCCCCAAGCCAACTATAGTACTGTATATGTGTTCCTAATCCTCGGCATAAGTCCATATGAATATAATACACTGGGTCTGACTTGTATTAGTTTACCGTTGGACTTAATCTTCGTTCTCTTCTAGAGAGAACGTCTAGAGCATGAAGTTTCTCTAGAACGGACGGCTCTATTTAGCGGAACAAATTGTTCGACAAACATTCCTATCGTCAGCACACCGTGAAAACTGCCTGTATGTTCAGTTAACTAATGTTTGAGAAGGGAATCATGAAAGACCAAAACATTTATTTAGTTTTTTTTCTGCATAGAAACATCTTCTTTGTGGAGATAAACATGGATTGGTAAAAAAAATGTAAATAGATTTATTTTGAGAACTTTTTGTAAATATATATCTTTTAGAAGATGTAGAGAGGCGTTTTGGCTCCCATGTGCATATGCTCTTGTTATATGTTTCAAAATTAGAAAAATATCGAAACTTTTTGAAAAACTCTTAAACAATTTGTACACAAACATATACAAGTTTTCAACATCCGTGCAAAATTTTAAAACAAAATAACATGTTCCGTGGTCAGTACAAAAAAGACAAAATATATGCTTTGAAAAATGTATTTTAAATCCCATTTCATCTACAAATTTTATTTTATTTTGCACAGACCACAAATTTGTTGCACGAATGTTGATCACTTTTGTATATTTGTGCCTAATTTTTGTCAGATGTTTTTTAAGTGCTTTCAAAATTTTTTAAGAGTCATAACATGAACATATACGCCTTGGAGCCAAAAGTGAATTTATGTTTAGTAGATTCTTTTTTGATAGACGAAACATGGAGAAATCGATAGAGCCCCTGACCCACCTCTCATATCTCGCGACCGCTTCACCATAGCCGCCCTCCAGCGCGCACCTCCCCCTCCTCTCCTCCGTGATAGTCGTCGGCGTGCGTCGTCGGGCTCGTCCTGGCAGCGGCGCCCCTTGCTTTCCCCCCAGCGTCGTCCTTGCGCGGGGTGAGCTCCCGCGCCCAGGCGACGGCGGTCCGAATTGCTGGCGACCGTGGCCGGGCGATTTTGGCTAGGGCCTGCATACCCATATTTGGGCCCGATCTGGGTCAGGACGGGTCTGATTCGTTCCTGCTACACCGGTTTGACTGACGAACAAAGTTTGTGACGAGAGTGGCGGCGACGACGCTGCGCCTGCGACAACGTGGCGGGAGGGAAATTCGCGGACTCGTCTGGGTTAGGCGGGGCCTTTGGAGCCATGAGGGTAGAGTCGGCGGTGAACTACGTGTTGTAGTGCGGCGGCGGGGACTTCACGAGCCTGTCCAAGGCTTGGGCGGGCCTACCCGGCCTGGTTTGTCTCTACTGCTACGTTCGGTTGGCACCAATCGCTAGCAGTGGAGGATGTCCTTCAGGTATTTGTGGTGCTGCCCCCCTCTGGCTTCATGGTGGCCTGGTGTGCTCTTGCCTGCCGTGTCCAGTCGGCTACTGCCTAGCTATGACGGTGGAGGCTGGTCCCTCCCACGTGGATGTGGTACTGATACTTCTTGTCTACGGCGAGTTCTTCTCAATTTGGTCGGCCTCGCAACAGGTACCATGGTGATACGACTATGGTGAATTCAATTCCGTGGTGGCGTATACTTGTGGGTCGCAAGATGGATGGAGCGCTTCGTCTAGAGATGTGGGTTTTTCGGGTTCGGAAGAAATCCCTGTCATCTTGACACCGACGCGGTGACACTTGCGAGTGTCGTTGTTCCTTCCTGGAGGGTGTCGGGTGTACCTCTTTCCCACTACCAGTAGCGTACCAGAGAAACCCTAGGACCAGTCCGGGCAACAGCAACGTCATCGTTTTTTCCTTCTTGGATGCGTTGTTTGGTACACGGCGATTCCAAGTGCTAGGCTTGTGGTGGGAATTCGCCGGAGAGGATGCAGTGGGTGCGAGTCACTTTTGTTTTCGTCGATCCGTCAATGTTGGCATTGTTTTCTCTTCTTTTTTTGTGAGAAGATTGACCACGCTTGGGCCCTTTTCCATTGCATGTATATATAGAAAATTTTACAATCCTAACCATATATGGGAGATCACAACAAATGGGGAAACTCCTCAATTTAGGGAACTAGGGGATATGTCACGACACGTGACATATCTGTCTAACACTCCCCCGTAGTCACAATGGGAGGAGAGCGGACGTTGAGACTGGACCGAAAATCCAAAAACAACGGTGATGGTAAACCCTTCGTCAATATGTCGGCGAACTGGCGAGACGAGGGAACATGCAGCACGCGGATCTGGCCCATGGCAACACGTCGCAAACGAAGTGGAGATCAATCTCGATGTGTTTAGTGCGCTGATGCTGAACGGGGTTCGTGGACATGTAGACGGCGCTGACATTGTCGCAGAACACAACTGTGGCGGGAGGAGATGGTCGATGAAGCTCATGGAGGAGTTGACGAATCGAACTGGCCTCAGCAACGGCGTTAGCCACAGCACGGTACTCAGCCTCGGCGCTGGAGCGGGATACCGTGTGTTGCCGCTTGACGAGGTTATACCAAACGGGTACCCTACCATGAGGGTACCTGGTGCACGTGATGACTAAAGCCCAATTGTCTGTAAACCCGATGAAGCCCATGAAAGAAGGCCCAAGACAAAGATTGTTTCCCAAGTTAGGCATAGTCAGTTATAGTTTCCTTATATGTAAAATCCTAGGCGGTTACGTACCCGAGACTATACCTGAGCATTTTTCGGGCCGGGCCGGGCTTGGGCCGGGCCTAAAAAAGCCCGATGCAGAAAAGTCCAGGCCCGAGCCCGGCCCGGCCCGACAGTCGGGCTGCAGAAATCGGGCCCGAGCCTGACAAAGCCCGATAAAGCCCGCCAGGCCCAGCCCGACCCTTCCTGATTTGCTGTTTTTGCTAGGCCCGAGCCCGGCCCGATGTGCAAGCCCGGCCCGGCCCGGCCCGACATTTTTGGGCCGGGTCACGTCGGGCCATCCGGGCCGGGCTGTCCATGCCCAGGTATGCCCGAGACGCAGCCCCTTTATAAGGGTTGGGAGGGCGCCCGATAGAGGACACGCAATACCAGAACCTCCAAACCCTAGCGAGATCAATCCCTTGCTAGACCCTTGTAACCGCAGCATATTCCACAATCAATACAGACAGGTAGGAAGTAGGGGTGTTACCTCACTCGAGGGCCCTGAACCTGGGTAAATCCCGCTTGTCAGCCGACGATTCTACTAACACTACGCGTTCTCTACCACATAAATCTAACCCTAGGTACTCAACTATGGGTATTGCCGAGGACACCCCTCGTCAATTGGCGCCGTCTGTGGGAAGAGGTAGTGTTGGATCCACTGTTTCGCTGGTTCCATCGTCAAACGACAACTCGCCAACCACATCTGCAAACGGCAATTCACCGGCAAACTCGACCAACGTTGGGTCATCAGGCGATCACTCGCCAGCTAAAAAGGTCGTGTCACCAAAGAGGATCAAACCGTACTCGCCAGAAGCTCAGGAGGCCTTTGTCAGCCTCGACTCAGGTTTGGATCTAACTGTTGGAAAACACAATTTTTTCGTCGACAAGTTTGGTGTGCAGGACTTGACCGAACCAATCGCGACCGAGGCACTCGAAGCTCCGTCGACTACGATCGCATCGCCAGCAGGCATGGAAGCTGCTTCGTCGCAGATCGATTCGATCTCGCCGCCAGGTTCACTAGTATCATCTATGTCAACACGGGAGTTCAACAAACTCATGGCGCAGGAGATCCCAGACGATGAGGTACAGTCCACCTATCAGGTTGGCACAGTCGAACACACGAAGTCACTCAACATGGTCCTCAACTACATGCAATCTGAAGACGCAAACGACATCATCTGCCTCGCTGATTTCGGTGGCCCAGAGATCCAGGCGGATCACGAGTTCTTCACCAACAATGAAGTCCATCCTGAGCAATCACTCGAAGCACACGTCGATACCGACGTCCAGATCAGCAAAAGCAGCAACTCTGCCATAAGCTTGGACGAGGAGTTCGAGTCCATGACTGGCATCGACAACACGTACACATGTCCTCCGGCCATACCTCACCAGGTCTGCGTCGCATTCAGCGTAGAAACATCAGAAGGAGCCACCAGTCGCAGGCCCACGGAGTTCCCTTGCACGGTAACATTGCCAGATGACGCAAAAACGTTAACTATCATAGCCGAGATGGCAACAAAAGTCGATAAAGTCATCAAGGAGTGCACAATGATGCCAGTAGACGCAACCCTAGAAGAGATGATGGCCTACAACTACTTCAACTGGCAAGAGACGATGCGCCTAAAGCAGTACAGAGCAACACTCGAGGAACGCAGAAAGCAAGCTAGCATCTCGAGTGTGCGAAGAAGGCAATTATCCCTCAGCTCTACAAACGGGACATACCCCAGGCGCAGATCGAGATTTGCAAACCTCCTAGAAGGAGAAAGATCAGGAATTACTCGCAACTTAGAACACTCGTTCATGACGCTGGATGCAGAGGGAGTGCTAGTACCCAAGACAGCCGAAGGTGCCTTGCTCTCAATCGGAGCTTACCTGAAAGCAACAGCACCTCCAGCAAGCGATCCGGCCGCAGAAGCACATCAACAGCAGATAAAGGCGCTGGCTCTCGCGGCACAAGGACTCCAGACAGGGAAAAGCAGGGAGCGTAGCAGGAGCCGCTCACGGCATACATCACGAGATCGCCGTGGTCACAACCCTTATAGAGGTAGCGCAAGGAGGGACTCCAGTCGCCGAAGGTCAAGGAGCAGGTCAAGAAGATCTGACAGCAGCGACTCAGATGCCAATCGCGACACAGGACCCTGCGGAGCTCGATGCTTCATTCGACGCATCCGCGAAGCCAGGATGCCCAAAAAATTCGGGTTACCAACAACGCCAAAATTTAGCTGCAGGCAAGAGCCATTAGGCTGGCTCAAGGATTATAAGCTAGCAGTCGTGTGTCAACGTGGTACAACTACGACATCATTACAATACATACAGCTGATGCTTGAGGGCACAACTCGCGACCGGCTCAAAGCATTACCCGAAGCATCATACGACTCCTGGGAGCACTTCCGGGAGGACTTCATCAAATATTTCGACCCTCTGTTTGAATGGCCTAAAACATTTTAAGAGCTAAGGGCTTTCACACAGAGGTCTGACGATACACTCAGAGCATACATCAGGCGATGGACAGCCATCCGCAACTCTGTGGGCACAATCTCCGAAGACAGGGCAATGGATGTCTTCACCCAGGGAGTCTTTAGGGAAGACTTCAGAGAGGCACTCGGCCGCCAAAAGCCAAAGTCCATGGCCGAGCTCATGAAAATTGCAACCGAGTAGGCAGATGGAGAAGATTCCATAAGGGCTAAACGGCCAGTCTCCCCGCGTGATCGTGAGGACCGACGAGATGGACGAGATCACCACGATAGCTACAGAGATGATAGACAACACAAACGCAAAAATCGTTACAACGATGATGATAGGGTAAAATTCATGGCGGCTGGTTTTTCCCAACCACAAGATAATCAAGCCAGAGACGACAGACGACCAAACGAGCATCGCAATAGTCGAAACGAAAATCGCCGCGATGGTCGAAGCGATGACCGCCGAGACAGTCGAACCGACGATCATCGTGACAGCAGAGACCGCGACCAGCGCACTGGCAACTACAGAAGGCAAGAGTGGCACATACGCATAGACACGCGGCCAGAAAGGACATTCGAGGAGAAGATGGATGACTACTGCAGATTCCACTTATTCAAGGGAGACGATGGAAGGTTAATCTCCAATCACACCATGAGGAATTGCAGAGAATTTGATCAAATGGCGATGGAATACATGATGAAAGTCAGAAGGGTTGCACCATCGACTGCTCAGCCAGTCCCCGCTGCAGCGCCACCAGCACAGCCAGTCCCGGCACTTCTAGCTCCACCACAGCATAGTGCAGGAAGCCAGGTCGCAGGAGCCATACATCACATACCACAAGCAGCAGAGGATCAGTTGCCGAAGCCTCAAGGACAGATGTACATGATCCAAAAAGGGCGTCCCTCTAACAGGCAGCAGAAGTTGCACACTCGACATGTCAACATGGCAGTCATGGCGCCACCAGCCGTGCCAGAATTTGTGAAGGGATCCGAGACTCCAATCACGTTCACGCGGGAGGACCACCCACCGTCAGTCAATCGACCAGGTCACGCAACCCTGGTACTTGACACCCAGATTGGTGGATACGCCATGACCAAGGTCTTCATGGACGGAGGCAGCGGCATCAACATCATCTTCGCCGACACGCTACGCAAGATGAACATGTCAGTCGAAAACCTACCCGAGTCCACAAACACCTTTCATGGTATTGTTCCAGGCAAAGTTGTTCTCCCAAAAGGCACAATACAACTCGACGTTACGTTCAGCGATGCAAGTCACTTCAGAACGGAATCGATTGAGTTCGAAGTCGTCGACTGGAAGTCATAGTACCATGCTATACTTGAACGCCCGACGTTCGCTCGATTCATGGCAGTACCGCATTATGCATACCTCAAGTTGAAGATGCCAGGACCCAAGGGAGTCATCACAATCAATGGAAATTTCCAAAGGTCCGACGCGTGCGACCGAGATTTTAGCAAGATGTCAGAGATGTTCGGTATGGAGCAAACTTTCACAGATCTCTCACTCACCAACACTAGTACAGAACGACACATCGGATACCCCTCTATGGAAACGACACAGGTTAGGCGACGGAGAATCGTGCTTTCCGCGTGAGAAAACCCGCCGCGCTAGGCAAGCTGGCCCGCGTCCCGCCTTCATAGGCAACAGTCGCGAATTATTAACCGTTGATGATATGTTGGTAACGGAGTTTATTTTTACTCCGTGTGTGATATGTTCTTCAATGGCATCGGAGATTTGTATACAACCGTTGGCGAGGTTGCATATATAAAATTCCTTTTTAGCACTATCTTCGATATTATAAAAGACTGTCGATTCGCCCTTGTTTCTCTACTCCAGCTTGTTTTTACTCAGCACTCGTGTCCTCCATGGCCAAGAGCATGAGCTCGTCGGGGAGATCGAATGCGTCCTCCTCCTGCGCCGCCGGGGCCGGGTCAGATCTGTCGCTTGTGAAGTGCGTTTGCTGCCGCTGTCGGAACGCGATTCGTCGAGTGTCGCGTTCGGATCTAAACCCAGGCGGGATCTACTTCAAGTGTCCAAATCACAGGGTTAGTTCGACGCTTCGACCAGTTTTGATTGAGTCTATTCTATGTGTGATGCTGATTTGCCTCTGGATTCGATTTACCATTTGGCAGGGGAGGGGCGAAGAGTATTCTGGGAGCTGTGATTATTTTTTTTGGATTGAAGATTACGTTGAGATGCTGCTTGCTAATGGCGTTGAAGTGGATGCTGCAGAGCTGGAAAATGTAGCCTTGATAGTCAAGAAGGCGAACATGGAGATGAAGCCGCACACTGCAGCAGCTCTAGCTGGTTTGGCATGGAGCCCAACAAACACTTCGACTAAATCTGACCATGTTGTTGCTGTGCGCAAGGAGCGGCATAAAGGAACAGAAATAGCTCAGTTAAATGTTCTTGTGAGCATTGCTAGAATGATTTTGTGTGTTTGTGTGCTGTTGTTAGGTGTGAACTTGTATGCAGCAATGAAAATCAGTAGAATGTTCTAGGTTCGTATGCAGCTATGCAAATCAGTACAATGTATTAGGTTCGTATGCACTTTGAAAATCAGTAGAATGTATTAGGTTCATATGCAGCTCCGGAAATCAATAGCACATAGTAGTTATGAACTTATATCCAATGGAAACGGTTATATAAATTGTTCGTTGCCAATTGGGCGCTTATAAATGTACTGCCGACAGAGCAAGCCATCAGTCTCATTCTCACTCCCTCACTGTCTATCTTTCAACCCTAGCCACCGCACACTGTAGCTTTTTACTCTCCTCACTCTCTCCGCACACTGTTCGCTAATGATGCGGCAGCGCCACCATCTGACGCCCTCCTCCTCCGGTGATGCCCGGCATCTTCTGAGCCAGGCCGATGTGGAGGAGGTCATTCATGAGGTGGTGGTGCAGCACATCCGGCGGATCTACCAGCAGATCTACCAGGAGAAACCCATCTGGAGGAGGAAGTGGCCGATCTGTAGGTGGTGTCTGATCTGGAGAAGGAGGAGGAGGTGGATGTCGACGAAGGAGAAGGAGGAGGAGGTGATTGCGTCGCAGCGCGCTGGTAGCATCGCAGCGCATCTGGCAGAGGCCTGCACCTCCTCCCCCGCCGGGTGAAAGGTATAAATCTTTCTGTGACCGGCTGTGATGCCGATGAACTAGGTTCTACGTATGAGCATTTCATCACATAAACAAATTCACTCACAAACATGTGTACATATTATTACAAGTATATAAACATAGACATCCAATGCCTAGTCCAAATTCATACATACATGTTCTGATAATTACAAACACTTATTGTTAACGCACCATCTGTACAAACTAGTTAAACACCGACATCCAAAGCCTATTGCAATTCACCTAGGGCATTCTTGCACCTAGGCAGAGCATTTCCTGCCATGTTGGACGTAGCCTGTCCTTCAAGGTTAGGATCGTGCGATACAACTCGTAGGTCACGTACCCATCTATTGCTGCGTAGTCGAGGTTAACTTTGTGCAGCGGCATCGACTCCCAAATATTGTGCTGGTTGGATGGGAATTCCTTCTTCATGTTGGCGTATGATTTGTCGATGAGGTCTGCAGCTAGCTCACCTATTCCGTCCCTCTCGTCTCCACCCTTGATTTTGTATACGAGTTGGATGTCCATGTAGTACTCCGGTGGAATGTGGAAGCCGGCAGAAGAAAGCACCTTGCTGTCGTTGGTGATGTCCACGCTTGCGAAGGTGATATTATTGCGTTCAAAGAATTTGCCCAACTCTGGACAATTCTTCTTGGACTTGCAGCAGTGGAACACGAGGACATGCTGGCGCATGGCGAGTTGCAGGACAGCCATGTCCCGACGATTACGGGTGTACTCGATGTCAAGGCCGATGAACCGATGCTTCTCCTCTGCTAGCCATTCCTCGTACTTGTCGAGGATCCGCTCCACGGTATGCTCCTCGTTCGTGTACACTACCTCCAGAACGGTGCCGAGGGTACAGACGGTAGTTGTCTTTGTTGTTCTGTTGCGGTCATCCATGGCGGGTGGGGGATTGGGGTGGAACGAGGAAGAAGAGAAGGAAGGAATGCGAACTGTCTGCCACCGAACAGAGCAGTTCCTTGATATTTGCCGTCTATCTTAGCAGTTTCTTGAAAATGGCAACCGAACAAAGCAGTTGCTGGAAAATAGCCACCGGTTTTTTTTATCCAGATGTATTTTGTACATTTCGCTAATCTTTTTTTTCTTTCACGCAGGAGTTTATTTCGGCAACACTGCATAAAAGTACCAATGTACCATTCCGAGAACCAAAAATCTTAAGGCAGGAAAATTTCGTGGATACTGGTCTCGGAGTGGGTACAGCGACGACCGAGAGCTCATAGAAGGTGAGCTCCAAGTCAAAGATGGAACGCTGGCTTAATTAAGCCAGCCTTCCATCTTGTTAGGTTAGTTGCTTATAGGTTTAGAGTTGATGATTGTAGTCAAAGTGTAATAGGTGATATTACATTATGCCAATGTGTGATAGATATGATTGTAGTCAAATTGTAAAAATGGTGATATTATTGTATACCAATGTAATGATGGCATTTGTTCTATGTTATGAATTGAATAACGTTTTAGTGCATTGTGCAATCAGCCTTTCATGTATTATGGCATATAACCGAAATATGAGAAAAGCTCAGTGCAAACGGGTAGATGGAAAACTCCGTATCTGATGTTGGAAAACTAAAGCAACGGAGGTTGCGCACAACCGCTGCCAAATGGGGGCCTCATCAGAAACGGTGTTTTGCCTCCGTTACCGATGAAGGCCTTCACATCAGTGACAGGGTCAGGGACACGGACCCTTTCTCCGTTGCCGAAGGGGTTTTTGGCCCATTTCCGATGTGTCGTTCTGTACTAGTGCAAGGACCACACACTCATGCCTGACATAAGAAGCAAGCAGTCGACAGAGCGTTCAGCGCCACGGATGATGTAAGGAAGCATCAAGTCCACCCGACTGATCCGTCAAAGACAGTCAGGGTGTCCACAAGCCTATCTCCCGCATAGGAAAGTGCGCTCGTCGAATTTCTCCGTGAGAACTGAGAAATATTTGCGTGGTGTCCAGCCGACATGCCAGGTATTCTCAGGAAATTCGCCGAGCACTCTCTTCAACTTACTCTAGGCGCTAGGCCAGTCAAGCAAACAACACGTCGTGTCTCCGGTCCAAAAGAAAAGCTATAGAAAAAGAAGTCGACAGGTTACTCAAATCTAACTTCATTCGAGAAATCAAGAAATCAGATTGGGTGGCCAACCCCGTGCTCATCGAGAAGAAGAAAACTGCTGCTCTTCGGATGTGCATAGACTTCACGGGGCTAAACAAGTGTTGCCAAAGGATCACTTTCCACTTCAACGAATCGATCAGATCATCGACTCCATCACAGGGTGCGCACTTTTATGTTTTCTGGATGCATACTCAGGGTATCACCAGATACGGTTGAAAGTCGAAGATGAAGAAAAAACAGCATTCACAACTCTACTCGGAGTATATTGTTATACCACAATGCCCTTCGGGCTCAAGAACGCCGGTGCTATGTAGCAGCGTATGATGCAAAACTGTTTGAAGAAGCAAATTGCCATAATGTCGAAGTATACGTGGACGACATAGTCATCAAATCAAAGGAAGAGAGCACACTACTCGCAGATCTACGTGAAACCTTCGACAATCTCAGCAATTACAACATCAAGCTTAACCCAGATAAGTGCACATTCGGCGTGCCAGCCGGAGAACTCTTAGGGTACTTGGTGTCAGCTCGAGGAATAGAAGCAAACCCTGAAAAGATACATGTCATACTCACCATGCAAAGGCCTACAAAGCTCTATGAAGTACAACAGTTAGCAGGCCGAGTGGTAGCACTCAGTCGCTTTATTAGCAAGCTAGGCGAAAAGGCGCTACCACTCTATCGACTGACGAAGAAGGGAGATAAATTCGAGTGGACAGACGAAGCTGAAGCAGCCTTTGTCGATCTCAAACGAATCCTCATGAATCCTCCAATACTGGCGGCTCCTAGAGAGAAGGAACCCTTGCACCTGTACATCTCAGCTACAATTCGAGTGGTGAGCACGGTTCTGGTAGTCGAGCGCATGGAGGCAGGAAAAGCTCAGAGTGTGCAAAGACCAGTTTACTACGTCAGCGAAGTTCTCTCCCCTTCCAAACAGCGGCGCACTATCAAAAGCTAGTGTACGCTATTTTCATGACGTCCAGGAAGCTATCCCACTACTTTTCGGAGCACTTGATCACGGTGATCAGCAAATCTGCAATCGGGGGTGTCCTCATGAACACCAATGCAACTGGGCGAGTAGCAAAGTGGCTCATCGAGCTAGGGCCGCTGGGCATCATGTATGAACACCCGAAGGCCATCAAAGCACAAGTTTTACCTAATTTCACAACTGAGTGGATAGAAGCTCAACTTCCAGGAGTTCCTGATGTATCTAACTCCTGGACCATGTACTTCGATGGGTCCAAGAAAAATGAAGGTGCAGGAGCAGGAGTCGTACTCATATCACCCAAAGGAGACAAACTCTGCTACGTCCTGCAGATGGACTTCGAGTTCCCGTCCAATAACGAAGCAGAATACGAAGGACTAATCCATGGTATGCGAATGGCAAAGGCACCGGGGTGCACTCGACTGATGATCTATGGCGACTCTAACCTGGTAGTGCAGCAAACAATGAAAGCTTGTGATGCCATAGCTGACAACATGACAGCATATCGAGACCTCTACAACACATTGGAGGGTGGATTCGATGGATGTGAGCTACGACATATTGGGCGAGAAAGTAACGAAGAAGCATACAGGTTAGCCAACATCGGCTCCACAAAAGCACAAATTCCGGCAGGTGTCTTCTTGGAGCACATCGAGCACATGTCCATCAAAGAGCAGCGACCCCAGGCCACTTCGACTGTCACATCCAAGGGCAAAGCACCTAGTGCAGAAGATCCGCCAGTCGAAGTACTTCTATGTCATGGTGATCAGGTAACACCAACATGGACTCAACCCTTCTTGGCATATATGCTCCGCGATGAGCCACCAAACCTCATGCACCCGCATTGGCGTTAAAAACCGTACCATTGGCTTGGCCTTTCGCCCAGTGGGGGCTCGATATGGTTAGACCACTCAAAAAATCCTCGCCTGGAGGACATACTCATCTACTGGTGGCAGTGGAGAAATTCACGAATTGGATCGAAGCAGTCCCCATCACAAGCTCGACTGCCGCTACAACAGTCAACTTCATAAGATCCATCGTGTATCGCTTTGGCGTCTCGAACAACATCATCACTGATAACGGCACAAATACGCATCGGTGGCACACTCACAGTCCAATGGACAAGTCGAAAAGGCCAATGGGCTCGTATGCACGGGCATCAAGAAAAGATTGCTGGTGCCACTCAAAAGGGCTGCAGGAGCATGGGTCGATGAGCTTCCCGCTGTACTATGGAGTTTGCGAACAACTCCAAACGCCTCGACACAATTCGCACCATTCTTCATGGTCTACGGCGCAGAGGCAGTACTACCACCAGAGGTGAAGTTTAACGCACCCCAAGTCGAAGTATATGATGAAGACGATGCAAACGAGTCACTCGAAGACTCAGTCGACTTACTCGAAGAAGCGCGCAACACGGCGCTCGCTCGCACAACTGTTTACCAGCAGGACCTCCGCAACTACCACAGTCATCGATTGCGTATAAGATCGTTCATGGTAGGAGATCTAGTACTTTGACTGAAAAAGAAGAAGGTGCACAAGCTTGCTTCTCCATGGGAAGGACCCTTCATCATTACTGAGGTCATCGACGGTGGAGCATATCGACTGAAGCACGCGAAGACAGGAGAGATATGAAATAACCCATGGAACGTGGAGAACTTGCGTCGCTTCTATGCTTAGGCTTCCTAGTCGATCAATGTAATAGAGTGATGACCCACAAGTATAGGGGATCGCAACAGTATTCGATGGAAGTAAAACCCAAATTTATTGATTTGACACAAGGGGAGCCAAAGAATATTTGTAAGCCTTAACAGATGAATTGTCAGTTCAGCTGCACCTGTGAATAGACTTGTTCGACACAAATTATTAGTAGCAACAGTTTTATAGCAGTAGTAGTGAAATAATAGCAGCAGTAAAGTAAAGACAGCAGTAGTGATTGCGGCAAACAGCAGGATTAAAATACTGTAGGCATATGGATGGATGAACGGGCGTTGCATGGATAAGATAGTTCATATAATAATCAAGACATAGGCATTTGCAGATAGATAATAATAAAGCATCCAAGTACTAAGTAACCATAAGCATGTGTTCCCTATATAGTCGTACGTGCTCGCAATGAGAAACTTGCACAACATCTTCTGTCCTACCAGCCCGTTGCAGCGGGGCCTCAAGGGAAACTACTGGTAATTAAGGTACTCCTTTTAATAAAGTACCGGAGCAAAGCATTAACTCTCCGTGAACACATGTGATCCTCACATCACAGCCATCCCCTCCGGTTGTCCCAATTGCTGTCACTTCGGGGCCTCGGGTTCCGGACAATAATATGTGTATACAACTTGCATATGATCTAAAACAATGATTATCCTCGTGATACAATAACATGTTCAGATCTGAAATCATGGCACTCGGGCCCTAGTGACAAGCATTAAGCATAACAAGTTGCAACAATGACATAAAGTACTAACAACGGATACTAGGCACCATGCCCTAATGATCTTATGTCTATTACATGGACAATCTCATCCAATCCCTACCATCCCCTTCAGCCTACAGCGGGGAATTACTCACATATGGATGGGGGAAACATGGATGGTCGATGGAGAGGCGTCGGTGATGATGATGGCGATGATCTCCTCCAATTCCCCGTCCCGGCGGAGTGCCAGAACGGAGTTTCTGGTCCCCGAAATAGGGTTTTCGATGGCGGCGGCGCTCGGAGGTGTTTCTGGAAAAAGTGGTCGACCCCCGACGTTTTTAGGTCAGAGGCAATATGTAGTCCAGAGGGGGGGGACTCGTGGCCGAGTCGGCCTCACCAGGTGGTGGCGCGGCCCAGGGCCCACCGCGCCGCCACGTGGTGAGGGCGACTGGTTGCCCCCCTTCGTCTCATCTTCTGGCATCCGTGTCTCTGGAAAATAGGAGCTTTGCGATGTTTTCGGATTTTCCCGAAAGTTGACTTTCTGCACAAAAACAAGACACCAGGGCAATTCTGCTGAAAACAGCGTTAGTCCGTGTTAGTTGTATTCAAAACACACAAATTAGAGGCAAAACAACAGCAAAAGTGTTCGGGAAAGTAGATACGTTTTGGACGTATCAACTCCCCCCAAGCTTAGCTTATTGCTTGTCCTCAAGCAATTCAGTTAACAACTGAGTGCGATAAAAGAAACTTTCACGAACACATTTGCTTCATATGATGTATATATTCTCACTATATGGACAAGTGCTTAGGCAATTCAATATAAGATGTATGCAAATAATGTCACCTAATAGCCATGTAAACCATGAAAAGATGCCAACATACTAATAACAAACAACATGAAACATATCTATCTGCAAGATTGCAATGCTCATAATAAGATATGATAAGGTGGTATCTCGCTTGCCCGTATTTGTACAGCAAAACATAAATGCCCAGGCACCTCTGAAGTTCAAGGGAAGACTAGAAGTAAAGATATCAAAGATAAAAGCATCAAAGTTATACCACAGTTAACCGCATTCTGGGACAAGCACATTACACTAAGAATGACAACTATGCTCTCGAGAAGGTGCTCAAAGAAAGGATGGTGACTCAACATAAAAGTAAAAGATAGGCCCTTCGCAGAGGGAAGCAGGGATTAACATGTGCTAGAGCTTTTTTTTTAAAACAGAAGTAAAATTGTTTTGGGAGGTGGTTGTTCCTGTCAACGAATGGCAATAGAGTTTCTGTTATCTTCCATACTAAACAAGTTGAGAGCGGTTCCGAGATGTTGATATTAAGCTTTATAGCATGCACTTTATATATAGTTTGACACTCCTCCCAACCTTTGCTTACACAAGCCATGGCTAACCGAATCCTCGGGTGCCTTCCAACAATCACATACCATGGAGGAGTGTCTATTTTATTTGTTTTTAGCTTTTTGATGTTATAATGGTCTAACCAGCTCTTTGCAAAATTAGTGACAAGCAGATGAAGCATGCAAGTCGGGGTACTTAATTTAGTATGGAAGATAACAAACCCAACTACTACTTCCTCATGAGCTAAAAACAGTGTCACAAAATGAGAAGTAATTTGAAGGTTTTAAAGGTAGCACATGAAAATTTACTTGAATGGTTTGAAATGCCATGCATAGGAATTTATAGTGGACTCTTTGGATAACTTGGTTTTCAGGGATTTGGAAGCACGAGCAGCATTCCCGCTCAGTACAAGTGGAGGCTAGCAATAGACTGGAAGCGACAATCAAGAGAGCAATAACCGTCATAATCATGCTTGCGACAAAACAAAATTAACGGAGGCATAAAAGTGATACAAGAACTCTGAGGCAAAATAAATCATCGAGGCTTAATTGACTTTTTGTTTTTCAGTCATATGCATGCGTGAGCATGTGCCAAGTCAATTCAAATGAATCATTCAGAGGAGGATACCACAGTGTCATACCCTTTTATGAATAGAACAATGCAAGCAAACATCAATATAACATGCTACCCACTATTAATAAGTTGGAACTGATCATAAGAGAACATGAACTACTAAGCATCCACTAAATAACATATACCTCACATGAACCAACTAAGCATGCTCACATGGATGAGTATATGTACAAAAATGAAAACAAATAGAGTTCATACCAGCCTCTCACCCCAACTCGAATCGTCGTAAATCGTCATTATTGCTTTTCACTTGTGTGGCTTGAATGATATGAAATGATAACCAAGCTCCACTGGAGTCACGGAAGGCTGTCGAACTCTGCAGCAAACTATACAAAACCGAAAAAGAACAACAAATATTTTTGGGTTTTTCGAATTTAAAACAAGAGCAAAAAAAACAAGCAACAAAGCAAAATATTTTTGGATTTTTGAATAACAAACCGAATTTAAACAACTAAGCAAACTAATACTAGAGACTTAAAGAAACAAATAAAGAGAAACAACAAATATTTTGGTCTTTTGTGTTTTGGAAAGCAAAAGCAAAACAAAACAAGAACAACAAAAAGAAAGAAAGAAAACGAAACATGGATATACAAAGTACCGACAGAACATGATGTATAAATGAGTGAGATGTCGGTATACCTCCCCCAAGCTTAGGCTTTTGGCCTAAGTGGAGATCAATCCCATCGTGGGTAGGAACTCCAGGCTGGTGGATCATACCTGGCGTGCTCATACTCTGGCTCCACTGAGGAAGAGGAAGCAGAAGGCCCAGCGTACCCAGGGTGTGGGTGTGAGTAACCAGCTGTGTCAGAGGACTGGGCGAAGTCATCTTCAGCCCACTCTCCATCATCCTCTGCATGATGGCCATGTTGCTCCATGTATGCATCGAATTCACCCTCAGAGAGTGACCAACTAGTCCTGGAATCAAGGTTAAACAAAAGAGGCGCAGGCAAACCGACTATTCGGTCGGATTTAACTACTTTCCAAACCACTTTCTTGAAAAAGGTTATCTCATAAGATAGGCTATTCAAATCAGACCAATTAGAAACAAAGTTGTGTTTTATCATGGAAGCAATATCAAGTTTCTCAATGGGGAGCTGAACATCAAGAGGGTGAGGTACTACACCATGCATAGCTAACAAACGAGAAGCAATGAGACCTCCACAAAATCCCCCTTTCTCGCGGTTAGTAGCAAGACGGAAAGCTATCAAAGCACCCAAATTATAGCTCCTATCTTGTTGCAAAGCTGCTGCTAGGAAAACCAAATCATGAACAGATAATTTACCTGCACACTTCCTAGCAAGAACACACTTTGAAAAAATAGGCAAAATATCGAATAGATGGGAGTTGAATACTTCGAATTTTACCATTCTCATCTGAGAAACTTCTTCCTTGGCAGATAGCCTTGTACAAGTCCATCAATGGTTTGGGCTTTCCTTTATCTTCTCTCGCGATCCCCATTGGGGCACCCTAATGGCTGCACAAAAATCATCAAAGGGCAAGTTGATAGTTTTATTGTAAATTTTGTAGCGAACCATGGGGTTAGGTGAAGACCAATCGAAACTAAAATCCTGTACCACAGACACAGTTAGCTTTGCATATTGGTAAGGTTCACCAACAACAAAATCAACCAATCCTGCATTAGAGATTAGAGTTTGAAATCTTGCAGAATCCCTGCACTTCCATGAATTCTGAACATGGATAGATGGAGGGGAACACTCCTCTTCACGATGGATTCTCATAACTTCATGCACCACCAATTCATGTTGGTTGAGTTGATGCATATTCTCTCCATTTTCTGAAATTTTTGGCAAACACTATAAAAATCGATTTTGAGACAACTAAATGAAGGAAACTACTATAGGAATTTGCTAGAGGATTAAACATGCATCAAAACTAATTATTCTAACTTAGAACAAGCATGCAAACTCACATAACATGTCACCTACAACAGCAAAATACTCAAGAAATACTCCACTAAACAAAATTCTACTTGGATATTCGGAGGAGTCATTTACCGGAGAACAAATGCCCCAAATCTCAGCAGCAAAGATGGGCTGAGAAAGGAGATCGAAAATCACGAGGAAGAACAGCAAGAACTCGGGTTTGAACAGGGAAAAGTGTTTGGTCGTGAAAGAGGAAGGAGTGGTAGGTGGCTGAGTGAGTGGAGGGCCAGGTGGGGCCCTCACCATGCCACAGCGCGGCCAGATGCCTGCAGCGCCACCATGTGGTGAGGTGGCATGGTGGCCCCCTGGTCAGCTCTAGGCACTCCCACGTTGCTCTTCCAAAAATAGGACCAGTGGTATAATTTTTATAATTTTTGAAAACTTTCAATTTGGACAATTTCTGGTGCTTAAGATAATAAAATTCAGGCAGAAAAATGATTTTCAAAATCAAACTCAGCTAAACTTTTCAAACTAAGCAACATTGCAGTAGGTAAAACATGGGTGAGGGATAAAATGTTGTTTAGAACCTTCATGTATATAAAGTGTATTTGTTAACAAGGTTGATCAAGTCTTGTCACCAAATATTTATATGACACAAATGATTTAAACATCATGAGACAATCATGTTACCTTGAATTGTATTGATATGGATCCAATCATAATGTTTTGATATCCTTCTTGATGATCATATATAGGGCAATCAATACTTCCCACTTTGATAGTTCTAAAATTAGAGATGGTATTAACTCCATAAACCTTATCCACTTTCTTGGGGAAATAATCAGTGTGCTCTTTTTCATTCACATTAAAAGTTACTTTTCCTTTATTGCAATCAATAACAGCACCTGCAGTATTTAGAAAGGTCTCCCAAGAATAATAGACATATTATCAGTTAAAATCAAACAGTTATTAGCCACTTGAACAGGGACATCCTCACAAATGTCAACAGGAACAGCAGTAGATTTATCGGCCATTTGCAAAGATATATCAGTAGGTATAAGCTTATCAAGATAAAGTCTCTTATAAAGAGAGAAAGGCATAACACTAACTCCTGCTCCCAAATCACATAGAGCAGTTCTAACATAATTATTTTTGATGGAACAAGGAATAGTTGGTATACCTGGATCTCCAAGCTTCTTTGGAACCTTGCCATTGAAAGAATAATTAGCAAGCATAGTAGAAATTTCCTCAATGGGAATTTTCCTCTTGTTAGAAACAATATCTTTCATATACTTTGAATAAGGAGGCAACTTAATAGCATCAGTGAAAGAAATTTGCAAGAACAAAGGTTTCATCCAATCACAAAATTTATTATAGTGTTCTTCTTCCTTTGATTTGAGTTTCTTAGCAGGAAAGGGCATTTGCTTTTGGACCCAAGGTTCTCTCTCATTACCATGTTTCTTAGCAATGAAGTCCTCCTTGCCATACTTTTTACCCTTAGTATGCTTTTCAGGTTCCTCTTCAATTTTTCTTTATCAGAAGCATCATTCTTATCATTATCATTGTTGTGTTCATTACCACTTTCAGTTTCAGCATCAGAAATAGATATACTATTAGGATCATTGACAGCTTCAGAGGATTCTACAACAGTTTTATGTTTCTTCTTCTTTTTCTTAGAAGGAGCACTAGTTTCATTAACTCGTTGAGAATCTTGTTCAATTCTTTTAGGATGCCCCTCAGGATATAAAGGATCCTGAGTGGAAATTCCTCCTCTAGTTGTTACTTCACAAACATGTTTCTCTTTATCTCTAGAAGCATTAACCAACAGATCTTTTTGCACTTTAGTGAGTTGATCAATTTTAGTTTGAACCATATGAAAATGTTTAATAAGCATCTTAACATCATTGGAGGTCTCTCCACAATATCATGCAATTTACTAATAGCTTGAGAATTTTCCATCAAATGATTTTCCACTCTCATATTAAAGTTATCTTGCTTAACAATGTAATTATCAAATCCATCTAAGCATTGATCAGGAGGTTTAGAGTAGGTAATATCTCCCTCATCAAACCGTTGGAGAGAGTGTACCTCAATTATGGATGAATGGGGAATTGGCTTACATAATTCTTCTATAGGAGGGAGGTTCTTCACATCTTCAGATTTAATACCCTTCTCCTTAAGAGTCTTCTTGGCTTCCCTCATTGATTCATCATTCAATTCAATCATACCCCTCTTCTTTGGTGTTGGTGTTGGGGTTGGCTCAGGTAAGGTCCAATCATCAACACCTTTAAACTTCATGTGTTGGTGTTGGGGTCGACTACCTATTATGTGGTATTTCCTGCCATTCCAAGTAAATACTTCATGTGCTACCTTTAAACTATTCAAAACTTTATTATGCCTTATTTGTGTCAATGTTTTATAGCTCATGAGGAAGTTTGTGGCGTTTACTCTACCACCTTGTCATTTATTCATGACAGACTTTCACCAATGGACTAGTGGCATATACATCCGCTTATCCAATAACTTGCAAAAAGAGCTGGCAAATGGGGTGCCCAGTCCCAATTAATTTCAACTATAACCATTTGATTCTCTTCACATGTTTGCCAATGATTTATCCAAAGCAAATTCCAAAATGTTAAACTTTATCAAATAGGCACTCCTCCATGGTATGTGATTGTTGGAAGGCACCCGAGGATTCGGTTAGCCATGACTTGTGTAAGCAAAGGTTGGGAGGAGTGTCATACCAATTTATAAATATGCATGTGTAAACAAAGAGAAGAGGGGTGATCTACCCTTGGGTAGAAATAACGTCCTTCGTGGGAGCCGCTCTTGAAAGTCTGGGTGATAAGGGGGATAGAGTGCCCACTGCCATTCGTTGACAACAACAAACACCTCTCAAAAACTTATTTTATGCTCTCTTTATGATTTCAAAAACTTAAAAAGCTCTAGCACATGATTTAATCCCTGCTTCCCTCTGCGAAGGGCCTTTCTTTTACTTTATGTTGAGTCAGTTTACCTACTCCTTTCTATCTCAGAAGCAAACACTTGTGTCAACTTTGTGTGCATCAATTCTTATATGCTTACTTATTGCACTTGTTATATTACTTTGTGTTGACAATATCCATGAGATATACATGTTGAAAGTTGAAAGCAATTGTTGAAACTTAAATCTTCCCATGTGTTGCTTCAATGCCTTTATTCAGAATCTATTGCTTTATGAGTTAACTCTTATGCAAAGCTTTTTGATGCTAGTCTTGAAAGTACTATGCATGAAAGTTTTTGCTTATATGATTCAGTTGTTTACTCTTTATCTATTTGTTAGCAAACTATAGACCATTGCCTTGAGTCACTTCATTCATGACATGAGCCTTGCAATATTATTTGATCAAGATTGTGTGAAGCATGTCTCCTCAGAAATTATTTTGTTGTTATCGTTTTACCTACTCGAGGACGAGTAGAACTAAGCTTGGGGATGCTTGATACGTCTCCAACGTATCTATAATTTCTGATGTTTCATGCTTATATTATGTCAATTGGTACATGTTTTATATACACTTTATATCATTTTTATGCATTTTCTGGGACTAACCTATTAACAAGATGCCACAGTGCCAGTTCCTGTTTTCTGCTGTTTTTGGTTTCAGAAAAGTTGTTCTGGAAATATTCTCGGAATTGGACGAAATAGAAGCCCACATTCCTATTTTCCCGACACGTACACGGAGTCCAAAGGTGAGAAGGAGGAGGGCCGTGGGCTGCCCTCACCATGCCATGGCGTGGGTGGGCCCTGGGCCACGCCGCCACGTGGTGCAGAGCCCTCGGGTCTCCACCGACCATCGTCCTTTCACCTATATATTGCCCCGACGCGAAAACCCTAAAATAATCAGTCATATTCCACGAAGAGGTCCACAGCGCCTCCGCCATCCAGAACAAGTTTCGGGGGACAGAAGTCTCTGTTCCGGCACGTTGTCGGGACGGGGAATTGCCCCCGGAGCCATCTCCATCGACTCCACCGCCATCTTCATCACTGTTGCTGACTCCCATGATGAGGAGGGAGTATTTCTCCCCGAGGCTGAGGGCTCTACCGGTAGCTATGTGGTTTATCTCTCTCTCCCATGGTGTGATCTTTATGTGATCATGAGCTTTGTAATCTAGTTGAATAAGTAGATGTTACTCTTTATCTATTATGCCACTTGTCGTGGGTTTGTCACGTCAGGTGTCATAGATGACTTCGTAGGTGTGGGATTACGCGAGTCAAGCATCTCCGAGCTTGGGATCGCAGGAACAAAGATCAACACAGATTTACCCAGGTTCGGCCCCCTCAATGTGAGGTAAAAGACCTACTTCCTGCCTACCCTAGATTGGTATGATATGATAATCGAGGTGTTACAATGGAGGCGATCCGATCTAGTACTCGCCGTATGAGCTAGGGTTTTAGGGCTTGATAGCTTAACCCTGTCTAAGTCCTGCGAGTCCTCTTTATATACACAGAGGTTCGCTAGGTTACAAAGGAAACTTCCTCCACAAGGAATACATCAACTGGAACCTACTCGGAGACTAACTCCTCCTCACGTCTTCCAGGATATGTCTTCTAGATCCTTCTCCTTGTGGCGGTTCGATGTTGGGCTTGATCCCATGTGGGCTTTTGTCCGTGCGAGTAAAGTAAGCCGCACTGTGCTGCGGGTTAATCCAGAAAGTATTCCCCCGACATTAGCCCCCAAGTTTAGCTTGGATTTCGAGTGAAGGCTTCTTCGTCTTAACAAACCCCTGAGCCACACATGAATTAGCCCAGCTGAACTCCAATTTTCACATTTCCAATCTGCGACTTATAATCCTTCTTGGCGGCTCAAGAGCGCGACTTAACCTGCCTTGACGGTTGATCTTCAGATCTAAACGCCTTCCGCGTCTAGGCTATTTACCTTGGCTCATCGTTTTTCCCAGCGTTCTGCATCAAGACTCCGCTGCTCCTTTCCGCCGCCTCCAATCCCGCTTCTCGTACTCACAATCCCTTGGTGCAGATCTCCATCAATCTGGGAAAATGTCTCGCCGCAAGTGCAACTGGGACTGCTCGTGGATCGACGAGGATTTTCTGGAATCCCTAACTGCACGTGGCCTTCTTCCACCAAAAGATCAGTGCGAATGGCGAGCGCTGGTGAGGAGGTAATTCCCAACCCTCGAACAGGAGAGGTAGTGGTATTCGCGGAGCACATCGAGCGCGGATTCAAGCCCCAGGCTCTCTCTTCTTCCGCTCCTTGATGCAGTGGTTGGGTCTCCGCTTCCATGATATTGGCCCTAATTCGATGTTGCAAGTGAGCAACTTCCACGTCCTCTGCGAAGATTATCTGGGTATCCCGCCTTCAATAGATTTCTGGCTCGTCCTCTTTAGCTGCAATAGTCAAAGGGAAACCACTGATGGTCCTTTCCTTCAATGCGGCGCCGTTTCCTTCCAACGCCGTAGGGGTAGCATTTTCCCAAAACTAGCCCTTGCCAACAAGATTAAGGGCTGGCAAAGAACATTCTTCTACTGCAAGGATGCTTCTCCGGAAGGCAAAGTTTGTCTTTCTCCTTGGTCGCCACTTCCCTTCGAGGCGACCTCTGCTTTGTCTTCCAAGCCTGATCCTACTTCGTTGTCGTCCATCAAGATCCTTCTGGATAGAATTAGAGCGCTGACGCTTCATGGTCTTACTGGGTTGGACCTTATATCTTGCTGGACCAAATGGCGAATTCAACCTGTGAGTCGTCGCTCGCGACTTATGGTGGATTTTACTTGTCACGCAAATGATGTCGACCGCACCTGCCCTGAAGACTGGGACAAGGGGGAATGGATAAACTTCATTCGCCGAGTGACGGACGAGGATATCGACTCATATGATAATGTCGGCCTTGCTCCCTTCTGGGCTGAGCACAAACCCTTTGTGGTAATTTTACTTGTAACTTGTTCCCTCCAGAATTCTTTCTTCAAAATTGATCATTTCTGACCTCAACTCCTTTTCAGATCGACCCCTATTTCTGGGTTCTTCCCTCAGAGGAAGCCGAATCGAATCAAGAAGCCGCTGCTGAGTCGTCAAAGCAAGCCGCAACCCCTGGCGAAGACATAACTATGCACGATGCTGTCTCCGAGCCTGGGGGTAGCGCTTCTGAAGAGGAGCAACAAATGGCCAACGCTCTTCTGTCCACAACTCCAAGTACACCTCTCTTGGAACTTCCTGAGGTGCCTCGCAGGTCCTCAAAACGTTTGTCATGCGAGAGCTCAGAAGACCCGCACAACTTGAGAAACGCCGCAAAGCCTTGGCGCTACTGGTAGAAAGAAGAACTGCCAAATCTTTAAAACTTGCTGATCCTGACAAGTCCGCTTTCTCTTCCGAGGCTGTTGCAAAGAACTGCCTCTCAGTGAGCTCGGGTAGTTATTTGCGACTTTCTCCTTTTCCTTTTGTGCTTGCATATTTTTGGCAAGGAATTGCTGATCACCACTTCCTTTCATACTCTGTAGGTTCAGATTTGCAAGGTTTATCTTCTCCTTCCTCTGGTTGCCTGATGAAGAGTATCCGTGTCGCCTCTGGGTATGGATCGCCTTCTTTTCAATGTTACGGCTTGCTGGGTAGGCTTATTAATCCACCAATATTTTGCAGGGCCATGGTTGAAGAGGATACCAAGTTTAATTCTCATACCGCTTCTTCTCAGCCAGCTATGAGCGAGGATGATGCTGCTGATGAGAACGTGGGAAACAGTTATGGTGCGACTCATCCAAGGCCATCCCTGGAGGAAGGTATTGCTGATGCGGCTCCTGCCAGGACTCAAGTCGCGGCTCCATCCGCGACTCCTGCTGTTGGTAGGGTATCTACTGAAAATAGAATTCCAACTCCAGGAAATAGTTCTAAGTCAATTGCGGATGCCATAATTGCTGCTGGAGATAAGCATGCTGCTCTGCTGCGCGACCTAGTTGAGCAATTTTCTTCAAGTCGCCAGGTACATATACCGTAGCCCCCAAGGATCAAAAGCTTGTGTCATTGCACGGGGTGTTGATTCTTTTCTTTACTCTCAATCTCGAGCCCCAAGTTTCGGGATAATTTACCCATGCATTTTGCTCTGTTTATTTTCAGCTTGAACTGTCTTTGCTTGATGCTTCTGGCTCAATAAAGGGTAAAGGCACTTCCATAGATCAGCCTGAAGTAATGCAGTCTCCCTTGGAGCAGCATAATGAGATCATTAGGGACCAGGCTCAGGAAATAAAATCTCTCAAAGGTCAACTCGACTTCTGTTAAGAGCAATATAAAGAACTTGAAGCAGATTTGTGGCAGCGACTCATGGAGAAAGACGAAGTCATTAAATCTTTGCGAGAAGGGCTGACTCTTAAATCTAAATTGATTGATCATCTGAAGGGAGACCACGCAAAAGAACTCGCCACGCGAGATGAAAAATATAACTCGCTGTTCAAAGCCTTTGAGGGTTTTGGCTCCATCGTCAAATCAGCCATTCTGCAGCTTGCTGGTTCGTCTTTATTCCTTTAATCATGCATATTTTGGGTAGCCAACGTGATTCGCTGACTTGTTTCTTGTCTTTTCTTTCTTGACATAGGGCCTGAGGCCCCAGTTGATGCGGGTAGGTCCCGATTTTCACGGATTTGTGCGGAGGAAAAGATGAACACGAAGAACACGCGAAGAACGATGAACACAAAGAGGGGAAATCAAACACACAAGGGTAAATAGCAAGTAGCAACCCGGCAAGAATCGACTGGTAACAAATCCCCGAGGGCAGCCCCCAATCCTCCTCTCCCAAGCACACCTTACTCTTAGGATTGTTTGTCCAATTGGTCAATCCAACCAATCCAACCTAGCCACCAAAGATGGAAGATTAGCAAGTAATCGCAACTACAAGTGGAGCCTTGGTATCCACGCAGGGATCTTCTCCTCAAGAGGAGGCCTTGGTTCATCTCCACATGTGGAGGTCTTGATTCATCTCCATAGGAGGAAAGAGACACTTTGAGAAGAAGGAGCAAGGCTCTACTTTAGTTCCCAAATCATAGTCTAACCCTAACTGGATGGGAGAGTTATATAGTCTATGAGGCGAAGGGGTAAGTTGTGGGCCATTACATGGGCTTCAGCCCGAATCTTCCAGGTCCAGCGGTAGTACCGCTGCGCCAGCGGTAGTACCGCTGGGATTAAATGTGCTCGCTGGCGGTAGTACGAAGCGGGTACCGGGAGGTACCGTAGGGGTATCCAGTGGCGTTTTCGGCGTGCCGGTACCTCCAGCGGTACCTCTGGCGGTAGTACCGTGATCTGGGTTCGGCGGTAGTACCGCTGTGCAAGCGGTAGTACCGCTGCCTGGAGTTCTGCGCAGGTCTTCATCTTCAGCGGTAGCACGGCTGGTGCCGCTGCCTGGGACCTGGCGGTAGTACCGGCCCGCCTGGCGGTAGTACCGCTGTGCTGATGCTTCGTCTTCTTCATCTTCCTCTTGACTCGTTCTTGCCAACTTCTGCACTTGCTTGGTGATCTTCTTGGTAGTTGTTCCTGAGTATGCACAACGTATCCGAATGAAGTAGCAACCCATTCAAAGGAGTGTCGAGATCACACATAGATAGGAGTGAATTCACCTTATCATGGAGAGCTTTGATTCTTGCTCTTGTCATTGGGCCACTTGTTGTAGGAGACGTAGGTCGGGCTACATCATCTCCCCCCCCTTGGAAAAGAGTCGTCCTCGACTCTTGGTCATCCTCATCGCTTGATGTTCCAAGGTATGGCGATAGGTCGGCGACGTTGAAGGTGTCATGGACCAAGTGTTTGGAGTTGGAGATGTCGATCTTGTAGGCATTGTCGTTGATGCGCTTGATAACCTTGAAAGGTCCATCTCCACGAGGTGAAGCTTGGACTTCCTTGCATCCGGGAAGCGATCTTTGCGAAGGTGTAGCCACACAAGGTCTCCTTCTTCAAATATCATGGCGCGCTTGTGTTTGTTCATCTTCGTAGCATGGTCTTTGTTGTGCTTCTCGAGAGTAGTTCTTGTTTCCTCATGGAGCTTCTTCATGTAAGCGGCTCGCTTGTCGAAGTCCATGTTAACTTGCTCACGGAGTGGAAGTGGTAGCATGTCGAGCGCGGTGTAGGGGTTGGAGCCATAGACGACCTCGAAGGGTGTTCTCTTTGTTGCGCGGTGTAGTGCTCGATTGTAGGCGAACTCGGCGTGTGGGATGCACTCTTCCCAATTCTTCAAGTTAGGCTTGATCAACACACGAAGGAGTGTAGATAGGCTTCGGTTCACCACTTCGGTTTGGCCATCGGTTTGAGGGTGGTATGCGGTGGAGAATAGTTGCTTGATTCCCATCTTGGCCATCAAAGTCTTCCAAAAATAGCTCACGAACTTGGTGTCACGATCCGACACAATGGTCTTGGGCACTCCATGAAGACGGACGATTTCCCTGAAAAACAAAGTAGCAATGTGTGAAGCATCGTCGCTCTTGTTGCAAGGTATAAAGTGTGCCATTTTAGAGAAGCGATCAATGACGACAAAGATGGAATCCTTGTTTGTTTTAGTGCGTGGGAGTCCTAAGACAAAATCCATAGCTATATCGGACCATGGGTGATGTGGAATAGGCAATGGTGTGTATAACCCATGAGAGTTTAGAGTAGACTTAGCTTTGAGACATGTAGAACATCGTCGAACTAGGCGTTCCACATCACGCTTCATTCTAGGCCAATAGTAGTTGGTGGAGAGCATGGCATAGGTCTTGTCGCGGCCAAAGTGACCCATGAGTGTCCTCCATGAGATTCCTTCAAAAGGACCAAACGAAGCGAAGACTCGGGTATACATAGTTTGTTAGCCTTAAACAAGAAACCTTTGTGCAAATAGAAATCACCAATTCCTTTGTGCTCCGAACATTGAGCGAAAATGTCTCCAAAGAAAGCATCGGTAGCATACAACTCTTTAATCTCATCCAAACCCAAGACACTAATGTCAAGACGTGTAAGTAGGTTGGCCTTGCGGGATAGAGCATCCGCGACCACATTGTCTTTACCTTTCTTGTATTTGATTACAAAAGTGAAAGACTCAATGAACTCAACCCACTTAGCATGTCTTTTGTTCAAATTTGTTTGACTTTTCAAATATTTCAAGGATTCATGGTCGGAATGAATGACAAATTCCTTAGGACGAAGGTAATGTTGCCACACATCCAAAACACGAACCAAAGCAAATAACTCTTTGTCATAAATGGGGTAATTCAAGCGAGCTCCATCTAGTTTCTCACTATGGTATGCGATGGGTCTACCATTTTGCATAAGCACTCCTCCAATGCCCAATCCACTTGCATCGCATTCAATCTCAAATGTCTTAGAGAAATCCGGAAGGGCAAGGAGTGGTGCTTCGGTTAATAACCGTTTGAGCTCATTGAAAGCAAAATCATGTGCATTGCCCCAAATGAAAGGTACATTCTTCTTTGTAAGTTCATGGAGGGGGCAAGCAATTGTGGAAAAATCCTTGATGAAACGGCGGTAAAATCCGGCAAAACCAAGAAAACGTCTCAACTCCTCAAGTGATGTCGGAAAAGGCCAAGTCCGAATTGCTTGTATCTTGCTCATCACTTCACTCCATCCGAAGAAACAACAAAACCCAAGAAAACAAGTTTGTTGGTGGCAAAAGTGCACTTAGAAAGATTTGCATAAAGCTTTTCATTGCGAAGAACCAACAAAACTTGAGCAACATGAGAAGTGTGCTCTTCCAAAGACTTGCTATAATAAGGATGTCGTCAAAGTATACCACAACAAATTTCCAATGAAAGGACGCAAAACATGATTCATGAGACGCATAAAGTAGAAGGTGCATTGGAAAGACCAAATGGCATGACGAGCCACTCATAAAGACCAAGCTTAGTTTTAAATGCGGTCTTCCATTCATCACCTTCACACATGCGTATTTGGTGATATCCACTTTTAAGATCAATTTTGGAGAATATAGCGGAACCACAAAGCTCATCGAGCATATCATCAAGGAGGGATAGGATGGCGATACCGAACGGTTATGGCGTTGATGGGGCGACAATCCATGCAAAGGCGAAGAGTGTTGTCGTGCTTGGGTACCAAGATGACGGGCACGGCGCACGGACTCAAGCTCTCGCGGATGTGTCCCATGGCAAGAAGTTCTTGTATTTGCCGCTCGATCTCCTTTGTCTCTTCGGGGTTGGTGCGGTAAGGAGCGCGGTTTGGTAGCGGTGCGCCGGGAACAAGGTCGATGCGGTGCTCGATTCCGCGTAGAGGAGGTAGTCCCGGTGGCACGTCTTGAGGGAAGACATCTTCAAAGTCCTTCAAAAGAGACAACAAAGAAGGAGGAAGGTTTGTGAAAGTGTTAGTCATAGAAACTTCACCCTTGCATATGAGCACATAGTGAGGGTGGATGGGTTTTCTCTCAACTCCCTCATCTCTCTTTGTGGCAAATAGTGTAAGTTTTGTGGGAACTCTCTTTGAAGTGTCACACTCATTTGGCTTGTGGCTCTCACTCACTTTATGGTGGTCTCTCGCTCACCACTCATCTCACTAGACGAACGATCTTGTTGTGCCCTTGCAATAGTCTTGGCGTTGTCGGCGATGACTTGACTTGGTGTCATGGGACGAAGGACGAAGGTCTTGTCGTTGTTCTTGAAGCTATAGTAGTTTGTCCTTCCATCATGCATAGCACCCTTGTCAAATTGCCATGGACGCCCAAGGAGTAAGTGACAAACGTTCATAGGCACAACATCACAATCAACCGTATCTTCATAGGCTCCAATCTTGAAGGACACTTGCACCATGTGTTGAATCTTGACGGCTCCGGTATCACTCAACCATTGCACATGGTAAGGATGTGGGTGCTTCTTGAACTTCAAGTTGAGCTTATCACAAAGTTCTTTGCTCGCTAGGTTGTGGCAACTTCCACCATCTATGATGACCTTGATGGACTTTCCATTGACCCCGCTCTTGTATGAAACAAGTTGCATCTTTGGTCTTCTTCTACTTGAACATTGGTGGTTAAAGCTCTTGCCACAACCAAGGAAGGGTCTTTGTTGTCGCCATCACAATAGATCTCACTTTCTTCTTCTTGAGCACTTTGCATTGTGGCGACCTTGTTCAAAGCATTGTACTCATCTTCACTCATAGATTCATACTCTCCCATGTCATTGATGATCATGACCTTCTTGTTGGTGCACTCAAAAGATTTGTGCCCTTGTCCGCCGCACTTGTAACATTGCAAAGTCTTGTGCCGGACGAAGATCCTTGAGGCGCCTTGGAGGGGAGGTACTTTCTTGAAAGGTTGAGGCGCTTGAGGTGTCGATAGAGACTCTTGGAGGACCTCGAGTGTTCGCTTGAGGAAGAGCTTGTGAAGGTGTAGGAGTTGACGAAGAAGGCTTGTTGGCGTAGAATGCCTTTGTCTTGAGGTATTTGAGCTCTTCAAGCACGTGGCGCTCGGCCTTGGAAGCTTGATGTACTAGCTCTACCAAAGAGGCATATGGTTGGAACTCCACGATCTTCTTGATGGGATAGTTGAGGCCATTCATGAAACGAGCCATGGATTGCTCTTCGTACTCGTTGACATTGGCTCTCATCATGGAGATTTCCATTTCCTTGTAGTACTCGTCAACCGACTTCAAACCTTGCTTCAACTCTTGCAACTTCTTGTATAAGTCTCTAGTGTAATGGCTTGGCACGAAGCGCTTGTACATGGTTTCTTTCATTTCAACCCAAGTGTCAATTGGTTGTTGGTGGTTAGCGACACGAGCATCTTGTAGTTGTTCCCACCACAAGAGGCATACTCTTCAAACTCCATCGAGGCTAAGGCAACCTTCTTTTGTCGGAGAAGCGTTGCACGCGGAAGATCTTGTCAACCTTGAGTACCCATGAGAAGTAAGCTTCCGGATCACTTGTGCCGTAGAACTTGGGTATGTCAAAGCGGACGTTGGTCAAGTCATCATAGTCGTCACGTGGCCACCACGTGGGAATGCACGTCCACGTCTCCTTCGGTTGAGTCCATCACCATTGTGTTGGCTTGACTCGTTATCACTTGACTCGGAACGTTGGTGTTGGTGACGATCATGAGGAAGCTCTTGACGAGGCGCATGTTGAGGAGGTAGCTCTTGTTGAGGAACGGGTTGCTCGACATTGTTCGCATTGTCATGGTTTTGATGACGTGGCCTTGGAGGATGACGAGGGTGACGTCCTTGTTCACCAAAGTCATTCGCACCCGGAACGCCATTGTCATTAGCCAATGGGTCATGACGATCACGTTGGGCGGTGGTGGTGATGGTATGCGTGCGCGACGATCATCATTTTGGTGAGGTTGTTCTTGATGCGCATTGGCATTGTTCGCGTGAAGATCATGTGGTTGTTCAACGATAGGAGGAGGTCGTTCATGGGCGTCGCTCCTTGAATCATGTTGACGTTCTTGTCGAGGTTCATGACGTCCATGATGTGCTTGTGTCGACCTTGAGGTGCTTCTTGTACGGCTTGAGCGTGAAGGAGCTCGTTGTCGCGCAAGGTTGTTGATAGCTTCGGTCATCCGCTCCATGTTCGCATTGATTGCGTTGAAGTTGGCATCATGAGTTTGGAGACGGCGCTCGTAGCGGCCTAAGCCATCACGAACAAGGTGTCGAAGACCGACGAACTCGGATTGTGTGACATAGCCATGATCACCGCGAACTCCACCATGGATTTCCTCATCCGAGCTTGAGCTTCCGTTTGTACTTCCCCTAAACATTTTCTCAAGAACAAGTGAGATGTGTGGTAAGGAAAAACCAAGACAAACTATATCCCAAGTATAATGTGGCTTGAGAGGAGAGTATCCGGTTCTAACACCCAACACACACACTTATGAGGATAGGAAGGTATGAAGTGGCAAACGAAACAAGCAAACCCGCGACAAGTATATTGTCAAAGGTAGAGAAAATCCACAATGATCAAATTACCAAAGAAACTCCAACCACAAAGTATCAAGAAACACACACAAAAGCGAATGATGGGGTTGGGCGACCAAAGGGCGAGCACTCGAAGATAGACAACCTAACGAAGACTACGTGCTCAAATGTCACCCAACACAAGAAGGACGCTAGCTCAATTGCTTTTTGTGGGCAACGGATTTGCACAAGAGTTAACACTCACACTCACTTTGGCGGTCTTAGCTTTGTCGCAACCTACAAGAGATGAGACTTGGCACCACTTGATTCTTTTCTTTTCTCTTTTTTTTTTTGATTTTTGCTTTTTGACGATGATTCCTTCTCTTTTGCTAGTGCCAAGCTCTCTAACGATACACACTCGCCAATACTTGAAGACAAACACTCAACACGTGCAATGCCTCGCAATATCACCGAGCTAGTCCAATAGGTTAAGTTGCGCGAAAGGAAGAAGGGCTCACAACGGAAATGATGGTGGGGGAATGTCGAGTCCTTGGTGGCGTCGTCGCTTGGCGTTGATGATGCGTTGCTGCGGAAGCTTGTCGATGTTGTAGACGTAAAGCACACCAAGAAAGGACTCAAACCAAAGAGGAAATGCCAAAACGAACCGAGGAAAAGAAAAATTTCTGAAAAATTGGCCCTGGCGGTAGTACCGCTGGTCCGCCCGGTAGTACCGCTGCGGCGGTAGTACCGCTGCACTGGCGGTAGTACCGCTGCGCACGAATCTGCGCGTTTGACTCGATTTTGGGCGGACGTGGGCTCCAAAAATCCTCGAATTCGTGGGAAATTGGCAAAATTAAGGCTAGGGAACGCAAACAAAGGTGGAGGGGGTCCTAAAGCAACAGATCCATGGACAAAAACTACCAAAAACGCAACGAATCGACAGATCGGCTCGAATCAAGGCAAGGCTATTTTTGGTGGAAATTTTCGAATTTCTCAAAAACGAAGAAAAATTTGGTGGATTTCGGTGGAAACACAAATCAAATCCGTGTCAACCTAGAGCTCTGATACCATATGATGCGGGTAGGTCCCGATTTTCACGGATTTGTGCGGAGGGAAGATGAACACGAAGAACACGCGAAGAACGATGAACACAAAGAGGGGAAATCAAACACACAAGGGTAAATAGCAAGTAGCAACCCGGCAAGAATCGACTGGTAACAAATCCCCGAGGGCAGCCCCCAATCCTCCTCTCCCAAGCACACCTTACTCTTAGGATTGTTTGTCCAATTGGTCAATCCAACCTAGCCACCTAAAGATGGAAGATTAGCAAGTAATCGCAACTACAAGCGGAGCCTTGGTATCCACGCAGGGATCTTCTCCTCAAGAGGAGGCCTTGGTTCATCTCCACATGTGGAGGTCTTGATTCATCTCCATAGGAGGAAAGAGACACTTTGAGAAGAAGGAGCAAGGCTCTACTTTAGTTCCCAAATCATAGTCTAACCCTAATCTGGATGGGGAGTATTTATAGTCTATGAGGCGAAGGGGTAAGTTGTGGGCCATTACATGGGCTTCAGCCCGAATCTTCCAGGTCCAGCGGTAGTACCGCTGGATTAAATGTGCTCGCTGGCGGTAGTACGAAGCGGTACCGGGAGGTACCGTAGGGGTATCCAGTGGCGTTTTCGGGCGTGCCGGTACCTCCAGCGGTACCTCTGGCGGTAGTACCGTGATCTGGGTTCGGCGGTAGTACCGCTGTGCAAGCGGTAGTACCGCTGCTGGAGTTCTGCGCAGGTCTTCATCTTCAGCGGTAGCACGGCTGGTGCCGCTGCCTGGGACCTGGCGGTAGTACCGGCCCGCCTGGCGGTAGTACCGCTGTGCTGATGCTTCGTCTTCTTCATCTTCCTCTTGACTCGTTCTTGTCCAACTTCTGCACTTGCTTGGTGATCTTCTTGGTAGTTGTTCCTGAGTATGCACAACGTATCCGAATGAAGTAGCAACCCATTCAAAGGAGTGTCGAGATCACACATAGATAGGAGTGAATTCACCTTATCATGGAGAGCTTTGATTCTTGCTCTTGTCATTGGGCCACTTGTTGTAGGAGACGTAGGTCGGGCTACATCACCAGTCTCCCGCTCCAACTTGAAGGATCAACTGGTATATCTGTCAGACTTCAGTCAACGCTTCTTAAAGGTTACCAAGGAAGTCATGACGGTAATCTCTCCTGCAACTGATGGCCCAACATCTTGTGAGTATTGGATAAATAAACTGCTCAAGGCTCCGCATTATGTCTCTGATTGGAAACGATCCTCTGCTCGCACCGGAGCCGCGCATGTCTTGACATTGCTCCGAGCATATTATCCAGAAATAGATGTTGGCAAGATTGCTCACAACGGCTAGGCGATGAGCGCGGATGATACTGAACTGCCAATAAGTGAATACTTCGGCATCTGTAAAGGGATGCGCGGATATGCCACAAAATTTGTTGATAACTTAGACTTGGGTACTTATCTCGAAAATTTCAATCTTGATGGGAGCAAGGTGCCAAAGGAAAAGTCCACAGGAGCTGAGTCATCTCGGCTACTACTCCATCAACAGGATCTGGTGGCCCTTCTGCCTCGTCTGGCGGCGCCCTGATTATTAGGGCACATGCGACTGCAACCGCGAGACAAGCCGCGCCAATTCCCGCTCCTGTAGCTCGGAAGAAAAGAAATAAATAGTGTGGGACATGCCCGTTAATCTGTAAGACATTCATGTATTATAAACAGTATTTTGGTGACCTATAAGCATGTTCTTTTCATGATAATTCCATTAAGTAGACGCTCGCGCGGCTTAGTATTTCCTAGGAACATGTGTGTTCAGGGTCGAGAGCGGCCATGATAGGCAATCAAGCTCGATTGACGCCACACCCCAGTACTTTGGCCGCATAATGCAAGACGCTTCTAGCTTAAGGATTGCCACTTGTTTGGCAAAATTTGAGGTGCGATGGGTACTCGCGATGCTCGTAAGGAGCCCTCAAGGGTCAGTGATATATGAAATTCAAAAGACTCAGCGACTCAATGATAGTTGAGGCGAAACGACAAGCCCTTGAATGTCAAGGGTGCCGGCTTTATTTCATAATCACCCGATTTCTTACAAGGTGTTACAGGATGATGCAGGCCCTTTAATGCGGGTTTTCTGTTCCTCGCAGGCCATGCATACTTGATACTCATCGCACTTAGTTGCGAATTAATACTCCTAACGGAGTGGGTTGAACACCTGACTGGTTCAATTTTGAGTCGCTAAAAGCGACTCGGGTCGAGCATGATAGCTCCGATGTGTGTTTCATGTTGAAGCAGAGAGCAAGCTTGTTAGGAGATTAGCCGCACTGGGCTGCGACTTATGGTGAGTTGAGTCTGCTTTGTAAGGACTCACGATAACTGAACCTCTTTGGCTGGGGTTGTTGATCGAGGCTGGGTCTATGCATATGCGCCATTTTTGTCTTCTTTTTGTATCAAAGCGACCTCTGGGCATTATCTTGCTGAAGCGCGACTTCTCGGTGGGAATTTACCATCCGGTGGCTGCATCATGTTGGCCGCCTCCGCGGTGCCTCCAACGCGACTCGTTTTGAACTGCGATTACCGATCTGCGACTGATATCCGTGTGAGGAGTTGGTGATGCAAGCTTCTTCTACGAGTGCTGAGCCTGCGTTCTCGCATTCTGACGCTCTCTGCCTGTCTCCATATATTGTAATAACACCGTTTGGTCCTGGTATCTTTAACTGTAGGTAGACGTAGCAGGGGCGGGCGGTGAATTTGACATAGGCTTCTCTTCCAAAGATCGCATGGTATGAGCTCTTGACTGCTACAACCTCAAAGTCTAGGAGCTCTGTGCGGAAGTTCCGCTCTGTCCCAAAGCTAACTTCAAGGGTTATCTTTCCGATTGGTCGCGTAACAGCTCCTGGGATTATGCCTTAAATTTCTTTCATGGATGGTCGCAGCCGCGACTCGGGTATATTCATTCTTCGGAGCGTGTCTTGATATAGGATGTTTACTCTCCCTCCTCCGTCCATTAGGACCTTACTTAACTTGTATCCCGCGACTTCAGGCGTGACCACAAGAGCTGGCTGTCCCGGATCTTTTACTTCTGGGGGGTGATCGTCGCGGCTCCAAATAACCGATCGCTCTGTCCAACGACGGTACCTTTCTGACATTGAAATCTGGCCGCGCCTCCGGCTTCCATCCATTGTTTGTACTTCCACTGTATGAAACTGTCCTATGTTCCTTCTAGGCAAAACGTCAGGCCCTTGATGGGAGCTAGATTTATTATTGTGGTGCATTAATCCACTACGAGCCGCCTCTGGCGTGTTGCCTTCTTTCCACCTTCGGTAATAGTGACATTGCGCCTTTGTGTGACTCGCTGGCCTGCCATCTCTCCTGCGATGTAAGTCGCAGGGAACGTCAAAGATCCCCTCACAGTTATTAGGGAATGAGGCCTTATTACTTCCTTGCTCCTTCATCTGGTGTGCACGGTGTTCAGTTTGCACGACTTGCAATTTCTCTGTTGGGTCCTATGATAAGCCGCCTGTCCCCTTATCTGTCTTTGTGTACTTGTCAGATGTTGCCAAAAACTGGTCGAAACTATCAATCTTATGTTCAGCGCGACTTAACTTGTGCACCAGCGGCTCAAATCTACAGTTCTTCCTCATAGCTTGTATTGCAGACTGTAAGTTAAGTTCTTGGCGGAGCCAAGGATCTTCGCGACTCTCTTGATCCAGTCACCGCTTGATTCGTCCTTCTTTTGGACGCATTGCCTAAGGTTTTCATGTCTTCTGTTTGGAATCTGTTGATGAACTTGACCTTCAAGTCTTCCCATGTGCTTATTGATTTTGATGGCAGATTTAACAGCCAATCCCTGGCTTCTCCCTGTATTGCCAAGTGGAAATATTTCGCACGTACTTCCTGAGTTACATCAGTTCCTGTCATACTTGCCTCATAATTGTAACAGCCCCAAGCTTAGGAACTGAATTTTGTGAATAAAATTTCCGCTTTTGCATTCTCATTCATGCATCATGGCTTAAATTTGGTTAGGTACTCAAATTGAAACAAAGATCTGGAAAACAAAAGTAAAACAAATGGAAACAAAAGCAGGGTTGATTTCAAACACCTTAAACTCAAATGGGATGTTGTTGTTAAACACAAATACAAATGCAAATCCATATTTGTCAAGGAAGTTCCAAGAGTTCAAAAATAAATATTTGGGGCTTGCTTATTTTTTTTCTAAATGAAAATACTTTGGAAATTGAGGAAATTGCCATAAGCAACTCCCTATTTTATTTCCCTACCAAATGAATTCCAAATAATCTGGAAAAATTAGGGGAGCTTCACATTTATATAAGGAGGCTACCCAAAAATTCTCATAATTTTTGGAGGTGCTTAAGTGCCCCAATTAATTCCAAAACAGTACTGTTTATTTAATCCAAACAGAGAAGGGCTTCTTTGTAAGCAGAACTGAGCAGGCGAGGGGTTTTTGCAAAACGGTCATCGTTCCCCTGTAGCTGCAGTGTCATGGCGCGCTGTCGAGCTCGCCGAGCTCGCCGTGCCCAGGCCCCCCGGGGCCCCCCTGCTCGCCTCCCCGCGATCGCCGGCCGGGCCCTGCCTTCCCGAGCTGCCCTGGACGAGGATATGAAGGAAGCACGCCGCTCTGCTCCCTCCCCTCTCGTTCTTCTCCCTCTGCTGTTCTTCGCGAGCTCCCGAACCGTAGTCTGCTCGCCGTTAAATCGCCGTAGAGGGAGAGTTCCCCGAGCCAAGCTGAGGCCACCACGAACTCCGCCAACCTCTCCTCTGCCTCCTCGACCTCGCGCGGAAGCTGGGAAGTCCAGGATGCAGTGAATCGCGCCGTCGTCTCCAACTCCGGCCGACGAACTCCGAGCAAGCTCCTGACCTCCTCCGGCCTCCTCCGTCACCGCTGCGAGCCCCCACGCGTCAAGGGTGAGCTCAGCTTCCTGTTGACCCTCTCCTCGCTCTCTGTAATGCACTAGAACGCGGGATCCGTGAGGTCCGCCGGAGTTCGCCGCGGGTGCTCGTCGTCGACGAAGCTCCGGTGACCCTTAGGCGGCGCCGTGACCACCATTCGATAGCCCGCGTTGAGTAGAGTAGTTTGGGCATGTTAGTTAGCCCGCACGGTGCCGGAAAGCTCGTCGGCGTGCCGTCCCGAGCCGCTGCTCCGGCGAGCAGCGTCAGCACATGTCAGCTGGGGCCGCGTGTCGACGTGGACGCCACCGTGGCACTGGGCCCACATGTCAGCGTCTGTGTGTAGCTCAGCCGAGTGAAAAACGGTTCGGTAGCATTTCTGGAAAAAGAATAAAAAGACAGAAAATTGTTTAAACTTCTAAAATCCATAACTTTTAAAATACTTATCCAAATATTACAAATAATATACCAATTTGTTCAGAAAAATAAATTGAGTCTATTGGTATAACTCACACATCCAACTAAATTAATTTAGTTGCTGTTCTATTAGAATAACTAAAATGGCAGAAAATAAAAGGATTTTAGGAAATTCATAACTTATTAAATCTTGATCCAAAAATTGCAAATAAGGTATCAAAATGATCAGTGGATTAAACCACACATTTTAACATCATTTTCATGTTGGACTAAATTTCTTGCACTTTAGAAAAAGGGCAGATTTAAAATGGATTTTATAAATTCAATAACTTAATTTTGATTAATCAGAAAAGTGTGCTCCTTATATCAAAATGCTCAGCAAATCAATACCTACCCTAAACATCATGTCCATGCGTGTTTGACGGACGATTAGCTACTGATCTAATTGGATTAAGCTACGGAAACTATTAAGATAAATATGGGATTGTGCCAAATATTGTCAAATGATTTGGGACAACTCATTTAACCTGGTGAGCATGTTTATGATCCATCAGTTGCATTAAACCATCATGTCATCATGTGTTTGTGCATTGCACCTGTTTCGCTTGTGTGTTTATTGATTGTTGTCTTTCCGGTGTTTTATGCATCGATAGATCAAGCAATCGGGGTTTCTCCACAATACCCTGACGACCCGTATTACCAGCCCGTTGAACAAGGCAAGCGTAATCCCCCCTCTGAGCATGTCTCCCCCTATGTTTTCCGCAGATATTTTCTCCACTATAATATTGCATGCGATTCCAAATATCAATTTGGTTGGATTAGAGTATCCTATTAGATGCATTATGTTTCCGATGCCATTACCTGTTTCCCTCCTAATATCCATAGGATTGTTGTGTTGGCCTGAGTTAATTATATCCGCTATGTTTATGCTTAGCCATGCTTAGTGAAATGCTTAGTCGTCCGGTGGATATGCTATTGTTGGAACTGTGGTGGAATGTTCGGATGATGGTGGAAAAGGTGGTGACATATAATAACATGTTTAAAGGCGGGGATGAGAGGCCACGGGGAATGTGGTGGGTTGTCTCGTTCTCGCCGCCTAAGTGTGAGTTCTTTACCTCTTGAACCAAGACTGAGCGTGCAACCATGCGTGGGGCCTATGCATTCGTAGTGCAGGAACCCTCATAGACTAAATAACTCGAGCGGGGCTAGCCAGGGTCCTCTAGTTCGGGCTTTCATTTGCGCGTGCGTGATGATGGTGGTATGAACTGAGATGAGGATGGTAGTATTAGGAAAATGAGTGGCCGTGGGGCGGGGTGATGTGAGCCTGGCAGTCCTACCGCCACTGATGATCCTGGAAAGTCCTTAACGAGGGAGAAGTCGACACCGCTCCCACCCAGCCGGCTTTCCAAGGAAGAGAGTTAATGCGCAGGTAATGGGCCGGACGGTACGCGTGGCAAACATTTGTACACCCCTGCAGGGTAAATCTTTTCGAAAAGCCGTGTCCGCGGTTATGGACGACTTGGGAAGTGAAGGTAGGATCATAGAATAACTTGAACGGAATGATTAAAAACTGAGTACTAGAGGTACTACCAAGAATGCAAGGTTGACTTCCTCGAGGGTGATTCGGGGAGGTGCCTTGGTATACATGTGCAGTGAATGATGGTGGTTGATGAAGATGATCAGAAGAAAAGAGTTTACTTCTTACCTCTTTTGAAAATATTCTGATTAGTCGATGCCTTTGAGATATGTTTTTCATAAATAAAATCAGCTTTATGCAAAACAGCCATATAACTTTGAAAGCCTCATCGAGCTAATGCTCTATATATAATCTTGCGAGTTCGTCGAACTCAACGTCGTTTGCTTTGTTTCAGAGGAGGACTTCACCGACCTCGAAGGTGGGTTCTTTGTGGACGTCGACGAGTAGTCTGGGGTTCCCAGGTAGCAGCTTGGGACATCCCGGAATAGCTGGCGCTGGAATGTTTATCTATAGGCCTCTCAGGCCATATTTGGATCTTGTTGTTTAGAACAACTTATTTCGCTTCCGCATGATGTACTGTTGGGTCTGTGACCTCTGGTTGTAATATTTGCTATCTTTCTCTATTATAAGAGTTGAACTATAATACTTTGTGTCGTAGAGTCTGTGATGTGCCAGTTGTTCCACAAGTTTGATCTCTCTATTATGCATTGAGGGTTGTGCCCGTGTTAAGGCATCACTCGGGGTGTTGCGTTGTTGGTGTGTGGTGTACCCAGCAACGCCTGCCAAAGGTTTTGGCCGGGGATTGGTAAACCCGTAACCTCCGTTTGTATCGCTTAACCGGTGACACACAGCATCACTGTATAGTAGTCGGGTCAGGGCGCCACAAGTTGGTATCAGAGCCGTACTGCCTGTAGGAAACCCTTCTACTGGTCGATGTTGAGTCTAGTGTTGTGAAAATATTTTTAACCTAAAAATGAGTTGTGAAAACCATCTTAGGATTCTTTTTACTCCTTATCTGGTTACACTCTAATCTCGGAGCTATCTTACCTCGATTTGAGTTAAAAGTTTTACTTCTCGTCTATCACCTCAAAACTTTAGGATAACGTGGGTGGGTTCGACCTTGAGTGTTATGTGTCCAGTTGCTCCCGCTGCGTTGAAATCCCCAAGTCAACTCAGATGTTCCTACCGAGTCTAATCTTTTGATCCTTCTTTGGGTTTTAACCCAAGGACTTGAACATAAGGTCCCGGATTGTGCCAACTAGAGGGTGTTGAATCACATGGTTTCTTAACTATTTGAAACCCACGCTAGTAGCACATGATGCTGATCTTTGACCCAAGTTCTATCTTGTTGACTTCCTTCTCACAAAGTATTATCGTACCTAGTCTGTGTACTTGTGTAGACGCTAATGCTATTGTTTGACCATTCGGAGAAAGATACTAATTGTGTCATTGTCAAATCTCCAGAATGGCTCGAGGAGGCCGTGGAGGCCGTGGTGGTCGCGGTAACCACGATGATGATGAGGATGATCTGCCGCCACCACCCTCGATGGCTCAAGTCTTGATGGCCATTGAGGAGAACCGTGGGCGCAATGAGCGCTTGCTTGAGCAATTGGTGCAACAGAATGCACTGAGGAATGGCTGCAACACTCTCACGAGTTTCTCCGCTCGCAGCCACCCACCTTTGCTGATGCTAAGGAGCCCCTGGATGCTGATGACTGGCTTCGCGCTCTGGAGCGCCAGTTCGGCGCGCTGCATGTCCCAGTGGCCGAGCAAGTCAACTTCGCCACCTACCTCCTGACTGGTGCGGCTGGCTGCTGGTGGGAGAGTCATGTGGCGCTGTTCGCCGCGGGTCATGCTTTCACTTGGGCGGATTTCCGCACTGCCTTCCGTGCGGCCTACATACCACAGCCAATAATGGACCTGAAGAGGAGGGAGTTCCTGGATTTGCACCAGGGTAATATGGATCTTCGAGCTTATGGGTGCAAATTCAACCATCTCTCTCGTTACGCCCCTCGGGACGTGACCAATGATGCTGACAAGCAAGAGTTGTTCCGCAAGGGGCTTGCGCCAAGGCTCCGCTATGAGTTGCTGCCCTTCAAGTTTCAGAACTACCAGGAGCTGTTCAACCAGGCTCTTACTCTTGAGCAAGGAAGGAAGGAATTTGAGTCTTCCAAGAGGCCAGCCCAAGGGGACCGCCAGAGTTCCTCGGGTTCTGAGAACAAGAAGCGCAGGGTTTTCGTTCCCTACAGCGCTGTGCCGCGTGCTCCATTCATGCCGAGGGCCGCAGGATACAGGCCACCACCGCCGCGCCCCACTACCTCGACACCTGGGGCGAACGGAAGTGGGTATCGCCCCCAGCTATCTATCCCACCTGGTAACACTTGCTTCAGCTGTGGCCAGACTGGTCACTACTCCAGGGAGTGCCCCCAGAAGGCACCTATCACGGGGACACCTGCACGAGCCCCTGCCGCTCCAGCTGGCAAGGCTGGACCTACTGTGCGTGGTCGCCTGAACCACGTCTCTGCTGAACAAGCTGAGGAAGACACCGGCGTTCTTATGGGTGAGTTACGAATCAACGGCAATTCAGCTACAGTTTTGTTTGACTCTGGAGCATCGCATTCATTCATATCCATAGCTTTTGCAAAAGACCACTGCATACCGTTCGAGAAAATGAGCCATCCCTTGGTGATTGCCACTCCTGGCTCCAAATGGCAAACCGATGGGGTTACTCCTGAGGTCCAGATTAATATAGGTTCCTTGTCTTTTCCTTATGCCTTGGTAGCCCTGAAGTCCAAAGGCATTGATGTCATACTGGGCATGAACTGGCTAACCAAATATCAGGCTAATCTCGACTGTGCCGCAAAGACCATTACTGTGACCGCTCCTTCCGGTGACATTGTGGAGTATTGGCCTGCAACATCAATACCTCCGTCCGCCGTCGTACCCAACTCACCTGAGATCCTCCTTTGCTTTATGGAAGGCGAATCTCCTCCTGAAATCCAGGACATACACGTGGTGTGTGACTTCCCGGATGTGTTCCCGGAAGAGTTGCCTGGCATGCCTCCTGACCGAAGTGTGGAGTTTGTCATAGAGCTACTCCCGGTACTGCTCCAATTTCCAAGAAGCCCTACCGTATGCCGGTGGAAGAGTTGGCTCTGTTGAAAGAGCAAATTGATCAGCTGTTAGCGAAGGATTTCATCCAGCCTAGCAGTTCACCATGGGGTTGTCCGGTACTCTTTGTCAAGAAGAGGGATTCTACCGTGCCTCGTCTAGTCTCTGACTATAGACCGTTGAATGCGGTGACCATCAAGAACAAGTATCCTATTCCTCGTATCAATGATCTGTTGGATCAGTTAGCTGGTGCAACCGTATTCTCCAAGATGGATCTGAGGTCAGGATACCATCAATCAAGATCAGAAAGGAGGATATTCCAAAGACGGCATTTGTTACTCGCTACGGCTCATATGAGTATACCGTCATGTCTTTTGGCCTCACCAATGCTCCAGCTACTTTCATGAGGCTCATGAACTCCATCTTCATGGATTATCTTGACAAGTTTGTCGTCATTTACATTGATGACATCCTCGTTTATTCAAAAACCGATGAAGAGCATGCCGAACATCTCGTTTGGTTCTGACACGACTTCGAACACCGCCTCTATGCCAAGTTCTCCAAGTGTGAGTTCTGGTTGGATAACCTTGTCTTCCTTGGTCATGTGATATCCGCTAATGGTGTGGCTGTCATTCCTGACAAGATTCAGTCCATTCTGGATTGGAAAACTCCAATGTCAGTCAAGGACATCCGTAGCTTTCTCGGATTGGCGGGTTATTACCGCCGATTCATCGAAGGTTTCTCCAAGATAGCCAAGGCCCTGACTGACCTTCTCAAGAAGGATAAAAAGTTTGTATGGACGGCCGAAGCTGAAGAGAGCTTCAAAACCCTGAAAGCCAAACTCACGTCCGCTCCTTTGCTCGTCCTGCCGGACACAAGCAAGGATTTCGTCGTCTTCTGTGACGCCTCTCTGCAAGGTTTGGGTTGTGTGCTAATGCAAGATGGCCATGTGGTGGCGTATGCTTCTCGCCAACTTAAGCCACATGAGCTCAATTACCCTACTCATGATCTTGAGCTTGCCGCGGTGGTCTATGCTTTGAAGCAATGGAGACCATACCTGTTTGGTAACCGTTGCGAGATCTTCTCGGATCACAAGAGTCTGAAGTACCTCTTCACCCAGCCGGATTTAAATCTCAGGCAAAGGCGTTGGTTGGAGTTAATCACGGACTATAATGTGAGTCTGAACTATCAACCCGGCAAAGCAAACGTCGTGGCTGACGCGCTAAGTCGGAAGTCCTATTGCAACAATCTGATGATTGAAAAGGCCCAACCTGCCCTTCATGAAGAGTTCTCCCGTTTGAACTTAGAAATGGTTCCCTCTGGCTATCTAGCAAATCTGGAGATCAAATCTACTCTTGTAGACCAGATAAAGGAAGCTCAAACCCGTGACAAGGGTATTCAAAATCAAGGAGAACATTGCTAGCGGGAAGGCAAAATGTTTTTCTGTCAATGAGTCCGGAGTTGTTTATTTTGGTGACCGCTTGGTAGTGCCAAAGAAACAAAAATTGAGAGGGCTGATCCTCCAAGAAGCTCATGAATCTCCTCTCTCTATCCATCCCGGTAGTACCAAGATGTACCAAGACCTCCGACCACAGTTTTGGTGGACTCGGATGAAACGAGAAATCGCCAAGTATGTTGCTGAATGCGACACCTGTCGACGGGTAAAGGCTGAACATCAAAGGCCTGCCGGCACTCTTCGCCCTATTGCAGTCCCCGAGTGGAAATGGGATGAAATTGGTATGGACTTCATTACTGGTCTACCAAAGTCTCCAAAAGGAAACGATGCCATCTGGGTCATCATTGACCGACTCTCAAAAGTGGCTCACTTCCTCCCCGTTCGCGTCGACATTACAGCTGCCAAGTTGGCAGACCTGTATGCTTCTCGTATCGTTGTCCTCCACGGCGTTCCCAAGAAGATAATTTCTGATCGTGGAAGCCTATTCACCTCCAAGTTTTGGACTAGTTTCCAGACTGCCATGGGAACTCGTCTCAACTTCAGCACAGCGTTCCATCCTCAAACCGATGGTCAGACCGAGAGAGTGAACCAAGTTTTGGAGGACATGCTTAGGGCATGTGTAATCTCTTTTGGCAAGGGTTGGGAGAAATACCTTCCTTTCGCGGAGTTCTCCTACAACAATAGCTATCAAGCTAGTCTGGGCATGGCTCCTTTCGAGGTTCTGTATGGAAGAAAATGCCGCACTCCTCTGAATTGGTCCGAGACTGGAGAGAGGGCACTCTTCGGTCCGGATATCATCAATGAAGCTGAGGAGAAGGTTAGGATCATCCGCGAGAATCTAAAGATTGCCCAGTCTAGGCAGAAGAGTTACTATGACAAGCATCATCAGGAGGTTCACTATGAAATTGGTGATAAAGCTTACCTCCGTGTCTCTCCCCTTCGAGGCGTTCGCCGCTTCGGGATCAAGGGAAAATTGGCCCCTCGCTACATTGGCCCTTTCACCGTTCTGGCCAAGCGAGGAGATCTTTCTTATAAACTGGAGTTACCAGCCAACTTCCCAGATGTGCATGATGTGTTTCATGTATCCCAACTTCGCCGTTGTTTCAAAGATCCTATCCATGAGGTCAATCATGAGGAACTGGATCTCCAGGAAGATCTCACTTATCGCGAGCATCCTATCCGTGTCCTGGATGAAGCCGAGAGAAAGACCCGTAACAAGAGTACAAAGTTCCTAAAAATTCAGTGGTCTCACCATTCCGAAGAAGAAGCAACCTGGGAAAGGGAGTCTAGTCTTCGTGAGGAGTATCCTGACTTCTTCTCGCAACCTTAGAATCTCGGGACGAGATTCCTGTAAGGGGGGTAGAATTGTAACAGCCCCAAGCTTAGGAACTGAATTTTGTGAATAAAATTTCCGCTTTTGCATTCTCATTCATGCATCATGGCTTAAATTTGGTTAGGTACTCAAATTGAAACAAAGATCTGGAAAACAAAAGTAAAACAAATGGAAACAAAAGCAGGGTTGATTTCAAACACCTTAAACTCAAATGGGATGTTGTTGTTAAACACAAATACAAATGCAAATCCATATTTGTCAAGGAAGTTCCAAGAGTTCAAAAATAAATATTTGGGGCTTGCTTATTTTTTTTCTAAATGAAAATACTTTGGAAATTGAGGAAATTGCCATAAGCAACTCCCTATTTTATTTCCCTACCAAATGAATTCCAAATAATCTGGAAAAATTAGGGGAGCTTCACATTTATATAAGGAGGCTACCCAAAAATTCTCATAATTTTTGGAGGTGCTTAAGTGCCCCAATTAATTCCAAAACAGTACTGTTTATTTAATCCAAACAGAGAAGGGCTTCTTTGTAAGCAGAACTGAGCAGGCGAGGGGGTTTTTGCAAAACGGTCATCGTTCCCCTGTAGCTGCAGTGTCATGGCGCGCTGTCGAGCTCGCCGAGCTCGCCGTGCCCAGGCCCCCCGGGGCCCCCTGCTCGCCTCCCCGCGATCGCCGGCCGGGCCCTGCCTTCCCGAGCTGCCCTGGACGAGGATATGAAGGAAGCACGCCGCTCTGCTCCCTCCCCTCTCGTTCTTCTCCCTCTGCTGTTCTTCGCGAGCTCCCGAACCGTAGTCTGCTCGCCGTTAAATCGCCGTAGAGGGAGAGTTCCCCGAGCCAAGCTGAGGCCACCACGAACTCCGCCAACCTCTCCTCTGCCTCCTCGACCTCGCGCGGAAGCTGGGAAGTCCAGGATGCAGTGAATCGCGCCGTCGTCTCCAACTCCGGCCGACGAACTCCGAGCAAGCTCCTGACCTCCTCCGGCCTCCTCCGTCACCGCTGCGAGCCCCCACGCGTCAAGGGTGAGCTCAGCTTCCTGTTGACCCTCTCCTCGCTCTCTGTAATGCACTAGAACGCGGGATCCGTGAGGTCCGCCGGAGTTCGCCGCGGGTGCTCGTCGTCGACGAAGCTCCGGTGACCCTTAGGCGGCGCCGTGACCACCATTCGATAGCCCGCGTTGAGTAGAGTAGTTTGGGCATGTTAGTTAGCCCGCACGGTGCCGGAAAGCTCGTCGGCGTGCCGTCCCGAGCCGCTGCTCCGGCGAGCAGCGTCAGCACATGTCAGCTGGGGCCGCGTGTCGACGTGGACGCCACCGTGGCACTGGGCCCACATGTCAGCGTCTGTGTGTAGCTCAGCCGAGTGAAAAACGGTTCGGTAGCATTTCTGGAAAAAGAATAAAAAGACAGAAAATTGTTTAAACTTCTAAAATCCATAACTTTTAAAATACTTATCCAAATATTACAAATAATATACCAATTTGTTCAGAAAAATAAATTGAGTCTATTGGTATAACTCACACATCCAACTAAATTAATTTAGTTGCTGTTCTATTAGAATAACTAAAATGGCAGAAAATAAAAGGATTTTAGGAAATTCATAACTTATTAAATCTTGATCCAAAAATTGCAAATAAGGTATCAAAATGATCAGTGGATTAAACCACACATTTTAACATCATTTTCATGTTGGACTAAATTTCTTGCACTTTAGAAAAAGGGCAGATTTAAAATGGATTTTATAAATTCAATAACTTAATTTTGATTAATCAGAAAAGTGTGCTCCTTATATCAAAATGCTCAGCAAATCAATACCTACCCTAAACATCATGTCCATGCGTGTTTGACGGACGATTAGCTACTGATCTAATTGGATTAAGCTACGGAAACTATTAAGATAAATATGGGATTGTGCCAAATATTGTCAAATGATTTGGGACAACTCATTTAACCTGGTGAGCATGTTTATGATCCATCAGTTGCATTAAACCATCATGTCATCATGTGTTTGTGCATTGCACCTGTTTCGCTTGTGTGTTTATTGATTGTTGTCTTTCCGGTGTTTTATGCATCGATAGATCAAGCAATCGGGGTTTCTCCACAATACCCTGACGACCCGTATTACCAGCCCGTTGAACAAGGCAAGCGTAATCCCCCCTCTGAGCATGTCTCCCCCTATGTTTTCCGCAGATATTTTCTCCACTATAATATTGCATGCGATTCCAAATATCAATTTGGTTGGATTAGAGTATCCTATTAGATGCATTATGTTTCCGATGCCATTACCTGTTTCCCTCCTAATATCCATAGGATTGTTGTGTTGGCCTGAGTTAATTATATCCGCTATGTTTATGCTTAGCCATGCTTAGTGAAATGCTTAGTCGTCCGGTGGATATGCTATTGTTGGAACTGTGGTGGAATGTTCGGATGATGGTGGAAAAGGGTGGTGACATATAATAACATGTTTAAAGGCGGGGATGAGAGGCCACGGGGAATGTGGTGGGTTGTCTCGTTCTCGCCGCCTAAGTGTGAGTTCTTTACCTCTTGAACCAAGACTGAGCGTGCAACCATGCGTGGGGCCTATGCATTCGTAGTGCAGGAACCCTCATAGACTAAATAACTCGAGCGGGGCTAGCCAGGGTCCTCTAGTTCGGGCTTTCATTTGCGCGTGCGTGATGATGGTGGTATGAACTGAGATGAGGATGGTAGTATTAGGAAAATGAGTGGCCGTGGGGCGGGGTGATGTGAGCCTGGCAGTCCTACCGCCACTGATGATCCTGGAAAGTCCTTAACGAGGGAGAAGTCGACACCGCTCCCACCCAGCCGGCTTTCCAAGGAAGAGAGTTAATGCGCAGGTAATGGGCCGGACGGTACGCGTGGCAAACATTTGTACACCCCTGCAGGGTAAATCTTTTCGAAAAGCCGTGTCCGCGGTTATGGACGACTTGGGAAGTGAAGGTAGGATCATAGAATAACTTGAACGGGAATGATTAAAAACTGAGTACTAGAGGTACTACCAAGAATGCAAGGTTGACTTCCTCGAGGGTGATTCGGGGAGGTGCCTTGGTATACATGTGCAGTGAATGATGGTGGTTATTGATGAAGATGATCAGAAGAAAAGAGTTTACTTCTTACCTCTTTTGAAAATATTCTGATTAGTCGATGCCTTTGAGATATGTTTTTCATAAATAAAATCAGCTTTATGCAAAACAGCCATATAACTTTGAAAGCCTCATCGAGCTAATGCTCTATATATAATCTTGCGAGTTCGTCGAACTCAACGTCGTTTGCTTTGTTTCAGAGGAGGACTTCACCGACCTCGAAGGTGGGTTCTTTGTGGACGTCGACGAGTAGTCTGGGGTTCCCAGGTAGCAGCTTGGGACATCCCGGAATAGTTGGCGCTGGAATGTTTATCTATAGGCCTCTCAGGCCATATTTGGATCTTGTTGTTTAGAACAACTTATTTCGCTTCCGCATGATGTACTGTTGGGTCTGTGACCTCTGGTTGTAATATTTGCTATCTTTCTCTATTATAAGAGTTGAACTATAATACTTTGTGTCGTAGAGTCTGTGATGTGCCAGTTGTTCCACAAGTTTTGATCTCTCTATTATGCATTGAGGGTTGTGCCCGTGTTAAGGCATCACTCGGGGTGTTGCGTTGTTGGTGTGTGGTGTACCCAGCAACGCCTGCCAAAGGTTTTGGCCGGGGATTGGTAAACCCGTAACCTCCGTTTGTATCGCTTAACCGGTGACACACAGCATCACTGTATAGTAGTCGGGTCAGGGCGCCACAATAATCTTCTGTCCATAAGGCAGGGTCTTGGTCACTGTGATAGGTAGTGACTCGTTGCGACTCATCGAAGTTTGGGGGGAAGCGAGTGAGCCGTATTTCCTCTCCAAAACATGCTGGTCCCTTCAATAATGAATAGGAGTTTACTAGTGCTGAATCTTTATCTGAGTCAGTTTCAATCTAGGCTGGCTGAGTCGCCCCGGGCGTCTGTGACTCGCCTTCTATCTTCTTTTCTTTTTCCAATGATACCTGCAAACCTGCCAGCTGGTTGACCACTTCTTCGACGTTGCACTTTTCTCCTCCCCATGATACCTCGTGTTGCGGCTCATTGGGCGTGACTCCATACATATTTGCTTGTTGTAGGGCAGCGGTTTGTAGTAAATCGATCGCATGGCGAGCTTCCTTATCAGCTCGTGTGTCTCCCACCGGTGCTATCCTCGACAATATTCCTATCGCGGCATGCACGTTGCTTTCCGGGTCGCCGTGGAACTGTGGTTTCATCTCCCCTCTGTCCGTCTTGATCTGATGCTTTTGCTGCCAACGGCGGAGTCGCCAATCTTCTTCTTGGAGTTTCTTGCGCTCAGACGTCGTCTTGGTCCAGACCGCCAGATGCTTTTGCTACCAGCGACGGAGTCGTCGATCTTCTTCTTGGATTTTCTCGCGCTCAGCCGCGAGCCTTTGCGCCTCTTCATAGAGTTTCGTCCTGATAGCTTCAATTTCTTCAATCTTGAGGTCTCCTTCCTGATTTGGTAGAGGTCCCCAAACAGGTCTTATCGGAACGGGGATGGGTAGTTTTGTTGTAGCTTGCTGCAATTCCTCCAACATGCGGACCCTGACCGGCCGCAGTTCCTCCCCTGACTTGCTCCCCTGAGTCGCATCTATAGGTCTGCGATTGACGGATCCGACGAAAACTTTCACTGATCCGATGGGGATAATGTATCCAAACTCGATGTGATCCGCCTCGGGTCCCCACTCTGAGTCATCGATGAAGGGGACTCCATTGATGTCTTCAACTTGGCCGATGGCGATGTCCTTAAAGCCTGATTTCGATCCTGCGTGGAACGTGATGCTCTTGACCGTAGGCCCCATGGTGGGCGCCAACTGTCGTGGGTTTGTCACGTCAGGTGTCATAGATGACTTCGTAGGTGTGGGATTACGCGAGTCAAGCATCTCCGAGCTTGGGATCGCAGGAACAAAGATCAACACAGATTTACCCAGGTTCGGCCCCCTCAATGTGAGGTAAAAGACCTACTTCCTGCCTACCCTAGATTGGTATTGATATGATAATCGAGGTGTTACAATGGAGACGATCCGATCTGGTACTCGCCGTATGAGCTAGGGTTTTAGGGCTTGATAGCTTAACCCTGTCTAAGTCCTGCGAGTACTCTTTATATACATAGAGGTTCGCTAGGTTACAAAGGAAACTTCCTCCACAAGGAATACATCAACTGGAACCTACTCGGAGACTAACTCCTCCTCACGTCTTCCAGGATATGTCTTCTAGATCCTTCTCCTTGTGGCGGTTCGATGTTGGGCTTGATCCCATGTGGGCTTTTGTCCATGCGAGTAAAGTAAGCCGCACTGGGCCGCGGGTTAATCCAGAAAGTATTCCCAAGACACCACTCTAGAGGTTACTTTAATATGAACTCCGGAGTCACTCTCAATGGTGTGAAGGTGACGGTGTACGCATCGTGTGTGACTCCTTTATGACGTTGTGGCGTTTGTTTACTCAGACTTTGAGGTGTGCTTTTGTAGCCCTACGCAATGAATGGTGTTTGTTATCCAACAAGAGAGTGTTTGAGAGTAGCATTTATTTATTCAATTATGAGGTCATTGTTGAGAGTGTCCACTAGTGAAAGTATGATCCATAGGCCTTGTTTCTAAGCATTGAAACACTGTTTACAACAAGTTCTGCTACATGTTTGCTTGCTGCCATTTTTATTTCAGATTGCAATTACTACTTATAATCATCCATATTACTTGTACTAGATGACCCGTTGCGCCACTGGCGCGCAGATGCCAAAATCAAGACAATATTTAAGCCCCAAGTTTTTCTTATTTTAGTGTGGAGGCTTGTTGTTTTTATGTCGTAACGATAACAGACATCCTATTTTCAAGGCCAGATGGATTCATGAGATTGGTAACATATATTGCACTTGATTTAAACAATAAAGCTTCCATGAGACCTTGGAAGGTCTTAGACAGAATCACAATAGTATGTCAAAGCAGAGTAACCAATAATAATACTATCAAATGTCAATACTACATTAGGGTACTCAAGTGTTGCTATAATTCAAAGCAGGCAATATTGCCCTTGATTTAAACAATAAATCTTCCATGAGACCTTGGAAGGTCTTAGATAGAATCACAGTAGTACTCAAGTGTTGCTACAATTCAAAGCAGGCAAAACATGATAATTCAAAGCGGGGGCACCCATGGAACATTTTAGATTCAGAAACAAACAAATAGAACACACTAAGATTACATCATGTTAGAAACTTAAAACTTCAATGTGCCACACCCTTCAGATGGTCACACAAAGAGAGCAATTCCAATATAGAAGTCGATATCCATCTTTGATTCTCCGCATGCAAGCTCCCGATGTATAGTTCCTTTGGCCTTATTGCATCTCTTGAATTGCCAGCTATCTGATATGTCCAATTAATTGGCAGTGGATCCTTCAAAACCTTAACTAAGACGTCACCAAAATGTCCCATTTTCTCTAAGATTGCAACCCTGATCTGACAACGAAATACTATTATCGCAGGATTCCATAGACTATGAGCTACACAAATTGTAAACATAGACAAACTAATGTTCTACCAAGACAATATTTAGAAAAGGTTGCATAAGTTGACCCAAAGGTAATTATAACCATCAGAGCTCTACATTAATTAATTGCAGGTACAGTATTTGTGCATGTCTTAATACACACTACATCTACTATATAACACCCGAAATGATTGTCAAAGGTAAATTCAAGGGACATTTTGTATGAATGTATGTCTCAGCTATATAAATATTTCCAGAATTGCAGTATGAGAACCAGTTCCTAGCACTATGACATCTCCCAGATTTACTACCTTACTGCAAGCATGTGAGTGTAAATTTCAAATATTTCTAAACAATCGATGGGTTATGCTTAGAGAACTAAAAATATAAGGCCTACAATACTACATAACAAATGCTAACTTGCGAACAAACTTCCGTGCATGCTACTGGGCTTAGGAAGCTCAGCAGAAGAAATAAACCTGTAGGTAAAGCTGGAAAGGTAGGCTCCATATAGTGAACTTCATTAGTTCAATCATCTCCAACACCTCAATAGGCCTAAACATTCAATCAGATCAAGAAGAACTACTATACCTGCAACATACATCTGCCCCCTGCATAACCTGGCTGATTCAACATTAGTATGTGCATATATGGGATCCCCTGCAGAAATAAATATGTGCGTGAGACAATCACTCACACACTCCAGCTTTTGTATTCATACATGATGTTCCGTTAAACTCTATATTTCCGATAGCATCATAAAGTCGTCGTAACAAGCAAGCACACACTACCCTTAAGTTCACAGCAAAATGTGATCCATATGTAGGAGAGAAAGATAAGGAAACATATGAACAAAAGAACACCCTATTTTAAACATGTGCATACATAACTCTTCTGTCGAAAAGAGACCCCAAACAAAAATAAGGATTGAGAGCCTGACCATCTTTGTAGTTTGCCTATTTTACCCAAGAACCAACATCGAAATCATGAAGCATTTTGAAATACTCTGCTATTCAGAAATATGAAAACTGCAAGATACGAAGGCATACCAAAATCTGTAGCAAAAGGGGCCACAGCTCGAGTGTCCTCGTGAACCTTCATTTACATGTGGTTTCGACATCCTAGTGCCTTTTAGAACATTGTTTATCTATGACTATTTTGACATCCCATACTTTTAAGACTGGAGGGGCACAAAACTCTCTGCTTATCCTTCTAAACATATGCACATTATGCAAATGGAGTGTATCATAAAGAAAGCAAGGTGCCTTATGAAACAACAACAAATCCCTATATTCACCAGCGTGCAAACTCGATCAAACAGAGAACAAAATAGGTCGGTTGCAGACATGAGTCCAAACGAATTTAAGCTCAACTAATTCAATGGAAACACATAAAACAGAGAAGGAACATGTGTAATTTAGTTTAGAAGAAATGAACTGAATAAATCAGAAGCAAATACAATTGAGACGATCAATGAGGATATGATTAAGAACATTAGTCTATCTGGCCGCAACATACTCAATTATGATTAATGATTTTTCACGTGAGAACATATGGAGCCATGTTCAGCACACTTTCCAGTCACAGCCTTCAGAACAAAGAGCACCCATTTTGAGCTTATTTGAACAAACAACATTCACGGACTTTATTTGAGCTTCATGCTCTTGTCTGAGCGACGACAACCTCTACATTGTTGTCAAGATTTCAGTAGTAACAACACTCAGTATGAAGCTTCATTCCCACACAGTCCTTGCTCCGATGCTGGCGAGCATCAAGAGCAATATAGCGGAAACCACTATACCATAACCAAAAGGACGTCCAGTACAGCACCAGAAGCGTCGTTGTGACCAAAACCAAAACTGAAACCGCTGTACAATAACCAAAATTTGACGACCTATCTAACAAAACAGCAAAAGAAAATGAAGATCAAAACCCACTTTAAATAAGCGCAGTAACTTTGGAAGGGCAAACACAAATAAATTAAAGGGATTACTGACCCAAGAAACAGTTGAGTCGTTGTCCTAAATGCAGTAATTGCTTGGTCACCCTCACCCTCCTCTTGAGCAGCATAAGAAAAAAAGCGCCTATAACATAAAATAGCTATCAGCTCCAGAGTTTCAAAGCTAATTGCCAAAAATTTCAAGGAGAAAAATGAAAGAATAACAAAGCTTCTATGGAAAACAGTGGTGACAGTTTTATAGGACAATGTGCTTGCTTGATCATACTTTTTAATACAGTAATAATAACACACCACAGCAAGCCAGGAAATAGCCCTACAAATTAGAAATATATGAATCACAAGATGGTTGGCTGCAAACAACCAGTCTAAAATACTGTACGAAAATGCATAAATACATTGTATAATAATGTCATCAATCTCTCGAACTGTTCAATGCACAAACGAAATTAAGAGCAAAAAATTGCTGACCATAGCTTATGGGATCATGTCATCATGCAGAACAATTTCTCAAATATAATTCACAGCGCAATTACTAAGGAAGATACTCACTTTTGAGGGTAGTGCTTCACTAAATTGCATGACAAAAGGTAAAGATTACTGGAATGCCCGAGCACCATTGCAGATTTTAAATGAAAAGGGTCTAGAATGACATGCAACTAATATGAGAAAGAAAAGGCAGTATGTGCACGCCAACATATAGCTCGACATCCATTAATTCAGAGAAATTGCACAATATTGATACTGCCGTAATGATCACTTGTCTCTCTGCCCATGATCCTAAGAAAAGATTTTACGCTATACAAACCAAATGGTTCATGACCAGAAGAAATTAAAGGGCAGATTACAGCTATCTATGTAAGCTACTACTACTTTACAAATGTATATTGCTTGGGATAGTTTCCAATTTATTATGTTCTATCTTAAGTAACATCAGTACTAACATTGAGGCTCTGGTTCCGATCCAACAAACTGCAGCTACTTGCAGAAGCTACTATTGATTACTTTATGAACCTATAGCATCTGGGTGTTTCCTGAAGTTGTTATGTTCTGTCGTAAGCGAAACAAATACATACTCTGACCTGCAGATCTGGTATCGAATTTGGGGCTTGACGTGAGATATCGATGGATGCATTCAATTGCACGGCTGCACCACAGTAGCTCACTATGAAGATCTTATGTCAAAGAGTGAAGGTCTTATGTCAAAGAGAGGATGGGCAGCGCTGGCTTTCGTACTGCCTACAAAGTATAGAACAGAAAATAGATAACTCAAAACAAATTTACTTTTAAGCAGCATATCAAGATCTTTGATGCTCACAAAAGATCAATTTCAAAAATAACTCAATATGTCTTATAAGCATCATATTATCTGGCTTAACATAATTGTTAACACATATCAACTGAACCAAATTAAAAAATACTGCAAATTTAATCCCTTTTAGATATAAAGTCAGATTGTGCAACGAAAACACATACCCCAAAGATAACGAAGCATGCCCCAAAGATAACCAGGGAACAACATTAATTAAACCTGAAGAAATTCAGGAAGAAAATACCCAACGCTCAATGCAATAGTGATGACATTGAACGACTCAAAACCATGTGCATCTCATTTTTTTTAGTGAAAAAGGAGACAATTAACCAGTTAAAAGAATAGTAGGAAGCTATCTGAAACTGATCATCAATACAGTGTCACACGGTTAATACACTTCCAGCTATCTGAAACCAGAATGACATGAAAATTGAAACAAGTAATATTAAAAGAAGGAAGTTGCTCTATAACCTAAAGATGCTAAAAGGAACCAAAAACATAAATGAAGCAAACTTGTAGATTAAGCAACTCACCAAGAATATGTGCGGCTGGGCATATAAAAGCTGACGGCGTCCACTGAAAGCAGCCAAGATAAGAATTTAGCAACGCCATCACTTTCTTCAGTTCTGAACAAATTTCACTCAATCGACAGTTTAACCTGAAATGAAAGCGAAGCAAAGGATCTACCACAGCATCAGCATGCATTCCTGCCTACTACCGCCAGTCAATAAAAATTATGCTTGCACAACCTCAAGTTAAAAATCAAAGGCATCACAGCCAAGCAGCAATGAACTTCACACGCGATGCATAAATAAGTATCAGGATGTCACATGCTAAAATAAATGGAATAAGTATCTACTTTCTACAAATAAAAATATGTGCGGCCTATGGATGATTCTTTCACACCTTGACAGACACCAACGTAACATGTACGCATTGACACACTTTTCAAAGAACTAATGTGTGACTCACTAATCAAATTCAAAAATATTGAACTCGTGTACATTAGTAAATTATATGTGCATTGATATGAATATTATACCTCGACAAACAAAAGGTGCTTTTCTTTGGTTGTGATGTTGCAAATTGATTTGCTCATCATTGAGAGTCCAATTCAACATCTGCAGATAATATGGGACATGAAATCAGATAAATATAGAAAAAACATACAACAAAAGCAATAATTCAGAGAAGTTGCATAATATTGATACTGCCCTCATGACTGAGAGGGGCAGACACCATAGAAAGAATAGACTTAGATTTCAGAATGGTGCTTAGCATGCAGAGAAGCTGACCATTCCAGTGGCATGTGGACTACTCAATTAGGACTTGAAAGGACAACATGACACAAAATTACAGCTCTAGATATATGAGATAGTTACAGGAATATAAAAAAGATGTGGAAAATCAAAAGCGCACCATCAACCATGGCCAGCGGACAAAAGGTTAAATATTGTGAAACTCAGCTTAACAATAACTCAAAAGACATTATGCATGCATACTCTCGCTCTACACAAAGAAATGACCATACTGTACACTAACTCTATATGAGCAGATTAGATAAACCACATTGTTGCAGAAACATTTAGCGACTATTTCAATTATGGATATTCACAGATAAAACACAAAATACCGAGAGAGGAGAATCTTTGCCTCCACGAGTCCCTAGCAGAAACAGGACAATGCAATAAGTTACAATCATGGACAACAGCGAGGGGTGTTTTTATCCCCCTTCTATTACCCACATGCTTTTATTTGACTCCAAATAACATATACATAGCTGCTTACCTCGCAAAAAAAAAAAATCATATACAATGGACATAGAAGTGCATATATAAACAATTAACCTTTTCCTCTGAAGGTTAATCCTTGATAGCGTGCACATCAATTTATACTTCATGCTAGTATTAAAAAGAAATTACCTAGATGAACTGGGGCGGAAGGGTAAATGCCAATACTGGCTTCTAGTGAAAACACATGACATCTACAAAAGATGAGATTTAAGAGAGGATGTTGCTCAACTTGTGCATTCAGGTCAAAGTTGGCTGCTAGCTCCAAATCTCTGCAAAAAAGGGGGCACAATACACAATTATTACTGAGACAATAAATAAAAAGGAGGAGATATTCAGTTAGGGCTTGGGACCTCCGATCTGCACACTCAGAGAGGGTATTGGCTAGGGCATGGAACATACGATGTGTACACATAGGCCCATCTTCCTGGAGCAGTTTTTTCCCTTGGGCATTTACACAAACAGCTTGTGTACACACGAACACACCTGCAATCTCACATCAAGGGAGCAAAAGGAGTTGCAAATCAGCATCATTAGGAAGAGATGAATAGGCGAAAAAGGTGGGGTACCAAGGTAAAGGACTACTGCTATACCTGGCGAAGAAGGTGGGGTACCATCGTCCACCATTCACAAGAGGGGCCAATAACTTTGGCCCAATCTAACCTTAAAAGCAAAAGGAAGCATGCCATAGATATGTAGCTTAAATAGATAATGCATATGCTCAGGACCAGACATCCGATGCAATTTATGTTTGACCTATCTTCTCCTAGGGACCAACAAGGACAATTCTATTGCCATGTTTAAATCTAAAGCCTGAAGAACCAAACCATACCTGAGAAAGAACATTTTTGAATTGAAGAGAATTAAATTAACCCTCTTCACTTCTAAGGAGCATATAAAAACAACTATCTCAACTTATAAAAAACACAACATTCAATCTGAATTGTATCTTCTGAAACTGATTCGGCCAGTGACTAAACTGGATTAAAACTACGATACATTTATATTTACATATACCCTGATCATGGCTTAACGGATATACAGTGACACTACATAGCTAAGGTAGAAGGTCACTGTGAGAGTAGCCCTTACTGGTGAGAGAAATCATGTAACTTGGCTTCAGAAACTGCAAATAAGTGAAGTAATATTGCAACTCTTAATTAAACGTTGTGTAGTTCAAATCATTGAGCTTGTCCAGAAATTAGCATGCCAATAAATATTCAAATGCTTCATCTAGCATTGGATCCCTTTATGTGGTCTATTCGTTTATTGTTTACTGCATAAAGGAAAATAACCAGGAATTTTGTGCAAGAGATTGGCTAAAAATATTAATATTGATCCGACGCAATAAAACTCAGCATTGTACAAAGCACGTGCAACAAATTTCTTTTACAATAACTTGTTGTATGAAGGCATGAAGGAGCAACTTACAGTGTCTAGGTTGCGGAGCTTCTCACGCACCAGCTATTCAAGAGCTAGAGCCAATTCAATTGCTGAAACCACATAGAGGCTCAAGTTAAAACAGATTATAGGCATGTAGTCTGCTTCATCTGAAAAACATGCAGTACCATTCTCTTCTAGCTTCCAAATATCCTCTTATGTTCCAAATATATGCATACCATTATAATTTAGGCTATGTTCCCAAGAGAGAATAATTGCCTTGGTCTTCTTGATATTTCCTTCTTCTCTCCTTCCTCAGACCTACACACATTATGTTCAGAAAAAAATCAGTTGGAAATTGAAAATCAGAGTGCTGGATGTAGAGAGAAGAGAAGGAGGAGGCGAGGTTTGGGAAAAAGATTCACCTTGTACAGCCGTCGCGCGGCCCTGTCCGTCGGTTTCACCAGCCTGTGCAATCCTATGTGCCAGGATTTGCCGCCACCGCCTAATTAGAACCTGCAGCCCAACAGTCAGAAGAAACACCGTTGTCGAATTAGCTCAGCTTCTATTCCTTTTAGACAATGTCGTAAAAGCATGAATAAAATGGAATAAACAAGGAGAACATCCCAGCATGCTAGGTAAAATAGGCTTGCAAAATATCAGTACACGTCTAACACTGGATTTACTTTAATTCCAGCATACAAGTTGTATACTTCAATTCATCCACATGAATATGAATTAGCCAAAATCCTTGAAAAGGGAGTGACAGAAGGGAGAGGAACGCCTCTGCGAGCAAGCGCTCGAGCTATAGGCCGTTGTGGGGAGGGATGAAGAGGACGACGTGTCTGGACGAGGAAATAAGAATTTGTGTACTGAATAAGAATTACACATCGGAAGAAGTAATTATCACCCTAGATACAATCCTATATAAATATCAGCACAAAGTTGGTCGAATTCTCCAAAGCCACTGGCTGCATATGCGTAATCTGGGGTACAACTGTAAAAAGAGCAGTCGGAATACCAGATACCTAGAAAAATAATCTCTATATTTTCATAGGCATGGAAATGGTACGGCATTGCAAAAGAACCATTAGTCCAAATTAGACTGTTTTAGGCACACTTTTGTTGGCAGTACTTAAGCTGTAGACTTGACCTCGGGTCACCAGGTGAATTAAACCAGAACAAACTGGCCAATATGAATCAGTTATGTATCTTTTCATATCATGGGGGCACCATTAGAGAGGTAAAAAAGGGCATAGATCACCGCACCGAACAGCCGAACGGAGAGCGTCCAGCGAGGAAGCAGGTCACTCAACAGCCTTTAAATGGGTAATTCCAGATCCATGGGCGTGCAAGCATCACAAGTGGGTAATAAGGTTTGTACTTTCAATTTCAAACATGGTAAAATTTCTAAAACCAAACAAACAACCCTAATTAACCCACAACAAACCAAAACCAAATGGCTTAGTTATTTAGGAACGGAGAGAGCAAACCCTAATTCACTCTTTTCTGTTGTTATCTACAACAGAGCTCACATAAATAAATCTAGCATACTTCTTGCAAGCAATTGAATCAAGCACTCCACAAGCATGAAAAGTCTACAACAGAGCTCACATAACTAAATCTAGCATACTTCTTGCAACCAATTTAATCAAGCACTCCACGAGCATAAAAAGTTGAAGATATACCTCAGTCACTCATGGAACACACGCTAGGCCCTCGGTACTTATTCCTACATGTTCAATAATCACAAGAAAACCCCTGAGTTTGAAAACCAAATGTGGCAAATGAAAATCAGTAAACAAAATAAAACATCAGATGCAACCAAGCAGTCACGCATCTAAACAGAATCCTCATAGAATGCAACTTCTCCATATATTTGCAAAGAATTTTACGCCAGTTGAACAAGATGCGTCACTGAGCAGAATTAACAAGACTCACCATAGCGGCATCAAGAGAAGGAGAACGGTGTGGCACAGATGGCCGTCACCGCACAAAGTTTCTTGCTTGGTCGGCCGCTGCTTCGCGAGCGTAAAAAAGCAGGACGGCAAGAAAGGATCAGCACACATGCATTTCATCGAACAGTTCAAGCGCATGACGAATAAAAGAGCACACACCGAGCTGGCTTGGGAAGATTCGTAGAAGAGGCAGCGGATCTCCTTCATGCTTCTTTATAGGGTGGTTATCCACACCATTGCCCCAAATGCCTGTGAAAATTTCAGAAAAAACACAAAACATGATGGAAACCTAGAAAGATGTAGAGATTATGAAGCTCACCTGCACCTCATGAAATCATTCACGTTCGTCAGGCTGACTCACCCCGCATGTATTGCCATCTCAATCTCAGTAAAAGGGAATCAAAAGCTGAAACAAAGAGAGAAAAGCATCGTTGTGCGGCCGCCTCCACCAAGATCTGCCACGCTCTAGAAGAAGGCCCAAATAAGAAATCTCCCAAGAGCTCCACCTCAATCAGCTGTTCGCCTTGCCGTCGCCACCATCCGCACCGCCGGCCGCGTCCGGGGCGCGCTTCTGCAGGCCCAGCACCGTGGCCTCCCTGTCCGGCACCGTCCGCTCGCCGTTCGCTCTCCGCATCGCCGCCACCCTCCTCCAGCGCCTCTTCCCATCGGGCACCGCGACCGTCCCGTCCCGTCTGACTCCGTTCGCTCGCCGACGGAGAGACACGAGCTCCGTCTGGGTCTCGAACCTGGCTGCTCCTCCTCCCACCATCATCCTGTCGATGAAGAACGCGAGATAAACAAGAACGCAGGAGAGAAATCAATCCAGGACAAATAGACCTCAACCAGCAGAATCGACGGAGCTCATCCTGAAACCATGCACATCCGAGCAGATACGGGCGAAGCAACGCGATGCGAGCAGGGCAATGCGAGCGCGAACAGCGAGCTGATTTGGGAAAAGTGAGGGAGAGGACAGGAGGTGGGGCGAGGAGGAAGGAAGAGGGCAGTTGGATGCGGACGTGTGAGGCATGCGAGTCGTGTCACCCGTGGTCGACGCACGAGAGCGCTGTCTACCGGGCGGAAAAGGAGGGCGATGCGGGCGACGTGCTACGCGTGGGCCCGACCCGGTGGAGACCCCACATGTCATCGACCTACCGGGTGTGGCAGCGAGTGCAAAACGGAAATAACCACGATCCAACGGACAGGGGTGAAAGGACGGTGCGGATGGACGGCCAGGATAAGCTGCCTAAGATACAGTAACTGGGCTGAGGACCCTCCTTGGATGTGGTGGACATTTATAAGGTAAATTTCACTATCTCTTTGCCGAACTAGTGCACCTATACATCTGACAAGTGTATTGGGTGTGTTGGGGCCACAAGAGACTTCTTGTATCTTAATTGCAGGGTTGCTTGAGAGGGATATCTTTGATCTCTACCTCCCTGAGTTCGATAAACCTTGGGTGATTCACTTAAGGGAAACTTGCTACTGTTCTACAAACCTCTGCTCTTGGAGGTCCAACACTGTCTACAAGAATAGAAGCGTGCGTAGACATCAGTATGTCCTAGATTCAACAGTTAGTCCATTATAAAATATATCGAGAAGTTCATTTTTGGCCAATTGATGTCTAGGCCGAGCTCTAATTAAAGAACAAAACCTTGACCAAGATTCAGGCATTTTCTCTCCTTCAACATGTTTAAAGTTAAAAAGTCTCTGCAAGCCGGCATGTTGGGCACTAGCAGGAAAATATTTCTGAAAGAAAGCATTAAGGAAACCAATAGGACTATCAATAGAGCCAGGAGATAGGTTATTATACCAAGTTTTAGCTTCATCTTTCAATGAGAAAGGAAAAAATTTAGTAACAAAGTAACTGCATTTCTTTATATCATCAGAAAACAAACTACTCAAAGTAGAGAGCTCATTCATGTGTTCTACAACACTTTCATTTTCAGTACCACAAAAAGGTTCTTTCTCAACAATGGATATATGTGACAAATCAAGAGAGAAGTCATAATCCTTATCTTTAATGTTTATGGGAGATGTGGCAAATTTAGCATCAGGAGACAGTTTATATCTAACAACATGTTTTGCAAGAAGATTTTAATATTACTTGCACCACTGGTAGCATTACATTCATCAATAAAGTCATCATCAAGTTCCACATAAGTTTCATCAAGATCATCACAAGTATAATCCCTCAACTCAGGTGAATCAACAGGGGTAGTGGGACTTCCATTAGGTGTTTCAGCATTTTCAATTTGTTTAGACCTAGCAATAGTAGCATCTAAAAAGGGACCTAAAGAACCACTTTCATCAAGAACAGTAGAAGCATCATCAAAATTATCAGAAGCATTTTCAGATTCAGTAGAAGTAACAATGCGTGTAGCTTGTGGTGGTGTAATAAGTTGACTCATCACAGATGGTGAATCAAGAGCAGTAGAGGTACTCAGAGTTGTACCTTTCCTTGTAGTGGATGCCAGTATGCGGACCTTCTCATCACGAGTCTTCCCCATGATGAATAAATTTCAGCGAACAATATTACTCTCAAGTGAACCTACAAATAAAGCTATGCTCCCCGGCAACGGCGCCACAAAATAGTCTTGATGACCCACAAGTATAGGGGATCGCAACAGTCTTCGAGGGAAGTAAAACCCAAATTTATTGATTCGACACAAGGGGAGCCAAAGAATATTTGTAAGCCTTAACAGATGAATTGTCAGTTCAGCTGCACCTGTGAATAGACTTTTTCGACACAGATTATCAGCAGCAACAGTTTTATAGCAGTAGCAGTAGTGAAATAATAGCAGCAGTAAAGTAAAAACAGCAGTAGTGATTGCGGCAAACAGCAGGATTAAAATACTGTAGGCATAGGGATGGATGAACGGGCGTTGCATGGATAAGATAGTTCATATAATAATCAAGACATAGGCATTTGCAGATAGATAATAATAAAGCATCCAAGTACTAAGTAACCATAGGCATGTGTTTCCTATATAGTCGTGTAACATCCCAAAATTATCAACAAGTATTATTAGTTCCAAAAATGAGAGCCAACAAAAACTTTGTTAATTATTATGTGTTGTTTGCAATTGTTGCTTGTGGTAATTAATCCTTGTTGCTTGTGTGGTTTAATTCTTGCTAGTGGTATGTTGTTTGCTCTAAATAAAAACAAGAAGAAAAGAAAAGAATGGAAATAGCAAATAAAGCAAGAAAAATAAAAGTGACATTTGTGTCCCACAAATTCTCCAAGGGGAGAAACTAAAATGGTTTCAAATAAAATTGAGAGGAGAGGTTATATAAACTCTCCCATTTTTTGTTCCTATAACTTTTCCCTCTCAAAAATTTAATTTAAAAACCTAAATTTAAATTCTATTTTCTATCTTTATTAAATTCAAATCACAAATTGTGCTAGGTTGCACTTGTCAAATAAATTGCACCACAGCACCACCCACCCACATTTGAATAAGTGAAGCAAATTATGAAAATAAAATTCATAAAATAAAAGTTAAAAGTTGATTGGGGAATTTCATCGAACACCTTGCAGTCATGCTCTGTGTTCTTTCCAAATCAACCAAACCCGAGATCAATTGATCGATTTAGTGAGTAATTATTCAAATTGAAGCCTCCAATCGACCCCTGCACCTCACTGATCAAATGGCGCGCTCGAATTCGAGAAAAAAGGGCCAGGAAGGAGGAGGAGGATGCAAGGGAGCAGCCGCCCGTGAGCTCGCGCCATGGTCGGCACTGTGCCGTCGTGGTGTCGATGCCGCGTTCGTCGAACCCGTGCCCCCCCCTCTCGCCCTTGCCTCTCCGCTTGCTCCTCTGCTCTCACATCCCGCCCAGGAGGGACCCCCGTTGCTGCCGTGCGCCACGCCATGGCCGCGCCCGCCCGAGACGGCCGTGCCAGTGCACGCCGCACCGTCCATTTGCTCCCAGCCCCGTCCCAAAATTGGCGACGCCCAGCTCGCCGCCACACACCACGGCTACCCCTGAGCACCTCGATCGCTGTAGCCACCCCTACGACGCGCCCCTGCACGCCCTGCACCTCTCCCGCACCGCGTCCACCATGGACCCGTGCTCGCCGTTTTATACCCCTGCCCACCCATGCTCAAACCACACCACCACTGCCTCCCTTGCTCTCCCCACTCCCCCGTACACCGCCAGGAGGGCAGAGCCGCTGCTGCCAAGCTTCAGCTGCAGCCGCAGCTGCTGCCCGAGCCCCTGCAGGTCCGTCGTGCTCGAGGTAGACGACGACACGGCCGCCACCGTGCTAGCCTCTCTTCTCCCCCCCTCTGGCCCTCAACTGCCTCACCATTAACCTCGCACTCACCGCCGTGTTTTCTCGACGTTTCGTGCACAGGATCGACGCAGCCAGCTCGCCGGAGCCCGTGCATGGCCGTGGAGGAGAAGGAGCTCGCCGCCGCCAAACCAGCCCGTCCCAGCACGCGCCACTCAGCCAGGAGTTCCCCCGGAGCCGCCGCCGTCGTTCTGCGTCATCTCCGCCGTCTCCCGAGCCCCCTAGGTGAGCCGCCTGTCCACCGCGCCGCCGCCGGAGCCGCAGCGCCACCCCTCTGTGGTCGCCGTCGCTGCGTCGCACGGCAGCCGTTGGATCTCGATCCAACGGTAGCTTACCGTTTCGGTTAAAAAAGAGAGAGAGAGAGAGACTGACGAGCGGGCCCTGCTCGTCAGGGTTTTATTATTTTTCCGCGTGCGCTGAGTCACTGACGGGTGGACCCCGCCCGTAAGATTTCTCAACATTATCCAAACTGAACACATTTTCGAATTTAAATTTCCAGAGAAAATCAGTACTGGACCCATTTTATAAATTCAATAACTTGAGATTTACAAATCCAAATAAATCAAACTCAACTGTTCTGGAAAGCTTATTACAATGTTTAACTAACCCAATTAGTCTCATGTCATTTAATTAAATAAATAAAAAGTATTATTGAAAATGCTACAGAAGGTTTAAATTCTAAACTTGTTTGTTTCGGATACTCTGTTAGTCCAAATAATTCCAAACCAATTTTCTTAGCTTAGTACTGCCATGATTTAGCTTCCCTAATTTTGGTAGAATTAATTGAGCAATGTTAATTGTTGATTGTAAGATAAACCCTTCTGGACTAAAACAAATGAATATGTTTATTGGTGAACCCAAATGAGTTAGGACCAATTTTGTTAGTTCACATATAGCCATGTTTAGTTACCCCTAAAAGGGTTTAATGTTTGGAGCAATAGAATTTAAATGGTAGCTAAAACTTGATTATTAAGCTACTGGATTCAATCCAATGTGTAGGGAGTTTGGTCACTCCAAATGATCCAATTCAAATTGGGTTGTCTTCTATACATCAGTAGCTTTCTATAGAATTTTAGTTGTATTTTTGTGACCAACAGAACTCAAGTTGTGGATTTAAACATGAATAACTAGTTTCTGCCATAATTTGGACTTAATTAAATAATGTTTAATTCAACTTTTTGAAAACCAAATTGTGTGGTTTGATGTGTGCAGTAGCTAATTGGGATGTTTGTGATTGATATGTTGTGATGCCTGCTTGAGTAGTTTAGTAATTGTTTGCATTGCTTGTTTGACGTTTAGACGAGAACGTTGCCGGAGTCTACGAGGAGGGGGAATTCTCTGATCATCAAGCACAAGAACCCGACAACTTTGCCGAGCAAGGCAAGCTATTCCCTGAGCTTGCACCTAAATACATATACATCTACTTTGATCAAATGATTTACTCTTAAGGCAATGGTTTACAAAACCTTTTCGAAAAGTATATGGATATTATTTTGCCACCCTATGTAGTAGCTTATATAAAACTTTAGGATGGGAAACAATGTTGTTTATACACAGACTTGGTATCAGAGCCATCCTGACTTTAGGAAACCTTAGTTAGCATGGTCGTTTGTCAAATGTTACAAAAGATGAATTTCTAAAGAGAAAGGAAAGAGTATTTTTGAAAACTGCTTATCTCCAATCCTCTTACTTATGCAAAATTTTACTCTCATTAAATATTATATTTTCCTTGTATCCTAAAATTTTGCACACTCTCTTTAACTTAAATTTGACTCACTTGTTGCCCACTACATTTAAAATTTTGTACTGTCATACTAACTTAAAATTTTGCTTAAAAATTGTAGATGGCACTCCATTGGACCGAGTTCGTTCAGCTGGAGAAGGACAGCAAGCTGACGTTTGAGAGGGACTTGTTCGAGTTGACCAAGCTGTTAGGTCGCCCCGCTCCAGAGTTTGAGGGAGCTCAGATTGATGTTCACGGTGTCGGAAGGCTGAGCTGGCTCATCAGGTCGTCAGTTCGCAGGAACATCAAGTCTCCCAGTTCCAGGACGCTCGTCTTCACCACCAAGGAGGCCACCTGGGTTGACGGTCTCTGTACTGCTACACAGAGGATGCTAGCCCGACTTTGTGAGGAGCACAAGGCGGAGTTAGTAGACTCCCGTTTCCGGTTCTACGGGAGGCGCAACTGCGATGGACACCCTACTCCTTCACCTTACCACCCGATGTTTGGGAGCTACATCATGGACATGGAGATCTTACTTCAGTGCACTCAGGATGATCTGTTGCGCACTAGGATTCAGCTCCACTTCGACCGCGAGTCGCTCGTTGAGCTTCGCGAGAACGAGATGAAGCTGATGGTGGAGAAGGTTGCTCTTCTCAGGAAGAGGGCCCAGCTGAGGAAGACTATCGTGAAGCTCCGCACGAAGGTGGCAGAGCAGGACGGCTGAGGATCTAGAGCACCATACTGACGAGATGGAGGAGGAGGGCGAGGATCTCCGCAAGGAGAACAACGCTTTCCTCAGTGACGATGATGACTTCGTGGAGGAGATGGACTGTGAGGAGGAGATGATGAGGAGGAGTTAGTTGACGAGGAGGAGGAGCCACTCGAGCCAGTTCTCGAGGACGAGGAGGAGGATCCCGAGGAGCCAGCCTACCAGTCAGATGCTGACGTGTTAGAGCTGGAGGTTCCACCTCAGTAGGCGAGTGACTTGATCACTACCGCAGGATTAGGTTGACCCCTATAGCTAGTCGAGTAAGTAGTGGTTCTTTTGGAAACCAGATGTTATGTATCCTAGATGTAAGGTGATGTTGTAAGCTTGATGTTGATGTGAACTCCTTGATGTGTTGTTTGTGAAATATAAGTATGTTTGTCTTGTTTAAATCTGTGTGAACTATTTTCATATAAATCTTAATTAATCAACCACTTGAGAGATCGTCTTTTCCCTTAGTCGAACTTTTCTTGCCTTGTCTCTTATACCCGGTGTGCTTCAGGATGCCGCCCCGTCGCAGCAATGGGAGGATCAGGATCAGCACCACCACCACCGGACCCAACCCCACCCAACTTCTCGCGCTTATCATGGAGGAGCGTGAAAATGCCCGGCAAGAGCGCCAGCTCATCTCGCTGCCTTACAACAACTCGCAGCCGCTTACAACAACAACAACAACAACAACAACAACAACAACAACAATGGTGGTAATGGCAATGGCGATGGAAACCAGCGATCTACCTTAGGCGATTTCCAGAAGACCAACCCACCCACCTTCCAAGGGACTTCACCCACTGGAAGCCGATGATTGGCTTCGCACCATCGACAACAATCTGGAAGTTGCTGCTGTGGGAGAAAATGAGAAAGTGTTGTATGCAACCCACTATCTCGCTGGACCTGCAAGAGCTTGGTGGGAAACTACCAAGGCTCTCCAGCAGCTGGTCATGTATCAACTGGGCTGAGTTCCAGGAGAAGTTCCGCAAGAAGCACATTCCCTATGGACTCATTGAAGGAAGAAGGATGAGTTCCGTAAGCTGAGGCAGGGAAGTAGAGATGTGGTCGGTTATCTTGAGGAGTTTACCGACTTATCTCGGTATGCTCCTGATGACACCGACAAAGAAGAGAAGAAGATGGAGCGTTCATGAGTGGACTTCATGATGAACTGCAGTGTGCTCTGGTTATCCATGACTTCCGTGATCTGGAGTCACTTGTGGACAAAGCCATCCAGCTGGAGACCAAGCGCAAGTCTATGTATGAAGGTCGCAAGAGGAGGATGAATGCTCAGGAAGGTTCGAGCAGCCAGAAACCTCGTATCTTTCAGCAGAACCCCAGGCCTGCCTATCGTCCACCCCAAGCACCACGCCCCAATTTCCCTAACCGCCCAAACAACTTCAACCGCCCCAATGACAATAACCGTTCTGGAGGAAACTTCAATAACTTCAATCTCCGCCCCAAGGTTGTCTGCTTTGAATGCGGCGCCAGGACATTACTCCAGAGAATGCCCCAATCCCAAGAAGCCTGTCCAGCGCCCCAATGCACCTGCACCGAACAATGGTCAAGGCCGCAATGGAAATGGTAATGGCAAGAATGCCGCACCCCGCGGGAATGCTGCTGTTGTCAGAGGCCGTCTGCACCACATCAATGCTGAAGAGGCTGAAGAAGCGCCAGATGTTGTGCTGGGTACGTTCCTTGTCAACTCAGTACCTGCAACTGTTCTGTTTGATTCTGGTGCACCCATTCGTTTATTACCAAAGAGTTTGTTTCTAAGGGAGGTTTAGTCGGGAGTCTTTTACCCAAACCAATGTTGGTACAAACCCCAGGACTGTTAGCCAAAACCAACCAGATGTGTTCCGAAACCCCCATAGAAATTGGAGGAGGAAGGTTTGCAGCCGACCTAATTATCTTAGGAAACCAAGGCATAGATGTTATTCTTGGAATGGATTGGTTAGCCAAGTATCACGGTCGTATTGACTGTGCCCGAAGAGCTGTTTCTCTCACTTCTGATGATGGAGTTGAAGTGGAGTATGCATCTGAGACCAGCCAGACCAGACCCGGATGCCATGAGAGCATAGCTCGACCCGCCCTAGATGAGATCCGTGTTGTTCACCTGTTCAAGGATGTTTTCCCAGAAGAATTGCCTGGTATGCCGCCAGACGGGATATTGAGTTCATAATTGAGCTTATCCCAGGACATCCCCCATATCCCAAAAGCCTTATCGGATGAATCCGGAAGAACTGGTTGAGTTGAAGAAGCAGTTGGCTGATATGCTAAGCAAAGGTCTTGTCCGCCCAAGCGCTTCACCATGGGGATCACCCATTATTTTTGTGGACAAGAGAGACGGTACCACACGCCTGTGTGTGGATTATCGCAAGCTGAATGACGTGACCATTAAAAACAAGTACCCTCTTCCCAAGATCGAGGATCTGTTCGATCAAATGAACGGAGCCCGAGTCTTTTCAAAGATCGATCTTCGGACAGGTTACCATCAGTTGAAGATCCGAGAGACAGACATTCCCAAGACCGCCTTCACCACCCGTTACGGTTTGTTTGAATACACCGTGATGTCCTTTGGTCTGACCAATGCCCCAGCCTATTTCATGAATCTCATGAACAAGATTTTCATGGAGTACCTCGACAAGTTCGTGGTAGTTTTCCTTGATGACATCCTTATTTATTCCAAGACCGAAGAAGAGCATGCTGAACACCTGCGTCTAGTTTTGGAGACCCTCCAAGAGCACCAGCTGTATGCCAAGCTTAGCAAGTGTGAGTTTTGGCTCAGTGAAGTGGCATTTCTGGACATATTGTATCGCTGGAGGAATTTCTGTTGACCCTGAGAAGATACAAGCCATTCTTGACTGGTTATCCCCAACCAATGTTTTGAAATCCGAAGCTTTCTCGGACTTGCCGGTTATTACCGCAAGTTCGTTGAAGGATTTTCCAGTATAGCCAAACCTCTGACCCAACTGTTGAAGAAGGACAAGAAATTTGAATGGACTCAGAAGTGTGAGGATAGTTTCCAAGAACTGAAGAAGAGACTAACCTCAGCCCCAATTGATTATGCCAGACGTCACCCAGAGTTTCGACGTGTATTGCGATGCATCACGCCTCGGACTTGGTTGCGTTCTGATGCAAGAAGGCAAAGTTGTGTCGTATCTGTCCCGGCAGTTGCGACCGCATGAAGAGAATTACCCAACCCATGACTTGGAGTTAGCTGCTGTAGTCTTTGCTCTTAAGAAGTGGCGTCCCTATCTTGCGGGACATCGCTGTGAGATCTATACGATCATAAGAGCTTGAAGTATATTTTCACCCAGAAAGATCTGAACCTGCGACAGAGGAGATGGATGGAATTAATCAAGGATTATGATATTGGAATCCATTATCACCCTGGAAAGGCTAATGTAGTTGCCGATGCCCTTAGTCGCAAACCTTGCACCCTGAATGCCCTGATCCAAGCCGAACAGCCAGCCTTGTTCAAAGAGTTCCAAGATTTTGGACTAGAGCTTGTTAGCCATGGTTATCTCGCCAATTTAGAGTTAACCCCAACCCTGATGGATCAAATCAAAGAAGCCCAAAAAGGTCATGAAAGCATAGAGGGAATTAGGAAGAAGATTTCCCTCGGCAAAGCACCCGGTTTTACCGAAGATGCTGAAGGAGTGCTGAAATTCAATGACCGTATCTGTGTGCCCAATGTCACGGAACTTAAGGAGTTAATCCTGAAGGAGGCCCATGAGACCCCTTATTCAATCCACCCCGGCGGAACCAAAATGTACCAAGACCTTCGAGAAAGATTTTGGTGGCATGGAATGAAGCGAGAGATTGGTTCTTCGTAGCCAAGTGTGACATCTGCCAGCGAGTTAAGGCTGAACATCAGCGACCCGCTGGATTGCTTCAACCTTTGAAAATTCCCGAGTGGAAGTGGGATGAGATTGGAATGGATTTTATTACCGGACTTCCAAGATCCAACCGAGGCCATGATTCAATCTGGGTCATCGTTGATCGACTGACCAAGGTTGCTCATTTTATACCCGTCAAGACCACTCACAATGGAGCCCAGTTAGCAGACCTGTATATTTCCAGAATAGTGAGCCTGCATGGTGTGCCTAAGAAGATTGTATCTGATAGAGGCACGCAATTCACCTCAAGTTCTGGAAATCCCTTCATGAAGCCCTCGGAACCAAGTTAGCATTTAGCACAGCTTATCATCCCCAGACCGATGGCCAAACTGAGCGAGTGAACCAGATATTGGAGGACATGCTTCGCGCATGTGTTCTATCCTATGGTTCCAAGTGGGAAGATTGTCTTCCGTTTGCAGAGTTCTCGTACAACAACAGTTATCAGTCCAGTCTGCAAATGGCCCCTTTTGAAGCCCTTTACGGCAAGAAGTGTCGTACACCCCTGAATTGGTCCGATACCGGAGAAGGCAAATTGTTTGGACCAGATACCCTCCGTGAAGCTGAAGAGCAAGTTCAGCTTATTCGTGAACGCCTCAAAACTGCCCAATCCCGTCAGAAGAGTTATGCTGACACCAAGCGCCGTGACCTCACTTTCAGTCGGAGATATGTTTATCTCCGAGTGACACCCCTTAAAGGAATGCAGCGTTTCCATGTCAAAGGAAAGTTAGCGCCAAGGTATATTGGACCCTTCAAGGTCATTGCTCGTCGAGGAGAAGTATCCTATCAGCTGGAGTTACCCCAGGAGTTAGGAGATTATCATGATGTCTTCCACATTTCCTTGCTCCGGAAGTGTCTTGAAGTTCCTGACCAGCCTGATGTTTTCAAAAACATCGACCACCTCTCCATCGACCTGAACCAAGACCTGACTTATCGTGAGAGACCCTCAAATTCTCGAAGAAGATGTTCGTGTTACCCGAAGACGTGCGATCAAGTTTTACAAAGTCCAGTGGACTAACCACTCTGAAGAAGAAGCAACTTGGGAACGCGAAGATTATCTTCGAAGCGAATTTCCAGACCTCTTTAGTACCCAGGCCTAGCAAATCTCGGGACGAGATTTATTCTAAGGGGGGAAGGATTGTAACATCCCAAAATTATAATCAAGTATTATTATTCCAAAATGAGAGCCAACAAAAACTTTTGTTAATTATTATGTGTTGTTGCAATTGTTGCTTGTGGTAATTAATCTTGTTGCTTGTGTGTTATTCTTGCTAGTGGTATGTTGTTTGCTCTAAATAAAAACAAGAAGAAAAGAAAAGAATTGAAATAGCAAATAAAGCAAGAAAAATAAAAGTGACATTTGTGTCCCACAAATTCTCCAAGGGGAGAAACTAAAATGGTTTCAAATAAAATTGAGAGGAGAGGTTATATAAACTCTCCCATTTTTTTCCTATAACTTTTCCCTCTCAAAAATTTAATTTAAAAACCTAAATTTAAATTCTATTTTCTATCTTTATTAAATTCAAATCACAAATTGTGCTAGGTTGCACTTGTCAAATAAATTGCACCACAGCACCACCCACCCACATTTGAATAAGTGAAGCAAATTATGAAAATAAAATTCAGAAAATAAAAGTTAAAAGTTGATTGGGGAATTTCATCGAACACCTTGCAGTCATGCTCTGTGTTCTTTCCAAATCAACCAAACCCGAGATCAATTGATCGATTTAGTGAGTAATTATTCAAATTGAAGCCTCCAATCGACCCCCTGCACCTCACTGATCAAATGGCGCGCTCGAATTCGAGAAAAAAGGGCCAGGAAGGAGGAGGAGGATGCAAGGGAGCAGCCGCCCGTGAGCTCGCGCCATGGTCGGCACTGTGCCGTCGTGGTGTCGATGCCGCGTTCGTCGAACCCGTGCCCCCCCCTCTCGCCCTTGCCTCTCCGCTTGCTCCTCTGCTCTCACATCCCGCCCAGGAGGGACCCCCGTTGCCGCCGTGCGCCACGCCATGGCCGCGCCCGCCCGAGACGGCCGTGACGGTGCACGCCGCACCGTCCATTTGCTCCTAGCCCCGTCCCAAAATTGGCGACGCCCAGCTCGCCGCCACACACCACGGCTACCCCTGAGCACCTCGATCGCTGTAGCCACCCCTACGACGCGCCCCTGCACGCCCTGCACCTCTCCCGCACCGCGTCCACCATGGACCCGTGCTCGCCGTTTTATACCCCTGCCCACCCCGTGCTCAAACCACACCACCACTGCCTCCCTTGCTCTCCCCACTCCCCCGTACACCGCCAGGAGGGCGGAGCAGCTGCTGCCAAGCTTCAGCTGCAGCCGCAGCCGCAGCTACTGCCCGAGCCTCTGCAGGTCCGTCGTGCTCGAGGTAGACGACGACACGGCCGCCACCGTGCTAGCCTCTCTTCTCCCCCCCCCTCTGGCCCTCAACTGCCTCACCATTAACCTCGCACTCACCCGCCGTGTTTTCTCGATGTTTCGTGCACAGGATCGACGCAGCCAGCTCGCCGGAGCCCGTGCACGGCCGTGGAGGAGAAGGAGCTCGCCGCCGCCAAACCAGCCCGTCCCAGCACGCGCCACTCAGCCAGGAGTTCCCCCGGAGCCGCCGCCGTCGTTCTGCGTCATCTCCGCCGTCTGCCGAGCCCCCTAGGTGAGCCGCCCGTCCACCGCGCCGCCGCCGGAGCCGCAGCGCCACCCCTCTGTGGTCGCCGTCGCTGCGTCGCACGGCAGCCGTTGGATCTCGATCCAACGGTAGCTTACTGTTTCGGTTAAAAAAAAAGAGAGAGAGAGAGACTGACGAGTGGGCCCTGCTCGTCAGGGTTTTATTATTTTTCCGCATGCGCTGAGTCACTGACGGGTGGACCCGCCCGTCAGATTTCTCAACATTATCCAAACTGAACACATTTTCGAATTTAAATTTCCAGAGAAAATCAGTACTGGACCCATTTTATAAATTCAATAACTTGAGATTTACAAATCCAAATAAATCAAACTCAACTGTTCCGAAAAGCTTATTACAATGTTTAACCAACCCAATTAGTCTCATGTCATTTAATTAAATAAATAAAAAGTATTATTGAAAATGCTACAGAAGGTTTAAATTCTAAACTTGTTTGTTTCGGATACTCTGTTAGTCCAAATAATTCCAAACCAATTTTGTAAGCTTAGTACTACCATGCTTTAACTTCCCTAATTTTGGTAGAATTAATTGAGCAATGTTAATTGTTGATTGTAAGATAAACCCTTCTGGACTAAAACAAATGAATATGTTTATTGGTGGACCCAAATGAGTTAGGACCAATTTTGTTAGCTCACATATAGCCATGTTTAGTTACCCCTAAAAGGGTTTAATTTTTGGAGCAATAGAATTTAAATGGTAGCTCAAACTTGATTATTAAGCTACTGGATTCAATCCAATGTGTAGGGAGTTTGGTAACTCCAAATGATCCAATTCAAATTGGGTTGTCTTCTACACATCAGTAGCTTTCTATAGAATTTTAGTTTGTATTTTTGTGACCAACAGAACTCAAGTTGTGGATTTAAACATTAATAACTAGTTTCTGCCATAATTTGGACTTAATTAAATAATGTTTAATTCAACTTTTTGAAAACCAAATTGTGTGGTTTGATGTGTGCAGTAGCTAATTGGGATGTTTGTGATTGATATGTTGTGATGCCTGCTTGTGTAGTTTAGTAATTGTTTGCATTGCTTGTTTGACGTTTAGACGAGAACGTTGCCGGAGTCTACGAGGAGGGGGAATTCTCTGATCATCAAGCACAAGAACCCGACAACTTTGCCGAGCAAGGCAAGCTATTCCCTGAGCTTGCACCTAAATACATATACATCTACTTTGATCAAATGATTTACTCTTAAGGCAATGGTTTACAAAACCTTTTCGAAAAGTATATGGATATTATTTTGCCACCCTATGTAGTAGCTTATATAAAACTTTAGGATGGGAAACAATGTTGTTTATTCAAAACTTCTTTAAAGAGACTGGGTCCTAACACGATGGTGGGAGGATTGAAGGGTTCGCTCGCCGGGCAGAACTACGAGTCCTCACACTTGGGGTTTCTGTTGGGAAATTAGCCTGAGTGTCGATGGAAGTTCGTAGCAGCAGGGTCCTATACTAGCATAAGCAAAGGACAGGCTATGGTCGGCGGCTTACTTCGCATACACCTTGTATGGCGAGACGTGGCGGACACGATGAGTTGCCGGATGGATGGGGGAAAAGCGTGCTACCTCTGCAGAGTGTAAAACTATTCGAATAGCCGAGTCCTCGGATATGGACAGTTGGGAGGCTGTCCTAGACCATGTGCAAGTTTTTGAAAAAGCTTTCAAGTTTAAAAAGGAAACTGAAATGGTGATGGTGTTACACAGCTATACCGAATGAAGTGGTATGAGTTGTGGGAATAAATGGACTATGGTGAGCCATGGTCATGAAAAGGAGGAGTTTTTGAGAAACAAAATGAGATGGTGATTTCCTTAAAAGTGGTTATAAAACTCTTCTTACCTTTTTCAATAAAGATATTGAGATGTTTTAAACAAATAAAAGTTGTAAGTTAAAATAAAACTAGTGCATACTCATGTTGGGGTAGTTTGCGAGTACATTCAAATGTACTCATATTGGTTTCGTCCCTGGCTATTGTCCTAGCCAGACTACGAGGAGGAGCACTACGCCGAGCAGGAATATGGCGACTTCTACGCAAACTAAGGATCTCCACAAGTCAGCTGCCTGTCGGGTCGTCGTCGTTAGAATATGATATCTACTACGCCGTAGCTTCCGCTGATATTTTGGTTTGGCCCATGAAGGCACCTATGTAAGAACTTGGTCTAAATGACCATTTATGTAAGACTTTTTATTCGGTACTGTAATGGATGTAAACTTTGGTATCCAATTCGGATTATGTGCAACGACAGACTGATCACGGGATCGTTGTGTTAAGCATAATCGGGTATTTCGGACAGCTAGTCCGGGGTCCCCACAAGTCGTACGTGCTCGCAATGAGAAACTTGCACAACATCTTCTGTCCTACCAGCCCGTTGCAGCGGGGCCTCAAGGAAAACTACTAGTAATTAAGGTACTCCTTTTAATAAAGTACCGGAGCAAAGCATTAACACTCCGTGAACACATGTGATCCTCACATCACAGCCATCCCCTCCGGTTGTCCCAATTGCTGTCACTTCAGGGCCTCGGGTTCCAGACAATAATATGTGTATACAACTTGCAGATATGATTTAAAACAATGATTATCCTCATGATTCAATAACATGTTCAGATCTGAAATCATGGCACTCGGGCCCTAGTGACAAGCATTAAGCATAACAAGTTGCAACAATGACATAAAGTACTAACAACGGATACTAGGCACCATGCCCTAATGATCTTATGTCTATTACATGAACAATCTCATCCAATCCCTACCATCCCTTCAGCCTACAGCGGGGAATTACGCACACATGGATGGGAGAAACATGGATGGTCGATGGAGAGGCGTCGGTGATGATGATGGCGATGATCTCCTCCAATTCCCCGTCCCGCGGAGTGCCAGAACGGAGTTTCTGGTCCCCGAAATAGGGTTTTCGATGGCGGTGGCGCTCGGAGGTGTTTCTGGAAAAAGTGGTCGACCCCCGACCTTTTTAGGTCAGAGGCAATATGTAGTCCAGAGGGGGGGCGAACTCGTGGCCGAGTCGGCCTCACCAGGTGGTGGCACGGACCAGGGCCCACTGCGCCGCCACGTGGTGAGGGCGACTGGTTGCCCCCCTTCGTCTCATCTTCTGGCATCGTGGGTCCTCTGGAAAAATAGGAGCTTTGCGATGTTTTCCACGGATTTTCCCGAAAGTTGACTTTCTGCACAAAAACAAGACACTAGGGCAATTCTGCTTAAAATAGCGTTAGTCCGTGTTAGTTGTATTCAAAACACACAAATTAGAGGCAAAACAACAGCAAAAGTGTTTGGGAAAGTAGATACGTTTTGGACGTATCATAGAGCACAATGTCAAAAGGCCAGCAGGTTTCAGACGCACTCTTTCCCTTACCAGGGTACCTAAGGGGACTGGAAGGTTTTTAATGAGGCAGCTTGCTGGCCAATAGTTGGAATGAAGATTAATGTTACTCTATGAATTATTCGCATATTTTCTTCTTTCTCCACACCCGAAGCCTCGGGGGCTGGATCATAAAAACTTCCTCACAAAACAATAACAAATCACATCCCCCACGAGTGCTCGGGGGCTGGGCCCTAAATAAACCAACACAAACTTAGTCACGCCCGAGCACTCGGGGGCTGGGTCTCAAACAAAATGTTTACAAAGTTATATTTTCAAACAAAATTCGATTACTCGAAATTCAGAAACAAATCAAAGTAATCCAGCACGAAGTCAACCTCACACACCCCACTCGACATGCTCGGCGGCTGGATAATTACGTAAGTCATTAAAACACTTGCCTCACACCACCCCGCTCGACAAGCTCGGGGGCTGGATAATCGCATAAGTTAATAAAAATTTGTTACATACACCCCACTCGACAGGCTTGGGGGCTGCAGATCTATGTACATTCTACTATACAAAGTATCAAATTTACATTGGCTCATCTTTGATAGGCAGGTTAGAGCCAAGGATTTGGTCATAAAAGTGCTCCACTAGCGTATTGGCCACATATATAGTCCGTCTAAATATAACTGGTCCAGCCGCGAGCCAATCACAGGAGGAGGAAGCTGCAAAACAGGCCGCTGGCTACAAACGTAGGCCAGGGCAGCATTTGCTCCAAGAACAACTCTTTGAGTTATTGCCTCCCGAATAGAATCTGCAGACTGAAAGAGATCAACCAAGGCATGAATCCCCTGTGGCTGCGGCCCAGTTGGAAACAGGTAGTGGTTGATGCGCAGGAACATTGCCCTACATCGTTCGAGCAGGATGGCGCCGCGAAATACTCGATCTTTCATAGTGGCAAGCTTGCAGGCGCGATACTGTCCAACCAAAAGTGCTGACGACCAGTGGTGGTATCATCAGTCGCATTATCCAAGCGTTCTTGGACACGCTCCTCTTCTTCTTTGAAGCTAAGAACAAAAACTGCAAGAGGTAACTCGAGTAAGCAAAACAGAGGTGCCACAACTTACGCATCAAAGAAAAAAGGACGATACTTACCATCAAGTTGACTGTTCACAATCTCTATCTCGCCAAGCACATAATCTTCTCGTTGGGTGGCATAAGCGGGCATCCCTTTGACAATTTTCAACTCAGTTTGGGCATTCCTTAGTTCTTGCTCCAGTTTTGCCACTCGTTTCTTCGCAAAGGCCAGCACTTTTATGTCATTGGCCACTAGCGCGGGCGTTCGAGTGACAGCATGAGGATGTGCTGGCTTAGATATCTCACGTTCAGGCGGCTGTCCAAAATATACAACAAATATTCAGAAGGAGAAAAAAGGTAAAGTCACTCGAATACAGATGATTAATTTAGTCATACATAATATTCATACGCATAACAGAGTAGCAAAAGCACACATGATTTGTGTGAATTATATTTACAAGCCATAAAGAAACAGCTAGCCTACACATGGGACACAGACTCTGACCTAGCCCTACGCAACTGCGACCGAGCAGCGATCTCAGTTGATCGACGCTCCATAGTGCGGATGCAAATATCAGACAGTCGCACAGTTGCATCGGTCACACCCTTCAAAGACAACGGCTTCCCGTCTGACTTTTTGGGGAAGTCAGACAGGATATTCTCGTAGTCGATTGCTACGCCGTTACCAAGAAGAAGCTTGAGTGTGGACTCCGAGCCGCGTACCGCAAGATCACGAGCAAAGGCTGCCATAGTCGAGGAGCCCGGGCCAAGGACGTCCGCGAAGCCTTGGGCAGTCGATGGAACTTCACGCAATGGAAGCACCTCCTGGAACACAGCGCCAAGTGTGCTGGTGGAGGTGGCCAGGGAGTTCTTTGCATGCATAATGGCAGCATTTAGCTCCTTCATATGATAAAAAAGAAACATGTTGATTGTTAGCACAAAAGAAAAAGGAAAAGCACTGTCGCAGCAGTGGAACACGGGTGTTCCCCTAGTGCTGCCAAAGTGGGTCCACCGCCTGTGGGCCCAGCTCGAAGATGGACAAGACCAAGACTCGACACTCGACTGGCGGGCACGCCGCGAACCAGCCAGGTCTGCCGGGTGCAAAGGACCCCGGGATCCCTCACACCCCGGAAGAGAAGAAGGACCCTGGGAGGGCTGGACTCCCTCTCGGGTATCAAGCCGTACCAGTCGAAGCCAAGGGTTTCCAGCACCCTCCCGAAGATGGTAGAAGAGCCTAGAAGATTTGGGAAGCAAGGCGCAAGCAGGGGACACCACCTGTGGTGTGCCAGCTTTCCTCCACCACGCTTTCCCCTAAAGGGCGGGGATCTCACCAAACCGGAGGAAGATACTTGGAGGAGAAGAGGCCACGTCGCCACCTCCGGGCAAGAGCAAGGAAAGACATAGCTAGGGCAGAGAAGAGAAGGGAGGTGATCTCCTCCGGGCCAGGATCTGCCCTGTCTTCTTCCTCTCGCCAAAACCCTTCTCGGGTACCTCGCCGGAGACTCCATTGTAGCCACACCATGATGCTTTAATCTATCCAGACATGCAGGAGTAGGGCTGTTAGCCTTCGGGCGGCCTGAACCTGGGTAGATCGCTATGTCCTTTGTTTGCTTGCCATCCACGCAGAGAGAGAGAGAGACGGAGAGCTCGCCGACGGTACTTCTCTGGGAGACGTCTTCCAGCCTCCTTCGCGCCCTACCGAATCTACAAAGGGAGTGTCCTTCATCCCCGGTGTCTGTCCTTCGTGACACTACATCTGGCGCGCCAGGTAGGGGGGTGCAAGTGCGGATCTCTCCTTCCTCAGCTCGGAGATCTTCGTCAAGTTCTTCGTCAAGCATGCCACCCAAGAAGAAGCCTGAGGCTGCGGCCTCCAAGGTAGCTTCTCCCTCGCGCACCCGAGCCTCCGCTGAATGCCGCTCTGCGAGCGCATGCCGCGAAGCTACGCCACCCGTGCAGCCAGCGGAGAAGATTGTGCCCGGTGACGCGGATGGACCCAGCCACGAGCACGGCGGCGGATCCAAGGAGGCCTCGCTTCCTCGTGCTTCCTTCCGGCCTCCGCCCCCTCCTTCTGGAGAGAAAAGCGTCGGCAACGGAGCGGCCAAGGACCAGACGGCTGGAGCTGCTCAGCCTTCCAAGAGCAGATCCTCTACGCACGCGCCCTCCGACGCTCAAGCTCGCCATGACGCGCTGGTGGCTGCCAAGGCTCTGATGCAGTTCCCACGAAGCACCGTCGACCCCAAAGTATACCAGGCATGGAGGACTCGCGTGGAGAAGCTCCTCGACTACGCCGATGGAGGCCCGGTACTGGCGACCACACAGGCGACCACCGTCGACAACCCAGGAGCTGCGACAGGCCAGACGCGCGATACGCAGACTCGTCCCCGAGCCGAATGCCACGCGGAGACCGAGCCACCACGAGCCGCTCCACCCCTGGCCAACCAGCTGCGTCAAGGCCGAGACAAGGCCATCTCCGTTGGGTCTTCAACCTCGGGAGATCATGACCTTCGCGACGACCTCGACAATCGCCGGCGCGAGGACATGCGCACCCGCATTTAACACCGCCGGGAGCGTCACCGCCGTGAAGATCGCGATGATGACGTCGCGGAAGGCTGCAACGCCCTCGCCCCCGAGATTCGCCGTTTTGACTGGCCTAAGAAGTTCAAGATCGATGTCCTCCGCTTCGATGGCACCACCAACCCCCGGGACTTCCTGCAGATCTACTCTCTGGCTGCGATGGTTGCTGGGGCTGACGAGGTCATGATGGCCAACTAGTTCCCGCTGGCCCTGAAGGGAGAAGCCCAGACCTGGCTCCTCAACCTTCCCAAGAACTCCATCTGATCCTGGCGAGCTCTGAAGGAACAGTTCCTGGGGGCTTTCCAGGGAGGGTATGAGCCTCCGAGTACCCCCAGAGATATGTACGACTTCAAGCAACTACCGGGCGAAACTCTCTGCAAGTACATCCAGCGCTTCACCCACAAGATGAACACCATCCCCTGCATCAAACAAGAGGTCATCATCCAGTGCTTCAGCGCCAACGTTCGCAACCCTCGGATGCAAGAGAAGTTGAGCATTCATCGCGTGGAAACTACCCGCAAGCTTTGGGAGCTTGCGGACCACTGCGCGCGGGCAGAAAAAGGTGTGAGAGAAGACGAGCCTGAGGACAAGGCCACTACCGCCAGGAACAAGAAGCGTGATGCGGGTGCCGACAAGCGCGTCTTCGTCACCGAGCCACTCGCGAAGAAGGTTAAGCCCGTCGCAACTGAGGAAGAAGAAGCCGACTCGTGGTGCCATATCCACCTAGACGGCAACCACGCGCTCAAGGACTGCCGCACACTTCGGTACCTCGCCGAACGTGAGCAACGTCGAACTGGCGCAGCCAGACACAACGGCTGTTACAACTGCGGCACTGCCGGGCACATCGCTCGAGATTGTCCCATGGGTCGCCAAGGCGGAGGCGGAGGCGGCCATGGCTGGAATCGAGGCGGTGGCCGTGGAGGCCGAGGAGGAGGGTGCGGCGAACAAGGAGGGTGTGAACAGAACAATCAGGTGGCTGCCCCGGCTAACAATGGGGAAGCTCCCGCTGTACAAGGAGGCAATGGTGGCTAGTTCCAGGAAGTCAATGGAGTCATTGGATGCATCCACGGGGGCTCTTCACTCCCTCCATCCAACGGCGCAAGCAAGAGGCTGGTCCGGGAACTCAATGCGGTCACTTCCGGGCCAACAAAACCCCTGGACTGGTCTAACCAGGTTATCACCTTCGACCCAGAAGACCACCCGTCCAACACTGCCGGGGTCGGAACTCTGCCACCGATCGTGTCGCCGGTCATCCACAACTTCAAGGTCACCAAGATGCTGGTCGACGGAGGCTCCAGCCTCAACCTTCTGACAGCCAAGGTGCTGAGTGTGCTGTAGATCCCTTTCTCCGCCTCACGGACATGGGAGTGTTCCAAGGCGTGAACAGGAGCGTGACACGGCCCCTTGGAAAGATCACTCTACATGTCACCTTCGGTGATAACAAGAACTTCCGCACTAAGGATGTCGTCTTCGACATCGCCGACACTCCACTCCCATACAACGGCATACTTGGCCGTCCTGCTCTGGCCAAGTTCATGGCCGTCTCTCATTTCGCCTACAACGTGCTGAAGATACCCGCGCCATTGGGAGTGATCAAAATCAAGGCCGACATCGACGATGCCATCTTCTGCGTCCACAAGTTGAACCATACCGTAGCAGCGACGGCGGATGTCACGCAAGTCGTGATGGAGGACGATGTTGACGCCCTCCCGGGAAAGGAGCTGACCCCGCGGGCTCGACATCGACATCCGTCAAGAAGGCGCCATTCCAGGACGGCCCGCAGCTGACTAAGAAGGTGGCACTGACCAGTGATGGAGTTCGCTCCATCACCATCGGAGCCTACTTCACGGGCAAATAGGAAGGCGTGCTCGTCACCTTCCTTCGGGAAAACTCCGATGTTTTCTCTTGGGATGCATCGGAGTTACCCGGCGTACCAAGGGAGGTGGTCGAGCACAAACTGGCGATCAGCGCGGATGCGCGACCAGTAAGGCGAGTCCCGCAGAGCCAGAGCAAAGAGAAATTGGAGTTCATCATCACTAAGGTCGACAAGTTGGCAGATGCTGGAATCATTCGGCCGGACCTTCACCCTTTGTGGCTGGCAAACCCGGTAGTAACTCCGGGTCCTTCTCCTTTCAAGTGGCGCCTTCGCATCGACTTCACCAACTTAAGCCAGAACTGTCCCAAGGATCCTTTCTCCCTGCCGTGGCTTGATCGATTTGGGAGTTCCGCGGCAGGATACGAGTTGCTGTGTTTCCTGGATGCTTTCTCCGGTTACCATCAGATCACAATGTCCGTCAAAGATCAAGAGAAGACGGCTTTCTTCACCGCCAAGGGCTGCTACTGCTTTACCCGAATACCTTTTGGCCTCCGAAACACCGGCGCGACCTTCCAGCGAGTAGTGCAGGCCTGTTTGGGATCACAGCTGGGCCGCAATGCAGAAGCACACGCCAAAGGCATCATACTCAAGACGCAGTACCAAGATTCGCTCACCCAGGACCTCAAACTCAAACTCAACCCTGAGAAGTGCGTATTCGGGATATCATCGGGCAAGTTGCGAGAAGACGTGTCATCCATTTCCTGGAAGAAGCAAGATATCGAGCATCCCTGCGATCCGCCCGATACCAACAAGCGCTCAGGCGATACCATGGCCACATGTGCGAGCGCGAGCATTGGAGCCAGAAGACCTGGTCCTCCGGATTAAGCCAGAGCCCGATGGCTTGAACAGTACGTCATCCAAGTGGGAAGGCCCGTGTCGGGTAGCGCACTCCCTCGAGAATCTCCGCAAATTCTACCCTTGATTACGAACACGAATCGCAGATAGTTGTATCGACTAAGCACGCCTGAGGAGCTAGTGTTCTGTAATAAGGTGTAAGAATCGTCGCCAAGGAATAAAAGATAAGTTTTCAATTCCGTGAGCCTCAATTTCTGTCGTAAGATGATTACCCTTAGCAACCCCCAAGCAGGGGGCTGATATGTGCCGGTGGCTGACGGGGTGTACGCGAGCACGCCTACCAGTAGGAGCGGCCTCCCGATCATGTCGTGCTGTCGCAAAGAGGGAGGTTTGGGCAGTGATGTGCTTTAAAGCACGTAAGCACAGAAATGCACAGTCAACCTTGCTTGCGGTTTGCTTCGGGTAAACATTTTCACGACATGAAGAGAGGGTCCTTTCTTTTCCTACTGAAAGTTTGCTGTGTGCAGTGCCTTCCCGGGACAGAAACTCGCAAAGGACGGAGGTCTAAGGAGCTGGATACCCGGGAAAGGCCCAGGAAATCAGAAGCGGCAGAAAAACAGCTAAGTTCTTGCATTTGCATATTAGGCATACCATCTCGCTCGGAGTCAATATACTTTCAACCTGAGCATGCCTGACAGTCTATGAGAACCTTGGCGGGGGATGAGGCGTCCTCCCCAGTGAACGTTCTGTTTCCCTCTGGCCTAGTAACTGAGGCAGTGGAGTGAGTCCCCGGAAGGTATAGTGCTCCTGGGGTATTACTGTTGCAGCAGACAACAGGATACTTGGCATACCGGGAAATCTCCTCATAAGCTATACGGCGCGTTAGTGCAAGGGAAGTTTGGAAATGCCTCCGGGAGTTGAGATTAGGATTGCATTCATATTTAATATTCGAAGCTACATTCATGCATTACATTCGTGAGAAGCAGCCTATGCGCATATCTAGCCTATGCTACTAAGGCCAGTCCAGGCGCCCTGGCTGCACAGATTTGTTCGTCTTTGTTTGTTTGCCGGGTAAACTCTTCTCCCCTGGGTGCCTGGGGGAAAAGGGGGACACTCTCGCAAAATCTTTAGGGGTTTCGAGGATCTGGAAGTCCCCGAGCAAACCCCGGAACATGCTGGCTGCAGAGTGCGTGGACGCAGTCAAGGAACTTGTCCATGATGTTCTCCTCCTCCTGGAGTGAAAAGGGAAAAAGAAGTCAGAGGCGAGAAGCTAATCCCTGATGGCAGAACCAGACAAGACAGAGTGAGGCCTCACCTCGAAAAATTTGTCAAGATCTCGAAGAAGCTCGAGAAGCCCGGATTGTGTGCAGCCTCCCTCCATAGCTTCGCGACGACGGCGTCCTTCTGGTTCGCCACGGCCACCGACGCGTCCATGGCCGCAGGTCCCGCAATGTCCCCCACCGCGGGGAACACAAGGGATTGTCTAGGGCGGAGGGCAATATCTACTTTGCCTCGGAAGACAGACTCCGCCGTGGACACGTCCGAAGCTACCCCTGCATCTCCAGACATTGACTCTGCACCGCCAGGCATCATCTACAAGCTTTGAGTTTCGCTGAAGAAGGGGAGGCGAATGAAGGGAACGGTGCGCAGAGAAGCTGGGGGCTGAGAGGTTTTTATAGGCTCCCCAGCTCCCACCTACCACTTGGCGTTCTAAGTATCGCAGTAACGGGGACGCGGTTGGCAAAAAACCAGTTCTCGTTCACATGAAGCACAAGGCGAAGGGCATGGAAAAAGACAAGTTCTTCTTCGACAAATGCAAGACTACATCGGGACCCTACTTTTTACAACAAAAGGTTATGCTCCCAGCGAACCAGGAGCACTACCATACAATGGAAGGCACTACTTCCAGAAGTACGTGGACGAGGCGACAAAGAAGGAGGTGAAGGACATCTTCGACGCCTCCTGCTCGCCAACCTGCGCCGCCGGGCTGCCAAAAAGAAGGCCAAGGAGATCTTTAGTGTCTCCTTCCGGCCCTCCCGCATCTTCAAGGAGAAGAGTTCTCCTCCGCCTTGATGCTAGATGAGTTTTCCCCATCTTCATCCTCGTCGGAGGAGCTGGAGCTGCCACCGCTGCTGCTGCTCTCCCTGCAGCACTCCGCACGTCCTCCGGCAGCATGGAAGATTCTCACGGTGAGCGTGGCGTCCCCATAAAACTAGAACATCACGCTCTACCCCCGGGTTAAATTCCGGGAGCGGGCGAACGACTTCCATCCATGGCCCAGGAGCATGGAGTCGTCGGCGTTGTACTCGGCTTCAACCCAGGAGGGTCCATTGGGGCAACCTTCAACCTGCAGCCAGAAGCCAGCCGGCTTGTCCTCCGGCAGCGCCGACGCGAAGGAATCGAGCAAGAACAGGCGGCTGCAAGGCCGACAGAACAAGTCCACCATGAACTCGAACGGCGTGAAGCCCGTATGGATCGAGCTCCTCGCAGAAGAAGAAGCAGAACCGCGGTCGCGGCCTCCGCGACTGCCGCGGCCCCCTCTCCCTCAACTCCGGGATGCGCTGCGACCCCGAACAAGAAGTCCGTCTTCCGCCGCGGCCGGGGTAGCTCGAGGACGCCCCCTACCCCTCTTCGCCGGTGCCATTGGCTACAGTGGTTCTGGATGGACTGAGGATCGAGAAGACGGAGGAAGTGACCAAGGAGCCAAGGGGCACGCCCTGCTTTTATAGCGCGAGCTCCTCCCTCAAGCGGTGGACTCCTCGTTTCCTCCGTTATCAGGAATCGAGGAGGCCAGAACAGTTATTCCCCCAAGCGGAATAACTCCAAGGAGAAGACCAGGCGCTGGGACCCACTTTGACCTTTTTTTTGTCATGGCCCCGGCAGCAACTGAAGCAAAGCCGCTGGGACCATACCCGGGGCTACTGTCACAGCAGTGGAACACGGGGTTCCCCTAGTGCTGCCAAAGTGTGTCCACCACCTATGGGCCCAGCTCGAAGATGGACAAGATCAAGACTCGACACTCGACTGGCGGGCACCCCGCGAACCAGCCAGGTCTGCGGGTTGCAAAGGACCCCGGGATCCCTCACACCCCGGAAGAGAAGAAGGACCCCGAGAGCCTGAGACCCCGGGAGGGCCGGACTCCCTCTCGGGTATCAAGCCATACCAGTCGAAGCCGAGGGTTTCCAGCACCCTCCCAAAGATGGTAGAAGAGCCTAGAAGATTTGGGAAGCAAGGCGCAAGCAGGGGACACCACCTGCGGTGTTCTAGCTTTCCTCCACCACGCTTTCCCCTAAAGGGCGGGGATCTCACCAAACCGGAGGAAGATACTTGGAGGAGAAGAGGCCACGTCGCCACCTCCACCACGGAGAGGGGGAACTTCCCGCCAAGATCCCCTCATGCTCCTCGCGTGACCTCTGTGGCATCCCCTTGCCTATAAAAGGAGGACCAAGTCATAGCGAGGGAAGGAGGACCAAGTCATAGCGAGGAAAGGGGGATCAAGATCCAAGCAAGAGCAAGGCAAGACATAGCTAGGGCAGAGAAGAGAAGGGAGGTGATCTCCTCCGGGCCAGGATCTGCCCTGTCTTCTTCCTCTCGCCAAAACCCTTCCCGGGTACCTCGCCGGAGACTCTATTGTAGCCACACCATGATGCTTCCATCTATCCAGACATGCAGCAGTAGGGCTGTTAGCCTTCGGGCGGCCTGAACCTGGGTAGATCGCTGTGTCCTTTGTTTGCTTGCCATCCACGCAGAGAGAGAGAGACGGAGAGCTCGCCGACAGTACTTCTCCAGGAGACGTCTTCCAGGCTCCTTCGCGCCCCTACCGAATCTACAAAGGGGTGTCCTTCATCCCCGGTGTCCGTCCTTTGTGACACGACAAGCACAGGCAAAGAAGAGGCTTACTAACCTTCCATAGTGCGCGTAAGGCTTGATAACCGCCCATCATACTCCTTCTCACGCAAGGTAGCCGAAGTTCGGGCCTCGTCTAGCTCTTTCTTCAAGCTAGTTCGCTGATCGGCGAGCTGTTTCTCCATGTCCTTGAGTTGCTTCTCCAGATTAGCTGCTCGTTTCTCGGCTAAATTCTTGTCGCCTGGGATAGACAACAACCAGTTCAGTCGCAACACTATGAAAGGCAGGTGAATAACTTCGAATGAGGCTAGAATAACTTACGGCTAAGTTGGTCCAGGCCGGAGCGAAGAGAGTCCCGCTCTTCCTCCATCTGAACATAAGCTTTGCCAGCCGCAACAATGTTACAGAAGACGGGCTGCAAAGCGTAATTGAAACGTGTCAGCTAAGCAACAAAGGCTTCGAGTATGACGAAGTAAACAAAAAGTGCTCACATGCTCAGTCCAGGAAGAAGTCTTGGAAGTAGAAGGCCCCGCATCCAAAGCAGAAGCAGATGTCGTCCTGCCTGCATCAGTCGCTCCAACCACGAGAGTGGTGTCGGCGGCATCTGGGATAGTCTAGGGAGGAACCACGGTGGGTTCTTCTACGACTGGTGGAGAGCACAAATGCTCATCACCAGTACTGTAAAAATAATAACAGTAGGCATAAGAGCAGCGTTAGCAGACGCAATGTAGATACATGTGGATCACATCGCATACCTGTGCTCGTCCTCGTCTGAATCTGGTTCTGCTCCAATGGGTGGGCCTCCAAAGCTCAGAAGTTATTCACAGTCAGAGGAGGGCATGACGCCAGAGGAGAGATGCTCAGAGGAGCGCCCCTAGCGGGTGGGGAGGTGCCAGAGTCCTCATCATCCTTTTTCTCTGCACCTCCCGAGCGAGAGCTAGAAGCTTCTTGAAGGAGCAGGCGATGACGCTTCGCTGAAGGCTCAGTCGTAGACTCGCCATCCTTCTGCACCTGGTTTATCTCTTCGCCTTCGGCTTCCCCTGCAGCGGAAGAGTTAGCCGAAGCTGGGGATAAGATGGCTTTCTTCCCTCATCTAGCAAAGCTACCTCATCGGTAGGACCAGACTCGGGGAGAGGTGGAAGGGTGGAAGCAGTTGAATATCCCTGAACATAAGTAAAAAACGACACTCAAAATGGTATGGACACCAGAAGAAAAGGGTAGCAAAACTCGAAAATAAAGCAAAGTATTGCGCAATTACCTCAGGTAGAGCATTGTCCAGACCGTATGGAGCGTGGGGAAAGTTGAAGTTGATCATTTCGTCGGTCTTAATGTTGGTGATTCCCTTCACATGATACTCCAGCTCGTTAGGCAACAACTCCACAGCACTCAACCTACTGGCATCGAGTGGACCTTCGTATTTCCACATAGGGTTTACTCGGAGGCGATGGGGCCACACTTGCAGCATGACGAAGGTGCGAATTAATTGAACACCGGTGACGGTGCCAAGTAATTCACTAACTTTCTTCAAAAGAGACGCAGCCTCCTCTTTCTCTTCAGTCGGGAGGGAGTGGTCCCAAGCCTTCGTCTTCAGCAGAGGCTTCCCAATCGAAAACGCGGGGAGCACTTCTTGATCGACGCTGACGTAGAACCACTTGTTCCTCCAGACTTGTGCAGAGTCGACTGCCTTCAGATTGAAGTAGTGGTAGTCATTCCGCACCTGGACCCCAAACCCACCGATAGGGCATGGGCGTCCACCTCTGCACATATGGCGCACCTGGAAGATGGACTTCCACAGTGCCCAGCTAGGGGATACCCCCAAAAAGCACTCACACAAAACCATAAAGCAGGCAATGTGCAAAATGCTGTTGGGGGTAAGATCGTGAATCTGTACCCCGTAGGCGTACAACAGCCCACGCACGAAGTCGTGCAAAGGAAGAAAGAAACCACAGGGTAGAAACTCTACAAAGCAAACGCGCTCACCGGCGCGGGTTCAGGGAGTACCTCCCTGTTCGCTGGAGCACGGGCCGCGAGCTGGTCCGCCGGCGGCAGCAGGCCTTTCTGACGATATGCCATCAGTTTCTTCTCGGTGACGGTGGATCTTGCCCAGTCACCGGAGACCTTCTTCAGAGCGGCGGAGGGGTTCGCCGTGACGGCCGCATCCTCCTTTCCCTTATTCCCCGCGTCGGCGGCAGAGGAAGGGGCGGTGACGCTCTGTCTTTTCTTCGGAGCCATGGCAAAAGGATGAGTAGCGAGAAGCTTGGAAGCAACAGCAATGGTAGGAAGGGCTCAAGGAGGAAGATGAGATGGGAACAGAAAGGCAAATGGCAAGGTAAAAAACTTGCCGGAGAAAACGCCCTTATTTACCACAACACGCAAGGAAATCTCAGCCGTTCGTGCGAGATCGTTGCAACACGTGGCGCACGAAGAGAGCAACCGTCGCAGGCCACGCCGCCCACTACGCACGAGAAACAAGGAAGTTATCATCACGCAGCGAAAATTTCGCCACGTCCGGTCAAATCAAAACTGAAGCGGCGTCCTCTACAGTCAAACAGTGGGCCCACGACGATACGTCTTGTCAAAATTCTGCGCGCACGCCAAAGACGTCATGCATGACATCATCCATGGGACAACAAACGTTGAGGGCAAAAGAGCGGTAGTCGAGTAGAAGTTCGACTGAATCGAAGTCATCAAGATCTGTGTAAGGTTTGATGACTAAGGTAACATCATACACTCGATGAGCCGTCAAGTATATTACGGTACTCCCATCGGGAGCGTATAAAACATTTTCTTCGACTAACATATGTAGAAAAGTACAAATTTGAGATTATCCTCCATTACAAGTAATAAAGCACAATCTCGGGGGCTACTCCCATCGGGAGCGCTGACGCGCACCCGATAGATTCATAAGCAAAAACTGCAGTCGACTAGACACTCGACTCAGTCGATGGCAAAAAAGCAAAAAGTCAAAGAATTCCCGAGTTACGTCAATCGCAGACGTTTCGGATGCTGCATACGAGAAATGCAAAGGTAAGACCGTCGGTCAATCGAGCAGGGCTAGGGACCACTCCGGCAGTGCTAAGTCCTTAAAATTTTCCGTATCAGCAGACATGATGAAAAATCCTGGCGGATGAGCTAGGTAGCAAAATAGAAACTGCAGAACGATTCCGTAAGACCTCAACGGCCTGAGTCGAGTCTGTCCAGTATGTTCCAGATTCGAGCCCGGAGACTCGAGTTTGATTGAAGGCTAGTAAGGTTTTGCCCAAAATTGCAGTTAACTGGTCTCGATCCGTCGAGTGAACCAGGCCTACTACGTCCTAATCCCTTAGGCAAATCATAAAACATAATCAAAAATCGACAAGATCGTCATGTATTGTTCACATAAATCCTCATACTAATAAGCATAAGAATGAAAGTATGACGTGCACTATCGAGTGAGTCCTTGCCTAATTCTTCGAGTCAGCCATGCACTTGGGGGCTAATGACGAGGTTATACCAAACGGGTACCCTACCATGAGGGTACCTGGTGCACGTGATGACTAAAGCTCAATTGTCTGTAAACCCCATGAAGCCCATGAAAGAAGGCCCAAGACGAAGATTGTTTCCCAAGTTAGGCATAGTCGGTTATAGTTTCCTTATATGTAAAAGCCTAGTCGGTTACGTACCCGAGACCCAGCCCATTTATAAGGGCTGGGAGGGCGCCTGATAGAGGACACACAATACCAGAACCTCCAAACCCTAGCGAGATCAATCCCTTGCTAGACCCTTGTAACCGCAGCATATTCCACAATCAATACAGACAGGCAGGAAGTAGGGGTGTTACCTCACTCGAGGGCCCTGAACCTGGGTAAATCCCGCTTGTCAGCCGACGATTCTACTAACACTACGCGTTCTCTACCACATAAATTTAACCCTAGGTACTCAACTATGGGTATTGCCGAGGACACCCCTCGTCACCGCTTCGAAGACCATGAGACAAGATTGTCTCCGAGGTAGACGCAGAAGCCCGACGTGGAGCGGCGAGTATCGGGGCAACCAGCCCAGTCAGCGTCGGTGTAGGTGACCATAGAGTTCAGCGAGCTAGAGTACAGCTGGAGTCCGTGAGAAAGTGTGCCCTTGACGTAGCGTAGGATGCACTTGATGGCCGTCAAGTGCTGCTCGCGAGGGTCGTGCATGTGAAGGCACACCTGTTGGACAGTGTATGCGATGTCGGGGCGGGTGAAGGTGAGGTACTGGAGAGCCCCGACGAGGTTCCTGTACTCGGTGGGGTCGGTGACGGGAGCACCGGCCATGGCGGCGAGCTTCGGTGATGTGTCAACCAGAATCGTCGCGGACTTGCAGGCTGTCATGCCAGCTTTGCCCAGAATCTCCGTGGCATACTTGGCTTGTGAGAGGTGCATGCCGGAGGAGTCACGGGTGACCGCGATGCCGAGGAAGTAGTGGAGGCTGCTGAGTGAGGCGGTGGTCCGCTCGAGAAGACGCGGCGAGGAGGCGGTGAGGACGATGTCATCGACGTACAGCAAAAGATAGGCCGTACCCTCTGCACACTGAAGAACAAACAGTGACGTGCCGGAGCGCGAGCACGTGAAGCCGGTCGAGGTGATGAAGGTCGCGAAGTGCTGGTACCACGCGCGAGGAGCCTGCTTGAGGCCGTAGAGCGAGCGGTTCATGCGACAGACATGTTCGGGGCGAGTAGAGTCGATGAAGCCGGTGGATTGGCGACAGTAGACAACCTCGACGAGCTTGCCGTGAAGGAAGGCGTTCTTGACGTCGAGCTGGCGAGTCTCCCATTTAAGAGAGATGGCGATGGAGAGGATGACGCAGACCGTGGCCGGTTTGACAACCCGGCTGAAGGTCTCATCGAAGTCGATGCCTTGCTCCTGCGAGAAGCCGCGAAGCACCCTACGTGCTTTGTAGCGGTCGAGAGAGCCATCAGGCTTCAGCTTGTGGCGAAAGATCCACTTGCCGGAGACAATGTTGGCGTTCCGAGGAGGAGGCACAAGATCCCAAGTGTCGTTGCTGAGGAGCGCGCGGTACTCCGCGGTCATAGCATCGAGCCAGTTAGGATCCTTGAGAGCAGCACGAGCAGATGTCGGAACCGGTGAGTACATGTGGACAGAAGCATGCAAGTTAAGCCGTTCACGGGGGGGGACGTGGATGCCAGAGGTACTGCACGTGCGATGCGCGGGAGGGGGTGATGGAGGCGCAGGCGGCGGCGAGGGCGCGTGCGGCGAGGGTGGAGGAGAGGGTGCGCACGGGGCGGGCGCAGCCGGGGGGACGACAAGTGGAGAGAGGTCGTCGTCGAGGAAGTCATAGGAGGCAGCTGTGGGTGGCTGGGGCGAGGCAAAGGGAAAGGTGGACTCGCCGAAAATAACATGCCTAGAGATTATGATACGGTGGGTGGTGAGGTCCATGCATCGGTAACCCTTGTGATGAGGTGAATAACCAAGAAAAATGCAAGCGTTGGAACGTGGCGCGAGGTTGTGGGGCATGGTGGCGGCGGTGTTAGGGTAGCAAAGACAACCAAAAACACGGAGGGACGAGTAGTCGGGTGGGTATTGTGAAGGGCAAAATACGGAGAGGGAGAGCTAATGGTTTTGGTGGGGAGGCGATCAAGTACGTAAGTGTCATGGTGGAGGGCTTCTACCCAAAAGCGAGGCGGTAAACTAGCGTGAAACAAAAGAGAGCGCACGATGTCGTTGACAATGCGGATAATACGCTCGGCTTTACCATTCTGCTGGGAGGTGTAAGGACACGAGAAGCGAATGTGAATATCGTGTGCGGCAGCGAGGGAGTGGAGTTTGGAGTTATCGAACTCACGGCCGTTGTCCATCTGTATAGACGCATGAGGTAGGTTACACTGAGTATGGGCAAAAGCACGAAACGAGGCTAGAGTGGCATAGGCGTCAGATTTCTGGCGTAAAGGGACAGTCCATAGAAAATGAGTGAAATCGTCAAGAATGACTAAGAAATATTTATTACCAGAATTACTTAAAATGGGAGATGTCCAAAGATCACAATGAATTAACTCAAAAGGTCAACTAGTCTTAGTGGTGGAACTAGAAAAAGGCAAACGTAAATGTCGTCCAATTTGACATGCATGACACAGAGTACTATGATTTGTATTACTTGGTAAAGAAATATGTTGCGAAAGACGACGATAAGCGTCATGACCGGGGTGACCAAGGCAACGATGCCAAACATCATGGGGGTGGTGGTCGTGGCGAGAGCACGAGGCGCTGGACACTGAAAGGAATAAAGCTCCCCCGTACTGTTGCACCGAAGAAGCTCACGCCGGGTGATGAGGTCCTTCACAAAATAACCAAAAGGGTCAAAATTCACGGAACAGTTATTATCCCTAGTGAATTGACGAACCGAAACACGGTTTTTAATGATTCTAGGTGTAACTAAGACATCTCGAAGGTGAAGTGGACGATTAGAAAACAAGGATGGAAGAGAAACATGGCTAACGCTGGAGACGGGAACGGAGGAGCCGTCTCCAACGGTGACATGACGATACATAGGGTGGGGAGAGAGAGAGGAAAGGATACCGGCGTCGTTGGAGAGATAGGCCGTGGCGCCGTTGTCCATGACCCACTCCGGGGTGGGTTGCTGCAGTGTCATGTTGGTGAAGTGCTAAGCCAAGGCAGAGGAGTCCCACGTTTGCGCCGATGCCGGGGGCGTGGTTTAGGAGGCAGGACCCAGGGGTCCGTACGGAGCGTCGTAGGAGTGGGCGCCGTAGCCGGTCGCGTGGCCGGCATGGGGGGACGCCATGTAGGCGTGGGGGCAGGTGCCCGGGCGAGGCCCGAGGAGACTGTGGACGGGGGCGCCATGCTGCATGGGCCACATCTGGATAGCGCCGGTCCAGGGGTTGAAGGGGGTAGGCATGGGAGGTGCGCCATCGGAGGGCCGAAACCCCTTGTTCTTCCCCTTGTTCCTGTCGTAGCCGCCATGGTGCGGGTTGCCGAAGCTAGTCTGGTGCGGGTTAGGGTTTGAGGGGGCGCGCCACGGCTGCCCTCTGGCTGCGCGTGGAGGAGGTGGTCCGCCACCCGTGGTTGGAGGCGGGACGACGCCCTTGGCGACGAAGGCCGAGGTGGGTGTGGCGGTCGAGCGGCGCATCACCTTCATCTTCTGGAGGAGCAGCATGTTGCGGAAGTTGAGGAAGGTGGGGTAGGGCGTGAGGAGGGGGCGATGTCGGCGATGTTGTCGAAGCGCTCGTGGAGGCCCTTGATGACGTTCGTGACGAGGTCCAAGTCGGAGACCGGAGCACCGACCTCGACTAGGGCATCGGCCGCCGCCTTTTGGAGCTGGAGGTACTCGGCGACCGAGCGATCCCCTTGCTTGACGTTGTGGAATTCCTCGGCGAGGTAGACCTCGCGGGTCTTCTTGTTGTCGTTGAAGAGGCCATGGATGGCCGTCCAGACCGTGTACGCGGTGGCGGCGGCGTCATCAGTGGAGGCGGAGGTGGGCATGACGAGGTCGACGAGGTCCATGGCGATGAAGCCGTAGAGCCAGCGAAGGACCGTGGCATCAAGCCGCAGCCAGGTGGCGTCGGACGGCGCCGTGGCGGTGGTGAGGTGATCCTCGAGGGCGTAGGTGGTGACGGCGATGTTGAAGAAGGTGTGCCACTTGGGGAAGACGTTGGTCTTGAAGTCGAGGACGACCGGGACAAGGGAGCGGATGCTCTGGATGGCGGTGGCTTGCGCCCAGAGGTGGGCGTTGGGGTGGGGAGCAGCAGCCTCGGGAGGCGCCATGGAGGAGGAGGGGCGGCGCCAAGGCGGAGCCAGGAGGCGGCGGCCGGCTAGGGTTGGAGGAGGCTGAAGGCTGGCGGTGGCTAGGGTTTAGGAGGCGGAACCGGTAAAGGATCTTTTGTGTTGTTATCTTACTATATATAAAAGACAGTGGAATCCCTGCTCCCTCCCGCAGCCACGTCGCCCCCTAACGACAGCCGTCCGATCGCGCAATCGGACGGACAGGAATCGTCCACGCCAGCCTTCCCGTCGCCTGCTACAGTACTCCTTATTTTCTTCCAATGGGGTGGCGACACGTCGCCCGGTCGTCCCGGTGGCCAGCCGGTCGCCCACCCAGTCACCGGACCCTTTTGCAAACACAACCTAACAGTTTCGGAAATTAACCCGCGACCCTTGCTTCCGTGAGGAGAGGGACCGGTCCGTAATTCCGGAAAACCTCAGTGACCCCGCCGACAAATCACGCGCGCAGCCCCTCCCTCCCCTCTCTCTCCCGCGCGGCGCCGTGGTCGCCGCCGCCGCCACGGCCCTCCCCGTCCGGATCTCCTCCCACGGCGAGGAGCGCCCTCGCCTCCTCCGTCTCCTCTCCAAGCGCGGCGTCCTGGGGCAGAGCGTGCGCCGCGGAACCGCCGCCGCCGCGGTTGACGTCCGCCGCCGCGTCCGACTCCCGCCGACGCCGCTCCGGCGACCAGACAGGGGCGGCGCCGCTAGCTGCTGGTTCCCCGCGGCGAGCCGCTTCCGACGCGCCCACGCACGTGTCCTAGAACGCGCCGGCGCGCCGCCGGCGAGCGGCTCCGACCAGATTTGGCCATTTTTTTAATAGCCCACATTATCCATACAATTTTTTTCCGAAAAAATAGCCCAAATTATTCATACAAATTTGAAAACATTCTACATAATGTAGACCAATAATTTAGATGTGCCTACAAAAAAATAAAATTTCTTTAATTCCTGAATCTGCGCTAAAATTTCATTAGTTCCTGATTATTCATACAAATTTGAAAAAATTCTACAATGTAGACCAATAATTTAGATGTGCCTACAAAAAATAAAATTTCGTTAATTCCTGAAACTGCGCTAAAATTTCATTAGTTCCTGAATCTGCGCAATTTTTAGATGCGGCCACCTTCAAAGTTAAATTTAATGGGCGGACAAAATATGACAAATATGTCAACATGGACACAAAAAAAAAACCACCTACCTGCAACAAATGTTCACATTCCACATTTTAATAATTCGAAATTTTAGGCGATTCTCAAATATGCACATTTAATAAACGCAAAAAGAATTCAAACACAGTAAATGTGCCAACATAACCACACAAAAGACCGTTCTTAGAACGTATAGAAGCAAACACATTTGAGAAATTCAAATTTGCTAACATTTACAAAAAATTACGAAGGAAAGTTCCAATCCAAATTTCAAATTTAATCCCTCAAAAAAACTAAAATTCTTTCAAGTCTACGGGCGCGGCGAAGACCGCGCTTATTCCCCTAGTATTAATCGTAGCGGGGCGAAAGCTTATTTGTAAACATGGACATTGAGCTGCGACGTGGAGCGTGTAGGAAGAGAGGCCAGACCAAACTTAAGAAACGTTGGAGCCAGTGTGGCCCATATCCATGATCTCAAAGGAGCCGGTTCTGTTCAGCCCAGCCCGGCCCGGCTCGTTAAGTTCCAAGCTCTATTTACCCTGGTGGAGCCCGCGCAGTCAGCTGCACGAGATCACGAGCGCAGCACGCCAGCACCGGTCGAGCGAGATTCCCACAAAGAAATTCTCCAGATCTCTCTCTCGCGCGCGCCAATGGCATCGGTGGACTCCGGCGAGGTTCAGGCAGCGCCAGCGCCCAGGGCCACCATCTCGCACGTCATCTTCGACATGGACGGCCTCCTCCTCGGTATCTTCTCCCCGCTTCTCCTTCCTGCGCCTTATTTACTCCATTGCTTCTTGGCTTCCAGGCTGCTGGTTCTTGGGTTGTTTGGTAGCTTACTGGGTGGCTGGATTTGATAGCGTCTTGGGCATAGCTCGATCTATTTCTCCTGGCCTATTGCCTTATTGGGGGTAGTTCTTTGCCCAATGCCATGGTGGTTTAGTACTGATGGTGTTTCGTTTTGTGTGGACGGGTGCAGACACGGAGGGGTTCTACACGGAGGTGCAGGAGAAGATCCTCGCGAGGTACGGAAAGGTGTTCGATTGGTCCCTCAAGGCCAAGATGATGGGCAAGAAGGCCACGGAGTCGGCGCAAATCTTTGTCGAGGAGTGCGGCCTCACTGGCCTGCTCACTCCGGAGCAGTTCCTCGAGGAGCGCGAGAGCATGCTGCAGGCGCTCTTCCCCTCCTGCGTCGTCCTGCCTGGTGAGGACGGCTTGGCTGTTTGTTTGTTTGTTTGTTTGTTTAATTCTCCCCTTCTAAATACACTCTTGTGTTGTGTATTTGTATGTGATGTGTCAAACTTTGTCACTTGTCAGTTGGGTGGGGCAATTAGATACTGGGTTTTAAATGACTGATTGATTGGAGCAGAATTATGTGTTCATTAATTCATTCATTGGGTTTATAGCTTGCTAGACGAAAAATAACTATAATGGAAGAAATTTGAGTTGTAGAAGACCTTTTCAGGCTAATGTAAACAACTGTAGTTGCTTTGGTTGCTTTTTTGACTTGCAACGGCCTACATTACTTGTCCAATACCACAAGACAGCAAAATAAGGAACTGAAAGGTTAATGGAGTGCTTTGCCAACTCATTTTCAATGAACATCTGTTTTAAAAATTTCACCACCACTATGTATGCCACCGAAGACAATATGCTACCTTGAGCTGACGGCATGCAGGTTATGTTCTGGTGTAGTATAAATATACACTGTTAAATCTGATTTCAAAAAAACAATATACACTGTTAAATCAGTATGTTATTACCTTTCTTAGAATTTCAGGGTTGAAAGGGAAGTAAAATTGAATGGAATTTGAGGGAGTTAGGGCTGTCCTTTACTTTTTCATAACAATACTGGTAGCAGTGAGATCTATCTTTAGCTGATATGATCACAAGAACTTCCAGTTAAATAATCAGATTTAACCGCTGATTGAATATATCGAAGGAATCTTTCCATTGGAAGAGTAAAAAACACTATTTTAACATATTGATTTTATCACTCGCTTTCGCTTCTACTCCCTCCGTTCGGAAAAGGATGTCACAAAAATGAGCTATGACATCCTTTTCCGAATGGAGGGAGTAAATAAAATGTGTTGTGCGGTTGTCTTTTCTTGTTTATTTGAACTCTTTTTGGCAGAAATGACTTAGCATGTCTTGATAAATATATGTATGTGATATTGTTTACCATGGCTATATGAATTGTTTGTCTTGCAGGAGTACTACGCTTGATTCATCATCTCCATGCAAACAAAGTACCTATCTGTGTTGCGACAGGGTAATTTTCCTAAATTAATCATTTCACCTTGATTTTGCGCATGACACTTATCTCCATTGATCTTAGTTCTTTAATAACATCGAATCATGTAAAATATTTTTTTTAATCCTTATGGTATGTTCAGATCCCATAAACGTCATTTTGCACTGAAGACACAGAACCACCAGGAAATGTTTGACCTGATGCATCACGTTGTCATGGGGGATGATCCAGAAGTGAAGGTTGGCAAGCCATCTCCTGATATTTTCCTTGCTGCCATGAGGAGGTTTGAGGTACTAGAACTATCATTGCAGAACCCTTGTAATGGCTACGTCCTTTGGAACAATGTTCGAGCTCTTTCTTTCCCCTGATGAAGTTGCCTTTGTATTTGGTTCTCTTTAGGGCAATGTAGAACCCAGTAAGTGCTTGGTATTTGAAGATGCACCATCAGGTGTAGGAGCAGCTAAGAATGCCGGAATGTAAGTGGTCATCCACACAACCAACTGTGTCTTTTGGGGACAAAGTAAAAACTACAGATTTATTTATTTCTGCAGGTCCGCGGTGATGGTACCAGATCCGAGGCTGGATGTTTCATATCACAAAGAAGCCGACCAAGTTCTCAGTTCCTGTTGGATTTCAAACCGACCGAGTGGGGTTTGCCACCTTTTAGAGAGTAGTGGACTTTATTATGATGACTGGGGTGTTCTAAGTGATCACAAAGCTTGCAGGATGGTTCAATTCGCAACGCTAGAATTGCGATTAGGGTCAGCGGTAACCTTTAAGCATTCTTGATGTGTCTGATTGGGTCACAAGCAAACTGCTGCATACTTCAATAAAGAATATCCGGTCAATTTGATGTGTTAAAACTATTTATGAAAAAACATTGTTATGAAGGTACTGCATTGCCCCATTCTACAACTTCGACTTCAAACTGAGCACAACAATTTTTACGAAGTTTTAGCAACTGCCTCCAGTTTGTTGGTATACTTGCTAAAGCTTATTTGGTCAATTTAGTAAGAACTGCACTCCATTTGCTTAATGTGCTTTGCTGTTTCATACAAGAAGAAAATAAAGGAAAATGACATGTACTGAACGAGGCAAGGATCATTTGCCACAGTTGCTACAATCAATATCATGACACTTTCATGGGCTTAATTGCCAAACATGTCCTCATCTTTTACATAAAAATAACTCAAAAGAATATATAATACACTGTGCAGAAACCTCTCTAATCTTACAAAGAACCGAAAGAAGAAAAAGGAAATCATGAAGCTTCTAAAACATTTGATGGTAGTCCCAAGTTGCTGTTTCCCTAACAGTACCGTGTCAGTAATCTTCTAGTAATACACTTTTCTTGAATTTTGTGTAATATGATGAATGAATATTGTGGCCCGTGAATGTCGGGCATATTACAATGTCCTCAAGATCACCTCTTACCACACATCCCTCAGATATCTACCTTCTGTCTGGAGGTTCTTCACAAAGCCCTCAGCCTTTGAACTGTCAAGTGATCCCTGTAATGCAGAAATCATTGAAATTTGTTTGAGAAATATCAGATGCACACTGAATGAGGCTTTTATATTGGTAACTGGTAAGAGTAATTTAACCACAAGAACATCAAGCTGGGAGAAATACCTGTTCCTGGACAATGGTGTGAAGAACTCTATGCACATCTTTGGCCATGCCTTTGGCATCACCGCAAACATAAATGTAACCGCCCTGAGTGATAACGTCCCAGATCTCAGATGCCTGTGTACGGAAAAAAATATAAGAATCACCAAAAAAATAATAAGATTAGGTACTTGGATTGAGCTGTATGAAAGTAGCTAGTAGTACAATTACTTTCTGCGCCATTTTGTGCTGCACATATTCCTTAGTGGGGCCGTCACGGGAGAAGGCGAGAACCAACTCGGACAATGCCCCTTGCTCAAGGAAGTTGTTCAGCTCATCCTCATAGATGAAATCCTACAAGGTCAAAATTGTGTCAGCTAAAATAAGAAACTGTCTGGAGCTAAAAGATTCCTACAAGATCTTGATGTTCTATGTACTGTCTATTGGTGTGTACCATTTTGCTGTTTCTGCATCCAAAGAAGAAGATAGATCGACCCAGCTCAGCTCCAGATTCTTTCTGCACCAACCTCTCCTGATATCGCGGTATAACTTATATGTTAGTAATGTGACCTAACAATGAACAGTGAAGTTACAAAACTATCTTTGAAGAACAACAGACCTGCAAGAAGCCGCGGAAAGGTGCAAGACCTGTTCCTGGGCCAATCATGATAATCGGCACTGAAGGATCAGCGGGAAGTTTGAAGTTTGATTGCCTCACAAAAACTGGAGCCCAGTTATCTTCCGATGGATTAGCATTCTGAAAATTTCATTCAATGATAGAGCAGTTTCAGATAACTATGCTTGAGGTTTGAGGGACTATTTTCAACTCATTTGTTTCAATTTTACTTTACTTGGACAGTTGGACATTGACGAGGTTATACCAAATGGGTACCCTACCATGAGGGTACCTGGTGCACGTGATGACTAAAGCCCAATTGTCATAGTCTATTGAAGCCCACGAAGGGAGGCCTAAGACGAAGGAGTGCTTTCCAAGTTAGGCATAGTCGGCTAAACTTTCCTTATCTGTAATCCTGGTCGGTTACAAACCCGAGACCCTAGCGAGATCAGCAACTCGCCGGGACCCTTGTAACCGCCATATTCCCCACAATCAATACAGACAAGCAGGACGTAGGGGTTTTACCTCACTCGAGGGCTCTGAACCTGGGTAAATCCCGCTTGTCAGCCGTCGATTCTACTAACACTACGCGTTCTCTACCACATAACTCTAACCCTAGGTACTCAACCATGGGTATTGCCGAGGACACACCTCGTCAGACATGATCTCCACTAATTCAATACTTAGCAAGCAAGTTTTGGTGACAGATAAGCAATGAAGTTTATTATCGTATGACTGATTCATGTGTTGGTTGTTAATATTCATAGCTAAAAACTGTTAGACATGTGAGGCTAGGTGCTGCAATTGCCATGTTCTGAACCTTACTAGCCAACTTACATTTCTATGAAAGTAATCTCTGTATGTTTCTAGAAACATACCTATAGTTTGGAGGGAAAATTGAACCTACCAATTCCTTTTGCGAGAGAACAGGAACTTAAAAGGTTTTGAAAATGAGATACTTAAATATATAGGAAAGTCATGAACCAACTATAAGATGATACATTTCCTATGAAAAATGACGAAATTGTATATCAAAAAGCATAATCAACTCTTTGGTGTATATTAATAAAAAAAACATTCGATTGTAGGTGCTGTTCCTATATATAGTGGAGTGCATTCTCATAGGAAATAACTCATAAGCAAATAGCAATTCGCCTCAAGTCAATCAAGTCTTTGTCCGTATTTTAGGACCTCTATAGTATGTACCCCAGCAAGCACCCACCCCTACATGTCATTTTTTACATTATGCCATCTGCTATCGGTTCCATTTCTATGGTGTTTACGCCTATGTACTGTCTAATTTACATCACACGTATAACATCCAAGTGCAAAAGTAGAAAGTTCTACTGTACTTGCAAAAAAAGTTACCTTAATCCAAGTTGAGCAGACTCCCTTGTGAACCCTTCCAGCAGGAGTAGTTTCATGCACAAGCGCAGATGTAACATGGATCCTAGTCGGTGCCATGCTGATGGGAAAAAAGGAGAAATTGTAAACTAAGGAAGGAAGGAAATTTTTGGAAAGAGTGAGAAAATGGCATGCAACAGGATCATTTACCTAGGTGAAGAAGAAATTGAGTAGTATCTTGGTTGAAGACGAGGAGCAACTGCTGCAAAGAAAACTCCTAGTGGAGGCTTTGCAGAAGGGAACTCTGCCATGACTTCCAGTAGGCTCCTCTGACTCACAACAATCCATTGAGCGTACTCATCCTGCATCGTGAACATAAACATGTTAAAGATCAGAGTCTACAGATTTAATAGAAAGAGAAAGCTTGAGAAAGTAACTGACCTTCCCAGCAGGAGATGCTAAAAACTTTAGACGGTCAGCATCAGCAGAATCCGAAGCATAAGTGGCTAATGCTACCAAAGCACTCTGGAAATCATACACAGCACTTTGTTCAGAGACAATAATATAAAAAAAAAACTCTAGATACTGTGAATTACTAAAAGACTCACCTTCTTTGGCGAATTTAGAAGATCAGCATATCGAGCCAGTGCATTCCTCACAGTGATTGGAGTGGGGAAAGGAGGAGCAAGAGAACCACCATCTAGTGGTTTACCATCCTCTTTGTCTGCATGGATGGTGAAGTAAGTCTCTGGTGAGTAGCCTAACAACCTCTCTGCCTCAGCCACAACCTCAGGGCAGTTTTCGGTGTATACACCAACATGGTCACCGGTTTCATACCTGATAAGAAGGAAGGTGGAATATGTTTAGAACAGTGAACATTCTTTGATAGTACTATGACAACGTCGGTTGGATTTTCACCGAGCAAGCAAGGTGTCTGAATGAAGCAGTCACCCTATGCATTTACACATTATTAAGTTCCTACACAAGTACCATGTTTCCAACTTTCAGTATTCAGCGTGTTCTGCACCCTCAAAGTCTCATGAAATATACGGTGTAGATTATCATAAGCAATATTTACACTTATAGCTAAAGGAAAGATAATATTTTCAGATGACTTACGTAAGACCAGTGCCAGCAATGTCAAACTCCAAGTGAGTGCATGAACGATCAGAAGCAGGAGAGTGGAGTTCCCGACACACCGCCACGTTAGCCCTAAATACACATGGTAGTTTGCAACTTATTAAGTCAGCTCAACCATTACACGAATACTTGGGGCTACAGTGCAAAAGTAAGGACTTCATAGTGGCATTCTTAATTACCGGCAAGGATGCTGAGCATCATGCACTGCATGACCATTTGTAAGACTGAAGTTTCTGTCCAAGAGGGATGTCTCCTCGGGCTTAATGAACTCAACATGGTATTCTGGAATGGCAGCTGTGTACGTAGTGCCTGTGGGTACATCATTTTCATCCCGGAGCAACCGATCCAACTCTGGCCAGAGAGCTTCTTTCCTGTGGGCACGAAGAAAGCAGTGTAAATGACAATGAGGAAGAAAATTAGCAGGACAAAAGAACATCTTGAAAATAGATATAGAATGTATACCATGCATTGAAATCATCCTCGATGCATTGATCGTCATCTCCAAGACCGACCGGAACAAGGCGGTTTCCACCTAAACAGACACAAAACGCTCAGATCAACTGAACATATTGGTTAAGGAATTAAGCGAGGTAAGATAGCCATAATATCTACCTTGCTCAGTTAGGAGCTCATCAACCACTTTGGCAATCTTTAGTATGAAGGGAAATAATAAGATGTCAGTGGAAAACAGGAATTTACATGCTGGGAGCAAAAGACTAAGTTCTGACAAGTTATATGTATGTCAATATGAGTACCTTGTTGAAATGCTCATACTGACGATTGCCAAGACCAAACACAGCATACTGGAGATCGTTTAACCACACACCCCTCTCATTTCCCTCTGTGAACCATTTGTAGAATCTAGCAGCATTGTCGGTGGGCTCACCATCTCCATACCTGAAATACTTACCAACCTAAATTACTAAGATTCCATCAGCATAACACTCAAGAGCAGTAAAAGTTAATAATCCTTCCGTCTTTTATTTTGGGCCAATATTTTCAAAATGTGAGGCATTTCATTTAAGTTGATGCTATCATGTTCTTCGATTTTAAGTTTTACTAAGAAGAATGATGCTTGTTTTAAAGACAAAATAATAAGTATTTCAGCACAATTCTCTGGACTGGAGTATAATCTTCAAAGCATTTATATGAAAGGGACTTAGTCAAAAGAATGAGTATCTTACGTCGCAACAAAGAACAATGCTAGCTTCTCCTTCTTTATTTTCTCCTCATATTCCTCATCCTCCGCGGCATAATCATCCTATACAAAGCCATCATTTGTGCATAAGATCATCTCATATGATGCTTCTCTTTGATTGGTCGTATGAATGATGGTTTCCTTTATGGTTTTATTAGGATGTTAAATGTTTCTTACCAAATCGACAACTTTAAAAATTGCTTTGTCATATCTTGCCTTTGCCTCCTCAGCGAGTGCCTGCAAGGGGGAAACAATAATGATTAGAAGATAATTACTCACTCAAGATATAACATATAGTAACATTACGACAAATCGCCAAGATAGAAAAACCCGTTCTTGTTTTGCTTGTTCCATCCCTCCTACCAAATGACCACTGTTTTTTTTAGAATTACAAATGACCACTGTTTTGTCCTTCAATCCTCATTCACATGGCATGAGCCTCCGGTTACACAAAGTCAAAGAAAACAATCTGACTAGCCGGACTAGGAAAGAATGTGAATGGTTGTTTAGCCAACGAACACCTTCACAGTTGACATTTATATTTGGTCAAGATTTCGCTGTCACACGTGTTCTGGATCCCTGCTACTACTACTTGAAACAAGGTGCGGTCTCAGTCAAGCACATGGGATGGCTGGATTAAACAAGACCAGAATAATCTAATTGGTGTTTTTTTGTTGTTGAAATCGTCAAATGTGGCAGGAATTCTCCTGAACTCCGCACCCGGAAATTCCGTTTCCCACGAAGCTGGATCCCAAAGCGGGCACGAAAACGATGTGCGGAAGAACAAGAGAAGCCCGGCCGTCTCCATAATCACTCATCAATGATGCCAGCCAACCGTAATTTACACGAACAAGAACAAGAGAAAGAATTCACCTACCACCAGTCCACCACCACCGTCCACGACATGACAAACAAATTTTCGATAGATAGCAGGTTCCGAAAAAGGTTGGACAGGATCATTGAAGTTGAGAGAGGGGGCAATCAACCTTGGCGAATCCCTCGGCGGTGCCGGTCTGCGTGCCGAAGAAGACGGCGAACCGCTTCCTGCCGTCGTCATTGGCCTGCTCGTCCTTGCCCTGCCTCGCCGCCTTCCCCTGCATCCCGGCCGCGGCCGACGCCTTCTCGGCCTCCATCAGCTTCTTGCCCGCCGCCGTCCTCCGCCAGAGCACGAGCAGCGCGCAGCCGAGCACGGTCGCCGCCAGCGTGGCCAGGAGCGCCCTGACGTCCGCCCTCTGGCCCGCCGCCACGCCGCTAGCCAGCTCGGCCGGCGTCACCCCGCGCAGCAGCGCTGCCACAAGCTCCATCGGCCCCGCCGCCGAACCCATCGATCGATCTCCCGCGGCAGTAGCAGGACGGAATTCGCGTGATGGAGATTGTGCTTGCGTTGGTTGATAGGTGGGAGAGCGTTGGGAAGGAAGGAAGGAAGCTGGAGGTGGTGGCAGTAAACGCGGGACGCGGCAACGGCAGCTACTTACGACTACTGCCTGAGGTGAGAAGGTGGGTGGGCGGAGATGGCGGGGGGTCTATATAGTGGCGCGCGGGCTCGTGGAGTTGGCGCACCCAACGGCGTGGTCAACACACCTACCGCCGGCCGGCCGCGGGAATGGTTCTGTTCTGAGGAGGAAGAAGGGTGCGTGGACCTGGTGTACTGGTAGGTTGGGTTGGGTCGCGTGGCTGCTTTTCTTGCGGTGAGTTGAGTCGAGTTCTCCGGCCGGGGACTACGCGGCTGCGGGCGTGGTCGTGTTTTCGCGTCAGCGACGACGAACCCAGGGGAAATAGGTAGTGTGCTGCAAGAATCGGTTTTTTTTTTAAGATACGCGTTCGAGCGGACGCATCGATTTTACAATGCATGCGTTTAGGCACACACGACTGAAACGTCATCCACAAAAAAGAAGATGGATCACTCGCCAACCCTCCACCTATCTACGGGCCCTAGGCTACCCCTAAACAACCTAGCCGATCGCCACAAGTCGGCCTCGGCCTGCACCATCCTGGCGGCAGACTCCACCGATGGTCTATGCCCCTCAAAGACTACATTGTTCTTGTGTCTCCACAGACTCTTCAAAGACTACATTGTTCTTGTGTCTCCACAGACTCCAGCAGATCAGAGTGATCGCGGTCCACATATTTTTCGCCTCATTGCCACCAAGCGTCCTCAGAGGCAACCACTCCTCTAAACGGGCATCGTGGTCAGGGATCCAGTCTGCTCTCCCCATCTAGACAGGAAGGAGGACCACACGTCCCTGGCTAGGACACAACCAAGCAGCAGGTGGTCAATATCTTCTTCCACCTGGTCACGGAAGGGGCAGGCAGCCGGTCTAGGAAGCCCCCGATGCCCTAGGCGGTCGGCTGTCCAGCATCTTTTCCTCAGTGCTAGCACAAGGAAGAACTTGCACTTGTTGGGGGCTCGCGAGCACCAGATTTGCTGGGGCCCAGCCATCCCAATCTGGCCTTCAAAGAAAGCCATGTAGGCCGACCGAGCTGTGTATTTGTGGTTGGCCTCCAGACTCCACCTAAACTCGTATGTGATCCCTACGGACAGGGCGAAGCCCTCCACGCTGTCAGCCAGGGACAGCAACTCGCGTATCTCACGCGCGTCCAGGTCAGGGGGACATCCTCGAGCCAACCGCCAGCGAGTCCTTCCCTTACTCGTCGGGAGCACCGGGCACTCTTGGGCACTTTAAGGAAGAGGCGTGGAGCCACATCCTTTACCCGACCAAGCCCTCCAGGTAACCACCTATCCGTCCAGAAGAAGGTGGATGCCCCATCACCTACCACAGAAACAGTGGCCGTTTCAAACAGCTCCCGCACCAAACGAGGAACCTGGATGTTGAACTCGATCCAGGGTTTCGACTTATCTGTCCTGCTAAGCCAGAGCCACCTTGCTCTCAGCGCCAGGTTCATGAGCCTCAGGTTAGGAATACCGAGCCCCCCAAGCGCTTGAGCATGCAAGCTCTCTTCCACGCAACCAGACAGTGTCCTCCACGTGCGTCTTTGCGCCCCGCCCACAAGAATCCACGAATGATCTTCTCGATCGCCACGAGGGTTTCAACCGACAAGTCCAGCGACATCATAGAGAAGATCGATACCACCGAGAGGGTGGTCCTCACAAGCTCGAGCCGCCCTCCGCGGTTCAGAAGCCCTGCCCGCCACCTGGGGAGGTGGCTGGCCACGCTATCCACAATATACTGGAGCTGAGCCGCCGTCAACTTCCTAAGGGAGAGAGGAAGACCCAAGTACCGCAGAGGAAACGGCAGCAGTGGACATTGTAGCTCCTGGGCCACTAGCTGAGCCTCCGGCTCTCGACAACGTATCAGGGGCGCCGAACATTTCTCCAGATTCATCCTCAGTCCTGAGACCATACCAAAATCCTCAAGTAGCTGCGCAAAAACTCTGAGGTCTCCCGGTAGCGGCCGGAGAAACGTCACCACGTCGTCGGCATATATCGATGTGCGGTGCCTAAGCCGCGTCTCTGCGAGAGGCGCCAACAATCCACAGGCCGTAGCCCTCTCAATCAACAGGTGCAAAACCTCCATGATAAGGATGAAGAGTTGCGGCGAGAGCGGATCCCCTTGCCTCAGTCCACGCCTGTTGAAGATCTTCCCGCCGGGATGTCCATTAAGGAGCACCCTTGTGGAGGCGGATGACAAAAGGGCGCAGATGGTTGCAATCAGAAGCTCACCAAACCCCATTTTTCGCAACACCTCAACCAGGAAGGCCCAACTGACTATGTCAAAAGCCTTGGTGATGTCGAGCTTCAAGAGAACTGCCGGGGTTTTCAATCTATGTAGCTTCCGCGCTGTGCATTGGACCATTATGAAGTTATCATGCAAGCATCTTCCACGAACAAACGCGCACTGATGCGCACCCACCAACTGGGGTAGAGAGGGGGCCACCCTACAGGCCACCACCTTGGCCACGAGCTTGGCGAAGCCGTGAATCAAGCTAATAGGGCGGAAGTCCCGCACCTCTTCAGCCCCCACCTTCTTAGGCAGGAGGGTGATGACAGCTTGGTTGACAGAGCGGAATCCACGGACATCTCGGCGAGAGAGTGAGTCAAAAGCCTCCATGACGTCCTTCTAGATGATCCCCCAACATGCCACATAAAATCTGTTGGAGAAACCGTCGGGACCCGGACACTTGTCCAACGGCATGCCTCTAATAGCATTCCACACCTCCTCCTCTGAGAAGGCCATCTCCAGGTGGGAAAGATCCACGGTGGGCATCTGTAGGAAGTCCAAGTCGAAGGAGAAGGGGCGATCGATCTCAGTGCCAAGCAGGTCGTCAAAGAAGGAATCCACGGCCTCAGCCTTGTCTACATGCTCGGTCTTCCTCGTCCCATCGACCATAAGGTGGCCAATGAAGTTCTGCCGCTGCCGATGGCTGGCGTGCGTGTGGAAAAACCTAGTGTAAGCGTCACCCTCTCGCAACCACAGCACTCTCGCACGTTGCCTCGCCATTGTGCGCTCGAGGGATGCCAGACCAAGCAACTTCCCTTTGAGGATCTTACGAAGTCCTCTCTCCTCCACTGAGAGAGTCCGGGATTCCATGGTCACATCGAGGTGAAAGATCAGTTCATTGGCCATCAGAATTTGAAGCTTGATGTTGCCAATGAACTTACTACTCCACCGAGCTAGACTCTTGGCTGTGGCCCGAAGCTTGAGGTCCAACCTTTTGAACGGGTTGACCTCCGACTCCACCGACGACCAAGCTTCCTCTACAACCTCGAGGAAGCCCTCAGCCTTCGTCCAGAAGGACTGGAACTGGAATCTACGCCCCACATGCAAGTCTGGGGCTAAGCTGAGTACCAAGGGATAGTGGTCAGACGGCCCTGACGAGTTCGCCGAGAGAAAAGCGTCTGGAAAAAGCTCCTCCCAATCCACGGTCGTGAAGACCCTATTCAGCTTCTCCAAGGTTCGTTGATGGCGTTCGTTAGACCACGTGAACCTGCGACCATTGAGGTAGAGCTCTTTTAGCTCCAATCTAGACAGCCTGTGCCGGAAGCGCCCCATCATGGCATGGTGGAGGACAACCTGGCTTTTATCCTCCGGATCAACAATGAGGTTGAAATCACCTGCCACCATCCACGGCCCTGCATGCAGGTCCCTAATATCCTGGAGCTCAAGAAGGAAGGCCCTCTTAGCGTCCACACCCTGAGGGCCATAAACCCCTGTGAACCACCATGCCTGCTCTCCCCCAATTGAGATGCTAGCGGTGAGCACATTAGTCGTCAGGTGAGGGTTGGTGACTAAGACAAAAGCGGACTGCCAGGCGAGAAGTATGCCACCACGAGTCCCCACGGCCGGCGGGTAGAGGAACCCGTCAAAGGCCGAACCAAGACACTGTCGGACGATCTGATCCGTGATGATCTCCATCTTGGTCTCCTGGAGGCAGACTATCTTGGCCCCAGTGGCCGACATCGCCTGAAAAATCACCGCTCTACACGCCCCTGAGTTCAATCCACGCGCATTCCAGATGGCAAACACAAGATCAAGCTCCAACATAACTAAAGGCATGAATCTCAGAAAATACAATGATCAAATACAAGACTACAGATACACACGCCTAAATAAGGCACTCCACCGGCAAGTTCTCGAACGTCGGCAACACGTCAGGGAGCCACCCAAACAGACCTAAGATCACATCGATGTGTCTCTGTGGCAACGGCTGACGGAAGAGGTCCAGGTACGCGTTCAGCGCCTCGTCCCCGATGGTCTCGCCTTCTCTTGCGATCTGCAGACTGATGCATCCAAAATGCATCTACTTTTCCAAGCACTTTGCCTCATAATTTGCTCCGGAATCTTCCCATATTTGAATAAAACTGCTGAATCTGACGCTGTTTTTAGCAAAGTCTCTTTTCTGGCTATTTTTGCAGGAAATAAAATCGGGGAAAAATACCACATCATTTTCTATGGAAAAGGAGGACAACGCGCAAAGGATGGACACGAGGGAGTGCCGGAGGGCCAAAAGAGGGTGCCCCACGCGGCCCCTGTACCTGGCCGTGTGGGCCCACCCAAAATGGGCCTCGGGCACCGCCTCGCCTTCGGTCTTCGACGTACCCCCTCATATATAAAAAATGCTTGACCTAGAAGGAGGAGCTTTGCGAAACACACCACCGCCGCCACCACGATCTTCGTTTCGGGGACAGATTGATCCAGGATTTCTCCTCCGGTGGAGGGATCCGGAGGCCGTCTTCACCGCCATCTTCACCCTTCATCTCCATCGACCATGAGCTCCTTCACCATCACCATGTGTGAGTAGTCCGCTGTAGGCACATGAGGTGGATGGGGATTGGATGAGATTGATCATGTAATGCTACCCGTTGTTCGAGATTTTAGGGTTTATCTTGAGGATACTTTTGTATTGTGTTGATGCACTTATGCTATGTTTAATGCTTGCTACTAGGGCCCGAGTGGCATGATTTCAGTACTGAACTTATATTGCCTCATCATATATTTGAGTTTGGTATTTATCTGCAAAGTGTATCACCTGCTATTATGTTGAACCTGCGAACCCTAAAAGTGACATATAGGGAAAACAAGGGGGAGATGTTTTAGTTTGAGGATTCTATGTGTTCATGAAGTGTTAATGCATTGTTCCGGTCTATTCGAAAGGGTAGACCTTAATTACCTGTAGTTCCAAGTTGGCCCCGGTGAAATGGGCAGGTAGGACAATAGATGTTGTGCAAATTCTCTTGGTTAGTACGCACAACTAATTATGGAACACATACCTACATATATCGGAGTTAGAGATACGTCCCATGGCTAGCTATATATTATTATGATCAATCTTATTCATGCAACACCCCGCTGTCACCTCATGCCTACGTTTTAATCTCTGAGTTGCACTTCACTTTTCCGGTGAAAACTGGGAAACACTTGTTTACTGCTGCTGTTCTACTTGTTACTTGAATCATACTACTGCCATACTACTACTGCTGCAAGTTCATTGATATACAGGTGTGGTTGAGAGTGACGCCTCAATTGCCAAAGTCTTATTGATATTCTTGTGTTCCCATCGTGTCGAACTATAAATTTGGGTAATACTTCCCAACGAAGATTTCAGCGATCCCCTACACTTGTGGGCATCAAGACATTTTCTGGCGCCGTTGCCGGGAACCTAGCTTTATTGGTAAGACAACTTGTTATCATATTATTTGCTGCATTTGCTTGTTCCTAACCATGGGTAAGGAAAAGATTACTCCGAAGGAAGTGAGGCCTTCAACTACTCGCAGAGGTACGGATTTGCCAAGTAGGCCAAACTTTTCACCTAATGTTGCTTCTGCTGTTGCTCCTAAGAAAAAAGGAAAAGTTTTATCTAGTTCACCATTGTCTAAAATGTCTACTAGTAATGAAAGTGATTTAATATGCAGTAGCATAGACAAAGAAGTGACACCTGAAATACTGAAACATCTGAGATAACTGAAACACCTGAAAATCTTGAATCTTCTATTATTGAAAATGTGGAATCTGAGTTAGAAGATAATGAATATTGTGATGATATGGAAACTTCTTCTGAGGAAGAGGATGCTTTTGCTATGGCTTTCATGTGTTCGATTTTGATAAATTGGATAAACTTGATAGCTATAAAAATTCTCCTCTTGATGATTTTTCCCTGTTACTGAGAAAATGAATGCTCCAGCTATTAAAATTAAAGATAAAGATTATGAGTTTAGTGTTGATCCTGAAATAATTGAAAAGGCTGAGAAGTATAAGTTTTATGGGAGAGGATGAGTTTCCTTTTGAACACATTGCTGTTTTGCATGACTTATCTGTGTTATTTGGGAAAGATGAAATTAACCAACGCTACTATTTCTTAAAGTTGTTTCCTTTCACTTTGGGAGGAAGTGCTAAAACTTGGTATAATCGTTTAGAACCTGGATGTATTACTAGCAAGGAAGAATGTTTGCAAGTATTCTATAATAAATATTTCCCTGCTGATAAGATTCATGGTCTAACTATTGAGATTAGCAACTTTTCACAGAAAGAGAAGGAGGATTTACCCCAAGCTTGGGGGAGGTATAGTAAGATGGTTAGGAAATGTCCTACCCATGGCTTCAAGAGTAATGAAATACTTGATATATTTTACAATGGACTAACCGAAAACACTAGAGGTTATCTTGATGGTATTGCAGGTAATGTTTTCAGGGAAAGGACCGTTGATGAAGCAACCGAGCTATTGGAAACTATCTCAAGAAACTATGAAGACTGGAATATTGAAGAGATATTTCCGGAAAAGAAAGGAGGTATGCTCAAATTAGACAAAGAGACAATGAAAGAAGCTTCAAAGGCCATTAAAGAGAAGGGAATTAAAACCTCTCATCTCAAGGAATTATCTGAAATGGGTGTCAAACTTCCTGATGATCAACCATGTTTTCCAATTCAAGTCAATGCTATTAGCTCCACGAAAGGTAATGAAAAGGTAACATCTCCTATTGAGTATCTTATATGAATGATTTTGCTTATCGTCACAATCCTGAGGAGCATAATATTAGAATGATGATTATGGAGAATTCTCACAAAATTAAATCTCTTCGTGAAAGTTTACATGCTAATGTGGGAGAGGTAAAAAGAATTGTTAAACATTGTGAGATGATGAATAATCAAGTTGAACAAATGATTTCTCTTCAAAATCAATTGTATGAAAGTCTTATTGTGAAGGAACAGGTTTGTGGAGTTAATACTAGGGGAGGTGCAAGTACGCAGGATCCTGACTATCCTGAAGACCATCCCAAGAGGAAAGAGCAAGAGGCTCGAAAGAAGAAACTTTCTGCAGGCAAATCTCCCAATGAAAACCAGATAATGATGATTCTGAAGAACAAGATAATGATATTTATTTCTGATGCTGAGACTGAAGATAAAATAATGAAGAAGAAGAAGTCACATGAAGGAAAATGATAAGAACCTGAAGCTACTGAAAAGGAAGACCCTCAACCATCTACTGAGAAGAACAAGAAGAAGAACCATCCAAATCCACAGAAAGGTAAAGAAAGGGATCCATGGGTACAAAGACCCATACCATATCCTCAAGAGGTAATAAAAACTTTAGATGATGCTAGATTTGAGAAATTCTTTGAGTTGATTAAATCTTTGTGTTTACAAATTCCTCTTGTTGATGCTATTAAAATTCCTCCATATTCAAAATACATGAAAGATATTGTCACTAATAAAAGAAAGATTCCTACTGATGCAATTACTGCTATGCTTGCTGATTATTCCTTTAAAGGGAAAATGCCTGAAAAGCGTGGAGATCCTGGTATACCAACTATTCCTTGTCATATTAAAGAAACTTATGTGAAATATGCACTATGTGATTTAGGAGCTGGTGTGAGTGTTATGCCTTTCTCTTTATATAAGAAACTTAACCTAAACAAATTGGTTCCAACTGAAGTTTCATTACAAATGGCTGATAAATCAACTGTGTGCCTATTGGAATATGTGAGGATGTTCCTATCTCTATTGCTAATGTGTTAATTCCTACAGACTTTGTTATATTAGAAATGCCTGAGGATGATAATCTATCTATTATCTTGGAAGACCCTTTTAAACACTGCAGGAGCTGTGATAAATTGCACTGAAGCAAAGTGACATTCAATGTCAAAGGAAATGAGCATACTATTTATTTCCCCAAGAAGAAAGTTTACAATGGTAAGCCAAAGTGTGAATTCCATTAAAAGAAATACTCTTATCGTTGGAAGCTTTGAAATTCCATTACCACCTCCTGAACCAAAATATGCTATCATGATGGTTGGAACTATTCCAATCAAATATGAGGTGCTTGAAATCTTTCTTTATCTTTATGAATAAAAGAATCATTTGTTATATCTTTTACATATTATTAATGAGACTTGATCAACCTCATTACTAATGTGAAAATGATACAAACTTGATTCCCACAAATTTACATTGCATTTTAATTCTATTTATTTAGAATTTTTAGAGTATATTACCTAGACATAATTATTTCAAAGTTCAGAAATTCCAGAAACTGTAGTTTGAAAAATTCTGTTCAGAAAATTTTCTCGAAAAATTCCAGAAAAATTAGGAGGTAAGTTATTATACCAGAGGAACTAACAGCCAAAAGGGGGACACCAGAGGGCCCAGAATAGGGTGTCCCACGCGGCCACTGTACCTGGCCGCGTGGGACCCACTACTTTGGCCCACAGGGGAGTTAGGTGAGGGGTCTGTGCTCATCTCCTTCCCCTCGACAGAAAAACAGCTCCAGGTATTTTTCCCAAATTTTCCCGTGCTCCTTTCCTGCTATCCTTGGATCTCCAAGTTTAGGGCAGATTTTTCAAATCTGTTTGGTGGGATTGCTCATTGGTATGTGACTCCTCCACCCATCCAATTTTTTTTGTTCTTATGCATCATGTATGAAGTATTTTGCTGCACTTGGTGTCACCTATTATGCTTGGGAAATCCATAGATTTAAGTTTTCTAGTTGATATTGATGCATGATATTGATGTGGAGACTAGTTATGGATGGCTCAATGTTGTTTTAGAGTGTTGCATCTTGATTTTTGATGAATATTGTTTATGGGCAGCAAGGTACCATGTTCAACAAGGGCAAGGCATTGATAGGGATGAGCTCAAGACCAAGAAGAAGCATGCAAAGTCTCCCTCAACCTTGATGACCAACATCTTTGGGAGGATTCCGCATACTTTGTGGGAGAGAAGTTGAAGATACACGCAACAAGATGGCAAGATCCCCATGTTCTTGAACAGTGGGGGATTCAAGAGGACTTCAACATCTTCGCTGCTGCAACTGGCTACTTCGGTTTACTCAAAACCCACAAGATACATACGAGGAACTCTCGCGAGAATTCCTCTCTACATTCAGATTTGAGGGTCCTGAGCTCCACAGACATAGTAAGAAAAGTAAGGCACCCCCTCCTACCTTTGTTTGCAAATTTACTATGAGAGGGGAGCGTCTCATTATGTCTCTAGAGGAATTTTGCAATGCCATTGGTGTGGCAACCACGGGGAGTTGGGATGAAACCGGTGCTGATTCTAAACCTGAGCTTGTTGCATTTTGGCACTCTATCACTGTTAGCTCTCATGATAGGTTGAATAGGGGAAAATTTACTCATATACAGCACCCAAGTTTGAGGTACTTTGCGTTGTTTCTCGCAAGAGGATTTCTTGCTAGGGACAACAATTCTGCTTGCACTGGACCGATTGTTTATCTACTAAAATGTGCAAAAGAAAACACACCGTGTGGGTACAACTTGGGAGTTATTCTTGCTAGATCATTGCACACCGCTGTGAGTAGGAATATCACCGATGAAACCCCTATTTATGCTGGTGCTATTGCTACTTTAGTGTATAAGTACATTAAAAATGAGAGAGGTTAGATGATAACATGGGTACTCGTGTGGGAAGGTCAAATTTACTTGATTTTACTTTGACTACTCGCATGGAGATAAGTGTGAAGTATGGGGAGGATTATTTGTATACATATTTGAGCACTAATGGGCAGCGAGTGCCCATTAGGCTCCCCGTACTGACCTTTTTGACAGGAGTACCGGAAAGTGGAAGGTAGAGAGGAGCCGCCACAAGAGGAGCCACAAGCTCCAGAGGTACAAGGCTACCAACCTCAAGAGATGCCACATACCCAGGCATGCAAGGATACCCATATGGCTACTACCCTGGAAGTGGAAGTGGTGGATACGGCCACTATCCAGGATACTAGCTTGATCGCAAGCTTGGGGGAGTGCTTCTCTTCCTCTCCATTCGTTGTTTTATATCACTGTTGCATTGTTATGTTTAGTTTCTTATTCTGAAAATCACAAAACACAAAAAGATTTCATTTGTTTCTTTTGGTTATTTGCTTCTGGTCATTTATCTTATGCATCTAAAAACCAAAAAGAACAAAAATATTTTCGTTTTCTTGAAACAAACGCAAAAACAGAAGTGCTGAAATTGCTGAAATCTGCTCACTGTTTCATTTTTCATTTATTCCCTGTAACTCCGATTGAGCTAAAATTTTAACCACTGCTGCAACATATCATGACCCACACACCTGTAATTTATGAGATTTTTCTGAGGTGTTTAGGTAGGGTAAAAACAGTACTGTATGCAGTGACATTTTATGGCAGATTTGAGTTTTTATTGCGCAGTTCAAGTTGGGAGAGGAGAACAACGATGATAGTTGATGTGCATGAAGTGGATGAAAGGTATGACACCTTTGCCGTGCTTATGTAGACTTTTTAATAACAGCAAGTGAGCACATCATGGTTTCTTTAACATCTAGGGAAGTGGTAGCAAATGTTTATCTTCTCCATGTTCTAGTATGTTATATGATGATGCAAGTGAGATATTATTTAGTGACAATACTTGGCTGTGTGTTGAATAATTGTGGCTCTAAACAAAGGTCTACGCATCCCATTGTGCTTGCTAAACTTGCCAACCAAAGAGTAAAAGAGTTTTTCAAATGTTAAACATGAAGTCATATGCTTGACAGGCTTAGTGGTTGGAAACTAGCTGAAATGTGCTGACACATGGAAAGCTTTCAACATTGCACTAAATTATATTTAGTTGATATCATGTGCTTTGGTCTATGGATGGCTATCATTGCGAAATAAAGGAGGAAACTTAGTAAGTTTGATGAGTGAGAAAATTGGCTAGAGAGACGCCTGGGCCGCCAACCTAAGCCATGCATCATTCATGGTGGAAATTTGCAGCGCACCATAGTGAACATTCTATGACGCACATCATAATAAAAAGCTACACAAATAGTAAATAAAAGAGTGCTGAGATTGTTCATTGTCTGTTTGTCTTGTTGTTGGGACATGGGCTTGTCCAGGTCCTGGGACAAGAGGTACCCCAGTTGACGCTCTTGATGACGCTTTTATTACTTGCAATGACTGAAAAATTCGAACTTGCTTAGTGGCCCGAGTTGAGTAGCCATGGTGTAGGTACTCGTATTCACGGGACATGAGGTTTTCAACCATGAGTTGGTCAAGCATATGAGAGCAAGGTTGTAAGCACAATGATTTCACTAGTCAACAAAAGAAAGAATCAAAAGATCTCAAAAATCTTGACATGATTCAGTCAATAGCGATGCAAAAAACTTTGTTTATTTCTACAGTTGAGCAAACTGATCCAAGTATTGGCATTACATGTTATTTCTCTTGCAGCGAATATAAATGCTTTAACATTGATTAGATATGCCTTTGCTAGCATCTTGTTATTTTTTATTGAAGTAATGTTTTGCATACTTGTTGGTATTAAGCGGTGTTACATATGCAAGGCAAAGTTCTTGTCAAAGTCTTTTCATCGCTTCTGCACTACGTTTGAGTTATTTGAGGACAAACAACGAGCTAAGCTTGGGGGAGTTGATGCATCCAAAATGCATCTACTTTTCCAAGCACTTTGCCTCATAATTTGCTCCAGAATCTTCCCATATTTGAATAAAACTGCTAAATCTGACGCTGTTTTTAGCAAAGTCTCTTTTCTGGCTATTTTTGCAGGAAATAAAATCGGGGAAAAATAACACGTCATTTTCTATGGAAAAGGAGGACAACGTGCAAAGGATGGACACGGGGGAGTGCCGGAGGGCCAAAAGAGGGTGCCCCACGCGGCCCATGTACCTGGCCGCGTGGGCCCACCCAAAATGGGCCTCGGGCACCGCCTCGTCTTCACTCTTCGACGTACCCCCTCATATATACAGAAAAAAACGCTTGACCTAGAAGGAGGAGGGCTTTCGTGAAACACACCGCCGCCGCCACCATGATCTTCGTTTCGGGGACAAATTGATCCAGGATTTCTCCTCCGGTGGAGGGATCCGGAGGCCGTCTTCACCGCCATCTTCATCGCCTTCATCTCCATCGACCATGAGCTCCTTCACCATCACCATGTGTGAGTAGTCCGCTGTAGGCACATGAGGTGGATGGGGATTGGATGAGATTGATCATGTAATGCTACTCGTTGTTCGAGATTTTAGGGGTTTATCTTGAGGATACTTTTGTAGTGTGTTGATGCACTTATGCTATGTTTAATGCTTGCTACTAGGGCCCGAGTGGCATGATTTCAGTACTGAACTTATATTGCCTCATCATATATTTGAGTTTGATATTTATCTGCAAAGTGTATCACCTGCTATTATGTCGAACCTGCGAACCCTAAAACATATAGGGAAAACAAGGGGAGATTTTTTAGTTTGAGGATTCTATGTGTTTATGAAGTGTTAATGCATTGTTCCGGTCTATTCGAAAGGGTAGACCTTAATTACCTGTAGTTCCAAGTTGGCCCCGGTGAAATGGGCAGGTAGGACAATAGATGTTGTGCAAATTCTCTTGGTTAGTACGCACAACTAATTATGGAACACATACCTACATATATCGGAGTTAGAGATACGTCCCATGGCTAGCTATATATTATTATATGATCAATCTTATTCATGCAACACCCCGCTGTCACCTCATGCCTACGTTTTAATCCTCTGAGTTGCACATTCACTTTTCCGGTGAAAACTGGGAAACACTTGTTTACTGCTGCTGTTTTACTTGTTACTTGAATCATACTACTGCCATAACTACTGCTGCTGCAAGTTCATTGATATACAGGTGTGGTTGAGAGTGACGCTTCAATTGCCAAAGTCTTATTGATATTCTTGTGTTCCCATCGTGTCGAACTATAAATTTGGGTAATACTTCCCAACGAAGATTTCAGCGATCCCCTACACTTGTGGGCATCACAGACGCGTGATCAGCTCACGCTGCTGACGCTTCACCGGCGTCCCCACAACAAACTTTCCACGGTGTCTGGCACTGCGCCTCACTGGTCCACTGTAGATCCTCTTCGCCCTGCTACGCCTTGCCGGCCTGTTCAGAATTGCCACCACAGGCTTGGTGCAATCCTTTTTGAACTGGTCCATCCACAGCCGCCGCAACTTGCTGGCCCGGCCCAATCTGCGTGTTGTCCTCGGAGAGCGAGACAGAGAAGCAGTCAAGCACCGAGACAGGTGAGCTCTCTCGCCCACCCTTCGACTCAGGCGTGACAGGCGAGAGGGACCCAAAGCTGACAGGGGACGGCAGCCCTGCCGAAGCAAGCAGCAGCTCGCCTCCTCCACGTGGCGGCCTAACAACAGCACTCACCCACCCGCCACCGGACGCGCCAAGCCGAGACTGAAAGTTTGAATTTTGAACTTCGTCCGCGACTTGGCTTCCACGCAACAGCTCCGACGGAGCTCTGGTCCCTTGACTGCTTTCCTCGCTACAGCCCAACGCAGGAACAGATCGGTCCAGGACATTTTCAGAGCATAGCAGTATCTTTGCAGCCTCCTCCCCTACTTTTTCCCCACGTGGCAGTTTCTCACCGGCCAGGTCCAAAGCCGGAGCAGCAGGTCCACGCGTCAGGGCCGGAGCGGCCAGCGCTGCTTCAAGCCACATTGGATCCCAGGTCCGCAACGACTCCTCTGCACCTGCCCGGGCCCTACCACCAGGCAGGAGAGGGCCAGGCGACCGGTCAACACCTTCCACGTCAACAACTCCATCGCCTACCTCAGGCACACCAGTCGCACGGATCCTCCTGCTATCCTGACGGCGATCACCGCTGGCCGCCGCGCCCCTGTTGCGACTGCGACTCGCGTGAGGAGCATGCCGGCTGCCTCTGCCTTGGTCACGCTCGAAAGCCTCGGCCCCTTCCAAGATCCCCGTCGTGACCATCTCCGGAATCACCTGCGCCACCGCCCGATCCCGGCGAACTTGGCCACGACGGGAGCCCTCTCTCCGCCACTGAGATGACACGCAGGTAGATGATGTAGCGCAGCATGTTCTTCTCTAGAGGCATCGGCTCCTCCCCTGCCAGGACCAGCGCGTCGTCCTCATCAAGCGCGTCGCCGGGCTCTTCTATCCAGAGCTCTTTCTCTGCGGGGACGCGATCAACGTCATCGACCCACGCCGTGACTCGGAAGGTGCGGAGGTCCATGCCACTCGTCGACTCCGCTCTGAATCCTTCGATCCAGGCCGTCGAGCCCAGCAGCACTTCCACCGTAGAACGGCTCCACGCGTGCGCCAGAACTTTGGTGATCTCCAACTGAACCCTCCGTCACATGGTGCAGCGCGTCGCCTGGAGTTGGCGATTACACGGGGAGAATCGGAGAGTGAATCCTCTCCCGTCCACGACGCTGGCAGTGGCCGCCTCATCCCTCATCCTCCGACTCGAGAACCGAAAAAGGAAATCGGCCAGCCAATGGAGGTGCACCGAGAAGTTGCCTGCGACCTTGGGGACCTACTCTGCGACGGCACGGTTTGCTTCCTCCGGCGAGATGCTCCTATGGTTGCCAGCGACGAACTCAACCAACGCCCACCTCAGCGCAGCTTCGCCACGGTCGATCTCCGCGGAGCGAGGAAGGAAGACCGCCTCGCGACGCGGCATGGCCTCCACAGGCCACTTTCCACGCGCCTTCTCCGCACCCGGCGAACGCCGTGGAGAGCGGGAATGGCGCTCACCTTCTCTCCCCCAAACGCAGCGGCGGAAAGTCCTCCTCCGACGGCACCCAGCGGCCGCCCGAGTCCCTGACCTGCCCGCGGCCAAATCCGGCGCCTCTCTGGCCTCCACGGTCACCAAGGCCGCCACGGTCGCTTGCCGTGACATCACGCAAGGACGGCGCCGCGCGGGAGGCCGCAGACTCCACGAAACCCGGAGGCGGCGAGGGCGGACACCTGGCTCCGATGCGTGCGTGGACCGGAGTGCGGCGCTGCTCCGCGAGCTCCGGCGGCGAGGGAGGAAGCCTCGCGCCAATGCGCTCCTGCACCGGGTGCCGCGCTGCACCACGAACAACGGCTGCTGCGGCGGAGGGTTTGCTCCAACGCGCGCCTCCACGGGAACCCTCCAACGTTCCCCATCCACAGCCCGAGGGCCAGCTCGCCTGTCCACGGTCCGAGGACCAGCACGCATGTCCACGCCCCACTGCGCCGCCGGCATGCGCCACGGCTGCTGCGGGCACTCCCTGGCATGGTGTCCGTCCTCCTTGCAGCGGAGGCATTTGGTGTTGTTGGGGCAATCCCGTGAGATATGGCCAGGAAGGGTGCAGTTGAAGCAGCACCCCGCAAGGTCCGGCGGCAGGTCCTCCCGAATCACCAAGACCGGGAGTTGCGCGCCGCGGCGGCGCTTGGGGCCACCTCCACCATGGAGCCAGGCGAGGACCACCAGCAGCGGGGGGCGGCGGTGGTGGCGAGCGGGCGCGTCGCAACGGCGGGTGCCGCTGCGAAGCACCTCACAGTAGGAGACCGGCGAAGGGGAGGGCGCCGGAGTGAGCGCCGCCGGCGGGTGCCGCTGCGAAGCACCTCGCAGTAGGAGCACGGCGAGAGATCCTCCTCGTCATCGGAATAGTCGGCCCAGCGGCGCGACTGAGAAGACTCCGGCGACGAACCCATGGCGGGAGGCGGAGGGCGACCGAGGTGGCCGGCGGCGGGAAGGGGAGACGGCGGCTGCGCCGCGCGGCGGGGCGCCCTAGCTATCCTACTCCACTCTCACGCTCCGCTCTCACGCTCTTTCGAATCGGTTTTTTCTACTGACATGTTTGAACAAGGTCAATGTAAACACGTGTGTGAGAATCAGCTCTCAAAATATATTTACCATTTTTAAATGACTGTCTTATACATACATGTGCCCTCACTGTCTCCTGTCGCACTGACTTTTGCTCCAATTCACAACAGAGATGCATGGAAGTCCCAAAATGAACTCCCGCTTCTATCGCGTCTCTTTCAAATTGATGTTCCAATATCTTCTTGTCATTTATTCCACACTTCATTTTGGTTTTTTATTTTTTTTTCATACAACCATTTCATTATGGAATTTTTTCATTTTGAAGAATAAGAAAGATCTGAAATAGCTTAAAATAAATAATAATTATTCTGAAGGAACCTTCTACCGACAGTTGGCCATTGATACATCATATAAACATAACCTTAATGAATTAACTGACTTCTTTTACTTAATTCAAATAATAAAATATAATATAATTTTTGACCTGTTAGTGTTCCAAGTTCAAAAGTCAAGTCCATTCTAATCCATCTAAGAGCATCTCTACTTGGGTGTCCAAATGGCCGTCCAATGTCTTTCGGGGCGTGCCGGACGTGTTTTTCGCCCATTCGCACGCCCAAATTCGTTTTGGGTCTGGCGCGGCCCAGTTTTGTGTTCGGCATGCCCAGCCCACATCCTCAACTTGGGGCGGCCCCGGACAGAATGAAGCGCGGCATCACGTCTGCCTCTGATACATCTCAAACATATCTATAATTTCTGATGTTCCATGTTGATATTATACCAATTGTTACATGTTTTGTAGACACTTCGTAGCATTTTTATGCATTTTCTGGGACTAACCTATTACCAAGATGTCACAGTGCCAGTTCCTGTTTTCTGTTGTTTTTGTATTCCAGAAAAATTGTTATGGTAATATTCTCGGAATTGGACGAAACCTGCACAGAGCCTCCTATTTTTCCAACACGTACACTGAGTCCAAAGGAGAGACGGAGGGGAGCCACGAGGCGAGCTCACCAGGGGCCCGCGTGACCCCACCTCCTGTCGTGTCAGGGTGGCGAGCCCACCTCGGGCGCCTCCAGCCGCCGCCCCTGCGCTATATATTTGCATCGCCCTGAAAACCCTAAATACATGAGTCATGTTCCAGAAAAAGTTCGTGAGCCGCCGCCGTCGTAAACCATGCCCGCCTCCGGAGGGCTCTACATCACCATGCCCGCCTCCGGAGTGATGCGTGAGTAGTTCATCCTTGGACTGCGGGTTCATATCAGTAGCTAGATGGTAGTCTCTCCACTTATGCTATCATGTTTACTGGTAGATGCTTTGGCCAAGTATATGCTTGTAACTCCAAGAGGGAGTATTTATGCTAGATAGTGGGTTAATGCCTCCGGTAATCTGGGAGACTGACAGCAACTTCTAAGATTGTGGATGTGTTGTTGCTACTAGGGTAAAACAACAATGCTTTGTCTAACGATAATTGTATTGTTTACATTATGCACTTTACCTAATGCAATAATCTGTTGCTTGCAACTTAATACCAACGGGAACACGGAAGTCAACATGAAGGTGGATTATTAGTCATAGATGTTGTTGAACAACGGTCTATGTATCATGTTGTAATACTGATACCCATAGAAGTGATAGCCTTCAGTAGCTACCTGCAATGATAAGTAAACGGGTTAGGTTGAGCCCAAGAGCAGAGTATGTAGTAAGTGGAAGACGTGTTTTCCCCACGAGGGTGACTCGAGGGTTTAATATTGAACTCTCGGGGAATCAGTAGTGAAATTTATCTTCATATCCTTCTTTTGGTTACCTACAAAACAAAGTTAAATGTTTTGGTCCTCAACCTCACCTGTGGTTGTCAAGCACAAGGTGTAAGAATGATATCAAGATAGTATGCAATGCAAACAAGAAATAAATATGCAATGGTGGTAAATAAATATGCAAGGATGATGATAACAATGATAAATGATATTTTTGGGTTTTTATGATGAATGCAAGATGTAAAAGTGTTTTTGTATTTTCGGATTTAATATGGCAGAAAATGGAAAAGTGGTAAAAGTTGTTGGAAAGGTGTTTCTTATGATTAAAAATGGACCGGGGTTCATGGTTTCACAAATGCACTCTCTCTTTAATAAAGTGGTAGACAATGGAACACTAGAGTTGACATATGAGATTGCAACACAAAGTTTAATGACAAGTTACTAATTATATGGGCATCACGTCCTAACATAGAGACCTTTTGGTTATTAGTCTCACTTATACTCCACCAAGATGCGAACTAAATCATAACACCTCAGTAATTAAGATAACTCAGAGTATAGCTTTAAGTATCATGACATGAAGTTAAAATAAGAACATGCTAGATCTAGTCATGGAGTAGTGGCAATGGTCACACCCACATCTCCGGTAGCATGGTATTTTTGTTTATCCCTAGTGAGGCAACAAAGTAAGGTAAAGATACCCAAGTGGATCGCAGAACTTTCTCTCACGTTCACTGCACTAGCCACCCCCCGTTACTCCAACTAATGCACACGTTCCCCCACACACGCTCTCATAAACATGCTTGATCATAACAAGTAATAAGAACGGGGTACATAATATGCATCTATTTCATAACTGAAACAAAACATTGCAATCTCAAACATATATTAACTCATAAAAATCCACCACAAAGGTATTACATAGATGACCGTAATCATGTTCAGCAGCTCATACGGTACTAATTAGTGAAGCTCAAGAGAGAGAGATACATAAGTTACTTCCACAAACCCATAGTCCAGAGGTGGACTACTCCCTCTTCATCATGGAGACGGTGGAGAAGTCGATGGAGACCACGCCGGCAGCGCCCCGCCGGAGTTTTCCCCCTCCAATCTGCAGCTCCAGATCTCTCTTTCGGTGTTTCTGTGTTTTGCGGCGCTCCTTCCAGAGAACGTCGGGGGTATTTTTATAGGCGTTTTAGGTCAAACGGTCGGTGGAGAAAGATCGACGGCAACGGAGCGTCGAGGCCAAAGGTGGGCCCCACGGCCAGGTACAGGGCCGCGTGGGCCCCCTCTTTTGGGCCTCGGGCTCCGCTTTTCTTCCTTCGCCCCAGTCTTGTTCCTTCCAAAATGATGCTCGTAAATTTCCAGGTCATTTGGACGCGTTTGGGTCCCTGAAACATTAAAAGGAAAAAATAGGGTTTTCTGCCTGCGCAGGGTTAATTCCATAAAAATAGGAAATAAATATAATATTCCCAAAAATCATTATAAAACAGTGATATAACCCTTATATGATGCAAATATGATTGGAATATAAGTAATATAGTGCAAAGTTCATGTATGCATTTTACATGCATCAACATCCCCAAGCTTAACCATACTCGTCCTCGAGTATGAAGGTGATAAAACTAACATGGACTTTGCAATTTAATACTAACAATGGATATCAAAGATGATTACTATTGCTACATAGAGTCAAATGATTCATTCTTCAAAGGAGTAGCAATATGCAAGATAGTTTATGAAGTGATATCAAGTATTCAATGCAAGGATGTTCAATGATAGTTCACAAAGTGTAACATGAAAGAAGTAATATGGACCACATGTATGCATAATGATAAGTAAGAACATCCTACAATGGTCATAGAGTGTAGATGAAAATCTGAATATAAAAGGTGGACACTTTGGAAAGATATATATGTGAGTAGAGGTAAAGCATGCATAAGTTTCATCTAACTTCCAAACTCTTCTACTTAAGTTAATGATTGCAATGTAATCCTTGGTGTCAAGCTCTCATTCCCCTATCATAGCATCTTGAATGATTAAGTTTAAAGTGAAAGCAAATATGAGTAGTGTGCTTGACAAAGTAAGGTTGTGTCTCATGCCCCTTGAATACAAGTACCTACACCATGTGTTACTCAACTTGGGAAACAAAGCAAGTTCAAGTTAAATATCATTGTAAGTAATAATAGTATCATCAAGAGCGTCAACTGGGGTACCTCTTGTCCCAGGATATGGAACAAGCCCATATCAAAATGACAAGACAAACAAACAAATGAACAATCTCAACACCCTTTTTATTTACCATTGGAATAGCTTTTTATAAGGTGTATCACAGAAGGTTCACCATAGCATGTAAGTAAATTTCCACCATGAATGATGCATGGCTTAGATTAGCGGCCCAGGCGTCTCTCTAACCATTTATACAAACTCATTTAAACTACTTCATTTCCACATTTATTTCACCATGATAGCATCCATAACAAAAGTACATGATATCAACTAAATGAGATGAAGAGCATGTTGAAAGCTTGCCATGTGACAGCACATATGGCTAACTCCAACCCGACATTTATCAAGCCACAACATCATAATCTTAATCACAATGGGTCATGTTTTATTTATGCAATAAAAGTAAAGTGTGCATCAAGTTCGTGAGAGCTATATAACCAACTTTTCCCATACAATCAATAACATAAACATTTTCATTCAGAGGTATAGATAACACAAATCATGATAAACATACTCGGAATAGCATAAAGCTAATAGGTAGATATGGTGGACTCACTGGAATAACTTTGGTTGAAGGTGTTGGAAACAAGTTTTTGCTTGTTGGAATTTTTGGGCTAGCAAGAGGGAGAAAGTTGACCATCTAATGCATGCATGAGTGTCCATAGAACTAACTAATCCATGTTAAACAAGTAAAATAACAATCAGCATCAAAACATGAATAAGAGATAGCTCTTGATAAAAATTTGCAAATTATTACTCATAACAAGCTCATGAATCATGCAACTATGTATCATTAAAAATCAACTCAAACATCCCTTTTCCCAATCTTATAAAAGCATCCAACATATTTCAACCCATATTTCCAGTAGCTCTCTCAATATAAATGATAGTGTGGTGGTCTCACAAAAAAAAATCAAACAAAAACAAACAAAAAGACGCTCCAAGTTTATGCGATAAAGTGTTTCGATCGAAAAACAGAAGTTAGACGTGTGCAAACCGAGAGTGTGTAGGTCCAGTGGGGTTGTCTTCACATCCCCAAGCTTATGGTCTTCACCATCCTTGGATAGCTCTTGGTGCATCTCCTCCAATCCCTGTGAAAAAACTTCAAAACACCGTTTCTCCCATTTCTTTTTGTGGGGCATTAGTAGTGATAAACAAATAGATTTCTTGCTGCATATAATCCTTAACAAAAATTCATATGAATGTCCAGAAAGTATATAATGTTGTATGCCTACTCATAAACTCAATTGGATCAAAAAGATTCAACTTAAAAGTTCAAAGCATGCATCAAACAAAATGGGACAGAATCTGTCCAGAAAAACAGCAGCAGCAAAACGTATTTTTCTACCCTACAAACTTTGTCGAAAAATTCCGAAAAATTCATGCATACAGAGGATGAAAAGTTGCAACTACAGTTCAAATATGAGCTCATTCGGAGTTACAGAATAAGAATTAAAAATCATACCGTGCACAGATTGTGCAGGAATAAAATCTCCGAACGCTATAAGCAACTTTTTCAAACCAAAATGAGTAAAACTTGGCACTTTATTAAAATTCCAGAAACTAAACTAAAACAAATCTCTTGTTACAGCAAGAGGACACAAAGAAAATCACACATAAAAATAACCGGGTTGCCTCCCGCAAAGCGCTTTCTTTATAGCCATATAGCTAGGCTTCTTACTTGTTGTTTATTGACGAAGCTCATGAGGGAGCTTGAACTTTGGTGTTCCCTCTTCCTTGGGAAGTGTTCCATGCACTTCTTGTGTGGAAACTGAAACTTCATTCCCCTTTGAATCAATGATAGCACCTGTGTACGAAGAAAAGGTCTTCCAAGAATAATAGGACTAGAGGTTTTATTCCCCATGTCCATGATTAGAAAATCACAGGCACAAAAGTCATATGTAACTCTACCATAACATCACTTACTTTTCCCTAAAGCATGTTTAATGGAATCATCAGCAAGTGCAAGTTCAATAGAGCATTTTTCAAGATTTTTCAATTCAAGTACTTCATATAGTTCTTTAGATAAAACAGAGACACTAGATCCTAGATCAAGTATGGCATGGTGTGTCTCTTTTCCAATAGTTACTAGTACCTTGGAATCCATATATCCCCAAGCTTAGGTGGTATCATAGCCTCTTGGTTGTACCTAGCAATCTTTTCTTTCAAGACATGATTAGCAATATAAGAACCAAAACCTGCTTGGTTAGTGTTGATGGAAGGATCACTTGCAAATTTTTGTAAGATAGATATTAATTCATGCAAGCTACAATTTTCTAAGTCAAGCAAAGGATCCTTGACTTCACTAAGCATTTTAACTTCCTCAACTTCTCTCTTTCATTACCCAATAGATTCTTTAGCAACTCTCTCTTGCTCATGAATGTGTTCCCAAGATTATTGATAACCTCTTGGCAATATTTAATTGTTTCCTCATGTTTTTGGGCTGTAATGATGCTCTTTAATGATGAGACTTCCTTAGTAAGCTGATCTACCCTTTCAAACAAAGATCTTGTTTTTCAAACTTAGAGATAAATTCCTTATTAAGCTCTTTTGGTAGATATAAAAGATCTAATGGTGTTTTCCAAATCACTAGAAACATTACCACTAGAAGCATATTTATTTGGCACATATGGGGGTTTATTATAAGAGTTATAATTGTTGTTACCATACCCATTATTACCATAGTTCCTAATGAAGTTGACATCAATATTTTCAGAATTTTTACCAACTAGTTCTTGCAAAGGAACATTTTCAACATAGGTTTATTAAGCAAAGCAAGAATAGTATCCATTTTAGATGACAAATCATTTGTTTCTTCAATAGAGTTCACTTTCTTAGAAGGATTAGGTGCCTATCAGTATGCCATTGACTATAGTTTTGCAAAATGCTTTCCAATATATTTTTAGCTTCTACTATAGTTTACTCATAAAAGCACCTCCAGCAGCAGAATCAAGTATATTTCTAGACATGTAGTTTAAACCATTGTAGAAAGAGTGTAATATGGTCCATTCATTAACCCATGTGAGGACAAGTTCTAAGCATAAGTTTTATCCTATCCCAAGCCATAGCAACATGTTCATTTTCATTTTGCCTAAAAGAAAGATGTTGTTTCTATTTTGCAAAATTTTAACAGGGGATAATATTTCTTAATGAAAGCTTCTTTTAGATCATCCCAAGAATTAATACTACCATGGCAATGAATGCAACCACTCTTTAGCTTTTCCTCTAAGTGAAAAGGAAATAACTTCAGTTTTAGGATATCACTTTCCACATTTTTAAACTTTTGCATGTCACATATTTCAACAAAATCATGAAGATGCATAGAGGCATCCTCCATAGCACTACCACCAAATTGTTCCCTAGTTATCAAGTTCAACAAACTAGGACTTACTTCATAACTCTCAGCATTTATCTTAGGTGTGGCAATAGCTCTGTGATAAATTGATCATTAGGAGTGTTTGTGTAGTCACACAACTTAGTTCTTTCTCCCATTTTAGCAAGTTTTTTGTATTTTTTAATTTTTTATGCAAAACTGAAAATAAAATGATATGCAAACCGAAAAAAAATGCAAGACAATGACAAAACAAATAAATTGCTTTGAAGTAAAGATGGATAAGATGATGCTCACGTAGGTGCAACCTCCCCAAGCTTAGGTGTTAGCACAAGTTGGTGATGTTGACTTTGTTGTGATATCCTTGGATAAATCTCTTCAGCAATAATTCCCCGGCAACGGCGCCAAGAAAACAGTCTTGATTTCTGGTGCGTAGTTGACGGGAATATCTTGTAGGAAGTTGTTGGTCTCCCGGCAACGGCGCCAGAAAACAGTCTTGATACCCGTAGAAGTGATAGCTTCAGTAGCTACCTGCAATGATAAGTAAACGGGGTTAGGTTGAGCCTCCAAGTGCAGAGTATGTAGTAAGTGGAAGACGTGTTTTCCCCACGAGGGTGACTCGAGGGTTTAATATCGAACTCTCGGGGAATCAGTAGTGAAAGGTTTATCTTCCTATCCTTCTTTTGTTACCTACAAAACAAAGTTAAATGTTTTGGTCCTCAACCTCACCTGTGGTTGTCAAGCACAAGGTGTAAGAATGATATCAAGATAGTATGTGATGCAAACAAGAAATAAATATGCAATGATGGTGGTAAATAAATATGGAAGGATGATGATAACAATGATAAATGATATTTTTGGATTTTTAATGATGAATGCAAGATGTAAAAGTGTTTTTTATTTTCGGATTTAATAATTGCAGAAAATGGAAATGTGGTAAAAGTTGTTGGAAAGGTGTTTCTTATGATTAAAAATGGACCGGGGTTCATGGTTTCACAAATGCACTCTCTCTCTTAATAAAGTGGTAGACAATGGAACACTAGAGTTGACATATGAGATTGCAACACAAAGTTTAATGACAAGTTACTAATTATATGGGCATCACGTCCTAACATAGAGACATTTTGATTATTAGTCTCACTTATACTCCACCAAGATGCGAACTAAATCATAACACCTTAGTAATTAAGATAACTCAGAGTATAGCTTTAAGTATCATGACATGAAGTTAAAATAAGAACATGCTAGATCTAGTCATGGAGTAGTGGCAATGGTCACACCCACATCTCCGGTAGCATGGTATTTTTTTTTATCCCTAGTGAGGCAACAAAGTAAGGTAAAGATACCCAAGTGGATCGCAGAACTATCTCTCACGTTCACTGCACTAGCCACCCCCCCCCCCCCGTTACTCCAACTAATGCACACATCACCTCACACACGCTCTCATAAACATGCTTGATCATAACAAGTGAATAAGAACGGGGTACATAATATGCATCTATATTCATAACTGAAACAAACATTTGCAATCTCAAACATATATTAACTCATAAAAAGATCCACCACATAGGAATTACATAGATGACTGTAATCATGTTCGGCAGCTCATACAGTACTAATTAGTGAAGTTCAAAGAGAGGAGAGATACATAAGTTACTTCCACAAACCCATAGTCCAGAGGTGGACTACTCCCTCTTCATCATGGAGACGGTGGAGATGTCGATGGAGAAGATAGAGACCACGCTGGCAGCGCCCCGCCGGAGTTTCCCCTCTCCAATCTGCAGCTCCAGATCTCTCTTTCGGTGTTTCTGTGTTTCGGCAGCGCTCCTTCCAGAGAACGTCGGGGGCTATTTTTATAGTCGGTTTTAGGTCAAACCCGTGTCGATGGAGAAAAGATCGATGACAACGGAGCATCGAGGCCAAAGTTGGTGGGCCCCACGCGGCCAGGTACAGAGGCCGCGTGGGCCCCCCTCTTTTGGGCCGCGGGGCTCCGCTTGTTTGCTTCCTTCACCCCCAAGTCTTGTTCCTTCCAAAAAATGATGCTCGTAAATTTGCAGGTGATTTGGACGACGTTTGGGTCCCTGAAACTTAAAAGGAAAAAATAAGGTTTTCTCCCTGCGCAGGGTTAATTCCATAAAAATAGGAAATAAATATAATATTCCCAAAATCATTATATAACAGTGATATAACCCTTATATGATGCAAATATGATTGTAATATAAGTAAAATAATGCAAAGTTCATGTATGCATTTTACATGCATCACCTATTTGATGCATGTAAAATGCATACATGAACTTTGCACTATATTACTTACATTCCAATCATATTTGCATCATATAAGGTTTATATCAATGTTTTATAATGATTTTGGGAATATTTCATAGTTTTCCTATTTTTATGGAATTAACGCTGCACAGGCAAAAAACGTCTTTTTTCGTGTTTTGGACTTTCCGGGAGCTTCGGGACTCCAAAAAGGGCAAGATCAGAGAGCACGGTTCAGAATTTTTGAGACGAACGCAAGTGGCTGAAAATGAAGACCAGAAGCCCAACCATCTGGGAAATAGAGGGCCCCACGCGGCCAGGTACATGGGCCGCGTGGGACCCCCTCTTTTGGGCTTCGGAGCTCCGCTGCCGTTGATCTTTTCTCCACCGACCTAGTCGTGACCTAAAAATGCCTATAAAAATAGTCCCCTGACGTTCTCTGGAAGGAGCGCCGCCGAAACACAGAAACCACGAAACAGAGACCTGGAGCTGCAGATTGCAGGGGGAAAATCCCGGCGGGGCGCTGCCGGGGTGGTCTCCATCTTCTCCAACGACTTCTCCACCGTCTCCATGATGAAGGGGGAGTAGTCCACCCCCTGGACTTGGGTTTGTGGTGGTAACTTATGTATCTCTCCTCTCTTTGAGCTTCACTAATTAGTACCGTATGAGTCGCTGAACATGATTACGGTCATCTATGTAATTCCTACGGTGGATATTGTGGTATTAGATGATTTGTTGTGCATTTACCGTTATGTTCGAACTTTTATGACTTGTCATACTTTGGAGATATTCTATGATGCATGTGATGGTTTGATTTATTCATAATGCCTTGTTTATCCTTGTCATGAGGTGATTGACACCACCAAGTGTAGATAGATAAGAGAGATGTGGTCACACACACGAAATATGAATCATTGCACTAGTGTTTAGAATATCGTCCATTAAGAAGTATGATGTATGTACGTACGGGATGGCCGATGTGACACGGCATAGGTATTGAGTGACACAGTACCGCCCAACATCCGTTATCTAGGGGTAAAAAGGAAGAGTATGATGTGGAGTGATAGTAACCACGCTAGCCTTACGAGGGTGACCTAGCAACACAAATGAGTACTTCTTTGAACTATGTGTTTTAGGACATATAGCCGTCATAAAAACCACCATTAAAACATGACAATTGTGTGTACTTATCTATAACATGATAATCACCGTAGATAGAGAGAGATTAAGTGAACCCATGAACCCATGTCCATTGTTCCTATAAGAGAAAACCTTTGTCTTGTCCTCTTGCATTGCAGAGGATTGGACACTTTTACATTCTTGCTTTGTTACATTAAAAATTCCATCCATTAAATCAACCACCTTGTTCTATAAACTTGTTTAGTGCATAATCAACTAAAACTTGTGACACTTTAGTTGTAGGGAATAGATGACTTTTCCTTTGCTCATGCGGATCGATACCTTACTTCCACATTGAGAGGTGCTACAGTGATCTCCTGCTCTTGGGGGTAATCAATATTCTATTTGTTTCCACGCGTGGGATCGTGTGTTTTTTTGAACTAGGACATATGCCCGTGCGTTGCTACGGCAAGACATCACATAGTTAGCAAAACTATTTATGTATACATGAAATGTTCTAATCGACTCAAAATCGACTCAAGATCCATAACATGCTAGCAAAAAGTTCAAACGTGTATCACATCATGAAGTTCATCTAACCAAACCTACGCCAACAGGTGAAATATCAAAAACATACTACAGTCGCTATAGTGGTATGCTATGGTTTACCATGAAAAAGTCGCTATACTGGTTGCTATTTTTTACCACAAATCTATCAAAATATCTTACATATGAAGAAAAAGTGTGCACACTGCAAAGGATTAAGCTATGCACAACAACAAAATTGTGGTCTAACTAAATATACAATCTCAACTTGGATTTGGTTCCTTCGGATTGCACGGTAATTCGAGTATCCCGTTGCACCGAACGGATAATTACCTAGTACCCAAAAAATAACATTAAATTATATTAAAATAGAATAATGTTTGGTTTATTTTATTTAAAATTATAAACATCAACATTTATTTAATGGAAATGAGAAATTTATATAGTGCCTTCAACATTGGTGAAGTGGTTTGTATAAAATGTGAAACTTATATAGTGCCTTCAACATTAGTGAAGTGGTTTGTATATTAATATAACTTTACAACCTTAAAAATCATTATCACATCGTGATAAAAATCCTCTTACAGTATTGTTTTTCAGAAATTGCTAACATGATTTACGGATTAATCTCTGGTAGTTTCTACCTATGGATCTATTTTATTTTTTGAATAAGAAGGTGGGGATCTCTAAGTTATATCCCCACTACTAATAAACAAGCAAACTTGGCAGGAAAAATAAATCTTGACCGTCCATGCAATCACATCAAACGGCTCAAATACATTTGTTCTCCCCATCCTCTCTTTAATTGGCATCACACGCCTACCATATATTCAGAAAATAAAGAATAATTACCCTCACGCGTCTGCCATATATGTGCCACGGGAATAATTGCCCTCACATCACGCCTGAATTAAACACAACAAAGTTACAGGGTAGACTTTTTTCTTGTCAAATGGGAAATTCGTTCGTGATTTTGGTAGCTGGACCGGGCATCTTACTGGCCTGGAGAACCATTGGATTGTTTTCCTATTTGTCTCCTGCAAGTGGTGTGTCTGTCTATCTGTTTGCCCCTTGAAAGCGGGCTCTATATCTGTTTTTTTTAATTCATTCAAAACTATTTTTATGTTTTATAATTGATTTCATTTAATATATTTCAAAATTATCATCAAAATATCATAACCATGGAGACCATCCTATAGTTTGTGGATGTCAAACTTCATGTAGTAATGAACATGATATATTTATCTAACATTGCTAAGTATAGTTCTCTCGGTATAATGATACTTATTTAGCATTCTTAGAGTATATTTTGCTTTGTATCATGATAGCATTCGTGGAGTATCATTATTATGACGTATAAAAATGGGACATCGGTTTTTGCATGTGCATACTTACAAAGGAAAGATGTGGATTATATGTTGTTTGCACATCCTTAAACGGGTTTTTCATAAAATATATTGCTTTGCTCAAAACGCACTACAATAGAAATGTGATTTATATTTTAGAGACGTGCACGTGCAAAGCTACTAGTATATTGAAACATACAAGGTATGATAGTACGGAGAAGCACCAAGTGGCAGGAAGCCACGACATGGGAAAGTCATGGTTTTTAGGGTGTGCAATTTGAGCATGTAATTTATTGTTGATTGAGGTCGTTTCATTACCGCTGATTGAGCGTGCAATTAATTGAGCGTATAATTGGTAGCCAGTTGATTCTTTCCTCAGTTGTTCATCAGCTAAGGGAAAATAACCGGCAGAAAAAAAATTAAGAGGGTGCTTGACTAAACCTGGACAGTATGTGAAACAAAATTCTTCTTTTAGATAGGAGAGATTTTCGATCGTGTTCTTTTTCTTTTCTGTGCGTGTTGTATTTCTGGACGTATCAACCATCGCCACCGGGGTTTTTTTTTTTTTTTTTGCGGCTCAAAATCTTCTCATTCATTAATTATCAGGCTTACAATCAGTTTACAGGCAATCGACTGAAAAAATAGGAACATAATTGATCCAAAGACATCTCCTTCTACTAACCGAAGCCTGCTTAGAACACATATGTGCCCCTTTGTTTGCTTCACGCCCAATGTATTTCAGCTGGAATGATTTCGAAACTATCGTTGAGTTCATCGACCTCTCAGAGAATCGAGGCTATCTCGGAGCGACCCTGCTTCCTTTCCTTCCACAGTTTGACAACCACACTCATCTGTCTCAACCTCAATGCGAGAGAGGCTATATGATCAGATCCCCATCTCACTCTCTCTCTCGCACCTACGGAGTATACATAATAAAAAAGATAGCCTAAAAAACATAATAAAAAAGATTCCCCGATTTTTTAAGGCGCAGCTGAGTTAGTACCAAAAACGAGCGCAGACTTTGTGCCATCATGTCACTATCTAAGTCTGGTAATATGCCGACTAATTATTAGTGTTGAACATCTGTACATTATCCAAGTCTGATAATATCCCGACTAATAATATACTGCAATTTTTGTCACCAGCCCCTTAGAATCATCAATCATTCCAGATAATATAGAACACTGCAGATAAAGATACGGATTCAGTACGACGGAATACTAGTGCTCTCCCAATATCCCATATATTGCTTGGCTGAGCTCAGGCGAGCCCGCCCGACTACACTTCTTCCAGCTATCCGAGATTTTTCTTTTCTTTTTTACTCTTATTATGGCCCGGTTGTAAATTTGAAGACATCCAGAATTACCAGCTAAGAAAGCTACATGCATCACGTTAAATTGTTTGCAGTTGTTCGATTGCCTAACAAAGTCATGCATTATTGAAGTCGGTATTCTATTGATGAAAAACGACATCTCACACACAGAGTGCACTCCAAATTTGCAAGAATCTGTCTTCAACAAGCTGCCAGATTACGGCTTAACTGGCATATCCATTGATGAATTAGGCAATAGCACAAGTTCTGACATAGTCAAGCAATAAAAGTTAAAGCATCAGTTCCAGACACAAGTGTATCTTCTACAAACGGTATGGTCTTCCATACTTTTAGTCCTACTGGTGCTGGACTATCCTCAAAACCTGAAACATATAAAGCAACAATTTAATGGAGCGACTGAAAGAACCAAGATAACCAAATGTTTGTCCCCAAGCTGGCAATACAAACCTTGATTTCTGGAGTCGTCCTCTATACAAACTGACATGTAATGAGAACTATTTAGCTCCGCGAGTGTAAATTGCCAATTCTCAGGAAGATGATCAAAACCAGAGTTGGAATCTTTGCAGAACTCTGATGCCTGAAAAATCGAACAAAAGTCAAGGCAGGTCGATAAATATGACTTCATGTTATATTGCAACAATGTAATAAGGCGCCTGATTTCTGTGATGTACCATCATGCATAGTAACAATACACTTTTCCTTGTGAAATTTTCTTAACATGAAATCTCTTAGTTGGGCTAAATGAATGTTAGGTGTCCAGTAGACCCAGATGTAAGAAAGTGTCACAAAATATCATGTTCAGAAACATAGTAGCATATGTTGAAAACACCGACAAAGGAGAAAGGTCAAAGCTGCATACCTTAGAAATCCTAATTCTCTGACTTGCTTCCAACGTGATTGAAAATGTACTGAAAGGAGCACCTGAGAAACCCATCCCAAGAGCCTTCACATATGCTTCCTAAAAATTGAGATATCAATGGTAGTTGCATGTAAGCAATTTATTTTGCAACACTGTATCATAATCAGTATTATTAATATTTAATTGACATAGGGCAAAGTTTGCTGCAAACCAACTTTGGTGCTAACTTTTCTCACGATGATTCCTTTTTCCTCGAAGCCTCAAAGGGATATTCATAAGATGCATCTATTTGTCGACTATTTACAATAATCATTGTTATGTCAGCAAGGATTTAGCAAGTTAGCATCCAAAAATGGGTCCGGGCTAGATATGTTTTCCAAATCTGCATTTATATAGAAAAAATTCTACATTACGCTTGAGATGGTCATATCACACTGATATAAGCCAGTTGATAGATTCTAACCTAATACTGGAAAATACCATCACTACTCATCGTTTTACAGAATGTACATTGCCACAATGTAGTGATTGCATAGGAAAGGCTATAAAACAGAGAACCAAAGAGAGCCTAACTAACTTTGAGAGTCCATAGTTTTAGGAATTCCATTCTCTGAGCATCCGAATCAGAAATCTCAGCTAGATAATCAACTTCAGAAGGAGTAAAATAACGGCGAGCAAGAGATAAAATATTCTTGGTTGTATTCCGCTTCTTCTCTTCAATATCAATACCAATCTGAGTTAGTAAACAAATAGCAACATCAACTTAGTATCTTACAAAGAAACAGAAACATGGTCATTTATTTCTCTCACTTTTGGTCATGGGAACAAGATACATACATGAGCATGCATGGCAATGCCACAGGCAATCAAAGAAGTAGTGTGTGAAATGTTGAAATGCAAAGGTCGCTCAACAATGCTATCATCCCGTGGCCACAATATCTGATTAAACATGGAAAGCAACCAAACAAAAGTTAATTAAAATTCTTAAAACTGCAGAAAATAACTGCTGAAACCTAACCTCTTACCTCAGGTTTCCCAAATTTGTTCTTCTTAAACTCAAATGACCTTGGATCAATTTTAGAATCTGTATCTAGTCTAGTCCAAACAAATTAGCAATAAGCATATCAGTAATCCTGCTATGCGTCATGCTGTATAAAATTTAATTGGAACCAATTAAATGATAAGAATGCTCTAATTTATTGGCAACATAAAATGCTGATGAAATCTGTGCACCAGAAAGTGACACATAGTTTCAACATCCATTGCATGACTATTTACAAAAACTGTGCACCAGAAAGTGACAGTGCACTTAGTAGATCCTACAGTGTTAGTTGAAGGGGAAAAAAGCAGCTATGTATGCAAGAGGTCAAAAGTTACATGACATAGTTGATCTTGAATCACATGTTTGCGTATATCTAAGAAATGCACAAATAGAAGCCATGTACCTATATGCAGGTAAAGTTTAAAGGGACTAACTCAATGCATCTACGAACCATAAATTGCATAATCAGCTGAAGCTATCCAAAGATATTAAGCTGTTTTTCTCACAAAGCTACAGGTTTTTCCTCATGATTACAGAAATTACAAAGTAAGAAAAATCGTTTATCTCATTACCCACACCCGTCGAAAGGATTATATTCGCTGTCAATTCCAACAAAAGTACAATACCGAATCTAACATTTGCCACAAACTTCACAATTCAATAAATCATAATAGCAAAAATTACAGAAATCATGATTTCTTGAATGAAAGTAAGTTAGTAACAGGCATTAAATTCAATTAAATGCGATCAGAAATGCAATAGACAGTTGGTGATTACATACATCTTGAGAGGGTGGTACGCAATAATGCACGGGATAACATAGCATCTTTCCGTAACGTCGTTCCTTTCATAGAGGCAGCATAATCTCTTTCAACAGGAGAAAGGAGTTCTTCATACATATTCATTGAGACGGATCATTCAGCTCATCAGGGCAAAGATACCAAACATGCACCTCTCTACAAAAGAGATAAACGCATAAACTAATGCCTTCAAAATATTTCAGTGCATCAAATAACTATGACAAGAAAAAGAAACCAACCATTTTTAAATATAACAGAGTCATAATCTAATTAAGTAAAGCTTTGCATAACCCAGATGAGCATTAAGGTACCAAAAGCGAGACTATGCATCCGTTCGCCAATACGGGGGATAACCATATCAAGGAGTATCTGGATATAAAGATTTTCGAAAGAGATGAATAAACCCAATACTAAATGATTGTTGTGGGCCAAAACTCTTTCAGTGAATGCTTACTACCAGTCCTTAGGAAATCCACAAACTACAACCCTAGAAACAACCGACGTGCCCTCAAAACAAAAGGCAAACACTTGTTTCATCCTCTAATACTTCCTCCGTATCAAAATGTAAGATGTTTTACACTTTTTTGGTCCACATGTATCTAGACATGTTTAAATGCAAGATTCATATGGACATTGTACTAAACAAGTCTAGATACATGTGGACCAAAAAAAGCTAAAACATCTTCATTTTGATACAGAGGGAGTAGTTGGGTTATTCCTGATCTGTTCAATTCTCATGTACTATCTTATTGTCATACCCATAAGAAGTGTACATATTTCACATTTAGCGAACCAAATAGGTTTAGGAATAGGCGAATAGGGGTAGAAGTCAGCACTCTTCGAGGTTCGAACTTCTGGCATTGTCTAATATAAAGTACTTTCCATATTAAAATACACATACTAGAAAATGCCACATAAAAGAAACTCGACCAACACGGACAAGCCCCTGTGGATTTTCTAATTAAGGAGTTAACACCACGAAGCAACACTTGCGTGGAGCTGAGTGTCACGCATCCCTCGCCTGTTGGCTGCCACAGCAAGGTCACCGGGCACGGGTTGATCCGGGATAGGTGCAGCGTGTGCAAGTTAGTACCAGCTGTACGGTGTGTGAGTGGTGCCCACCTTCCTTCCACGGTGCCGATTTATAATCTGGCATATTCGAACAGATCGATATGCCGAATGATAACACTCTTGATTTCCCCATCTCCTGCTCCGAAATCTCCCCGCGTTGCTGGTCTACTCGCATCCCCAGTTCCCCTGGTTGTCGAACCAAATTCCATATTGCCAATCCCATCATGGACCGGACACTACATACAGGGCTCAACCACAGGCGGCCGGTGTGCCTCTAGCCCGCAGGTCTGACACCTCGAAATTGCCATGTGTATCTGGCAGCATAACCTCTACCTACCCCAAGATCTACCAACGTCCCTCGGAGACTAGCATTAGCAACAGCTTACATGGCACAAAGGATGCAAGGAAGAGGAAGAGCGTACCTTCGGGACTGGAAAGCCGGTGGGGACGAGAGGGACGCGAAGAGGCGCCCGCCCGAAACACCCGGCGGCGGCGGCGGAGGCGGCTGGAGAGGCATCAAGCGACAGCGGAGGAGGTGGTGGTTCATGCGGCTTCCCACACCCCCAAGCGTCCTCGGAGGCAGCGGCGACGCCTGCAGGAGAGGCATCGCGGGCAGCGCATGAGGCGGTGGCGCATGCGGCTTCGCCTCTGCCGGCCTGATTTGGTTTATAGCGTGGGCTGTTGGTGGCAACAAGGGAGCTTGTTCTTGAATCCAACGAACCTGTGGCGGGCAACAAGAAACAGCGACAGTTACGATGTCTACTGCCATTTCACATTCCAGCAACCTTAAAGAAATCATGTCCGGCGACGCAGATCCGGGCGTGTTCGGCAAAAGTTCGACCCTAGGAAATCATGTCCGGCGCGAGGTCGGCCAGCTCGTGGATACCTTGGTAGGGGAGCTCGGAGGAGAGGCGAGATTGGACGGCAGGCTACGTCGGCGAGGTCGGGGCGGAGGCAAAGCTCGAGGTACGGGTGGCGTAGGCAACCTTGGATCCGCGTGGAGGAGCACCGGCGCGAGTTGCAGGAGGGGGATGGCCGCGACGTGGACGGCGGCGGTGGGTTGGCGGCGGCGCGCGGCGCGCGGCTCTTCTACTCTAGTGTTTCCTGTTGATCCAAATCAGGCACAGCAGCCTCGCAAGAAAACTAAAAACAAATCGGGACGAGCGATGGTGGGGAGAAAAGGAAATTCCGAACCGGTACGCAGCTTCTGGCCTAGCCTAATGCTAACCATCAGCCCGACCCGTCACGGCCCAAGCAAGCACAAACCAAGCACGGCCCGGCAGGAAGAGGACCAATCACTGTTTTTGCCGTTCCAGGTCGGCCAACGTGCCTCCTTTCAGAAAATAACACGGCCTGGTTAATTTCGCGCCTGTTTGGCCCGTTTTGTCCTGTTTTTTATCGGAAATCCAGGACAATATAAAATTGAGAGAATATATAAAAATCTCCATAATACCCAAGTTTTTTCTTATTGTGCCCGGACCAGCCAACGTGCCGGAAACAAAAATACTCGACCTAACGTGGGCCTTGATACGTGTAAAGCACACGTTCGTTGCGAGACCCCAAGAGCAGGTATGATGAGCATAGCAGCAAGTTTTCGCTCAGTATGAAATCAAGGTTATCGAACCAGTAGGAGATGAAGACACTTCTGAAGGTCTCAACGGCGCCAGAAAAAGTGGTGTTCAAGGGGAAGTTCTGACTGTTGACTTGGAACCTGCACACAACACAACCAACATACTTTGCCCCAACGAAACAGTGAGGTTGTCAATCTCACCGGCTTACTGAAAACAAAAGATTAGACGTATAGTGTGGAAAATGATATTTGTTTGCAGAGAATGTAAAAAAACAGTATTTGCAGTAGGTTGTATTATCAATGTAAAAGAATGGATCGAGATACACAGTTCGCTAGAGGTGTCTCTCCATAATAAATAACTAACATGCTGGATAAACAAATTACAGCTCGACAATTGACAAAATAGAGAATGCATAACAATGCATGTACAAGACATGATGACTACTATGAGATTTATTTGGGCATTACAACATGATATATAGATCGTTATCCAACAACATCTATGACTAATGATTCATCTTCAGGTTAACATCCGTGTCCCCCGTTGGTATTAAGTTGCAAGCAACAGATCAATGCATTAAGTAAAGTGCATAATGTAAGCAACACAATTATCCTTAGACAAAGCATCATTGTTTTACCCCTAGTGGCAACAGTACATCCACAACCTTAGAGGTTGCTGTCACTCCCCCAAATTAAATGGAGACTGAACCCACTATCTAGCATAGATACTCCCTCTTGGAGTTACAAGCATCTACTTGGCCAAAGCATCTACTAGTAACATAGAGCATGAAAGATCATAAATAACATATAAGATAAATCAATAATCAACTTGGCATAGTACTCAATATTCATCGGATCCCAGCAAACACAACACGTAGCATTACAATAAGATGATCTTGATCATGATAGTCAGCTCACAAGATCTAAACATGATGGCACAAGAGAAGAAGACAACCATCTAGCTACTGCTATGGACCCATAGTCCAAGGATGAACTACTCACGCATCACTCCGAAGGCAGGCATGGCGATGTAGAGCCCTCCGGTGATGATTCCCCTCTCCGGCAGGGTACCGGGAAGAGGTTCAGAACCCTCCCGAGATAGGGTTGACGGCGGCGGCAGCTTTGGAACTTTTCGTGGAACATGACTCTCGGGTATTTAGGGTTTTCCCGAATAGGTGAATTTATAGGCGAAGGGGCGACGTCGGTGGGCACCCGAGGGGCCCACACCATGACGTGGCGCGCCGGGAGTGGGGTCGCGCCGCCACGTGGTGTGGCCGCCTCGGTGCCCTTCTTCGTGTCTCCTTCGGACTCCGTGTACGTGACAGAAAAATAGGGACATGGGCTTTTGTTTCGTCCAATTCCGAGAATATTTCTGATACGTCTCAAACGTATCTATAATTTCTGATATTCCGTGCTAATATTATACCAATTGCTACATGTTTTATTTACACTTCATAGCATTTTTACGCATTTTCTGGGACTAACCCATTAACAAGATGCCACAGTGTCAGTTCCTGTTTTCAGTTGTTTTTCTATTCAAGATAATTACTTAAGGAAATATTCTCGGAATTGGACGAAACAAGGACCCAACCTCCTATTTTTTCCGACAAGTCAACGGAGTCCAAAGCAGAGACGGAGACGGGCACCGAGCTAGCCACACCATGTGGTGGCGCGGCCCACCTTCTGACCGCATCGTGGCATGGTGTGGGGCCCTCGGGTGCCCACCGACCATCGTCCTTTCGCCTATTTATTGCCCCCGACGCGAAAACCTTAAAAGAATTAGTCATATTCCTCGAAGAGTTCCGCAGCGCTGCGGCCATCGAAACCAAGTTTTGGGGGACATAAATCTCTGTTCCGACACCTTGCCGGGACGGGGAATTGCCCCTGGAGCCATCTCCATCGACTCCACTGAAAGAACATTTTGTTATCCCTTAGTTTTTTTGTGTGTTAGTTAACAACTCATGTGATAGTTTTAATCTGGTGTTAAGTAAATGACGGTTATAATGTGTACAACACATGTGCATCAACACCAAAAGAGAAAAGAAGGATTCTAGAGATTTTCAGGCCGGAGTCTCCGGTCTCCAGAACCAGAGTCTCTGGACTCAGGGGATTTTCTTCAAAGTGCAGAAAACGTGTTCATCCCTTGGTCCAAGCAGGAGTTTCCGGCCCCCAGAGACCAGAGTCTCCGCCCCGGGCCGGAGTCTCCGGCCCCAGAAGACCGGAGTCTCTGCCTGAGCTACACCGTATCTGAAAGAGATTTAACCCCTGGTCCAGGCCGGAGTCTCCGGTCACTTAGACCGGAGTCTCCGGTGTGAAGATGTCTGCAACGGCTATAATTTCTGGGAGGGGTATAAATACCTCTCCACCTACCTCCTGTCAGCTAGCTCGCCTAGAATTGAATACATCATTATTGCAAGCTCAAGAATCACTAGATCTCCCAATCCCTCCACCCAAACTCGTTGATCTTTGGAGGATTGAAGGAGAAGGCCCGATCTACATCTTCACCAAGCCGTTCTTCATTCCCCCCTCATTCACTTGAGGGACCATTGCTAGGGTTTCCACTTGGAAAACCTAGCCCACCGTTGTACTCACTTGATTGTCTTTGTGACAGATTGTAGCTATTCAGGAGCCCCCAATCCATTTGTGGGTTGTGCCCCGAATCGTTGTTGTAAGGGCTCCGGATTCTGCCTTGAAGGATTCCGATAGTGGAAGGTGAACCAATCCTTTATGGTGCGGTTCATCGGAGAATAGGGTGAGCCTTTGTGGCATTGAGGTTCGACCTTTGTGGTGCCTCACACCTCTCCAACGAGACATACTCCCTTAACAATGAGGAACTCGGGATTACATCCGTGTCTCCGTGTGCTTTCACTTCTGTTACTTCTATCCTTGTTTACCACCTTTACTTTGTATATCGTGCTTAGTTGCAAGCTTGTCATATAGGTAAATTCACTATAGTTGCATATCTAGAGAATTTACCTTTTGTGTCAAGCCTAATTTTGAAAAGAACTAAAATTTGTAGTAGCACCTATTCACCCCCCCTCTAGGTGTCATACCGACCCTTTCAATTGGTATCAGAGCCTAGGCTCTCTTGTTGGGCTTAACCGCCTAAGAGAAGTATGACACTAAGTGAGGATGAGGCTGATCTTGCCAAGGCCAAAGAGACCACGACATCCATGGCCGATATCAAAACGTTGGAAACAACATTGACATCGTCCATGAATGTCAAATTTGATGAGTTGCGTGACTTGTTCATGAAATTCACAAATGCCAATGCTTCGGAAGTCATCCCACTAGAGGGTGTCTCTAACTCCGATGAGGTTGATTCCTAGGAGGATAAAGAGAAAAGGAAAAAGGGGGTTGAAACCGATACCGGAACTAAACCACCTACTCCACCTCCTACCGTGCATGTAGATGGGAAGGAAGGGTACCATGCCGTTCCGGGTTGGTACTCTCCTGACCCACCTATCACCACCCTCATAAACCCTTTAGGTCTTCCACCTAAGCTTAATGCATTAGCTTTTGCTAGTTGGTAACGCTCAATGAAATCTCATATCAACAGTTGAAAGAGCATTGTCGCTCTTAATCATGTTTTGATGTTGATGATAATACAAAGTTTGTATCTAACAGTTTTATACAAGTTTGAACAGGTCTTATGAATATCGTCATTGCATTCGCGCAGCGATTCTCTACATTTTGATGCAACTTTGCCAGAGGGCGGTACTACCGCTGGGATAGGCGGTAGTACCGCCAGCCCCAGGAATTTGCACTGCAGCGGCAGTACCGCCGCGGGTACCGCTGTTTTCGGGTTCTGGGCGCTTGAGCGGTACCACCAGCGGTACCGCCAGCGGTACCAGCCGGTACCGCTGAGGTGGACTGGCTGGTTCCAATACCGCTGCCAGTACCGCTGTTTCCAGCGTTCGGAGGCGTTGTCCGGTACCTCGGGCGGTACCTCGAGCGGTACCACCTGGTACCGGGGGCGTGGGCTGCGTGAAGAAGGAAGAAGACCGTTGACTGTCTGCGTTGCTGCGTTGAAGAACCCAGCGGTACCACCGCTTGTTCCAGCGGTAGTACCGCTGGCGCGGGTTTTCTGCCTCCAACGGCCAGATTGAAAGAAAGGGGTATTTAAACCCCTTCTCCTACCTTGGGATATTTTGAGCTACTACTACAACTAAATCCCCATTGTTGCCAAAGCTTCAAACTACTAGATCTCCCACTCCAACCACTCAATCGACTTGATACTTTGAGGAGTGTCATAGGAGGTCTAGATCTACGTCTCCACCGAAGGAATTTCAAATCCCCCCACGGATAGTGTGGAACTTGCATCTTGGGTTGCTTGTAACTCGAGGTGCCTTTGTGAGTCTCGGAGGAAGTCCGAGGCATTGTTGGGAGGCTCAACTCATTGTGGAGTTCCCCGACCTTTGTGTACCGGCTTGGTCAACGCCATCAAGGTGACCTCATAGTGAATGAGCCGAACCCCCACGGGTAAAGCTCACGGAGAATAGAGTGAGCACATCCGTGCTATTGGAGCGCCTAGGTGGCTCCACACTCCTCCAACGTAGACGTACTTCCCTTGGGAAGGAACTACGGGAAACATCTCCGTGTCTCCACTTTGCGGTTACTTCTATCCTTTACTTATTGCTTCCGCTACGTTGCTTACCTTGCTTGTATCACATAGGTTGCTCACTTAGTGCACATCTAGTCAACCTTGTTATACTTTGCTCAAGCCTTAATTAATCGAAAAAGAATTAAAATTTGGTAGTCGCCTAATCACCCCCCCTCTAGTCGACATATCGATCTTTCAATTGGTATCAGAGCCTCGTCTCTTATCTAAGGCTTCACCGCCTAAGAGAATATGTCGGACGTCGTGGACCCTCTCGCATCGGTTACTAATGAACGCTTTGGTGAGGTTGTTAGTGAACTCAAGAGTGAGATATCGAATCTCAATACCGAGATCACTACCAACCTCAACATAAGCATGAAGGAATCGATGCGAGAAATGTTCAAGGAGTTCCTAGGGAAACCGGATCCTCCTAAGGTTGATTTACCCTCCTTGGAAAATGTCCCGGGAAGGTAGATACTCTTCCTTCTACGGGTATTGTCAATGCGGACGGAAAGGCGCAAGCCAATCCCGAAACAAAGAACTCCGAGGATGGTAACTCAACCCCAAGGAAGCCGCCGGGGGTGTATGCTAATGTTCCACCGGAACAAGTGTATAACACAATCCACCAACACGTCTCTCCGCCACACATCGCCAATATGGGCGCACCTCCTAAGCTTGATCCAAAAGACTTTCCTAATTGGCAATTCTCTATGCGTTCACACATGTCTAGTTGTTGTGTTTTCTTGATTGACATTTTAGAGCAAGGCTTCCATCCTCAAGACCCACACAACATGACTCCAACGGAGAAGGCCAATCATCAACTCAACGCCACCGCCATGCACATGATACAAACGGCCGCAAGCCCAACTTATCGCACGCATATCCGTATGTGCACGACGGCAAAGCAATGTTGGGAGAATCTTCATAACTTGTTCTTGGGGAACAAAAGCATTCAACTTTCCAAGTATGAAGCGGTTCAAGATGAAGCCGATGAGTTTGTGATGAATGAAGATGAGACCCCCGAAGATCTCTATCGAAGACTCTCCGCTCTTGCCATCACCTTGAATGATTTCGGTTTTGAGAAGATTAGTGATAATTGGATCAAGCGCAAATTTCTCAAGGCCATCACTCCCTCAAATCAAGGCTTAGCTCAAACCATTCGATCAAGACCGGACTTCTCAACACTTGACTCCAACACCGTGCTCAACGAGTTTGTATCCATTGGGATGGTTGTCAAGAGCTCTATTCATGCTCAAGCTCGGCAAAGGGGACTTGCGGGACAATCTCCAAATGTCGCTTTGAAGTCCACCACCATCACTAGTGAAGAAGAGTTTGAACATGGAGGTGAAGAGGAGGATACGGAGGAGATCAAGAAAGACTATTGTGAGCACATGGCTCTTGCTTCAAGAGCCTATTGGGGCAACCGTTCCAAGAGATCTTCAAGACCTTTTGCTAAGAAGAACTTCGTTGCAAGACCAAGAGGAGACCGTCCAAAGACTTGCTATAATTGTAGTAATCTCAATCACTACATTGCCGAGTGTCCTTGGGAGAATCGAGAGGACCACAATGGCAAGCTTGTGAGAAAAGACAAGTCCAAGGGCAACGGCAACAAGAACTACGTGAAGAAGAGGGTTACCAATGCCTTGTGTGTTCAAGATAGAAAAGTTTTGGAAGAATACACGTCCGGTGATGAAGATGAAGATGAAGTTGTAGCTACCGCTCGCATTGCCATAGCTACACCTTCCTCTACACCGTCATCCCTATTTGAATCCCCCAATGAAAATGAGTCCATTCCCTACACATGTCTCATGGCAAAAGCCACCTCGGTAACTCCTTCTCCTAAACCTATTGCCTCTACACCTCCTTCCTTATTGGATTGTGTAGAGAATGTTGTGAAGGAGCCCCAAAGTCCAAATGAGGTGGACGTGTGGCTAGCAAATCTTAAAGGAGAAGACAAAGTGAATGTTGATGCTCTTTTGGAGCAACTTGAGGAAACTAACTCTCTTGTAGATCAAAAGGAGGAGATCATTTCGGGCATGGCAAACCGTGAGGTTGACTATGCTAATGAGATAGCGGATTTCGCTATTGCTCTTGAAAAGGAGCAAACTCGTATAAGGTCCCTTGAGGAGGCCCTATCTAATTCCGAGGAATCCTATGCTATTGACATGTCTAGAGTTAAAAAGGATCATGAACATGCTCTTGCTACTTCTAAAGTCTATAAGAATGAGAAGCTTGAGCTAGGCATTGAACATGCTAGACTTGAGAAGGAAAACAAGAGACTTGATGAGGAACTCAAAACCCTCAAAGAGTCTTTTGCCAAACTTGAGAAGTCTCATGATCAATTCCTAGGTCAACAAGTGAAAGAAGTTATTGCTTCCACATCAAATGAAATTATTGCTAAATCTATTATTTGTTGTGAGCATGCTAACCTTGTTGAAGAGAATGCTAAGTTGAAATCTCAACTTGAGAAGGGCATTATGGCTTGTGCCCAAGGAGAAAAGAACCTCAATGACCTTTTGAGCAATCAAAAGGATCAAATTGGAAAAGAAGGACTTGGTTTCTCTACCAAGTCAAAGAAGAAGAACAAAAGAAGAAGAAGTCTTCTCCCTCTTCAAAAGCTATTATCTTTGTGAAGGAGGGGGAGTTGGCTAAAGAGAAGGAGACCAACACCATTGTGGGTGGTGAGGTCACAAGGGACCTTCCTACCCATAATGACTTTGCCGGCAAATATAACCCATCTTATGTTCTTATGAAATCTAGAGATGGTCATGTTTATGCTAAATATGTTGGCTCTTCTTATGGTGATGATTATCATTGGGCTATTTGGGTTCCTAAGACCCTTGTGACTAACAAGAAAGGACCCATCGAAAAATGGGTACCTAAATCAAAGACTTGATTCCTTGTAGGGTGTGGCGTCCGGTGCGGGTCGATGGACGGTGGATAGTGGCGCATCCCAACACATGACCGGACGCATTGACTTGGTGGATGATATTGAACCTCCTCTACCTCAATATTCACGAGTCAAAATTGGTGACAACCGCGAGCTTAAGGTATTGGGACGAGGCAAGGTCGTTGTTGCTAGAGAAGTCTCTATCAAGAATGTACTTGTCGTTGAGTCCCTTGGTTACAACTTACTCTCCGTCTATCAACTTACTAAAAGTGGTTATGGGTGTTATTTTGATGACGAGAGTGTGATCATCACCGTGAAGGGATCTCTTAAAGTAGTCTTTGTTGGACATGTCGAGTACGGCATGTATGTGCTTGATTTCTCGAAAGAGAGCATGTCGGCCGCGACTTGTCTAATGGCTAAAGTTGATGTGGGTTGGCTTTGGCACCGCCGACTAGCCCACACCAATATGAGAACACTCCATGATCTTCAAAGTGGTAATCACATTCTTGGACTAACCGATATTAAGTTTTCCAAAGATCGTGTGTGTAGATCATGCGTTCTAGGAAAGCAACATGGAGAAGCCCATCCACCAAAGACGAAGATTACCACCACAAGATTCTTGAGCTCATTCATTTGGACCTTTTGGTCCATTATCTTATGATAGTCTTGGTGGGAAGAAGTATTGCTTGGTGATTGTTGATGACTATTCAAGATACACATGGGTCTATTTCTTCAAGAAAAGAGTGAGACTCAACAAAGAGTCATTGACTTCATCAACATGCTCAACGCCAATATCAAGAGAAGATCATGACAATTCGAAGTGACAATGGGTCCGAATTCAAGAACTATACCGTGGAGGGGTTTCTTAGTGAAGAGGGATTGCTCATCAATATTCCACTCCATACACCCCTCAACAAAATGGTGTTGCGGAGAGGAAGAACCGGACTCTTATGGATGCGGCTAGGACCATGATTGCGGAGTATGCTTCTCCGTTAACTTTTGGGCCGAAGCCATCTCCACCGCTTGTCATGCAACAAATCGGTTATTTCTCCGCAAGCTATTGAACAAGACCCCATATGAGATTCTTCTTGGGAAGAAACCGGATCTTTCTTATTTTCGTGTCTTTGGATGCAAGTGCTTCATTCGCAAGAAAGGTAACCGGTTATCTAAGTTTGAAACTAGATCTATAGGGTATCTTTGTTGGTTACTCCACAAACTCTCACGGCTATAGAGTCTACAACAAGACCACCGGTCAAGTTGAAGAATCTAGTGACGTGAAGTTTGATGAGGATAATGGCTCCCAAGTGGGGCAAGTTGATCCTAATGTTGTAGGTGATGTACCTATGGAGCTCGCTCTAAGAAGGATGGCAATTGGGGACATTCGTCCCATTGAAGAGGATCCTCCTCAAGTTCAAGATCCTCCTCGAGCTCCTCCTCAAGTTATACCATCACCAACTCAAGATCCTCCCCGTAACCAAGAACAAACTCCGAGCCCTCAAACAAGTGAGCAAGGTCAAGAACAAGATCAACCTAGTGGTTCCTCTCCACAACTTGATGTTCAAGACCAAGCTCTAGATGGTGCACACGACAATGATCAAGAACAAGATCAAGGTGGTCCTCATCAAGATCAAGCTCAAGATCAAAACAATGCACATACTCCGATGATGAAGGAAATGATCAAGTCATCTCTCAAGAAACTTCGGAAGAGGCCATCAAGAGAAGAGAATTGCGAAGAGAGCAAAAATTAACTCGCTTAGAGCATACATTGGACAAAGTTCTTGGAGGTGTCCAAAGCAAGGTCGTCACAAGAAAACAATTGGCAAGCTTTAGCACCAACCATGCTTTTGTGTCCTTCATCGAGCCCAAGAAGGTGTATGAAGCTCTTGAAGATCATGATTGGATTGATGCCATGCATGAAGAACTCAATAACTTCAAGCGCAACAAGGTGTGGAAGTTGGTGCCAAGGCCAAATGGGTGCAAGAACGTCATCGGCACCAAATGGGTCTTCAAGAACAAGCAAGATTCGAACGGCATTGTCATTCGAAACAAGGCAAGATTGGTGGCACAAGGCTACTCTCAAGTCGAAGGTGTTGACTTCGGTGAAACCTATGCCCCCGTTGCTCGTCTTGAATCTATTCGCATCTTGCTTGCATATGCATCTCATCATAACTTTAAATTGCAACAAATGGATGTTAAAAGTGCTTTCCTTAATGGTCCTATTAATGAGTTGGTATATGTTAAGCAACCTCCCGGGTTTGAGGATCCCAACCATCCGGACCATGTTTACAAGCTCGACAAGGCACTCTATGGCCTTAAACAAGCCCCACGTGCGTGGTATGAGCACCTTCGAGAGTTTCTTGTAGACCGTGGATTCCAAGTTGGTGTTATTGACCCCACCCTCTTTACCAAGAAGGTGGGTGGCAATCTTTTCATATGCCAACTCTATGTAGATGACATCATTTTTGGTTCTACTAACAATGCTTTCAATGATGAGTTTGCAAAGCTAATGACAAGCAAATTTGAGATGTCCATGATGGGGGAGTTGAAGTACTTCCTAGGTTTTGAAGTGAAGCAATATAGGGAAGGTACCTTCATCAATCAAGCCAAATATACCCAAGACATGCTCAAGAGGTTCACGATGACGGAGCTCAAATCTTACAAGACACCCATGTCCACCTCCGTCGACCTCCACACCGACACCGAGGGTAACGATGTCGATCAAAAACTCTATCGCTCTATGATTGGCTCTTTGCTTTATCTTTGTGCATCTAGACCGGATATTATGTTTAGTGTGGGTAAGTGTGCAAGGTATCAAGCGGCTCCCAAAGAGAGCCACTTAGTGGCGGTTAAGCGCATCTTTCGATATTTGCTTCATACCCCAAACTTTGGTCTTTGGTATCCCAAGGGTTCAAGCTTTCATCTCATGGGTTACTCGGATGCGGATTATGCCGGAGAGAAGAAGGATAGGAAGTCTACATCCGGGAGTTGTCAATTTCTTGGCCGCTCCTTGGTGTGTTGGTCTTCCAAGAAGCAAAATTGTGTTGCTCTCTCCACCACCGAAGCCGAGTACATCTCCGCCGCAAGTTGTTGTGCTCAACTCTTATGGATGGTTCAAACTATGAAGGATTATGGTATTAACTTCACCAAGGTGCCTCTCCTTTGCGACAATGAGAGTGCTATCAAGATCGCCCACAACCCCGTGCAACATGCCAAGACAAAGCATATTGAAGTTCGTCATCACTTCATCCGGGAGCACGTGGAAAGGGGCAACATTGACCTTTCTTTTGTAGGAACCAAGGATCAACTTGCGGATATATTCACCAAGGCCCTTGATGAACCAAGATTTCGAGAGTTGAGGAATGAACTAAATGTCATTGATGCGAGCAACTTTGCTTGACCGCCTTGCACAAATACCCTTAGTAGACATCGTAACTAGTTTAGATGCATGCATGGACATAGGGGGAGTGTAGCTCAACTCATGAGTCAACACTACTTCTATTATGCGCACATAGACAATTCGTGCTTTATTTGGTCACTCCGGTGACAAATTGTGCTTAAACGATGAGTATTGGCCTTAAACCCAAGATATATCTTCGCGGTTTTGGGTTGATAATTGCTCATACATGGTGGCCTCGGCCACCGCCTCCTCCTTATGAGGAGTTGATCTTCATTTGATCTTATTTGGGTTTTCTAGACCTTGGCTTTCTCTTGTGGAAAACATTCAACCTTTGGCCTTTCCCTTTTGCATCTTGCAAAGTCGAATGTCTCCCACCCCTATCGGTTTGTGTTCTATCCTAAGCCAAAAATTCTATCTCGAAACACTTTTCTTTCTAAAAAATGCTTTTGGTTTCATGCTCTTGGCGCTCAGAAAGTCGGACCCGGCGACATGGCATTGTGTTCGCCCTCTTGGACTTACACAGCGCGGTGCCCCCAGGCGCCGGTACTGGCATCCCACTGCATCATTATTCCCCTTACCATGATGCGAAAGCATTTTGATCGGGCGAATAATCGCATTTTGGGCTGCGCAGGAACCGGCCGGCGGTACTACCGCTGGGTTAAGCGGTAGTACCGCTGGAGCGGTTTTTCGCAGGATAAGGGTCGGGCGGCTGTGGGGAGGAAGTCAAACTTCCTCTTTTCCCCACGCCGCCCCAACTCCTCTCCTCAATCTCCGCCGCCGCCGACCTTTCCCGCCGCCGGGAAGGAGTGCCCCGGCCAAGGGCTTCCCCTCCCACGCCCCGGGGACACTCCAGCACCTCTCCCTCACCTTTGACCCTCGCCATGAACACCGGTACGTCCTCTCCCTCTCTCTCACCTAGTGGATGGGTGGAGATGTATGGATGATGAATCTTCTTGTGCTTGTGACGATTTGGTTTGGTAGAGATGCAATTTAGGGACCCTAGAACCTTGTGTATGAATCTTGTTAGAATTCATTGGCTATTTTTGTTGTTCTACATCTAGGGTTAATAGGAGTCACCTAGAGATGATTTTCTTGTTCCTTGTTGAAATTAGTTCATCATCTCTATGTGATGCCTCTATTCCAAGTGTTTAATAACATCTCTAGCCATTAAGTTCTCTCACTTTCGTTCACATTGTGCTTAGCTTCCCAAATCATGAAACCATGTTGCATTTTCTTATCCCCATGCTTCCCATCCATTGCTATTCACAGGTGGTGTTGGTTCGGGAGGTACTCGTCGTCGAGCAAACAAGAAACCTAGAGCAGATGAACCGGTTGATGAGATTGAAGAAGAACTCCATCCATCGGGGCCAAGTAAACCAAAGAAGAGAGTTGCCAAGAAACCGGCCTCCAAGGAGCTGACCGCAAGCACGATGCCTGAACCTCAATTTCTGGACCTAAGGAAGAGGGATGCCTATGCAACTGACCGGGCAAACCTGCTTCCCAAGTATCGTGGCAATGACCCTTTCTTCCACAATGTCTTTCAAGCCCAATGCTACTCAGAGATCCTTCATAGGAAGGCAGAAAAGAATGTGGTGCCACAAAAATGGATTGACATGGATCATATGACGAGGCACCCGGAGTACTTTGGAGAAGCAATGTCCATGTGTCAAGAGTTTGGGACATCCTCTCATGCAACTCAAGCAAGATTATGATGAAGCGCTCGTTTGCCAATTCTTGCCACTGTTCACTTTGGGACCGAAGTGGAGGAACCTTATCTCACTTGGATGACAAAGGACCAAGTTTTTCTGAGAATTGGGCTGATATTACTGCTATGCTTGGTTTTGAAAATCATGGAACTCAAACTGTTCTTCCCTCTCACTTGTCAAGCACATGGTTCCGTGTTCATGAAGCTACAAGACCCGTGGAGAATGAGGCGCTTCGTCCTCTCTATTTTTGGAAGAGGTTCACCGTTGGGAAATCGGAGGGGCTCTTTCCTCCCTATGATATAATGCATCGCATCTACCGCATGGTCCTCAACCCCAAGGTTGGCAACTTGGATGAAATTCATGGGTATCTTCGCACCTTGATGCTTATGTCTCACCAATTCAAGACTCAAGGGAAGAAGATTGACATTGCTGATTTTATTTGGAATGAGCTTTACAATGTTATCCTCAACAAGAAGAATGCGTGTCATGGCCCTCTCATTATGAAGATCCTCTTGTGGGCATGGCACCGCCGTTTCCCGAATCAAGATGTTAGTGACCCCAAGACTTGGATTGAGCACAAGTCCAAGCGCCTCCTCATCAAGGATCATACCGAGAGGCACAAGGAGGACAAAGCTAAGAACAAGACTGCTGCAACTGCTGAGACTGCTGCTGGCCCCTCACGGGCTCCTAGGATGGAAGGTGGTTTTGCTTGGATGGCCAAGCAAATGAAGAAGATTTTCTGTATGTCCAAGGCTGTGGAAACTCGCACTTGGCAAAATCATTATGAAGACAAGATGGCACGTCAACGCGACATTCAACGTCGCCGTGATCAAGGCGAAGATGTGCTTTCGGGTTCGGAGAAGAACATCACCACCTTGAGCAATTGGCGAGCAAAGGATGAGGACGGCAACGTCATCACTTGGTCAGATTATGAAGGTGAAGAAGAAGTCTCCTCTCGCCGCCGTCCTCGCCCCGGGAGCAACGACAACCTCTCCGACTAACCGTTGGGACGTTAGCATCGATTTCTCCCTTTTTGGTGTCTTGATGCCAAAGGGGGAGAGATATCTATTAGGACTCTCGGGGATTTGCATGGGTTAAGTTACAAGCTTTGGTGTTCTCTTTGTTTCTTATAAGCTTGTGAACTTTGTTGTTTATCGCTTCAAGTACCTCGTTATGCATGGTGTAAGACATGTTTAAACTTCGTTTGTTGGTTTTGAACTATCTATGTTAGTTGCAAGATATGCTCTTTTATGCTATATAATCTATCTTGCATGGTTTGAAAAATCTAGGGGGAGTGTTGATCCTAGTTGATGTGCATTTTTGGATGTTCAAAGACTACTCTTGAGTAGTGCACATATCTAGGGGGAGCTCCGTCTAAATTTTTCGAACCATTTGTAGCAAATCTTTGTATTGTCATCAATCATCAAAAAGGGGGAGATTGAAAGAGCATTGTCGCTCTTAATCATGTTTTGATGTTGATGATAATACAAAGTTTGTATCTAACAGTTTTATACAAGTTTGAACAGGTCTTATGAATATCGTCATTGCATTCGCGCAGCGATTCTCTACATTTTGATGCAACTTTGCCAGAGGGCGGTACTACCGCTGGGATAGGCGGTAGTACCGCCAGCCCCAGGAATTTGCACTGCAGCGGCAGTACCGCCGCGGGTACCGCTGTTTTCGGGTTCTGGGCGCTTGAGCGGTACCACCAGCGGTACCGCCAGCGGTACCAGCCAGTACCGCTGAGGTGGACTGGCTGGTTCCAATACCGCTGCCAGTACCGCTGTTTCCAGCGTTCGGAGGCGTTGTCCGGTACCTCGGGCGGTACCTCGAGCGGTACCACCTGGTACCGGGGGCGTGGGCCGCGTGAAGAAGGAAGAAGACCGTTGACTGTCTGCGTTGCTGCGTTGAAGAACCCAGCGGTACCACCGCTTGTTCCAGCGGTAGTACCGCTGGCGCGGGTTTTTCTGCCTCCAACGGCCAGATTGAAAGAAAGGGGTATTTAAACCCCTTCTCCTACCTTGGGATATTTTGAGCTACTACTACAACTAAATCCCCATTGTTGCCAAAGCTTCAAACTACTAGATCTCCCACTCCCACCACTCAATCGACTTGATACTTTGAGGAGTGTCATAGGAGGTCTAGATCTACGTCTCCACCGAAGGAATTTCAAATTCCCCCACACGGATTGTGTGGAACTTGCATCTTGGTTGCTTGTAACTCGAGGTGCCTTTGTGAGTCTCGGAGGAAGTCCGAGGCATTGTTGGGAGGCTCCTACTCATTGTGGAGTTCCCCGACCTTTGTGTACCGGCTTGGTCAACGCCATCAAGGTGACCTCATAGTGAATGAGCCGAACCCCCACGGGTAAAGCTCACGGAGAATAGAGTGAGCACATCCGTGCTTTTGGAGCGCCTAGGTGGCTCCACACTCCTCCAACGTAGACGTACTTCCCTTGGGAAGGAACTACGGGAAACATCTCCGTGTCTCCACTTTGCGGTTACTTCTATCCTTTACTTATTGCTTCCGCTACGTTGCTTACCTTGCTTGTATCACATAGGTTGCTCACTTAGTGCACATCTAGTCAACCTTGTTTTACTTTGCTCAAGCCTTAATTAATCGAAAAAGAATTAAAATTTGGTAGTCGCCTAATCACCCCCCTCTAGTCGACATATCGATCTTTCAACAGTGCCTCTATCGAGCTTTGGAGGATCATTGAAGATGGATACAAGGTCGTGGATCCAAGCAATATGACAAGAAGAGAGTTTGCCGAAAAGTAACTCAATGCCTCCGCTCTCCACATGATTGAACTCTCAATGAGTGACAATGACAAGCATCATATTCTCCATGTCACCACCACCAAAGAAGCTTGGAAGTGTCTTGAGGTTGCATTCCTTAGAAATGATAGCATGAAGAGGAATAGATATGAATCCTTGAGCAATGATTCTGAAGGATTCTACATGTTTGATAATGAGCATCATGAAGATATGTATGGAAGACTCAAGACTCTTGCCAAAGCCTTTTATGATGTTGGGGCAACCTATGTGGATGATGCTTGGGTCAAGAGGAAGTATGTGAATGCTCTCTTGCCTTTCGAGCCTATTGAATTGAAGTCAATACAAGGAAGACACAGCTATCATCAAATGTCATCACATGAAGTTATGCTAGAAGTGCAAGCCTCCAAGGTTGCCACCAAGAATGCCGAAGATAACCATGCTAGGGCCATGGGAATGAAACAAGGTCCCTCACTTGCTTTGAAGGCCAAGGTGGTGTGCCTAGATGAAAGTGATGAGGTTGAAGTTTGCCCAAACAACATTGCTCCCAAAGAGCTTGAACAAGCATTCAATGGTCACATAGCTCTTGCCACAAGAGTGTTTTGGAACGACCCGACAAGTGCTAAAGCTCGAGTTGATCGCGAGAACAATTCAAATGGGAAGAAAGAGCTTGCCTCAAGGACAAAGACTTGCTACAATTGTCATGACAAGAATCACTATATTAGAGAGTGTCCTTATGAGAACTGAGAACAAAATGGTGGTAAACTTGTCCCAAAGGACCACTCAAAGTTGATTCAAAAGAAGCCTGCAAGAACAAGAAAGCTTCTTCAAGAAGGCACCAAGATAGTGTTGGTGGCACAAGAAGAATATGCCTCAAGTGATTCCGAAGATGAAGATGCACCTACTAAAGAGGTAGCCGCATTGGCTATTGTATCAACTTCATCATCTTCTCTCTTTGAATCCCCCAATGAAAACTTCTCCACCAACAACGCTCGTTGCCTCATGGCTCATGTTACCGAGGTATCATCTCTACTCCCAAGACTATGCATGAAATGAATGATCAATCTAGTCTTGTGATTAAGAAGGAACTTGTTGCCTTCGATACTTTCATGACTAACTTGCAAGGTGAAGCTAAGGAACATGTTGAGTCTCTCATGAGACAACTATGTGCGGCCGAAGAACTCTTCAAGAAAAGAGTAAGATTGAGAGAGAGGATTCTCTCACCATTGCTTCTTGAATGCTTCCATAGCATCCTTGAATGCCTCTCTTGATGAAGAGAGTGAAGAAATAATTACTCTTGAGGAAAGACTTGATTCTCTTGATGCTAAAAATGATGATAATTAATAAAATCATTAAGGATAGAGATCATGTTTTTGCTAAATATAAAGTGATTTAAAAGGAGAAAGTTGAACTTGGGGTTGCTAATGCTAACTTCTTGTGGATATGGAGAAGCTTGACAAGGCTCACAAGGCCTTGGAAATGACTCACTCCCTTCTAGTCAAGTCTCATGAGCAACTTCAAACTCAACTTTCTAAATCTAGTTCAACTAGCATATCTATTCTTCCTCGTGTTCATGAAAATGTTATTGAAGAAAATGCTAGGTTGAAGGTGATCTTGCCAAGGCCACTAGTGCCAAGACCTCTATTCCCAAAGGTAAAGATAAGGGTATTGCTTATTTGTTTGAGCAAAAACCACACAAAGGGAAGGAGGTCTTGGTTATGTAGCCGAGGCAAAGAAGAAAGTGAGCAACAACAAGAAGATCAAGACCAAGCCCGCACAAGCCAAGACTTCCATTGCGGGTGGTAGTGCCACAAGGGGCAAGACCACTCGTAGTGACTTTGCGGGGCATAACAATCCCAACTACATTCTTTATGTTGATTATTATGGGATGTTTATGCAAATATGTTGGTCCTTATGATGGTTACATTGATTACTCTATTTGGGTTCCTAAGACCCTTGTTGCTAACCAAAAGGGACCCATTGTGAAATGGGTACCTAAATCCAAGAAATGATCTTGTAGGACTATGCTTCCGGTGGATCTAAATGGGTGGTTGATAGTGGATGCACTAGTCATATGACCGGAAGCAAGGAGATTATGACGGAGTTGAGACCAAATCTAAATCACTCAACCGTCTCTTATGGTGACAAGTCAAAAGCCGAGGTAAAGAGTCTCGGCAAGGTGGTAGTTGCAAAGGATATCACCCTTGTAAATGTCATGCTTGTTGAGTCTCTAGGTTACAATCTTATGTCCGTTCGTGCACTTAATAAGATGAACTTTGATGTCCATTTTACTATTGATATGGTGGTACTCTTGAGGAGCAAGACTCTAAAGGTCATGTTCGTTGGGTATGTTGAAAATGAGTTGTTTGTGGTGGACTTTTCGGGGTCAACCAACACTCAAGCAATATGCCTATTCGGAAAGGCCGACGTGGGGTGGTTGTGGCATCGCCGCTTGTCCCATGTCAACATGAGAACTTTGCAAAGTCTTCACAAGGGTGGCCACATTCTTGGACTAAAAGAGAATGTTTCTTTTTCTAGAGATCGTCTTTGTAGGGCTTGTGTTGAAGGAAAGATGCATGATTCTCCCCACTCAAGAAAGACCATCATCTCATCAAAGAGGATATTGGAACTTCTTCATGTTGATCTCTTTGGTGCCGTGCCTCAACCGAGTCTTGGTGGGAAGAAGTATTGTTTGGTGATTGTTGATGACTATTCAAGATTTACTTGGGTTTTCTTCTTCAAGACGAAGGATGAAACTCAACAAACCGTCATCGACTTCTCCAATGAAGTTCAACGTCAACACAATGTCCCATATTGGCCATTAGAAGTGAAATGGCTCCGAGTTCAAGAACTACACCTTAAATGAGTTTCTTAGTGAAGAGGGAATTCGTCATCAATATTCCGCTGCGTATACCCCTCAACAAAATGGTGTAGCCAAGAGGAAGAACCGGACTCTTATGGATATGGTAGGTCCATGTTGGCGGAGTTTAAGTCTCCACTCTTCTTGTGGGCCGAAGCCATCTCCACGGCGTGTCACTCCTCTAACCGGTTATTCTTTCGCAAAGGAAAGAAGGAAACTCCATATGAAATGCTTACCGGCAACAAGCCCAATGTCTCCTACTACCGAGTGTTTGGTTGTAAGTGTTTCTACAAAAAAAGGTGTTCATTTATCTAAATTTGAAGTTAAAGCTTTAGAGGGTGTTTTTGTTGGGTACGGTGCGAACTCTCACACTTATAGAGTCTACAACAAATCCTTAGGGAGAGTTGAGGAATCTTGTAGTGTGAGTTCGATGAGAATGACGGCTCCCAAGTGGCGCAATTTCATGTTTGTGATGTAGATAATGAGGAACCTCAAGATGCAATAAGAAGAATGGGGGTTGGTTTCTATCGCCCCATTGAAATCCATCATGAGCCTCCTCAAGCAAGTCCAAGCTCCACTCAAGTGGAGACTCCATCATCACAAGTTGAAGTTGCACCTTCTATGGAAGCAAATGATGCACCTACCCAAGAACAAGCAAGACCCTCCTCAAGTTGACCAAGAGGCTATGCAAGAACCAAGTACTCCTATTGTCAATACTAGCCAAGGTCAAGACCATGATCAACCATCTCCTTCTATTATTGAAGATGTGCATCAAGATGATCAAGGTCATCATTCTGGTCAAGACGGGGACTCAAATGATCAAGATGATCAAGAGATAATTCCTCGCAACAATGAGGATATCGAAACCCGTCGTCTAGCAAAGTCAAAAAGATTGGAAAAAAAGAGTCTTCATCTAGCTATTCTTGGTGACCAAGAGCAAGGTCACCACAAGAGGACAATTGGCAAGCTTTAGTGAACATCAAGCCCATATCTCTATGGTGGAACCAAAGAAAGTCTTTGAAGCTCTTGAAGATCCGGATTGGTTGGAAGCCATGCATGAAGAGCTCAACAACTTCAAGCGCAACAAAGTGTGGAATCTAGTGAGAAGCCAAAAGATTGCCTCAATGTTATAGGCACCAAGTGGATATTCAAGAATAAGCAAGATGAGCATGGAATGGTTTGAGGAACAAGGCAAGATTGGTAGCTCAAGGGTACTCTCAAGTTGAAGGCATTGATTTTGGAGAGACCTATGCTCCCGTGGCTCGCCTTGAGTCCATCCGTATCCTTCTTGCATATGCATCACATCATCACATTTAAATTACAACAAATGGATGTGAAAAGTGCTTTTCTTAATGGTCCTTTAAAGGAGTTGGTATATGTTAAGCAACCACCGGGATTTGAGGATCCACACTTCCCAAACCATGTCTACAAGCTTGATAAGGCGCTCTATGGTCTCAAACAAGCACCTCGTGCTTGGTATGAGCACCTAAGAGAGCTATTGTAGACCGTGGCTTTGAAGTGGGGCAAATCGATCCCACTCTTTTTACCAAGAGGGTTAAAGGGGAGCTTTTCATATGCCAACTTTATGTTGATGATATCATATTTGGCTCGTCTAACAAAGCTTTTAATGATGAATTTTCAAAGCTTATGACCGATAGGTTCGAGATGTCCATGATGGGAGAGTTGAAGTACTTCCTTGGTTTTGAGATCAAGCAATTGAGTGGAGGGACTTTCATCTCTCAAGCCAAATATATCCAAGACATGCTCAAGAGGTTCAAGATGCAAGATGCTAAAGAGAAGAGGTTTCCTATGGACACCAAATGTCATCTTGAACTTAGTCCAAAGGGTAAAGATGTTGATCAAAAACTCTATCGCTATATGATTGGTTCTTTGCTTTATCTTTGTGCATCTAGACCCGATATTGTGTTGAGTGTAGGACTGTGTGCAAGGTACCAAGCGGCTCCCAAAGAAAGCCACTTAATAGCGGTTCGAATCTTTCGATATTTGGTTCATACCCCAAGGTTTGGTTTGTGGTATCCTAAAGGCTCAACTTCTCTCTTGCCGGTTACACGGATTCGGATTGGGCCGGTTGCAAGGATGATAGGAAATCAACTTCTGGGGCATGCCAATTCCTTGGTAGGTCCTTGGTGAGTTGGTCTTCTAAGAAGCAAAATTGCATATCTCTCTCCACCACCGAAGCCGAGTATGTGGCGGCCGCTAGTTGTTGCACTCAATTGTTGGATGAGGCAAACTTTAAAGGAATACGGTGTCCATTGTGACAAAGTGCCTCTTTTATGTGACAATGAAAGTGCTATCAAGATTGGTCACAACCCGGTGGAGCACTCAAGAACGAAGCATATTGAGATTCGTTATCATTCATTCGTGATCACATCAACCGGGGTGACATTGAGCTTGGCTATATTCCCACGAAGATCCAACTTGCCGATATGTTCACGAAGCCACTTGATGAAGCAAGGTTCACTTATTTGAGGCATGAGCTAAATATCGTGATTCGGGAGCGTCGCTTGACTATATTGCATACACACCTATATCTTAGCTATCTATTTGGTTTAGGTGTGGGCATGGACATAGGGGGAGTGCGGTCCTAATCCATTGGACTATCCTCCCCATTATGCCGATAGTAAGAACTCATTTTGTCTCTATATGTTCATTTCATGAATTGTGAGATTAAATGATGAGTAGTGGCGGTGAACCCAAGATATATCTTCGTGGTGTTACACCACATACACTCATACATGGTGGCCTAGGCCACCGACATCTTCTTTGTGAAGATTTTTTTTTGGAGCTTTATGGTCTTTTTGCCTATCCGTTGTTCTTTATGGAAAACACACTCAAATGATGATTCTTATTTGATTTATGTGATTCTTACCAAGTTTGAGTGTGAAGTACCATCTCCAGTGACTTTGTGTCTAATCCTAGGCCTATCTTATCTAAAAACTTGCTCCTCTTGCATCTTACATGTCCAACACCATAATTTTGGCATTTTTGAGTCGGCGGGGCCGGAGAATCCAGTGCTTAGGACCGGATAATCCGGTCTGACTAAAGTCTCTGCCCTAAACCCCGGAATCTCTGAGACTCCGGTGTGTTTAGGCCGGAGACTCCGGTCTGGGATTTTTCGCTGGGATCTAAAGTGGGATCGGGGTGAGGAGTTGACTCACAACTCCTCTCTCACCCCCGACCCCCAATCTCCTCCCAGCCGCCGCCGCCTCGAAGTGCCGCTCCGGTTGCTCCCCGCCGCCGGAATCCGCCATGCCTCTGGCCTCCTCCACCTCACCGACGCAGGGGACCCTCCTCTCCTCCGTTTGGCCTACACCATGAACAAAAAGGGTAACTTCCTCTCCTTCCCTAGGGTTTCATCCTAGATCTGTGCTTGGAGAGCAGTTTCCCTAGTTTTTCTTGGTGTAGAACCTTTTAGATGGCAAGGTGCATCCTAGAAGTACCCCTAAATTCTCCGCACAAAGTTTTTCGAACTAAATCGAAGTTTCCCTTCTCAGGGCCGGAGACTCCGGTCTAGGCCGGATACTCCGCCCCTGAGGCCGGAAACTCCGGTGTAGATCAAGAATTTTGTGCCCAGATTTTTTTGCTACTTCTCCTTTTTGTTCCTGGACATGCAAGCTTACCTACATGCTTTTCTCCTATTCTGTTTCTCACAGGTGTTCAGAGGACAAAGTCTTCCGTCTCCCACCTTCACAAGGTTTCAAGGAGAGATCGTGCTCAAACAAGGGACAAGCTTTTGTATGATAGCAACACTGATCACATGCGTCAGCAGAGTACCATGGCAGAAGAAGCCACAAGAATGGATGCCCAATATGAGTTTGATGAGCAAGAAGCGGCCCAGAGAGCCCATTTTGATTCATTGACCACAGTTTTGGGTATGGGGAAGCATGAGTTCCGTTGGATGAGGCAGCAGCCCTTCTTTGACTTGCCGCCCAACACAAATGACCCTAACTTTCCCCGGAAAGAGCAGCAGCTGATTATGCATGAGATTTATGCCAGAATTGAGAAGTATGCCGTTTGTGAGAAAAAGGTGTTGAATCTTGAGATCTTGAACAAGAAGCCATATTTTCAAGAGGCTGTGTGGATTGCTCGGAAGCTTGGTCTTGAGAAGCTTATCTCTCACATTCATGAAGACTGTAGTATTCCCCTTGTTCATCAGTTCTTTGCCACTGTTGCCTTTGATAATGATGAAGAGGTCACCATGACTTGGATGACCGGTTTGAACAAGTGTACCTCCAGCTTTGTGGAGTTTGGAAGGTTATTGGGTTATGTGTTCAAGGGGGCTACTACTCCTGTTGGGAAGCAGATGCATGTGGAAGGGGCCACCTACGACAAGAGCCGGTTGCGCCCTTTGTATTCTGTGTCATCTTCTGTGGGCACAAATCAAGATCTCCTCCCCACATACAACATCTTCCTCCGATTGTTCGTTTCATCCTTGCTCCTCAAGCCGGTAATGTGGATGCTATTCATGGAGGACTTGTCAATCTCTAGCCTACCGTCGATATTTCTCGTCTCACCAAGCATCCCAAGGGCACTCTTCGCCAACTTAGGAAGCACTCCAAGCAACCGTCTTCCTCTCGTGCACCTCCTTCCCAATCTAGTGATGAGGAAGCGGCGTCCGAGACCCCAATGCCTAAAAGGAGAAGCAAGAATGCCGACCCTCCATCATATGTTCGAGGCAAGGCTGTAGTGAACAAGGAAGTGAGCAAGATCTCTTGGTGGAAGAGAAAGTTGCTTTGCATGGACGTTGCACTTCACAAGGAGAACCATGATTCATATGTGAGAGAGAAGCACATAATAAGCAACCAAGGCATCATGATCAAGGAGTTGCGCAAGCTTAACAATGGTAGCATCACTCCTCCTCCTGAAGAAGATGAAGATGGAAATGCTATTATCTCCTCCTCGTCCGCAGAGACTATCCCATATGAAAAATGGAACCAAGACTACTTTCCTTGGGCGGATTATGCGGATGTGACCTCCATGCCATCTTCTTCTCGCAACACCGACAAGGTTCCCATGAATATATCCGATGAAGACTACAATGAACATGGGGATGGTGATGAGGAAGACGAAGACTCCGAGTGATCTCCATGGGTTTCGTTAGTTTTGCTCTTTTCCCTTTTTGGCGTTTCGATGCCAAAGGGGGAGAAGTAGTTCTATTAGGTTCTCTCCGTGGGATTTGCATGGGTTGGGCACAAGCATGAGCTTTTATCATTTTTATTGCGCTTGCGTCTTTTTATGTTATTTGGAACTTTTTGCTTCTTACGAGTTGTGAAATATGTGAGTGTAAGACATATGGATTTCTTATTATGTATGGTTGAGCCTACATTATTGTGCTATGGTCTATGAATGTTTATCTACACTTATATGCACAAGGTATGGTTTTTATCTCTAGACTCAACCTATATTGTGATATGTCTTATTTGTGAAATGTGTTGTTTCCATATCATGTTGCTATATATTGTTGGAACTTGTCTCTCTATATGTGTGCATTTTCATTCCAAAGCAATTGATTTATATGCACACATCTAGGGGGAGTCTTTCCTTTTGTTAAACATGATATGGTCGTGAAGTTTATTGCAAATCCTTGTGTTGTCATCTAACACCAAAAAAGGGGAGATTGAAAGAACATTTTGTTATCCCTTAGTTTTCGTGTGTTAGTTAACAACACATGTGATAGTTTTAATCTGGTGTTAACTAAATACAGGTTATAATGTGTACAACACATGTGCATCAACACCAAAAGAGAAAAGAAGGATTCTGGAGATTTTCAGGCCGGAGTCTCCGATCTCCAGGACTGGAGTCTCCGGACTCAGGGGATCTTCTTCAAAGTGCAGAAAACGTGTTCATCCCCTGGTCCAAGCCGGAGTATCCGGCCCCAGAAGACCGGAGTCTCTGCCTGAGCTACACCATGTCTGAAAGAGGTTCAACCCCTGGTCTAGGCCGGAGTATCCGCCCCTCATTCACTTGAGGGACCATTGCTAGGGTTTCCACTTCGAAAACCTAGCCCACTGTCGTACTCACTTGATTGTCTTTGTGACAGATTGTAGCTGTTCGGGAGCCCCCAATCCATTTTTGGGTCGTGCCCCGAATCGTTGTTGTAAGGGCTCCGGATTCCGCCTTGAAGGATTCCGATAGTGGAAGGTGAACCAATCCTTTGTGGTGCGGTTCATCGGAGAATAGGGTGAGCCTTTGTGGCGTTGAGGTTCGACCTTTGTGGTGCCTCACACCTATCCAACGAGACGTACTCCCTTAAAAAGGAGGAACTCGGGATTACATCCGTGTCTCCGTGTGCTTTCACTTCGGTTACTTCTATCCTTGTTTACAGCCTTTGCTTTGTATATCGTGCTTAGTTGCTAGCTTGTCATATAGGTAAATTCACCGTAATTGCATATCTAGGGAATTTACCTTTTGTGTCAAGCCTAATTTTGAAAAGAACTAAAATTTGGAGTAGCACCTATTCACCCCCCCCCTCTAGGTGTCATACCGACCCTTTCATCCACCGCCATCTTCATCGCCGTTGCTGCCTCCCATGATGAGGAGGGAGTAGTGAAAGGGCATGGCGTCCCCATGTGTGGTTTTGGTAATTAATGACAATCCCTATGGACTAATGATTGCTTTGAGTTGTACTTGTAGTGTTTGTCCATAGACCATGCTTGAACTCCATATGTTGGATTCAAGGTTATTGATGCCATGAATATATTGATATAATGAAGTATTGGGCATCAAGATCATCGAGGTTATGGATATATACTTTATATGATCAAGAAGAAGAGTATGTGATGACCAAGTTGTTATTCGAGGAGTTATCCGATGATTGATCATGTGTAAGTTGAGCATATTGCAAGTATGTCTTGAATAAAAGGATTATGTGACATTCATGGTTATCTTCAAGACATCATCTATTGAAAAGAGAAGAAAAGATACAAGGTTGATCAACCCACAAAGCTCCAAGATGTACCAAGTGGGATAATGTATCTCTTGGTATGGTAAGAAATTGTCCATATAGCTTTGTCAACTAACCCATTACATGTGTGTGGTATTTCTATGTGTGGTTAGGTATCTTTATATGGGCATGTGTCAAATGAAGATTTCATATATATAGCCCATGGGGATGACGTCAAGTGGTGATCGTCATCAAGTTTGAGATGTGCAAGTTCAAGAGAAGTATCTCGAAGATATCATATGCTTGATGCTTTCCACCCTCTTGGAGATAATGGTCAAGTGAAGATGTGCATATGAGAGTCTCACCCATAGTGAAGTATGGGGAGCAATATTTGAGTCTTCACCAAGCGAAGCGCAATCAAGAAAGGTGGTCCACTTGAAAAGATCAAGATCATCAACATCTAGCTCAAGTGGAATGCACAAGGCAAAGGTATGATAGGGTTTCTATTTTACCGGTCTCGTGGTGCTAGTTGGGAGACCGGGTTATAGGATACATACCGTACTATCAAGAGGGCTCTCGATTGAGCTTTAGCGTATCGTTCGTAGAGAGCTCAAACCTTTGCATACTTGGCATCATATTTCTTCGTTCTTATTTGACTTTTCTCCTTGTTGGGTTTTGGTGCTTGTCGTGATCTTCATGACAAGCCCAAGTTCACCGAAAACGGATTTCGCATGGAAAACTTGTTGCGTTTTCGGTTTTGGAGTTTTTGTCGACTCGTCTTTTATAGAGAGGTTTTATCTTTCTACATTTGGTTTTATACTCCCATGTTGTACTCTGATGTTTCTCTGCATGATCTTGTCGTGCTCGTTATGTTGATTCCAACGAGCCCAAGAACATCGAAAACGGAGTTCGGATACCCAAGATATACCCGTTTTGGTGTCGGTGTTTATGCAGTTTTTACAAAGGTCGGTAGTACCGGCCCCGACGCCCTAGTAGTACCGGTGTACTCCAGTGTAGCGTACCTGCACTTAGAAATTGGCAAGGTACCTGTGTATAGTGCAAACCCCTGGATCGATCCATTTGCACACACAGTCTAAGATGAAATATCACAACATTGTATCAATTATTACACGTGGATCCAGTACTTAGGAAAATATCCTTTACAAATTGCATAGCACGAAGCTAGCTTTGAAAGAGTAAAGCAGCGGAAAATTATTCTTCATGGAGTCTCCATCATCATCATGTGCCACAGGCAAAAACATGTTGGTTGCAGACTCGAAACCTTAACGAAAACTCACTCGTCGTCAGAACAATCTGCAACAAATAAAATTTTGCAACAGAGTGGGTCAGAACCATTAAAAATGGATCTGGCAAGTGACACTATGTGGACACTTAATGGAATAACTCTAATAGCCTATATGCATATTTGGCTGGTGGAGTTTCAAGGATATTTTGCATAAAAGCCAATTTTGCCTATCACTTTGTAAAACATTTTCTTCAAAAGTTGGAGACGATATGGTATAAAACCATAGTCTCATCTACCCTTGTTCACCATCAAGTTTTACTTTCGAAATTGGAATGATGAAGCCTCCGTTGAATCCTTGATCAGCTGCTCAAATTGTCCGTAACCGGGGACACGGCTAAGTACTTAGTTTTTAACTCTGCAGAGGTTGTGCACTTTCACCATTAGACCCAACAAACCCAAACTATCCTCAAGCACTCAATTTGTGCTAAGGAAAAGGAGAGAGTTGAGACGAGACTTTTCAGAAGCATTTTCCCATCCCATACCAACTTGACGCGCTCCCATTCTAACCATTCTACCACCACCTGTCAAGTCGGGACGAGTCCACGCAACTTAATCCATCTAGCCAGAGCCCATATGACTAATGGCTGCACGGTAAGCAATCTTCACTTAGAGAAAACATTGGCCTCTTAATACCCTGGGTGGCAACCACAAGTGACCATCCCTTAGAGGTCACCCCTAAGAGATGACACTCAACCTTTCCATCATCTTTTCATAACCAAGTCCACCCAGGTGATAAATTACTTAGTAGAATTAAGCTTTAAATAAAACACATTTGCATAGCATCAAATATTCTACTAAGTTATCAAAGGGGATTCTAGACACAACTAGAGTAAAGGTATGGTGGGTTTAGCATATAGCAATAATACTATTCAACACATGCATATAAGAAATACACTAAGTAATGCATATAAAATACTTAGGAAAATTTCATGGGGGTGTGCCACTTGCCTTGGCAAACAGAAGAACAGGTGTAGCAGTTGCAACCACCTTCGTCTCTCTTCGGAATTTCTAACAAGTCAAACAAACCACAAATAAACATACAATCATAATGCAACACTTAGAAAATTATGATGTGCATGCGATGCAGGATGATACAAAGAGTTATGGTATGCAAGACAAGCAAATAAATAAGGAAGGAGACATAAACTATCTTAATCCAAAATGGCTAAGGCAAGGCCAAGGTAGAGTAAAATAAATTTGATAAAACCACCACTTGAAGGTTGTAAGGCTAGTCTTCACAAGTTTGGTCTTCAAATAATCTTCAACTCCTTTGCAGCTTCATTGATCTTCAAATAGCATTCTATGAACTTAGTCTTAAACACCAAGGACTTGGTCTATGTCCAAAGTGAGACAAAAATAGAAAGAAAGGAGATAGAAAGAAAAGAAGTAGTTGGTCTTCTAAAATTCTTCTCTTTGCTTCCTTGTAGTTTTACTTGATGTGATGACTTCATTGCACATTTGTGGACTTGTTGATTCTGAAGACTTGATGATGTTGGCAGCTGGTTGATCTTGAATATAACTTAGCCACCATGAAGTTTAAGAGAAGGAGGAAGAAAGGAGAGGAGGAAAGCAAGACTTAGAAAACGTAGGGGGTTTGGTATTCATGAACTTCTTCTTGATTTTCTTCTAAGCACTTTTACTTCTTGGAGATGCTTCTGGAGTCTTGTTTTCTTGGCTAAGTCCTTCATTGGTTTCCACTAATTCTAACTTAGTGGATTTCGACTAGGAGGGTCAAAAGGACTAACATGCATCCTCAATTTTTTTCTAAGGAGGAATGTTATGTAAGAAGTGCAAAATATTTCTAAGGACTAGAGATGCATGCCATGCCATGAAATTATTCTAAGTTAATGCAAGACAAGTAAGATGGTCCAAAAATAACTAAGGACCAAAGGTCAACCAATGAGTCCAAATAATTTCTAAGGAAAAGTAAACAAAACATAGTTGCTAAATTTTCTAAGGAAAATACTTTAAAACAATAGTTGATAAAATTTCTAAGGACAAACACTTAAACAATATCACTTAGAAAAATATTATAAAACAACTAAGTTTTCAAGATGCTAAATTTTTCTAAGGAGAAGATTTAGCACTATTAAGATGTTGAAATTTTTCTAAGGAAATAATGTTGTCAAAATAATTATCAAATATTTTCTAAGGAAGAAAAATACTTTGTTTGGAGAGGCAAAATATTTATAAGTACTTTTTGTAACTAAAGTGATCAGAATATGACTAAGTCATTTTATTAATCGAATATATGAAGAAAAATAATTTTAATCAATTTTTATTATTAAAATAACACCTAAAAAGCATTTAATCAATATTAATTACAAAAATCATAGAAAATACTTTTACAAAAATGGTAGAGTATTCCTACGGCCAAGTATTAATTAAACAAAATTAAATCAATTGGATTTGCCCAAAATCCAATTTTTAAATTTAAGTTAAGTCAAATTTACTTAAACAACCATTTTTAAAATTGAACCAAAATAAGCTTGACAAAACATAAAACTAATTATGCCAAAAGTTTCTACGTGTCATAAGCTTTCCAGAAATATAAAGTTTGCAAAAATTGGCCGAGCCAATAAAAAGTAGTGATGGATCTAATCTACAGGGACCTATCTGTAAAACCGCCAATTAAAAAGAAAACAGAGAAATTCTTCTCCCCGCTAGCGCTGACGTGGCTTTGACCGCTTGGCGTGGCGCTGACTTGGCGATGACGAGGATGCTGACTGGGCGTCGACGTGGCTTGCTCTGATTCGCCCGTACCGGTTCGGTAAGTCATCTAATCTAGGCCGTACATCCTAGATCCAACGGCTCCGGGCATGTTTGACCTAAAACGGCGGCGCGGCCGGCCGGAGAAGCTCCGGTGCGGTGGTTTCATTGCCGGACTTTCGTCGGAGAATGAAACAGAGAGAGAGGGGAGGCGGGGTTCATACCATGGGGTGTAGGAGGTCGCGGCGAAGACGATGGCGTGGTTGCGGATGGCGCGGGCGTCCTTCTCCTCCTCGTATTGCTCGCCGGAGCAGAACCAACGGACGGCAGCGGCGTGTCGAGGACAGCGCGTCGACCTAGTGCTCAAAAAAAATCGGGACGGGGTCAGGAAGATGCGCGCAAGGGAGGGGAGTCAAGGGAGACCAAAAGTAGGCGGCGTCGTTTGCTAATCTCATCGGAAAAGAGGAAAACACGGCGGCGGTAATGGCGGACGGCGGCGGCAATTTTGTGGGCAGCCTGGGGGCGTATTGGCTAGGGTTTTTGGGGGCTTTTGGAGCGGAGATTGGGGTGGTTTATATGGGGGGCAGAGACGCGAGAAAATCGCAGCAAAACTCAACGAATTTGAGCCGGGATGGATTAGGGTTTCGGGGAGTTTGCTTGGGCCACGGGTTGAAGGCGATGACGTCAGCATGAGCGTCACCTGCGGGACCCGCCTGGCAGTGGGGGAGAGAGAAGGGGGCCGAAGCTGGGCTGTGGCGGTTGCTCGCGCGAGAGAGGAGAGATGGGCTCGGCCCAAATAGACTAGGTTCGCATTTTTTTTCCTCTTTTCTATTTTCTATTTTCTGAAAACTTTTGTAAGTTTTGATTTCTAAATCCAAATGGATTAAAACCAAAAGCTATGGATTTGTAAAAACAAGATATTTTATTTAACACCTTCCAAAATACTTTTCTAAATCTTTCTCAAGCCTATTTTGTAGAAAAAAATTAAAGTCATAAATTGACACTTAATGTCAAGCTCTAAATAGATTTTAAAACAAAACAAATGTGGCTAAAAATAAAACACCACAATTGTAATTATTTGAAAGATAATTTATTTTACAATCATGTTCAACAAAACAAACAAATCACGACCAAGCAATAAACATAACTTATATAAATCAAGAAAGTCAAAATAGGACATTAAATAGTCCTTTTTAATATATTTTCTTAAATATGTTTTCGAGTGAAAATTAAAATTCCCACTTTTGAAATATACCAATGTAACAACACAATATGCAGATGAATGCATGCATGAATTTTCTTTTTAAATCAAAATACATAATAGTTTTCAAAAGTTTTAAATTTTTCTGATTTTTCAACTTTTTTGAAAAACCTGGGATGTTACATCCAGGGGCTGATAAAAATGGTCGGTAGTACCGCCCCTACCCCCTGGTCCTACCGAGGCTTACCTGTTTTGTGTGGGCTGGTACTACCGGGGTCTTTGGGCTGGTACTACCGGTCCTGCGTGATTTTCTGGCCAACGGGCAGATTTCTCCCCACCTATTTAAGGGGTCTTCTTCTCCAAAGAGACCCCAACTCTTGAGCTAAAAAATTGCCCCATTGTTGACCTTGTTGAGCTTTGCTATCTCTCTATTCCTCCATGATTCTTGCCTCCAATTAGAGGGAAAAGAGAGAGGAGATCTAGATCTATCTTTCCACCAATCAATCTCTCCTCTAAGTGAGGGGAAGCTTTTGAATCTAGATCTTGGAGGGATTTTGTGTTCTTCCTTGTTCTTCCTCTCTTCTCCCCCATAAGCATTAGTTGCTTTGGTGGGATTTGAGAGTGAAGGATTTTGAGCACTTCTTGTGTTCTTGCCCATTGCATTAGTTGCATCGGTTTGAGTTCTCCACGGTGATACGTGGAAAGTGAAGTTGAGAAGCTTGTTACTCTTGGGTACTTGGGGTGCCCTAGAGCTTGTCCTCTTGGGTACTTGGAGTGCCCTAGACGGTCCTTGTTCATCTCGGAATTTTGGTGGTGTGAGGACCCCGGATTAACTATCCGAGATACTCATTATGTTTCCTGCAACAATCCCATGATCAGTTTGTTGTTGCACATAACTCGAACTGGTATCACAGAACACCCATAAATACCGAATAAATTTACTTACTTGATTGAAGCCATAACTTCATCAGGTACTCGCAGCGGAAATTACCAAACAGCGTGGAACCCAAGTCATTTGCCTTAACCCTACAGGCAGCTGACTGGGAAGCGCCCTAGTTCGCATTGACGTCATTAACCACTTCTTCTTCGAACTGCTCTTCTTCAGAATCTGGCTAAGACAATAGCCAGGGACGAAACCAATATGAGTACATTTGAATGTACTCGCAAACTACCACCGGAATGAGCATGCACTACTCTTTTATTGTTTAAATAAAACTTCGTTTGCTTTGAAAACTCTATATCCTCGTTGAAAAGAGAAGGATATACTTTTGTTTATTAAAACTTTGTTTTGAAATCTCTATATCTTTCTTGAAAAGAAAAGAAGGCTTTTAGAACTTTTCCCCATAAACCTGTCTTTGTAATAAGTCTCTTTTAAAACATTTTCCCGGAAAATCACCATTTTGTTTATTTCCCCAAAACTCCTCCTTTTTCGACCATAACCCTTCATGGTCATTCAATCCCAACAACTTCATACCGGCCCTTTGGTATAGTTGCATAAAACATTTTTTTCCACTTTTAAATCACAAAACTCTGCACTTCTCGACCATAGTCCGTCATGGTCAATCATTCTCCAGCAACCTCATACCAGCCCGTCGGTAGAGTTGCAGATACCACACATCTCCATTTTATTTTCAAAACTCAAAACTTTGCAAAACTTGCACATGGTCAAAGCAGTTCTTTCCAACTGTCCATATCCGAGGACTCGGCTATTCGAATAGTTTTAACCCTCTGCAGAGGTAGCACGCTTTTTGCCCACACCCATCCGGTAGCTCATCGTGTCAGCCACGTCCCGCCATACAAGGTGTATGCGAAGTTGAGCCACCGACCATAGCCTCTCCTTTGCTCATGCTAGTATAGGACCCTTCCCATATGACACTTTCCATCAACACCCAGTCCAGTTTCCCGTCGGAAACCCTAAGTGTGAGGACTCATATGTTTTGTCTGGCGGTGTATAGGGGACATCCTTCTATCCTCCTCCTTATCTTTCCATAGAGTTTGAGCGAGGACCCAGGTCAGGGTAGGTCCTCAGACCATCCCCTCATGCATAACGGAGTCATCTCCGTCGATGAGGCATCCCATACTAATAAGAGCAAATTATATGACTAAGCCCTTTCCCATAGGTGGGTAAATGTGGTCGCACATGGTATTGGTTATTCTGTAAGTACAAGGACACAATGTGCATTTTTCATAAACATCACCATTCACCATTTTCTCCATTTCCACACCGACATCTCGGTATTCCACAACCACACAAGTATTTTCAAAGGAGTTTTGAGTAAAGAATATTTTTCCCATCCTATAGTCTGAAAAAGAATTTCCATCTAATATCTCCATATAGGGTGTCAGAATAATATACTTGTATTTTGAAAACAAAAGGGTTTTCAAATTCATAACTTTAGTGGCAAACACCACATAAATAACATATGCTCTTTATAAGTAAAACATGTAAACCAAAATAGATGTATATAGATGCAAGCTCAGAGGATAGCTTGCCTGATTTCAGCATGACGTTCCTGGACTTCTCCTCATTGATCAAAGAAATAAACTCTCATCCTTCTCCGATAAATCCTCTCCAAATACCACCCCGGTAGCGTTTATCTCTAGCGTCGCAACATGAAAATAAAACAACACTCAATAAGCAAACCAAACCCCAAGTGGTATACAAACAAGGAACAAACCACAAGTATCAAACTAATCACTCAATCCACAAACATAGCACTAGTTTAATCAAGCAACGAACTAAATCTATATTTACCAGGGCATTATACTCACAGGAGTATAACACCAAACACATGCTAAAAACATAGAGCACCTAGACATCCTCAAATAGAGGTAATTAACAACCACTTTCCTCTGATCAGGAAATACTTCAGACAAAAGTTAAACTACCAATTAATCTTGGTAATTACAAAATATCTCACCAAGTTAAGGTGGATACACTAACAAGATATTTTAGCTAGTACTCAACTCAAGTCCATCAAGTTCATCAAGCCATGCAAACATATTACCCATACCAATTGCCTAACAAATTCCACTAACAGTACTAACATATTATAACATGAGAAACAATAATAACATGCAAACAACAGTACCACAACAATCATCAACCAGCAAGGCACACATATTAATCACACACAATATTCTCATATTAAAATAAATAAGCATAGCAATTCCTAATTACTAGAGGGAAAGTTATATAGGGAATAAAACCCTAACAAACCCATGACTCACATGTAGTTCCCCCAACATGCTAGCAAAACAAGGAAACATGTCATAACAGTGGATTACCACCACACACATGCTAGGAAACACATTTGTAATAGTAAAGTTATAACACAACAATTAATTAAAGGCCTAATAAAAATAGGCAGAAAAGGTCTAAACCTTATAATTAGCACCACAGTCAATCAATGACTCCTAAATTCAAACAAATTTAGGGAGATGTTCTCCTACACATATAGAAGACAAGCCAATTGGATTTACTCCAAAATTCATCTCCTAAAAATCTACAAAAATCATCAAGGAGCTACTGATGTGTTTTTAAGAATGAATAGAATTTTTGTTTTAGGTTTTATTTTCAAGCAAGGCCAACAGATCTGGAAAGGTAGCATCTCAACCTATCCAGAGAATTTTAGTTTGCAATATTTGGATTTGTAAAACTCTATATATTAAATATTTAGTGAAATAGATACTTTTTACTAGATTAACTCTAGCACACACATAACTACACATTTTGGAAAATGGCCAGTGCCACATGGTTAGGAAAACTCACAGGAACACTACAAAATTTACATCATAATATTTGCACACATAGATCTACCACAACAGATTTAAATCTACACTGCAAAATTAAACAGGAAACAAAATAGATAATAGATCTATATAAAAAAACATCACTGGGCTCGGTCTGGCCCATATCCGGCCGAGCCACGCAGAAGGCGGCCCAGCCTACGGCCCAGTGCGCGACGCGAAGCGGTACGGGGCCTCATCTTCTTCCTCGACACGCACGGACGAGCTCGGCACGGCGGGGAACAGGGCAGGGACGGCGCGGCGGCTCCGGCGATCCTAAAAATAAACGGCGATGTCCATAAGCTAGAGCAGAATAAGGGGACCACGGGGGTGCAGAAATGGCGGAGAGAGGTGGTCGGAGCTGCTCATGAGCTTGATGAAAAGGGGGCAGCCGGAGCGGGAGAGGATGACGATGCTCTGCTCGATTCGTTGCCTCCCGCGACGATTCCTTGGACGAGGAGGGAGAGGACGACGAGGCGGTCCTCCTGGTGGTCTTCGATCTGGACGGGGCGGCTTCATTCGGTGGTGAGGCGCGACGGTGAGCTCGGCAACCTGCGGCTAGGGTTCGTCTTCGTGGGGAGAAAAGAGAGAGGAGAGGGAGTGGGCGAGCGAGGGAGAGGGCAGCAGAGGAGCGCCAGGGGGGCCTCTTATCTCCTTCGAGTGGCAGGAGACGCGCGGGAGGGGGGGCCTGGCGAGCTCGGCGCGCGGGAGGACGACACGGCGTCGTCGGCCACGGACTGCTACAGGAGACGATGATGCTTTTGCCGATAACCCCCTAGATTTCCGTTCTAATTACAACTAGGTCCTTTTTCCTGATTTTCTTTTATTTTTTTTAAAACCAGTAGCTTTTAGGGAATTTATTTAGGGTACTTAAACATTTTATAAAAATTTGAGAAAATTCAGGTAGCCTCCCATATACATGTAGAAGTTCCACAAAATTTGGGGTGTCAAAATAAAATGTTTTGAACAACTTTTGTTCATAGGGTTTAAATAAGGCATTTTCTTAAATACTATTTTATAATCCTTTAGAATTTTTAAAGCAAGTTTAAAATATTAATTTTGAACTCTTGGAACTTCCTTGACAAATATATTAGCTTTTGTATTTGTGTTTGTCAGAAACAAACACATTTGAATTTGAATCAAAGAATAAAATAGGATTTCATAGTTTTTTTTAAATAAAATTAAGTGGTAACTATATAATTTTGAGAAGGGAGGGTTATGAGAAGGAGATGGTCATCTCTTTACCTCATCCATGGAATTAATTTCATAAAGAAAATATTTGCTTGAGAGAAATAGAGAGTGAGGTAGATAAATTAATATATTAAGATCATTTCTTTTAATTCATGATCTTAATTTCTATTTGTTGAATAATTTGAGGAGTTGCATTAAATTCAAGTCACATTCCAAATTTGTGGTCAAGTTTGTTTTATCTTTGTATTAAGCATAACTGAGGAATTTATCCTCACAAGCAACAAACACAACAATATCAACATCACATCCGAGATCACACAAATCAAACCACAAGAATTAATCATACCACCATTTCCATAATTAACAATACTATCTTATAAAAATGATCACACTTAATTATGACAAGATGATGTTTAAAACTATCTCAACTCCACCTTTGTATTTTTGAAAAGGGTTTTGAGCAAGACAAAATATGTGGGGTAATATATTTCCCACCTGTGTTCTTTTTAAAATGTAATGATAATCAAAGTTTATAAAATGGGAGTGGCATACAGATGCCAAAATATCAAGTTTAAAAGATAGATAGGAGATAGCATATAGGAACACATAGTTTTTGGAAATACTTTTACTTTCTCAAATAATGGGTATTGATTTTGGTTGTTGACAAACCAAGTATCATTTGAAATGGAGTTGGCCAAAATAAGAATGGAAAAGATACATGGAATATTTTCTTGTCATGACATGATCACCAAAGTTAAATATATTTTTATATTGGTTGTGTCTTACTTTTACTAGTCAAACAATTTAAACAACAAGTCACACTAGGTTCAACATAGCAACAGGAAGGAAAACACAATCATCAGTGAAACATTTCAAAAAGTTTTTGTTGGTTCTGAATTTTGGGTCTGGTAAAACTAAGTTTTTCTTAGTTTCCAAATTTGGGATGTGACAGCTCTTCCCCCCTTAAAAATAAATCTCGTCCTCGAGATTTGCCCGGTGGTAACAGGGGAGTACGAGGGCACGGGTTTTGGGCTGGCTATACTTCTGATGTTGTTGCTTCTTTAGTATGGTCACCATGTGAGATCTTGACAAATTTATGTTGCGAGGCTTTCTTTGTCGATGATCTTCTGTGCTGAGTTCAGATCCTCGACGATGGGGTTGATTTAACGATCGACGCTAAGGGAGAGTCCTGGTTGGCTGTTTCCAGACACTACAAGACTGAGGCGTAAGGGACTAATTATTAACATTTTCTTGTATACCTATTGCAGGTCTTCCCCCTTAAAAAGGGATTTTTAAACGGCCCTGCAGAAGGTTGCATCTGGGGTTGACTTGAAGGCATCGTCCTTCTTGGGTAGCTTGACGATCTCCGTCTTGGGTGTCATTCCTCGGTGCTTGGGGTCGGTGCCGATATCACTTCCTGATATTTTCTTCTTACGAGGGTCACAGATGGGATGCGTTGTCTTCAGGATGCGTCAAGCATGCGTAGTTAATTCTCTCCGGGTTCTAGTTAGAAGAAGGATAATAAAAACTTCTATTTGAATCTCAGCTTGCTTGGTGGTTGGTGTCGTCCATAGCAGGTGCTTCCGTCGTTTGATTCTTCTTAGTGACTTCCGGTAGATCTTCTTCACGCCTTTCTGCCTTCGGCTTGGCGAGAAAAAGGCTGTCCTGAAAGACTTCTTTGGTTCGGGTTCTTCAGGAAGCTTTGCAGGTGCCTTCACAAGTAAGTTAGAGTGCACCTGAATAGTTAGGGTTTCCGGGAAAACTTTCTGGTTGAGGTGCTTAAGTTAGTTTTCAAGGGAGTTGGGTGCTATACTCAGAACATCAAACTTTACATAGGCCTCTAATTCTCGAGTCTTCAAAATACCATTCCAACAGTCATGTAATAATACCCTCAAGAATTGCCCCACTTTCTAACCAAATTCAAATTTTATCTCAATACTTTTGGGCCTTGATCTCTTAATCAAAGATAAAAGATCTTTCTAAGAATAATCCAAACAGAGCGTGACAAGCTCTGAGAACCACTGTCACCTAGAATGTCTTGCTACTAGACCAAGTCATATTGATTCCTAGAATCCGATAAACATTCACTTATCCTTCACCAATTATTTCTTGCATACAACGATCTATTCATTTGCTAACTCATCTTTGAGCACTTCCTATAATTCCATAAGAATTTAGTACAAGGTCACTTGCGCTAAGAATCACCCTAAACATTCCAACACCGGAGTATTCTTCTTAATTTACTTGCTTCTAACCAATCCAAACATCATTTTATCAGCAAGTGCTTCCTGGAAATCCAATAACCTTCACCTTTATTTCTAAACCTTAAATCAAGGGTCACGTCTTCTAGCTCCGGATAACCACCAGTGGTTGGGGACCACAACTGGTTAGCCCCTGAGTATTAATTAAATATATCACCTGTCCAAACCCAATTATTTTATCGATCTCTTCGAGTTTTCACTTCTATTCTAAACCCCAAATTTTTGATATTACCAACATCATCCACCAAATTCTGATCTCAACAACTAGATTCTTAAGGGATCCTTTTGCCTAATAAACTGATAGCCCAACGCTATTATATCTTCCTAAAGCCTCCTTCATACCAACTAGTTTTGAGTCGTCCTATGGCACCTCTTTCCTTTGTCTAGAAAAAGCAGTTAGTAATTTTGCAAAGTTTGGTTAGATGAGAGATCTAAAGTTAGATAAATTATGTTAGTTAGGTTAGTTTTTCATATTGTTTTATTAGTCCGACGGGATACGACCAGTGTCATCTACCATCGGGTCTCGAATATTCATCTTTCTCGATGGCTTGATATGGTTGTACAAAACGATGAATGGAGACCGCTATCAGTCTTGCAGAAGGTCGCAGAGTCTTGGGGTAGCGAGTATTCCATACCTTGCTCCTCTTACTAAGAGAAAAAAAATTCTGAAGGGTTTTCCACGTCGGACTCTTGAAAGGATACAAAAAGTACATCTATGGCCAACAAGGCAAAAAGATTTTTGCAAACAGTCAAAATTAAAGCAACAGATAAAAGTGCGGTTACTTTGGGTTCCCGACAAGGCGTGTTTTGTGAAACACACAAGGAAAACAACACACATGAATGCCACACACAAGCAAGATCAATCAAGGCACTTTTAGCACCAACAGGCGTTTAATACCGTGGAAGATGGGTTTTGCTCAAGTAAAACGAGCTTATCCTATCGATCCTATGGGTCTTTGTATCTCGAGGATTTTCTTCACCTTGTCCAAGTGGGAAACTTTGGCGGTGAAATTACTGCGATTTCGAAGGTTGCACGGATCATCGGTCTTCGCATATAAATCGCCTTGCTGTTGAAGTCTTCGGGTTGCTAAGTACCCAGGTCTGGTTTGGGGTGTCGTCAAGTATGTAAGTTTGAATGGAGGTAAGACAACAGATGGAAACTTTTGATAAACCTTTAGACAAGAGATAAGTTTAGAATAATTCGAGAAGGTGAAAAGAGTGGAAGCTACACTTAGGCTTCCTTAGATACAAGTAATTTTAGGTAGTAATATTTTTCTTTCCAAAATAATTCTCTCGTATGGGCCTTGGTGAAATAGGGCTGTTGAAGTCTTCATTTTATCTCCTTAGTCTTCAGCTGGAATACTTGGGATTGTCGAGGTAGTAACTGAGTGGAATTGTCGATATTGAGTTGAGGTCTTCGAGGTTTCTTGCTTTATTGATACCGACAATCTTGGTATTTGCAGATCAATCACCTTGATGCTGAATGTTGAATATTTGAGATGGAGGTTTTTCTTGTACATGCTAGCTAATCAGGTCTCACTTGGGTTCATCGTCAAGTATTTTGAACGGGTAAGAGAGAGTAGAGAAATCCTTGGAAAATCTTAAAATAGAGGGATGAGACTCAGAAATATTTGAGAAGATACGAATAGTGGAAGTTATTTTTGGACTTCCTTGGAAAAATATATTTTTGGTATTAATAGATTTTTAATCAATTATTTCTTTACTAACTAACGTCCATGCTAACTAAGGTCTGTTACAGTCAGGATGGCTCTGATACCAAGTCTGTGAGGACCCCGGATTAACTATCCGAGATACCATTATGTTTCCTGCAACAATCCCATGATCAGTTTGTTGTTGCACATAACTCGAACTGGTATCACAGAACACCCATAAATACCGAATAAATTTACTTACTTGATTGAAGCCATAACTTCATCAGGTACTCGCAGCGGAAATTACCAAACAGCGTGGAGCCCAAGTCATTTGCCTTAACCCTACAGGCAGCTGACTGGGAAGCGCCCTAGTTCGCATTGACGTCATTAACCACTTCTTCTTCGAACTGCTCTTCTTCAGAATCTGGCTGAGACAATAGCCAGGGACGAAACCAATATGAGTACATTTGAATGTACTCGCAAACTACCACCGGAATGAGCATGCACTACTCTTTTATTGTTTAAATAAAACTTCGTTTGCTTTGAAAACTCTATATCCTCGTTGAAAAGAGAAGGATATACTTTTGTTTATTAAAACTTTGTTTTGAAATCTCTATATCTTTCTTGAAAAAGAAAAGAAGGCTTTTAGAACTTTTCCCCATAAACCTGTCTTTGTAATAAGTCTCTTTTAAAACATTTTCCCGGAAAATCACCATTTTGTTTATTTCCCAAAACTCCTCCTTTTTCGACATAACCCTTCATGGTCATTCAATCCCAACAACTTCATACCGGCCCTTTGGTATAGTTGCATAAAACATTTTTTTCCACTTTTAAATCACAAAACTCTGCACTTCTCGACCATAGTCCGTCATGGTCAATCATTCTCCAGCAACCTCATACCAGCCCGTCGGTAGAGTTGCAGATACCACACATCTCCATTTTATTTTCAAAACTCAAAACTTTGCAAAACTTGCACATGGTCAAAGCAGTTCTTTCCAACTGTCCATATCCGAGGACTCGGCTATTCGAATAGTTTTAACCCTCTGCAGAGGTAGCACGCTTTTTGCCCACACCCATCCGGTAGCTCATCGTGTCAGCCACGTCCCGCCATACAAGGTGTATGCGAAGTTGAGCCACCGACCATAGCCTCTCCTTTGCTCATGCTAGTATAGGACCCTTCCCATATGACACTTTCCATCAACACCCAGTCCAGTTTCCCGTCGGAAACCCTAAGTGTGAGGACTCATATGTTTTGTCTGGCGGTGTATAGGGGACATCCTTCTATCCTCCTCCTTATCTTTCCATAGAGTTTGAGCGAGGACCCAGGTCAGGGTAGGTCCTCAGACCATCCCCTCATGCATAACGGAGTCATCTCCGTCGATGAGGCATCCCATACTAATAAGAGCAAATTATATGACTAAGCCCTTTCCCATAGGTGGGTAAATGTGGTCGCACATGGTATTGGTTGTTCTGTAAGTACAAGGACACAATGTGCATTTTTCATAAACATCACCATTCACCATTTTCTCCATTTCCACACCGACATCTCGGTATTCCACAACCACACAAGTATTTTCAAAGGAGTTTTGAGTAAAGAATATTTTTCCCATCCTATAGTCTGAAAAAGAATTTCCATCTAATATCTCCATATAGGGTGTCAGAATAATATACTTGTATTTGAAAACAAAAGGGTTTTCAAATTCATAACTTTAGTGGCAAACACCACATAAATAACATATGCTCTTTATAAGTAAAACATGTAAACCAAAATAGATGTATATAGATGCAATCTCAGAGGATAGCTTGCCTGATTTCAGCATGACGTTCCTGGACTTCTCCTCATTGATCAAAGAAATAAACTCTCATCCTTCTCCGATAAATCCTCTCCAAATACCACCCCGGTAGCGTTTATCTCTAGCGTCGCAACATGAAAATAAAACAACACTCAATAAGCAAACCAAACCCCAAGTGGTATACAAACAAGGAACAAACCACAAGTATCAAACTAATCACTCAATCCACAAACATAGCACTAGTTTAATCAAGCAACGAACTAAATCTATATTTACCAGGGCATTATACTCACAGGAGTATAACACCAAACACATGCTAAAAACATAGAGCACCTAGACATCCTCAAATAGAGGTAATTAACAACCACTTTCCTCTGATCAGGAAATACTTCAGACAAAAGTTAAACTACCAATTAATCTTGGTAATTACAAAATATCTCACCAAGTTAAGGTGGATACACTAACAAGATATTTTAGCTAGTACTCAACTCAAGTCCATCAAGTTCATCAAGCCATGCAAACATATTACCCATACCAATTGCCTAACAAATTCCACTAACAGTACTAACATATTATAACATGAGAAACAATAATAACATGCAAACAACAGTACCACAACAATCATTAACCAGCAAGGCACACATATTAATCACACACAATATTCTCATATTAAAATAAATAAGCATAGCAATTCCTAATTACTAGAGGGAAAGTTATATAGGGAATAAAACCCTAACAAACCCATGACTCACATGTAGTTCCCCCAACATGCTAGCAAAACAAGGAAACATGTCATAACAGTGGATTACCACCACACACATGCTAGGAAACACATTTGTAATAGTAAAGTTATAACACAACAATTAATTAAAGGCCTAATAAAAATAGGCAGAAAAGGTCTAAACCTTATAATTAGCACCACAGTCAATCAATGACTCCTAAATTCAAACAATTTAGGGAGATGTTCTCCTACACATATAGAAGACAAGCCAATTGGATTTACTCCAAAATTCATCTCCTAAAAATCTACAAAAATCATCAAGGAGCTACTGATGTGTTTTTAAGAATGAATAGAATTTTTGTTTTAGGTTTTATTTTCAAGCAAGGCCAACAGATCTGGAAAGGTAGCATCTCAACCTATCCAGAGAATTTTAGTTTGCAATATTTGGATTTGTAAAACTCTATATATTAAATATTTAGTGAAATAGATACTTTTTACTAGATTAACTCTAGCACACACATAACTACACATTTTGGAAAATGGCCAGTGCCACATGGTTAGGAAAACTCACAGGAACACTACAAAATTTACATCATAATATTTGCACACATAGATCTACCACAACAGATTTAAATCTACACTGCAAAATTAAACAGGAAACAAAATAGATAATAGATCTATATAAAAAAAACATCACTGGGCTCGGTCTGGCCCATATCCGGCCGAGCCACGCAGAAGGCGGCCCAGCCTGCGGCCCAGTGCGCGACACGAAGTGGTACGGGGCCTCATCTTCTTCCTCGACACGCACGGACGAGCTCGGCACGGCGGGGAACAGGGCAGGGACGGCGCGGCGGCTCCGGCGATCCTAAAAATAAACGGCGATGTCCATAAGCTAGAGCAGAATAAGGGGACCACGGGGGTGCAGAAATGGCGGAGAGAGGTGGTCGGAGCTGCTCGCGAGCTTGATGAAAAGGGGGCGGCAGGAGCGGGAGAGGATGACGATGCTCTGCTCGATTCGTTGCCTCCCGCGACGATTCCTTGGACGAGGAGGGAGAAGACGACGAGGCGGTCCTCCTGGTGGTCTTCGATCTGGACGGGGCGGCTTCATTCAGTGGTGAGGAGCGACGGTGAGCCGGCAACCTGCGGCTAGGGTTCATCTTCGTGGGGAGAAAAGAGAGAGGAGAGGGAGTGGGCGAGCGAGGGAGAGGGCAGCAGAGGAGCGCCAGGGGGGCCTCTTATCTCCTTCGAGTGGCAGGAGACGCGCGGGAGGGGGGGGCCTGGCGAGCTCGGCGCGCGGGAGGACGACACGGCGTCGTCGGCCACGGACTGCTACAGGAGACGATGATGCTTTTGCCGATAACCCCCTGGATTTCCGTTCTAATTACAACTAGGTCCTTTTTCCTGATTTTCTTTTATTTCTTTTTAACACCAGTAGCTTTTAGGGAATTTATTTAGGGTACTTAAACATTTGATAAAAATTTGAGAAAATTCAGGTAGCCTCCCATATACATGTAGAAGCTCCACAAAATTTGGGGTGTCAAAATAAAATGTTTTGAACAACTTTTGTTCATAGGGTTTAAATAAGGCATTTTCTTAAATACTATTTTATAATCCTTTAGAATTTTTAAAGCAAGTTTAAAATATTAATTTTGAACTCTTGGAACTTCCTTGACAAATATATTAGCTTTTGTATTTGTGTTTGTCAGAAACAAACACATTTGAATTTGAATCAAAGAATAAAATAGGATTTCATAGTTTTTTTAAATAAAATTAAGTGGTAACTATATAATTTTGAGAAGGGAGGGTTATGAGAAGGAGATGGTCATCTCTTTACCTCATCCATGGAATTAATTTCATAAAGAAAATATTTGCTTGAGAGAAATAGAGAGTGAGGTAGATAAATTAATATATTAAGATCATTTCTTTTAATTCATGATCTTAATTTCTATTTGTTGAATAATTTGAGGAGTTGCTTTAAATTCAAGTCACGTTCCAAATTTGTGGTCAAGTTTGTTTTATCTTTGTATTAAGCATAACTGAGGAATTTATCCTCACAAGCAACAAACACAACAATATCAACATCACATCCGAGATCACACAAATCAAACCACAAGAATTAATCATACCACCATTTCCATAATTAACAATACTATCTTATAAAAATGATCACACTTAATTATGACAAGATGATGTTTAAAACTATCTCAACTCCACCTTTGTATTTTTGAAAAGGGTTTTGAGCAAGACAAAATATGTGGGGTAATATATTTCCCACCTGTGTTCTTTTTAAAATGTAATGATAATCAAAGTTTATAAAATGGGAGTGGCATACAGATGCCAAAATATCAAGTTTAAAAGATAGATAGGAGATAGCATATAGGAACACATAGTTTTTGGAAATACTTTTACTTTCTCAAATAATGGGTATTGATTTTGGTTGTTGACAAACCAAGTATCATTTGAAATGGAGTTGGCCAAAATAAGAATGGAAAAGATACATGGAATATTTTTCTTGTCATGACATGATCACCAAAGTTAAATATATTTTTATATTGGTTGTGTCTTACTTTTACTAGTCAAACAATTTAAACAACAAGTCACACTAGGTTCAACATAGCAACAGGAAGGAAAACACAATCATCAATGAAACATTTCAAAAAGTTTTTGTTGGTTCTGAATTTTGGGTCTGGTAAAACTAAGTTTTTCTTAGTTTCCAAATTTGGGATGTGACAGGTGGCTCGCGGGATAGTTGAGAGCCTCCAATTAAGTTGTGGAGACGCGCCCCAACCTTGTGCCGTGGGATTCCGGTGAGAGCCTCCAATTAAGTTGTGGAGTGTGCCTCATCCTTGTACGGGTTCGGTGAGCACCCTCAAGTGTCCCGTAGTGGATCGTGGCACTCGCATTGGTGGAGGCACGAAGGAGATTACGGTGTGCCATTTGACGGCTATTCGGGGATTACTTTGTGACTCCGTGATACCCGTAGATGTGATAGCCTTCAATAGCTACCTGCAATGAAAAGTAAACGGGGTTAGGTTGAGCCTCCAAGTGTAGAGTATGTAGTAAGTGGAAGACGTGTTTCCCCACGAGGGTGACTCGAGGGTTTAATATCGAACTCTCGGGGAATCCGTAGTGAAAGGTTTATCTTCATATCCTTCTTTTGGTCACCTACAAAACAATGTTAAATGTTTTGGTCCTCAACCTCACATGTGGTTGTCAAGCACAAGGTGTAAGAATGATATCAAGATACTTATGCAATGCAAACAAGAAATAAATATGCAATGATGGTAAATAAATATGCAAGGATGATGATAACAATGATAAATGATATTTTTGGGTTTTAATGATGAATGCAAGATGTAAAAGTGTTTTTGTATTTTCGGATTTAATAATGGCAGAAAATGTAAAGTGGTAAAAGTTGTTGGAAAGGTGTTTCTTATGATTAAAAATGGACCGGGGTTCATGGTTTCACAAATGCACTCTCTCTTTAATAAAGTGGTAGACAATGGAACAGTAGAGTTGACATATGAGATTGCAACACAAAGTTTAGTGACAAGTTACTAATTATATGGGCATCACGTCCTAACATAGAGACCTTTTGGTTATTAGTCTCACTTATACTCCACCAAGATGCGAACTAAATCATAACACCTCAGTAATTAAGATAACTCAGAGTATAGCTTTAAGTATCATGACATGAAGTTAAAATAAGAACATGCTAGATCTAGTCATGGAGTAGTGGCAATGGTCACACCCACATCTCGGTAGCATGGTATTTTTTTTATCCCTAGTGAGGCAACAAAGTAAGGTAGAGATACCCAAGTGGATCGCAGAACTTTCTCTCACGTTCACTGCACTAGCCACCCCCCGTTACTCCAACTAATGCACACATCCCCCACACACGCTCTCATAAACATGCTTGATCATAACAAGTGAATAAGAACGGGGTACATAATATGCATCTATATTCATAACTGAAACAAAACATTGCAATCTCAAACATATATTAACTCATAAAAAGATCCACCACAAAGGTATTACAACGATGACCGTAATCATGTTCAGCAGCTCATACGGTACTAATTAGTGAAGCTCAAGAGAGGAGAGATACATAAGTTACTTCCACAAACCCATAGTCCAGAGGTGGACTACTCCCTCTTCATCATGGAGACGGTGGAGATGTCGATGGAGAAGATGGAGACCACGCCGGCAGCGCCCCGCCGGAGTTTTCCCCCTCCAATCTGCAGCTCTAGATCTCTCTTTCGGTGTTTCTGTGTTTCGGCGGCACTCCTTCCAGAGAACGTCGGGGGTTTTTTTATAGGCGTTTTTAGGTCAAGACGATGTCGGTGGAGAAAAGATCGACGGCAACGGAGCCACGAGGGCCAAAGAGTGGGCCCCACGCGGCCAGGTACAGGCCGCGTGGGCCACCCTCTTTTGGCCTCGGCCTCCGTTTGTTCGCTTCCTTCGCCCCAAGTCTTCTTCCTTCCAAATATTGACTCTCGTAAATTTGCAGGTCATTTGGACGTCGTTTGGGTCCCTGAAACTTAAAAGGAAAAAATAGGGTTTTCTGCCTGCGCAGGGTTAATTCCAAAAAATAGGAAAATATGAATATTCCAAAATCATTATAAAACATTATATAACCCTTATATGATGCAAATATGATTGGAATATAAGTAATATAGTGCAAAGTTCATGTATGCATTTTACATGCATCAACATCCCCAAGCTTAACCATACTCGTCCTCGAGTATGAAGGTGATAAAACTAACATGGACTTTGCAATTTAATACTAACAATGGATATCAAAGATGATTACTATTGCTACATAGAGTCAAATGATTCATTCTTCAAAGGAGTAGCAATATGCAAGATAGTTTATGAAGTGATATCAAGTATTCAAGCAAGGATGTTCAATGATAGTTCACAAAGTGTAACATAGAAGAAGTAATATGGACCACATGTATGCATAATGATAAGTAAGAACATCCTACAATGGTCATAGAGTGTAGATGAAAATCTGAATATAAAAGGTGGACACTTTGGAAAGATATATATGTGAGTAGAGGTAAAGCATGCATAAGTTTCATCTAACTTCCAAACTCTTCTACTTAAGTTAATGATTGCAATGTGGTAATCCTTGGTGTCAAGCTCTCATTCCCCTATCATAGCATCTTGAATGATTAAGTTTAAAGTGAAAGCAAATATGAGTAGTGTGCTTGACAAAGTAAAGGTTGGATGTCTCATGCCCCTTGAATACAAGTACCTACACCATGTGTTACTCAACTTGGGAAACAAAGCAAGTTCAAGTTATATCATTGTAAGTAATAATAGTATCATCAAGAGCGTCAACTGGGGTACCTCTTGTCCCAGGATATGGAACAAGCCCATATCAAAATGACAAGACAAACAAACAAATGAACAATCTCAACACCCTTTTTATTTACCATTGGAATAGCTTTTTTATTGTGTATCACAGGTTCACCATAGTATGTAAGTAAATTTCCACCATGAATGATGCATGGCTTAGATTAGCGGCCCAGGCGTCTCTCTAACCATTTATACAAACTCATTTAAACTACTTCATTTCCACATTTCACCATGATAGCATCCATAAACAAAAGTACATGATATCAACTAAATGATGAAGAGCATGTTGAAAGCTTGCATGTGACAGCACATATGGGCTAACTCCCAACCGACATTTATCAAGCCACAACATCATAATCTTAATCACAATGGGTCATGTTTTATTTATGCAATAAAAATAAAGTGTGCATCAAGTTCGTGAGAGCTATATAACCAACTTTTCCATAACAATCAATAACATAAACATTTTCATTCAGAGGTAAGATAACACAAATAACATGATAAACATACTCGGAATAGCATAAAGCTAATAGGTAGATATGGTGGACTCACTGGAATAACTTTGGTTGAAGGTGTTGGAAACAAGTTTTTACTTGTTGGAATTTTTGGGCTAGCAAGAGGGAGAAAGTTGACCATCTAAATGCATGCATGAGTGTCCATAGAACTAACTAATCCATGTTAAACAAGTAAAATAACAATCAGCATCAAAACATGAATAAGATAGCTCTTGATAAAGCATTTGCAAATTATTACTCATTAACAAGCTCATGAATCATGCAACTATATGTATCTTTAAAAATCAACTCAAACATCCCTTTTCCCAATCTTATAATAGCATCCAACATATTTCAACCCATATTTCCAGTAGCTCTTCATATATAAATGATAGTGGTGGTCTCACAAAAACAAAAATCAAACAAACAAACAAAAAGACGCTCCAAGTTTATGCGATAAAGTGTTTCGATCGAAAAACAGAAGTTAGACGTGTGCAAACCGAGAGTGTATTATGGTCTTCACCATCCTTGGATAGCTCTTGGTGCATCTCCTCCAATCCCTGTGAAAAAACTTCAAAACACCGTTTCTCCCATTTCTTTTCTGTGGGGTGCATTAGTAGTGATAAACAAATAGATTTCTTGCTGCATATAATCCTTAAACAAAAATCATATGAATGTCCAGAAAGTATATAATGTTGTATGCCTACTCATAAACTCAATTGGATAAAAAAGATTCAAGTTAAAAGTTCAAAGCATGCATCAAACAAAATGGGACAGAATCTGTCCAGAAAAACAGCAGCAGCAAAACGTATTTTTCTACCCTACCAAACTTTGTCGAAAAATTCCGAAAAATTCATGCATACAGAGGATGAAAAGTTGCAACTACAGTTCAAATATGAGCTCATTCGGAGTTACAGAATAAGAATTAAAAATCATACCGTGCACAGATTCGTGCAGGAATAAAATCTCCGAACGCTATAAGCAACTTTTTCAAACCAAAATGAGTAAAACTTGGCACTTTATTAAAAATCCAGAAACTAAACTAAAAACAAACTCTCTTGTTACAGCAAGAGGACACAAAGAAAATCACATAAAAATAACCGGGTTGCCTCCCGCAAAGCGCTTTCTTTATAGCCATATAGCTAGGCTTCTTACTTGTTGTTTATTGAAGAAGCTCATGAGGGAGCTTGAACTTTGATGTGCCCTCTTCTTGGGAAGTGTTCCATGCACTTCTTGTGTGGAAACTGAAACTTCACGTTCCCTTCTTTTGAATCAATGATAGCACCTGTAGTACGAAGAAAAGGTCTTCCAAGAATAATAGGACTAGAGGTTTTATTCCCCATGTCCATGATTAGAAAATCAACAGGCACAAAAGTCATATGTAACTCTACCATAACATCACTTACTTTTCCTAAAGCATGTTTAATAGAATCATCAGCAAGTGCAAGTTCAATAGAGCATTTTTCAAGATTTTTCAATTCAAGTACTTCATATAGTTCTTTAGATAAAACAGAGACACTAGATCCTAGATCAAGTATAGCATGGTGTGTCTCTTTTCCAATAGTTACTAGTACCTTGGGAATCCATATATCCCCAAGCTTAGGTGGTATCATAGCCTCTTGGTTGTACCTAGCAATCTTTTCTTTCAAGACATGATTAGCAATATAAGAACCAAAACCAGCTTGGTTAGTGTTGATGGAAGGATCACTTGCAAATTTTTGTAAGATAGATATTAATTCATGCAAGCTACAATTTTCTAAGTCAAGCAATGGATCCTTGACTTCACTAAGCATTTTAACTTCCTCAACTTTCTTTTCCTTTTTAACCCAAACTTGTTGCTTACAGATTTTTTTTTACATGCTTAAATGATGAGTCTTTTTAATGAATCACTAACTCGAACCAATTTTTCCTCAATTTGTTGAGGTAAACATCTTTTCAAGAAATTATTCTCACATAATCTTAGTTTGTGCATAACATTAACCAATTCATTGTCTATCTTTGGAATAATGTTTTCAGAATAAGACACTAGTTGTTCAAAATCTTCTTTACTTGGTAGCTTTTCTAACTTAGTTTCAAATTTATCTTTAGATAATGTAAGTGCTACTGTGGTGTCCTCCAATTTTTTCTTGCTACTCACAAAGCTACCAAAAATTCTTCTAAGTGTCATGGCTGCACAAGGTGGTGTTGACAAGACAAAACTTCCACCTGTAGCCCCATCTAAAGCATTTTGATACCAAGGGTCTATTCCATAATAAAAATAAAGATTTAGCTTTTCATCTTCACAAGGTGTAGGATCTTCATAGTGCATCCTATTAATTCTTACCCAAGCATCTTTTAATGTTTCACCATGATGTTGTTTAAAACTAGAAACCGAATTCACCGGAGTACTCACTCCTTGTTTGTTTCCAAGAACCATGATTGCAAGTTTTTATGTGTTTTTTAATTTTTATGAAAAACTGAAAATAAATATGCAAACCGAAATATAAAATGCAAGACAATGACAAAACAAAATAAATTGCTTTGAAGGCAAAGATGGATAAGATGATCTCACGTATGTGCAACCTCCCCAAGCTTAGGTGTCAGCACAAGTTGGTGATGAAGTTGACTTTGTTGTGATATCCTTGGATAAATCTCTTCAGCTATGACTCCCCGGCAACGGCGTCAGAAAACAGTCTTGATACCCGTAGATGTGATAGCCTTCAGTAGCTACCTGCAATGAAAAGTAAACGGGGTTAGGTTGAGCCTCCAAGTGCAGAGTATGTAGTAAGTGGAAGACGTGTTTTCCCCACGAGGGTGACTCGAGGGTTTAATATCGAACTCTCGGGGAATCAGTAGTGAAAGGTTTATCTTCCTATCCTTCTTTTGGTCACCTACAAAACAATGTTAAATGTTTTGGTCCTCAACCTCACCTGTGGTTTCAAGCACAAGGTGTAAGAATGATATCAAGATAGTTATGCAATGCAAGCAAGAAATAAATATGCAATGATGATAAATAAATATGCAAGGATGATGATAACAATGATAAATGACATTTTTGGGTTTTTAATGATGTATGCGAGATGTAAAAGTGTTTTTGTATTTTCGGATTTAATAGTGGCAGAAAATGTAAAAGTGGTAAAAGTTGTTGGAAAGTTGTTTCTTATGATTAAAAATGGACCGGGTTCATGGTTTCACAAATGCACTCTCCCTTTAATAAAGTGGTAGACAATGGAACACTAGAGTTGACATATGAGATTGCAAGACAAAAGTTTAGTGACAAGTTACTAATTATATGGGCATCATGTCCTAACATAGAGACCTTTTGTTTATTAGTCTCACTTATACTCCACCAAGATGCGAACTAAATCATAACACCTCAGTAATTAAGATAACTCGGAGTATAGCTTTAAGTATCATGACATGAAGTTAAAATAAGAACATGCTAGATCTAGTCATGGAGTAGTGGCGATGGTCACACCCACATCTCCGGTAACATGTCATACCCGTAGAAGTAATAGCCTTCAGTAGCTACCTATAATGATAAGTAAACGGGGTTAGGTTGAGCCTCCGAGTGCAGCGTATGTAGTAAGTGGAAGACGTGTTTTCCCCACTAGGGTGACTCGAGGGTTTAATATCGAACTCTCGGGGAATCAGTAGTGAAAGGTTTATCTTCCTATCCTTCTTTTGGTTACCTACAAAACAAAGTTAAATGTTTTGGTCCTCAACCTCACCTGTGGTTATCAAGCACAAGGTGTAAGAATGATATCAAGATAGTATGTGATGCAAACAAGAAATAAATATGCAATGATAGTGGTAAATAAATATGCAAGGATGATGATAACAATGATAAATGATATTTTTGGGTGTTTAATGATGAATGCAAGATGTAAAAGTGTTTTTGTATTTTCGGATTTAATAATTGCATAAAATGGAAAAGTGGGAAAAGTTGTTGGAAAGGTGTTTTTTATGATTAAAAATGGACCGGGGTTCATGGTTTCACAAATGCACTCTCTCTTTAATAAAGTGGTAGACAATGGAACACTAAAGTTGACATATGAGATTGCAACACAAAGTTTAATGACAAGTTACTAATTATATGGGCATCACGTCCTAACATAGAGACCTTTTGGTTATTAGTCTCACTTATACTCCACCAAGATGCGAACCAAATCATAACACCTTAGTAATTAAGAGAACTCACAGTATAGCTTTAAGTATCATGACATGAAGTTAAAATAAGAACATGCTAGATCTAGTCATTGAGTAGTGGCAATGGTCACACCCACATCTCCGGTAGCATGGTATTTTTGTTTATCCCTAGTGAGGCAACAAAGTAAGGTCGAGATACCCAAGTGGATCGCAGAACTATCTCTCACGTTCACTGCACTAGCCACCCCCGTTACTCCAACTAATGCACACATCACCCCACACACGCTCTCATAAACATGCTTGATCATAACAAGTGAATAAGAACGGGGTACATAATATGCACCTATATTCATAACTGAAACAAAACATTTGCAATCTCAAACATATATTAACTCATAAAAAGATCCACCACATAGGAATTACAACGATGACCGTAATCATGTTCAGCAGCTCATACGGTACTAATTAGTGAAGCTCAAAGAGAGGAGCGATACATAAGTTACTTCCACAAACCCATAGTCCAGAGGTGGACTACTCCCTCTTCATCATGGAGACGGTGGAGATGTCGATGGAGAAGATGGAGACCACGCCGGCAGCGCCCGCCGGAGTTTTCCCCCTCCAATCTACAGCTTCAGATCTCTCTTTCGGTGTTTCTGTGTTTCGGCAGCGCTCCTTCCAGAGAACGACGAGGAGTTATTTTTATAGGCGTTTTTAGGTCAAGACGATGTCGGTGGAGAAAAGATCGACGACAACGGAGCCACGAGGGCCAAAAGAGTGAGCCCCACGCGGCCAGGTACAGGGGCCGCGTGGGCCACCCTCTTTTGGGCCTCCAGCCTTCGTTTGTTCGCTTCATTCGCCCCCAAGTCTTCTTCCTTCCAAATATTGACGCTCGTAATTTTGCAGGTCATTTGGACGTCGTTTGGGTCCCTGAAACTTAAAAGGAAAACAGTAGAGTTTTCTGCCTGCGCAGGGTTAATTCCAAATAAATAGGAAAATTATGAAATATTCCAAAAATCATTATAAAACATTAATATAACCCTTATATGATGCAAATATGATTGGAATACAAGTAATATAGTGCAAAGTTCATGTATGCATTTTACATGCATCGAGCTTGAAGTAATATATCTTGCTATCACATATTTGCTTATCTTGTTTAGCATAAGTTGTTCGTGCATATAGGTAAACCTAGCTTGTTTAGGTTTCGTGCTTGATAAATTAAACACTAGTTTTATTCCGCATTCATTCAAGCCTAAACCATAAAGAATTTTAATCACCTATTCACCCCCCCCTCTAGGCGACATCCATGTCCTTTCAAATGGTATCGGAGCGGGTTCTCTCCTTATTAGGCTTCACCGCCTAGAGAGTAAAGATGTCGTCTAGCGGACTAGTGCACAATGCTTCTTTTATATTAGATGGCACAAATAATGATGTTTAGAAAATTCGCATGCTTGATATTATTCGGGTCATGGACCCATACATGGAGTGAATTCTAGATAGGGGTTATTCTCCTCCAAGGAATCCCAAAAGGCTATCTTTAATGGATGAGAATAATTCCTATCTAGATGCTCAAGCTTCTAACATGATTTTCAATGCTTTGAGCGATGTAGTTATTATGTCGGTCTCTCCTTTTTGGAATGCTCACGAGCTTCGGAACAAACTTCAAGATAAATATGACGTGTCCAAGAATTGTGGAGATGGTTGTTGTCCCTCCACTTTCGGCCGTGATGAGTCCTCAACTTCGTCTACTTCACCTACATGCGGCAAGCCACAAAATAATGCAATGGTGAGTAGTGATAAATATTGTAATGATGATAGTGAGATTATTGTTGATGACCCCTCACCTATATCTTATTGCAATGATTTATCTTTGGACTTAAACACATGTAGCACAAAAATTGATTTACATGCTTGTGTTCATAGTCCTTGCATATCTTGTACAAATTGCTTGATTAATTCTCCTGATGATATGCTCTCTACATCTTGTTGCCATAATAAAATTACTTCAACTTACTCTAGTATTTGTTTGGCTAACCATGTAGAGGAAACCGAACACTCAATGGAACAAGATATGGACTTTAATGGTGCTTCAAGTAATTCTTCATCGCCATCGTCATTTACTCACTTTTGCCTTATGGCTAAAGCTTCCGAGGTATCTCCTGCCTTGGATCCCAATATATCCCATGAAGATAGTGATGATGATTGTGATGATAATATGTCTTCCTTAAATAGGAAAGGTCAAATTGTCTTTCATGCTCTAAGTAAAAATAAGAATGCTTGTTCTAACTTTATAGAAATCTTGACTGTTGCTATTGAGAGTAAGAAACTTATTCACGAGCATGAAGAGACAATTGAGAAAATGCAAAGTCGCGAATACAAATATGCGGATGAGATCGCCGAACTCAAAGAAGCTCTTGAAGAAGAACAAATCACTTAGGAGACTCTTGAGGAAACTTTTGCTCTCGAACTTTCTAGAGTAAAGGGATCCCTTGGTAGTTCTCTTAAAGTGGCAAATGATTTCAAAATAACAAATGGTAAGCTTATAGATGCACATGCCAAAATCCTTGAGGGATTTTGAGCACCTAGATAATGGCTCTAGGGTCATTAAGGGTGAGCTCATCAAACTCATCGAGTCTCATGCGCAACTTAAATCTTCTCACTCTAAATAGCTTGCCAAGTTACTTTCTCCTATTGTCATAAATAATTATGCTTGTGCTACTAACTCTATCTCTTGTGAAGCACCCATATTGACGGAGAATGTTGAGCTAATGGCTCAACTTGCATTGCTTTCTAGCAATTATGGGAAATTGGAAGAAAGACATGAAAAGCTTTCGAGCTCTCATGAGGATCTTTTAGTCTCCCATGATAAGCTAAAGTTAGCTCATGAGGCTATTATGTCTAAGGTAACATCGTGTGAACCTCATGTGGACAATGGCACAACTTCTACTCAAAATAATTTATTGTCATGTGCTATTCCTAGTAATTTATCCACTCAAACTATCGATAAATCTTGTGATAAATTACTTTCCATACCTTGTTGCTCTAACAATGAAGCATATACCTCCTCTAGTGTTTGTGTTGATACTAACCATGTAGAGGAGTTAAAAGAGCTCAAGGCCCAAGTCACTTCTTTGAAGAAACCCTTGGAAAAGCGTCATGATGGGAAGCCCACACTTGACAACATGTTGAGTGTGCAAAGACACCCCAATGACAAGAGTAGACTTGGATTCAACTCAAATAGTAAGAATAAGTCCAAGTATAGCAAGAATACGAAGGGCTAAAAACAAGTCAAGAATTTGACCAAGATCACTTGTTTCAAGTGCAAAGTTGAAGGGCACCATGTTAGATCTTGCCCTTTGAAGAAGAAATTTCTTAGCAAGAAGCAACAAGGGAAGAGGCCTCAAGTTCATCAAGTTGAAGAATCGTCCCTTCCCAAGAAGAATCATGGCATGCCTCCTTGATACGTCTCCAACGTATCTATAATTTCTGATGTTCCATGCTTATATTATGCCAATTGCTACATGTTTTATATACACTTTATATCATTTTTATGCATTTTCTGGGACTAACCTATTAACAAGATGCCACAGTGCCAGTTCCTGTTTTCTGCTGTTTTTGGTTTTAGAAAAGTTGTTCTGGAAATATTCTCGGAATTGGACAAAACAAAAGCCCAGGTCCCTATTTTTCTGTCACGTACACGGAGTCCGAAGGAGACACGAAGGGGGATGAGGGGGCGGCCACACCTGGTGGTGGCGCGGTCCCACCTTCTGCCGCGCCGCCACATGGTGTGGGCCCCTCGGGCCTCCACCGACATCGCCCCTTCGCCTATAAATTGATGTTTTCGGGAAAACCCTAGATACCCGAGTCATATTCCACGAAAAGTTCTAGAGCCGCCACCGCCGTCAACCCTAACTCAGGAGGGTTCTGAAGCTCTTCCCGGCACCCTGCCGGAGAGGGGAATCATCACCGGAGGGCTCCACATCGCCATGCCTGCCTCCGGAGTGATGTGTGAGTAGTTCATCCTTGGATTATGGGTCCATAGCAGTAGCTAGATGGTTGTCTTCTCCTCTTGTGCCATCATGTTTAGATCTTGTGAGCTGCCTATCATGATCAAGATCGTCTTATTGTAATGATGCATGTTGTGTTTGCTGGGATCCGATGAATATTGATACTATGTCAAGTTGAATATTGTATTATCATGTCTATGTTATTTATGATCTTGCATGCTCTCCGTTGCTTGTTGATACCCTGGCCAAGTTGATGCTTGTTACTCCAAGAGGGAGTATTCATGCTAGATAGTGGGTTCATGCCTCCATTTAATCTGGGACAGTGACAGAAAGTTGTAAGGTTGTGGATGTGCTGTTGCCACTAGGGGTAAAACAACGATGCTTTGTCTAAGGATATATATGTTGCTTACATTATGCACTTTACTTAATGCAATTGTCTGTTGCTTGCAACTTAATACTGGAAGGGGTACGGATGTTAACCTGAATGTGGACTATTTAGGCACAGATGCATGCTGGATAGCGGTCTGTGTACTTTGTCGTAATGCCCAAATGAATCTCATAGTAGACACTACTTGCACATGCATTGTTATTATGCACTTTCAATATTGTTAATTGCCCAGCTGTAATTTGTTTACCCATCATGTTAGTTATCTTTATGAAGAGACACCACTAGCGAACTGTGGACCCTGGTACATTCTTTTACATCTGATAATAAAACCTACTGCAATCATTGTTCTCTTTAATCTATCTATTATATATATACTACTATTAAAAGAGCAAACGTGTGTTGATACATTGAATCTGAGTTCTTCAATATTTGGCCAACGGTTCAGATCGCTACAATGTTTGACAACTCAACACAAATCCACTTTTGCCAGTTTTACCCTCCAACCAAATCACATAATATTGCTAATGCCATCGTACCTGTTCGTTTTATTTCAACTTTGTGGTAATTACATGAGTTGCCATTGTTAAAAGATCCAACTCATGCGTGCAGGCCTATATCTGGCGTGAGTGTTACCGGTTTGATCACGAAGTATAAAACAGCACGAGATTCATAACCTGTCGCCGCCGCCCGCTTGAGCCTACCAGCCACCGCACACAACCACGATCCCAACTAAATCTACCTCGATAGTTTAGTTAGTCATCCCCATCCAGGCGGCGGGCCCCATGCACGTCGACACAATGGAGGGCGCCGCCGACCAGGTGTTCGAAGAGCTCGTGGCCGCCAGGCTCGACAACCCGTTGCTACGACCGGAGGTCACGACGAAGACGCGGATGGCAGCGGCACGCGTCCAGGCGAGGTGCGACGCTGCCGAGCTGCGACACCGATTCAAAATCCCATGTTATATGTTCTGGCCTTCTGTTCTTGTCCTTCTCAGGTTGAGTCGTCAACGCATTGAATAGGACGTTTACGAGGCTGATTGGATGCTCAGGTTAAGGAATTTTTATGAAGCTTTCAACGTTGGATCCCTGCATCACGGACGGACGCCGGAAAATCGAGGTTTCTTTTCGGTATTTTTTTGCTTTCTTTCCATCCGAATCTCTGTTCACCAAGCGACTATAGAGCAGTAGTGTTAGGGATTGAAGAGGGGAGATGCCCTTGTTTTAGAAAAGCAGTAGTGTATTACTACTATTGTTTTTGTTTCATTTTCTTCTCTCACAAAGGGTTTATTGTTCATCAGCTTCTTCTAAGATTGTAGTATGTGCTATATTACAATCTTAAGAAGAGTATCTAATTCGTATAAAAATATTTAAGATACAAAATAGTACATTCAGTATGTAAGATTATGTGCGCTTGCTAAAACTTTTAGAAGAACCGCCAGCTCTGCTACACACAAGCCAGACCCCGTGACGCGCCAGGACTACCTCTTCTTTCTCAACGCCGGCCGCCGCTCTGCTTCATCTTCTTCGACTCTGTCCGGTCGCCGTCATCGTCCCCGAGCAAAAAATCTTTGCCGCCAATCTCGGGGTGATTCCCAACTTCTTCCTCCCCGTTTGCTCCCTGGTTCGCCGAGAAGTACGTTGAGGTGCATCTTTTCCACCGGCATGTATTTCTAGATGCATTAATGTAATAAAAGGAAATGTTGGTATTCTATTAGATAGTTCCATCGATGAGATTTAGAGAAAAATAGGTGAAATATATGTATATGTAGATTGGTAGCATTTATATAAAATATATATATATGGATCCAGTGAAACATAAACCAATGTCAAAAATATATGGATCAAATAGGTGTCATACGTTGCACGTGCACGTTTACTATGTACAAAATAGTAGTAGGAAAAGTTGGCAACCAACCCTTCCAGATGAAACATTGTGCAGATAATTGATTTTTTCGGCTTAAGAATTTTATTTGTAAATCAGTATTTATATTATAAAAACAATTGTGTATGTATTAGTCGACACGTGCATTGCACGTGCAATATTTTCTACTTGTAAATTCCCCCTTCAATTGTGAAAACGTGCGTTGCATGTACATGCCAACTAGTATTATTAAAACTACAAACAATTAACGGTGGAGATTAATCGCTCTAAAGTTAAGACAACTCAATGTTTCAGATTCAACGTCATCCACGACAGTTTATTTTTACTCCGGGAGATACACCGCACGTTACTAGATGGTCCGATTGATCCTTTTGCGATTTTGAAAGAAGACGTATACAAGCTGAAGTCCGATTGAGATTGGCAAGAAAATAAAACGCAGAAAAAGGAAGGAAAAACGTCCGGAACTGAAGCTGTCCAAATAGATCACGACTCATAACGATCAAAATAAGGACAAGCACGCACATCTCAATAAAAAAAAGGACAAACAGATATATCGCCCTAAAAAAGAAAGGAAACCATGTGATCGTCTTCACAAAAAGAGAAGACTCAGATCGATTTCTCTATAGAGGGCGATTTGGCGACGACGACGAGTTAAATCTGCCAACCATGTGAGCGTTTACCCTTCCTCAGGTTGGCTCGGAAACTGCGAGTTGGAGAAGCGGCCGCTGCATCCCAATGGCGTCTTTACCGCATCCAGTAGATTTCACGGCTCAGCAACTTCCGGCAGCAGAACAAAGTCAACTTCCGGCATAACTGCAATCTTCAGGTAGCCCCTTCATTCTTCTCTGTCTGTGTTTAGATCTTCCCATCATTCGGTTTTCTAACAAAGGCCGAGCAGCAGCACGCAAGCACATCAAAGGCACCCCATCGACTTGAGACAATAGCTCCAATCTTCAGGTAACCCTGCAATTTTCGTTCTGTGTTGATCACCCCCTCCCAACATGCAGTTTTCTTACATAGAACATGCTTTCATGTATCAAAGGCATGCCATAGGCAACTCTTGCTTGCATCAGCAAAACGATGGCATGCCATGGCAGCAGGCATGGCAGCAGGACGCAAGCACATCAAAGGCACCCCCATCAATTTCAGGCAATAGCAGCAATCTTCGGTTAACCCCTGCAATCTTCATGTGTGTTTAAATCTTCGCCTGCCAACATGTAGTTTTGTTACAAAGAACCTGTTTTTCATGTGAATTATTGGTTAGATAGATCACTTATCACGGATGAAAATTCATAATATTATACTATTTGCTTCCTATATACAATCAGTTCCCACCGTGCATTATTAAAATTTAGTTAGACTTATTTTTTCAGATTAAAGTATGAAATTTCATATGTACCTGCGAACATTTCTAAAATTGTTCTGAAGTCAAGAACACTATGGCGTACCAGAACTTAACTGAGCAATAGTAATAAGAATGTGGGATTCAATCAATCCTCTGACTGGAGATTAAAGTATGAAATTTCATATGTACCTGCGAACATTTCTAAAATTGTTCTGAAGTCAAGAACACTATGGCGTACCAGAACTTAACTGAGCAATAGTAATAAGAATGTGGGATTCAATCAATCCTCTGACTGGAGAATTTATAAGCATCGACGTGATCTTGAAGCAAACAGGCATTGTTTTTACATATTTAACAATGGATTTCTTCTATTGTCTAAACTACTACTGAGATTTTATTTTCCTTCTGTTTTTAATTTTCAAGGGTGATACAAGACCCTAATATATGGAATAGTATTGTATATGTTATCAGCAACTTTAAAGTTGTAGAATCAACAAAATATCTCCATATAAGTAACGAAATTAAAATTACTTTTACATGCAAACAAAGGTAAAGAAGGTAAAGGGAGCATCGCATAATTTTCCATATTGCTACTTTGTGAATAACTGACATACCGAAGTCTCCATACCGTGTGCAAGGCAACACCAAACAACAACAGAACAGAAAACATGTGTCCTGCTGAGTTCCTCAACAACTTGAAGTTCCCATGAATCCCAGGCCAACTGCTAAACTCAAGGTAGATTTGCCAATGCTCCGATGGAACATCAACCAAGCTGCAGGTTTAAGAATTAATGGTACAGGAATCAAATAACTCAACTTGGCACCAAGTACTTAGAGGAACATTATTACAGGAACACACATTGGTGAAAAAGTATACATACCTTGGATCATCATGTCACCCAGTGAATCAAAATGGCCATTCGAGCTGAAACGAAGGCAATATCCTTTATCAGTATGCTTCGCAAGGACCATAAATAAGAGCCAAGGTACATCCTTTTTGAACAAGGCAGGAATATATTTGAATTTGAATAAGCAAGTTTTCTGCCATGGGCAATTATATGTGGCACTATAAAGGATCATAAATAAAGAAGGGTCGGGACGTGGATCCTCTGACTTTGAGTACCCTGACTTTCCTGACTTTGGTTCACTGACATGTGGGTCCTTCATATGGAGGGCCCTACACGTCAGTGACCCAATGTCAGGGAAAGTTAGAGGATATCGATGTCCAAGTGAAGACAGTGCAAAAAATGTTTGTCTATAAGGATATATATAATAATTTGCAGAGGAGTAGAAGACATTTAAAATCATGGATTCCTGATGGAAAACATAGAGTAAACAATCCAGAAAAAAATAGAAAGCTTTTACATGCTTATAGACAAAAAACAAATGGATATAAACAATTTTTCAATCAAGCAAGTATGTTCCTGCTTTCTTACACGCTTCACATGACGTGATTCTTTTTACATAGCTACATACATGTATCTTTCAGGTTTCTAGAGAATTTCAGGGAGCAAGGACCCCAGATTAAGAAATGTACTCACCTAATCTCTCTCATGCTACAGACCTCATGAAGCAAAAATCTGAAAATAACATCTCTGACGGATAGTCGCAAAGTGCTCATCTCTATTATATAAACTCTACAAAAAATGCGGTACCCTGGACCTGGAGAGAGGATGATGGGATTAGTTAAGTGTGACTCCTTATGCACCAAAGCTAAATACAAACGTAGTCATATGAACATGCTCTATTAATCACGTTCTATTGCACTATGTGACTACTTTCAGAACGAAGACAAACTTAAAGTACTGATGTAATAGAATCAAATGCAACAATCAATGAAACGAAAATATGAACCATCATGTATTCTCAATTGGGGAAAAACACAAATTCGGGACTAGAAGTGGAAAACTTATATTCCCTGGTCTGCTGGTGCGGAGCTGCCAATCAATCATGGCCGGTGTCGTCGTGGAACTTGGTTCCTGGAGGTTAAGACTGGAGCAGTACAGCGCGCACCCCCCCTGCCTTCTGGATGCTGGACGCAGCTAGCTGCAGCGAAACCACTACAAATCGATGAGTGAGACGCGGCCACCGGCGTCGAGCGCCGAGTTGGGATCTTGGGTAGAGTAGTCAGGGAGCGGCCGCAGATACGCCCTCTGCACACTGCGTCGGCAACGGCGACACGCAGCCGCGCTGGTGGCAACGCCATATCCGTGGATATTCCTTGGTCAAACCTCGCCTCCAGGCATGTCCTAGCAAGGTCTGGAGATGCATGGGAAAGCCAATATAGGAAGGGGAATTTTCTTGCTGTACTTTGACGAGAGTGATGTAGAGATGACTATGGCTGCTCCGTGATTTATATTCTTATAGTTGTCGACTATTGACGACAGTATTTACCAGGTGGGATATGAGCATTTTCCGAACACTGAAACGAGAAAATATGGTTGGATAACATACAAGTATTCTAAAATAATATTGAGCTAAAAAAATTGAATACATAGATGTATTCTAAAAAATGAATAATTTCAATAGAAAGAAAGGAGGCTAGAGAAAATATCAAGTAATCCCTAAGAAGATCAAAATCAAATTGTGACTTGAATAAAACTAAATCTAACCATCAAACGTACGGATTACATAAGCTTGAAAGTTTTAAAGTATTATTTCAGCATAAAAATTATCATATAAAATTTTAAAGTAATAATAATGTGACGACAAAATATAACCTAAATAGTCTAGCCGCGCAATTACGCGGGCCACACCGCTAGTTCTCTACAAACAAACATCATTTTCCACACTATATGTTTAATCCTTTGTTTTCAGCAAGCCGGTGAGATTGACAACCTCACTGTTAAGTTGGGGCAAAGTAGTTTGATTGTGTTGTGCAGATTCCACGTTGGCACCGGAATCCCTGGTGTTGCGCCGCACCACACTCCTTCACCAACAACCTTCAGAAGTGACTTTGATCTCCTACTGGTTCGATTAAACCTTGGTTTCATACTGAGTGAAAACCTGCTGCTGCACTCATCATACCTTCCTCTTGGGGTTCCCAACGAACGTGTGACTTTACACGCATCGAGCAGCTTTTTCTGGCGCCGTTGCCGGGAAGATCAAGACACTTTGGATTCAGAAGGCTTCTACCTCCCCTTCGACGCCAGCTTTTTCTAGCGCCGTTGCCGGGGAGGTCAAGGCTTCTGCAAGGGGAGTCTCTCACTTCCAATCTCTTTACTTTGTTATTGTCTTGGTTAGTTTATTTTTTATTTTGTCTTGTTTGCTTCTTTTTATCAAAAACACAAAAAATTAGTTTCTTGCATTTAGTTTATTTCCTTTTTTATTATGTCTAGTTATTATTTGCTATCAATGTCTTCTCTCTTTGAAACAAAATCTTATTGGCTAAGTGGGTTCACGGAGGAACAACAAAATTATTATAGGGAATACCGCCTATCTCAAAAATGAAAACACTTATGGGTACAAATATATAAATTGAATTGTTTTGCTAGAAATTTGTGCTCTACTTATGATGAATCCTACTGCTTTAATGAATCTTCTTGTTGTAGAAGGCATAAACACCTCCCTTTTCAATGTGAGTATAATGATAATGAAACCTTGACTGCATATGCTAAAGGAAACTATGACTTTGATAATCTTGAACAAATTGAAGAATTTGTTGTTTTTAAGGGTGCCTATGAAATTGCTGGTTATATTCAAAATGATGATGCTCCTTGTAGAACTGAGAATTATGCTATACTTGGTTATTGCCTTGAATATTACAATGATAATCCTTATATTACTGAATTTCTTGAAAAATTGTATTCTCCAGAACAACTTGCTTCCTTTCAGGAACCTGTGGGAGAAGAAACTGCTGAAATTGAAAGCTCATTGGATGAAAAAGAGGAGGAGAGTGAAGAACAAAAGGAGGATCCACCTTCAAATGATAGTAACTCTATAACTCTTACATTATATAATTACCCTCCATGCCTACCTAAGGAGGAAGAGTGCTATATTGTTAAATGTCATGATTCTATTGAAATATCTACTTTTGATAAATTTGAAGTAACAAACGCCTTGACTCAAATAAAAGAGGAAATTGCAGAAAGTAAAACAGTGGTCCCTAATCTTATATATGATAATTCTCTTGATGATGGTCCTATTTTGCTTGATAATTCTCCATGTTTAGAACTTGTTACTAAATTATGTGGGGATAAAGATGATATACTTGTTGTTTGTGACAATACTCTCACTCATGAGAGTCTTCCTTTGTCTTTGAATTCTCCTTATTACACTATAGAGGAGAAACATTATTTTGATGATACTATGTCTCCCATTTATGACGATTACAATGATGAATGTGATATTTTCAGTCCACCTACTATTGAGGATAAAGTTTATTATGATTATGATATTCCTCCTATATATGATGATTACAATGATGATTATGAATGTTTTACTCCCACTATCACTAATAAGAAGGATTTTACTTATGTGGAGAGTATTAATACTTTTATGCTTGTAGATCATGAAAGACATGCTTTATGTCATAATTATATTGTTGAATTCATTCATGATGCAACTGAAAGTTATTATGAGATTGGAAAATATGGTTGTAAAAGTTTTCAATTCACTAAAACACCTCTCTTTATGTTGAAAATTTTGAAGTTGTATTTGTTTGATCTTTCTATGCTAGTTGCTTTATGCTTCAAGAATTTGCTTTGTTACAAGATTCCTTTGCATAGGAAGTGTGTTAGACTTAAATGTAATTGATATTTGCCTTTTGATGCTCTCTTTTGTTTTTAACTCTTATTCTTATGAGAGCATCATTAAAATCTTCAAGCCTAGCTAAAAGGCATTAAAGAAAGCACTTTTGGGAGGCAACCCATTATCTTTTATTTTCATTTTAAGTCTTGGAGCTTGCTTACTTCTGTAACAACTCCTTTGTATCTTTATTTTATTGCATTGTTGTGCCAAGTAAAGTCTCTAATAGAAAGTTGATGCTAGATTTGGATTTCTGCGCAGAGACAGATTTTTGCTGTCCACCATTTTGAGTTGTACGCACTCCAGAAAAATCAAAAATTCTGAAAACAATCACGCGTGATCCTCATATATGTACGCAACTTTCATTAGTTTTAAGTTTTCTGATCTGAGCAACTTAAGTGCCTCAAAAAAATTCGTCTTCACAGACTGTTCTGTTTTTGACAGATTCTGCCTTTTATTTTGCATTCTCTCTTTTACTGTGTTTGAGTGGATTTCTTTGCTCCACAAAACATGAGTGGCTGTAGCTAATGTCCAGAAGTATTGGAGATGATTGTGTCCTTACAGAACATGTGAATTTTTGATTATGCACTAACCCTTAATGAGAATTACTTTGAGTTTGGTGTGAAGGAAGTTTTCAAGGATCAAGAGAGGAGGATGATATGATATGATCAAGAAGAGTGAAAAGCCTAAGCTTGGGGATGCCCCCGTGGTCACCCAAGCATATTTCAAGAAGACTCAAGCGTCTAAGCTTGGGGATGCCCAAGGCATCCCCTTCTTCATCAACAACTTATCAGGTCATCTCTAGTGAAACTATATTTTAATTCTTTCACATCTTATGTGCTTTACTTGGAGCGTCTGTGTGCTTTTATTTTTGCTTTGTTTTATTTTCTGAATAAATTGGATCCTAGCATTCTTGTGTGGGAGAGAGACACGCTCCGCTTTTTCATGTGAATACTCATATTCTTCACTTATATTTGTTGAGTATTCTTGACTAGCTACTGCAATGCTTTTAGCTCCTGTTTTTCATGCATCTCTTGTTCAGAGCTGTTAGTTCTTGTAGAGAAGTACTCTCTTGTTTCATTGTTGAATTATTTGGAGAGTTTGTGTGAAATAAGTTGATTGGTGTTTGGTTGGAAACAGAAAATGCTACATGTGGTAGATGGTATATTGAAAAGACATACTCATTCTTGTAGATCATTGTCTTGGATAATTTGATACTTTGCAATTGTTTTGAGCTCTCAAGTAGATCATGTTTAAGCTCTTGCATCATGTAGTTAAAACCTATTAGTGGAGAACTACCGTAGAGCTTGTTGAACTTGGTTTGCATGTTTGGTATCTCTAAGGTCTAGATATTTTCTGGTAAAAGTGTTTGAGTAACAAGGAAGACAGTGTAGAGTCTTATAATGCTTGCAATATGTTTTTATGTAAGTCTTGCTGTACCAGTTGATATCTGTGTTTGCTTCAAACAACCTTGCTAGCCTAAACTCTGTACTGAGAGGGAATGCTTCTCGTGCATCCAAACCTTGAGCCAAAACCCATGCCATTTGTGTCCACCATAACTACCTATTATGTGGTATTTCCTGCCATTCCAAGTAAATACTTCATGTGCTACCTTTAAACTATTCAAAACTTTATTACTCCTTATTTGTGTCAATGTTTTATAGCTCATGAGGAAGTTATGTGGTGTTTCTCTATCACCTTGTCATTTACTCATGACAGACTTTCACCAATGGACTAGTGGCATATACATCCGCTTATCCAATAATTTTGCAAAAAGAGCTGGCAAATGGGGTGCCCAGTCCCAATTAATTACAACTATAACCTTAATTCTCTTCACATGTTTTGCCATGATTTATCAGAAGCAAATTTCAAAGTGTTAAACATTATCAAATAGGCACTCCTCCATGGTATGTGATTGTTGGAAGGCACCCGAGGATTCGGTTAGCCATGGCTTGTGTAAGCAAAGGTTGGGAGGAGTGTCATACCAATTTATAAATATGCATGTGTAAACAAAAGAGAAGAGGGATGATCTACCCTTGGGTAGAAATAACGTCCTTCATGGGAGCCGCTCTTGAAAGTCTGGGTGACAAGGGGGATAGAGTGCCCACTGCCATTCGTTGACAACAACAAACACCTCTCAAAAACTTACTTTATGCTCTCTATATGATTTCAAAAACTTAAAAAGCTCTAGCACATGATTTAATCCCTGCTTCCCTCTGCGAAGGGCCTTTCTTTTACTTTATGTTGAGTCAGTTTACCTACTTCTTTCTATCTCAGAAGCAAACACTTGTGTCAACTTTGTGTGCATCAATTTTATATGCTTACTTATTGCACTTGTTATATTACTTTGTGTTGACAATTATCCATGAGATATACATGTTGAAAGTTGAAAGCAATTGCTGAAACTTAAATCTTCCTATGTGTTGCTTCAATGCCTTTTACTTAGAATCTATTGCTTTATGAGTTAACTCTTATGCAAAACTTTTTGATGCTTGTCTTGAAAGTACTATTCATGAAAAGTTTTTGCTTATATGATTCAGTTGTTTACTCTTTATCTATTTGTTAGCAAACTATAGACCATTGCTTGAGTCACTTCATTCATGACATGAGCCTTGCAATATTATTTGATCAAGATTGTGTGAAAGCATGTCTCCTCAGAAATTATTTTGTTGTTATCGTTTTACCTACTCGAGGACGAGTAGAACTAAGCTTGGGGATGCTTGATACGTCTCCAACGTATCTATAATTTCTGATGTTCCATGCTTATATTATGCCAATTGCTACATGTTTTATATACACTTTATATCATTTTTATGCATTTTCTGGGACTAACCTATTAACAAGATGCCACAGTGCCAGTTCCTGTTTTCTGCTGTTTTTGGTTTCAGAAAAGTTGTTCTGGAAATATTCTCGGAATTGGACGAAACAAAAGCCAGTCCCTATTTTTCTGTCACGTACACGGAGTCCGAAGGAGACACGAAGGGGGCCGAGGAGGCGCCACACCAGTGGTGGCGCGTCCCACCTCTGCCGCCGCCACGTGGTGTGGGCCCCTCGGGCCTCCACCGACGTCGCCCCTTCGCCTATAAATTGATGTTTTCGGGAAAACCCTAGACACCCGAGTCATATTCCACGAAAAGTTCCAGAGCCGCCGCCGTCAACCCTAACTCGGGAGGGTTCTGAAGCTCTTCCCGGCACCCTGCCGGAGAGGGGAATCATCACCGGAGGGCTCTACATCGCCATGCCTGCCTCCGGAGTGATGTGTGAGTAGTTCATCCTTGGACTATGGGTCCATAGCAGTAGCTAGATGGTTGTCTTCTCCTCTTGTGCCATCATGTTTAGATCTTGTGAGCTGCCTATCATGATCAAGATCATCTTATTGTAATGCTACATGTTGTGTTTGCTGGGATCCGATGAATATTGATACTATGTCAAGTTGAATATTGAATTATCATGTCTATGTTATTTATGATCTTGCATGCTCTCCGTTGCTTGTTGATACTCTGGCCAAGTTGATGCTTGTGACTCCAAGAGGGAGTATTTATGCTAGATAGTGGGTTCATGCCTCCATTTAATCTGGGACAGTGACAGAAAGTTCTAAGGTTGTGGATGTGCTGTTGCCACTAGGGGTAAAACAGCAATGCTTTGTCTAAGGATATATGTGTTGCTTACATTATGCACTTTACTTAATGCAATTGTCTGTTGCTTGCAACTTAATACTGGAAGGGGTACGGATGTTAACCTGAAGGTGGACTATTTAGGCACAGATGCATGCTGGATAGCGGTCTGTGTACTTTGTCGTAATGCCCAAATGAATCTCATAGTAGACACTACTTGCACATGCATTGTTATTATGCACTTTCAATATTGTCAATTGCCCAGCTGTAATTTGTTTACCCAGCATGTTAGTTATCTTTATGGAGAGACACCACTAGTGAACTGTGGACCCTGGTCCATTCTTTTACATTTGATAATACAACCTACTGCAATCATTGTTCTCTTTCATTCTCTACAAACGAACATCATTTTCCACACTATACGTTTAATCCTTTGTTTTCAGCAAGTCGGTGAAATTGACAACCTCACTGTTAAGTTGGGGCAAAGTAGTTTGATTGTGTTGTGCAGGTTCTACGTTGGCACCGGAATCCCTGGTGTTGCGCCGCACCACACTCCTTCACCAACAACCTTCAGAAGTGACTTTGATCTCCTACTGGTTCGATTAAACCTTGGTTTCATACTGAGGGAAAACTTGCTGCTGCACTCATCATACCTTCCTCTTGGGGTTCCCAACGAACGTGTGACTTTACACGCATCACTCCTCATGATGAAGTTTCAACTAAGAAGAAAGGAGGAAGCAAATGTTGCTACATATGTTGTGAGAAGGGTCATTTTGCTTCTTCATGCACTAGTGGTAACTTATCCAATCCCATAATAATTGATAATGCTTATTCTCTTAGGAAGGATAAGGTTGGCAATGTGTTTTCCAAATATGTTGGTACTCAAAGTGGTGTCAAGAAAAGGACCATTTGGGTTGCCAAGCCTATTGTGACTAACCTCTTAGGATCCAACTTGGTTGGGGACCAACAACTTAAAACTTGATCAATAGGTGTTGGTGGACGGTATTGGAGACTTGGCTACATCATGAAGAATTAAGGAATCTTCACATTTATATTTTCTCAAGCCAAGTCATTTGGATTATGTTCTATCTCAAATCCAATGATCCTCCTTGTGGTAACTTGTATTTAAATCACATATACATTGAAAGTTACTTGCATCCTTGCATATGTTTGGTTTTGCACGTTGCTAATGTTTGCATGTGTTGTGCTCTCTACTTACTTTTCTTGAGTAATCAAGTACGTGTATGTTGGTTTGCACACCATGTGAGTCTGTGTTGAACCATTTGTATCAACTTGTTTATATCTTAATTGGCTCCTTTTGAGAGATTAATGAACTATCCCATTTTGGGGGAGTGATATGCTTCGCACTTCACAAACCTAAAAATGTGTATACATAAGTACTACCACTTAGTGTTGATATTTCCATTTTATCTAGTCTCTAAATGGTATGTCCTTCTCATGAGAAATTCAAATTCTCTAATGTTCATTAATTATCTCTATTTGGGTTTTGTTTGCCTCTTGTGGAGAATAAATGGATTATCACATTATGGGGGAGTAATAATCTATGTGCATATTACAAACCTAGACAATGTGAACATGTGAGGTATTGTCACCTAGACTTGATATTGTTAATTATCTTATTCCTATGTGGCATGTTTCTCAAACAAGTTCCCATTCTCTTGAATGTTTACACTTACTCACACTTTGGATCTGGTTTGTGATGAATGTTCTTGGTTAGGTTTTCCTTTAATATGTTCTCATATATCTCTTTGGGTAACCGATTGCTTCAAAGCACTCTTTGTAGTTGCTTTGCATTATCACGTGAATATTTGAAGCTATCAAGAACTTCTATCCACACAAGCATTTCACTTTAAATATACATTTCCATATGCTTATATATTGTGAAGACGGTCTTGAATTTCATTACAATATACCACCAAGAAATATATATCCATATATTCCTTGTCCTTGACAAGTGATACACATATTTGTGGTGGATTTTGTAGATCGTCTTCATATTGGCTCTTGATCTTATTGTCTTAACTTTTGCCAAAAATTGATGTGTTATAACTCTCTTTGCCTTCCTAGCCTCTTATGGATCCTTTTGTCTTATTCAAACCTTCCTAGTGACTTATAATTGGTATAGGAGAGGCTTTGATCCCATTCTTGTGCACATTGCCTTCTATGGCTACTTCTAGATAATGCACTATTCTTGGGGAGCTTTTCTTTATCCTTTGGTACACTATTTATCTTCTATTGGTATTTGTTCCCGATGACTTGTCTCTATGGAAGACAAACCTTTTCGCCTTGGTACTTTGTGCCATCATGAAAAGTGTAGAGGTTTTGGTTTAGTTGTTGGATCCTTGCTCTCTTTGAGAATTATTCTCAATTGATTTCTCTCGTTGTGAGTTGGTTATATCATTCGTTGATATATCCTTTGTTTTGTATATCTTTAGAAATTTGATATCTAGTTCCTTGATTTATATTTAATTAGTTTGTTTTGATACCTTGTCTAATTGGTATCTTTTTAATCATGTGGTGCTTTGATTTAGTTTCAATTGGCCTCTCTAAATCATTTGTTGATTTGGATCTTTGATATAACTTGGACCTTCCTTTATTTCTTAATGTTTTGTCCAACTTCTATCTCAATTTGGTTCTTGAATATTTTAGGCATGCATATGTACTTCATTTATGGTTTTATGGCATGCTTGTCTCTTTATGCCAATATACAAGGGAAACTCCACGGAATCCTAATTCGGCTAAGTGTGCATGAAATTCAATTTCATATCTATATGCACAAATTTATGTGGAGTTCCTCCTAAGTATTGTAGTTTGACTAACTACTTCGGACCCAATTAGTTTGGGACCATTTTGTACTTAAATGTGTTTTAGGTTCTTGGAACATGCATTGGATGCTTGTCTCATTTATAATGAAGGTCTCTCACCACATGGTTATTGGTGCCAAGCAAGGATGGTTGATGAAATATTATCTACTACATCAACCCAATGTCATCTCGGTAACAAGTATTCAGCCTCATGCATACTTTTCTAGCATCCAACCTTGTGTAGGTTGCATCATGGCATGGAACTTATTTATATGCCTTTATTGTGGTTCTTGCAAATTTTAAAAAGAAACTTCCTTATTGCAAATGAGAGTAAGTTGAGTTGGTTGCATATTGATACGTCCATTTTGCATCACTATTTTATATCATAATTTACTGTTATTCATTGATATATTTCATATTTAGAGATGATACTTATGTTATTTTACCTATTTTACATGTTTGACGATTATTGGAGAACTAACCACCGGAGTCAGGATTCTGCTGGAAAAAGGACCATCAAGACACCATATTTCTGAAGATCAACAATTCACAGAAAATATCCCGAAGTTCCTATTTTGTCAGAAGGCGGAGGCAGCCAAAAGCGGATGCCAAGGTGGGCCCACACCATGCCATGGCGTGGCCCACCTGGCTGGCGCGCCGCCACTTGGTGTGGTCGCCCAGGCCCACCTCAGCCGGTGCCCTTTCGCGTACTTCATCCCCAGGAAACCCTAACACTCGGGGGATCGTCGAGGAAATATTCCGTCGCCTCCACGAGGCGGAAAACACCAGAGAGAGAAAAGCTCTTCGGCAGGGAGAATCTGCCGAGGAAATTCCTTCCCGGAGGAGGGAAATCGTCGCCATCGTCACCGTCATCGAGCTGAACTTCATCGGGATCATCATCATCTCCACCGCCAGCACCATCATCTCCACCGCTCCACTCCGTTCCGCTGTAACATCTAGGGTTAAATCTTGTCTAGTTCATAGGGGAAGCTTTCCTGGTGTTAATTACTCCTTGTGGTTGATGCCATTGAGTGAAACCATTGAATTAAGGTTTATGTCCACATTGTTATTCATCATTATATCACCTTTGATCATGTTCCATATGATGTCTTGTGAGTAGTTCGTTTAGTTCTTGAGGACATGGGAGAAGTCTTGATGTTAGTAGTGAACTATGTTGAATAATATTTAATGGTTTGATATTTAAGTTGTGGTGCTATTCTTCTAGTGGTGTCATGTGAACGTCGACTACATGATACTTCACCTTTATGGGCCTAGGGGAATGCATTGTGTATTCGAATATTAATTGTGGGGTTGCCAGAGTGACAGAAACCTGAACCCCCGTTGGTATATCGATGCATAAGGGATAGCAGGATCTCAGAGTTTAAGGCTGTGGTTAGATTTATCTTAATTACTTTCTTGTATTTGCGGATGCTTGCAGGGGGTATAATCACAAGTGTGTATTAGTCCTAGGAAGGGCGGTGCATTAGCATAGGTTCACCCACACAACATTTATCCACTACAACCGAGCCTATTTTTTGTGACACGGTCCTTTTGTCACTAATTACCCCCTAGTGACGACATTAGCGCGTCACGCAGTCCGTCCCAAAATCCTCGTCGTAGATTGCAAAAAACTGACGCCACGACGGTTCCGCGTCACGCATTAGGGATCATTGGTGATGCCGTTTATCGTGTCATTCATTGTGTTTATGCATGATGGCATGATTTGTCACTGTTCGTTCATAAATTTGTCAATGATCAACGTAATGCGTGAAAAACTTCGTGTCATTGATTTGTTCTTGGACCGGCCAAAGCTGCTGACTTGTCACCCAATGAAGATGACGTGGTTGTTTACGTGTCTGTTGACCTGGCTGTTGACGTGGATGACATGTGGCTGTTTAGGTGGCACATGACATGTCTGCTGATGTGGATATTGTCTTGTGGGTCCGATCTAGGCTGACGTTGCATGACATCACGTGGGTCCACAAACAATCTGACATGTGGGACCATCTGATTTTCTTACTGGTGGGACCACCGCCGTGCTGACAAGCGGGACCACCCGGTTTGCTGACGTGTGGGACCCACCGGTTTGCTGACGTGTGGGACCCACCGGTTTGCTGACATGTGGGACCCACTTATCTGACATTTGGGCCAGCAGCTCGTGACGTGTAACAAATTTTGTCACGGTTTTTAGCCGAAGCCAAAAAATGAAATATTTGCTAAATTTTGGCACTTTTGTAAATAAAAAATTCAAATCAAGATTGGAAAAGAACCGGAAAAATAATATTGCATTTAAAGTTGTCGGACACAAAATCTCTGATTAACGCCATCTGTTACAATACCACAAGAAATTCAAAAAAACGTAGACACAAATTTGGTGGGCAAGTTTTGCTGTTTTTTTGGTGAGCTAGTCTGATGGGCTCATCGTCCTCAAGAGAAAACCTAGAAGTGTATCGATCTCTTGCTGCCTCGATTTCATTTCAAAATTTATGTCATCATAGGACTTCTGGAGAACTTGAAAATCTGTGTGCTTCCTTTTCAGGTCTTCAGTTTTTTCTTCAACAGCCTGAATCCTTGCCTCCAGCTGCTGGTACCTAGGAGATGTAGCTGACTGCTGCTCAAGATCTTGTGGTACTTCTTCAAACTCTACGATGCTTGCAGCTGACATGCTAGATGTTTTGCTCAAGTCTGACAGGAAAATGCCTTTGATTCTCCGTTTCTTGAGGACATCTTCACAAATCTGCTGATCAGTTCGCGGAGGTTCATCTTTCATGTGTGGACCCATTTTCGCGAGGATCATTTCATCCTGGCATAAGATATGAATACGTATGTCAGGTACAAGAAACAAAACATAAATACGGTACATGAACATGTAAACATTTTACTTACATAAGCAGCTTGTGCATCCTTGCTCATGATACCAGCATTTTCTGTTTTGAGAATTTTATAAAGTTCAATAGGAGTTGCTTCGCGTGTCTCAGTAATCTTGATGAAAGGAGGAACCTACAAGGTTTAAGAAAAGGGTTACTACGAAGAGTGTATCACAAATGTAGTGAAGAAAGAAAGTTTGTCACAGTGATAGGTACTAACTGTAGATGAGGCGCCAACATAGATGTTCCTTATGAAGGGACTTGTCACGCCAGTCTGGTTCAGTTCATATCTCCCTTGACACGCCTAGTTCACCATAAAGTTCAGATTCTGTAAAGTACGTACTGCATATTCCTTGCCAGCATCGTTGCTCATAGAGCGACTAGTCTCACCTATCTGGTTCATCTTAGACTTCCCATTGATTGCCTAGTATGCCATAAATTTGAAAATATGAAATCAGAAGCTACAACTGAACTAATAAGATTTAGATAATCATGGTGTTGCGAAAGGCTTACTGAATCGTGGTACATCCAGTGCGGTGCAGTAGCCTTTCGGGTGGTTGAACCACCGTACACAAAATTGCGAGCTACAGTGGAAAAATCTTCCATTTGTGCGCCATTTTCTTCAGCCTTGTTCTTCAGTAGTAATGACAGACGAGATGCATTATGTTCCATCGCTAGCTTCCTGATTTTTTCGTATGCTACATATGAAAAGTCTTCATTGGCTGGAACAAAGTGAACTTATTTTCCGTTATACATGCATTCATTGTTTGCGCATAGGTGAAATCAAGAAAACTAGAAATTGTGGTGTCTACGTTTCTAAACTGACACAAATTTAGTCGCATAGTAACCAACTGTATCAGGCCTGACAGAAAAAGGTTCAGTTTCATAGCGACACTTTTACTGTAGCTCATCTAGCTGTTGTCGCTGTCTGTTTCAGTTTCAGTTAGGTTCAGTATTATTCTGAGTGCACACGACATTTTGTAGCAGAATAAGAAAAAATGAAATCAAGAAAATCTGCAACTTGCATGGATACCAAACATGAAATTAGTTATGCCCATCTGAATCAACTACAATCAATCAAACCGTACAGTTCTTCACGATAACCAAGAGGAATCTGAAAATTTTAATTTCTATCACGATTGTGATGACTTCGAACGTAACAAGCAGCGTAGAAAAACAACCAATTGTACCAGATATGATTTTGCAAATAGAAAAGGTAAGCTCATGTTCGTATCCCTAATCAACCAAATAGCAAAATATGCGCAGATCTATATGAAATAGAAGATGAGAAGGAAGGAGGCGGACTGAATAATAAACGTAATAAGAGAGGTTAGATCTTTACCATTGCCGCTGGTGTTTTCCTGCAGATTGCTGCCGGGGTTGTCCTGCAAAATGATGTCGTCCATGTCGTCCGTCAGATCGATCGGACTGTTCCCGCCGTCCATGTACCTTCGCCGGAGGAGACGGATCTAGGCAGATGAATAGTATGTGGTCGGCGAGATTAGATCTTCGAGAGGACAGGGAGAATGATAGGGATGGAAGGTGTGCTACGAGATCGTGGGTTCTGGCGCCACGAAAGGCGTATTTAGGGGGAGGGGTTGAGGTGGGGGTGGGGCGGGACGTTTTCGTTTGGGCCGAAAAAAAGGGAGGGAACGGGGAAAATTTTAAATAAGGGAGGAACAAATATATTTAACCAGAAAGGAGGGAACGTACAATATTTTTCGAACGAACGAAAAATAAATCGCATCTGCACTCTAAATTAGTAAGTTGTAAATGTTGGAAAATTGTAGACGCACATAGAAGATCAAGATTAAACTTTCGTGATGGTCATCGATCCTGTCCGACGTAAGGCATTGTGGTCGTGGTAACATCATTTTAAACTCTCATGATCGCATCGTTCCTGTCCGAATTAGGGCACTGTGGTCATGTTAACATCATTTTAAACTCTCATGAGTCATGCAATGTTTGTAGAATGATGTATAAATATATGTACCACAGGATTTGAAAGGCATTTGGTCAAGTTTAATGCAAAAGGTGCACTTAGGATGGCATTTTTGTCAAATCATCGAGGTCGAAAGGTGGATCGACCCTATATGAAGATGTGTGTTTTGGTGTAGCATGATCACTGTTGAAGTAAAGGATCATGATTGTGGGCTTTCTCTTTTGCATAGCACTTGTGAGACCTAATGGGGTGAAACCAACATAGGTTCGGTCCACGTTGGTTTTCATGTAGCTTATGGGGCATATTAGAAGATTGGTGCACATAGGAGATACTAATTTGCCTCAGACTTTTTGTGGGCGGTCATGCACACATACTAGGTGTACTTGCACATTCTAAGATTTTTCTGATAATTTTAAATGTGCATAAAGTTTTTTTGAAGAAAAATGTCTGAAATTGAGAAAAGCCCAATTATTGGTCAAATCCATGTTCAAATCATTTTTAACTCTGATGAGTCATGCAATGTTCGTAGACTCATGTATAAGTATATGTACCACACGATTTGACAGATTGTTTGGTCATTTGGATGCAAATGGTGCACTTAGGAGATCATTTTGGGGATTTCGGTCAAAACATCGAGGCCGAAAGGTGGATCAACCCTACATATATAAAGATGTGTGTATTCGTGTAGCATGATCACTGTTGAAGTAAAGGATCATGATTGTGGGCTTTCTCTTTTGCATAGCATTTGTGAGACCTAATGGGGTGAAACCAACATAGGTTCGGTCCACGTTGGTTTTCATGTAGCTTATGGGGCATATTTGAAGATTGGTGCACATAGGAGATACTGATTTGCCTCAGACTTTTTGTGGGCGGTCATGCACACATACTAGTGTACTTGCACATTCTAAGATTTTTCTGATAATTTTAACTGTGCATAAAGTTTTTTTGAAGAAAAATGTCTGAAATTGAGAAAAGCCCAATTATTGGTCAAATCCATGTTCAAATCATTTTTAACTCTGACGAGTCATGCAATGTTCATAGAATCATGTATAAGTATATGTACCACATGATTTGACAGATTGTTTGGTCAAGTTGGATGCAAATGGTGCACTTAGGAGATCATTTTGGGGATTTCGGTCAAAACATCGAGGCCGAAAGGTTGATCAACCCTACATATATAAAGATGTGTGTATTCGTGTAGCGTGATCACTGTTGAAGTAAAGGATCATTATTGTGGGCTTTCTCTTTTGCGTAGCACTTGTAAGACTTGCATGATGGTGGAGAGTTTTGGTCAAGTTGACAGAGTTTTGGTCAAGTTGTATCATAATGGGGTGAAAAAACATTAGTTTGATGGAAACATCGAGGCTAAAAGCACATAACCAGAAGGAAGATAATAGGAACTGCATATATACCAACATAATTAGTCTTCCACGGCACAACAAAAGCAGCACTTTACATATAACTGCTTAGCTGGTCTTACTACTTGTTCATCGAAACCAAAATAAATATTTACAAAACACATGGACAGAGGACAAACTAATCTTCAGGAAGGTCTACTGCAGCCTACGCCTCTTGTGCTCCTCATCTGACGAATCTTGTTCATCTGATGAATCTTCAGGAACATCGGTGCCTGAATCGTCATCAGAATCATCCTGAAACTTGCGTCCAACTGGCACTCCAGCTGCTTGCCTCTCCAGAATGACCCGGTACAGCTCAAACGCCACGAAGGCATCAATGGCGGCGTAGTCTTTGTTGATCTTGTCAAGAGGTTTGCACTGCCAATTATCGTGCGCCGTGAAGGGGAACTTCGTCTTCATTTCTAAGTACCAGGGATCAATCAGGTCTGCAGCCATGACAGCCGTGCCAACCTTGTTGTTTCCAGGGAGGAGGTACAGGCTCTGTAGGTCGACCCAGAAGTTTTCTGGAATGATGACTCTAGGCCAGGTTTGGCGAAAAACCACCTTGTCTATCGTATTGTCTACGGTAGCAAAGGTGATTCCTCTGTGGCGTAGAAAATCGCAATGTAGCATGAACACTTCCAATGGTCAGTACTGCAATAACCAAGAGAATGTGGATAGCGATTAGTTAAAAGATGTAATTTCATAGGTGACAAACAAGTATATGATCGATCAACAAGTCCACCAAACGAGGTAAGTTTAGTTAAAAATTTGAAATATGCTCAACATGTCCACCTAAAGATTAAGAAATACGATGAACATGAATTCACAGAAACATATATGCATTTTCATGTATACAACTATGCAACAACCATCATATTCATAGTCCTTCAAAATATATTGCTTAATTACATCCATGATTTCATTCTCTTACATGTTCATGTGTACAACTACACAAACTACTCAAAAGAAATGCCAGACCTCAAAATCAATCGGCGTGCTACACAAAATCAATTTAAATTCCAATATTAATTATGACAGAAAACCTTTTACACTTCATATAATACACGAATCTAATCCGTGTCATCGCAGTGACAGTCTGAAAAAACCTGAAGATAGGAATAGATCTAGGAGCGTCTGTCTACCCTAAATCTGAACCAAATTAGTGAAATCAAGAAATCTGAGCGTCATCTAGTAATAAGAGTAGCACTAAGAGTGTGGCACAAGGGATGAAGCAAAAAACCCTCGAAACAGCAACATGTGTGGGCATGTTACTTCATTTGTTCATACCTGGCGCATTGGTAGACCAGTACATGGCGGCGCATGGCGAGCTGAATAACCGCCATCCTCTTGTCTACGAGTTCCTGGTCCTTGCTGTACTCCATGTCCAGCCCCATGATCTTGGCGTCTCCCTCCGCGAACCACCTCTTGTACATGTCGAGGACCCTCGCTAGTTCTCTGGATCGTTGGTGTAGACCGCCTCGATCTTCTGGCCTTTGTGGATGGTGACGCTGTAGGTCTCGGAGAAGCACGTTGTGGTTTCCATGGCGACGATGCTGGGGAGAAGAAGATTGGATTGCAGTGGAAGCGGAGAAGCTAGAAAAAAAGAGGGGGAAAACAGAGGAGCGGTGTGATGTGACATAGGAAGATGAGACGAAATAGGCCGGTGTGAAATCGTAACTGTGTTGCGGTTAGTGTACACGCGGAAAAATAACCACCCACTGAAAAATGGGTCCAACCAAAACACTGACCATCCGGGGTGAACTGTGTGGCCAACTGACAGGTGGGCCTGCCGAGGGTATATGTCTTGTCCCATCAAAACCCATGTACTGCAGCCGTGCCTCGCCTCTCGACCCACCGTGTAATTGACTGCACCGAGACCAACCCCTCGCCCTCCTCTAGCAGCCGCCACGTCTCGCCACGCACGTCTTTCACCGTCTGCACCGGCTGCTCACCATTGGACCTGACACGAACACACTAAAGATAAATCAGTGCCAAAAATGCCCACCTAGTCTTTCATTTTCTGGCCTTTTTCTTCCAAGAAAATGATCGCAACACCTATACTTGCAAGAATAATCTGAAACTATGCTGCATGTGGAAAATTTCTAAAAAAGGGTACTGTACTTTGTTTGCTGCATGTGAATTGCTACTTGGAATAGCACAAACTTGCGAGCACTTCGTGTAAGTACCACATATGCACGTCAAAAACAGCAAAATTACATGTAGGTGCAAGGAGTTCAGTTTGTTAGTTTTAGATCACAATGAGGCATGATCCAAACCCTGATCAAGTATCATATATGTTCATAAACCTATATTTCAATATTATTCATACAAATGTGCTTGGTATTCAAATAATGAAGCATGAAATTCGAAACAATATTACAATCAAAGTACTGAAAATAAGCATTTATGTTTTATTCGGGAATAAATCAATTTCATCAATCATGAAACATGCTAGCAAGTGTCATGCAGTTTTAATCGACCACTAGGTTTTATGATCCATTGATGCACGTGGAAACTTTCTAAAACGGGTAATGTACTTTTTCCCTGCATGACCAATCCATTTGAATACCACATGTGTACGGATTTGTAAGTAACAAAATTACATGTTGGTACAATGAGTCCTTTTTTTAGTTATCAATTAAGTTTTTTCCTCTGATGTGCCTGCGAGATGGAAATATATTGAGGGGAAGAGATGCCGGTTTTTTTCCGTTCACGGTTACTGTTTCCGTGGAGGCCGAGGAGGAGTTCTTTTTTCTCTCGAAATTTTCGTGGGCCTACTTGTCAGCCGGAAAGAACTATAGGGCGAGTCTTGTTTCCGGCGGTTCATTACATCATTAATCTTCTCACCCACTACCGCTTCCCCTGTTTTCCCCTTGTTTCTCCTTGCTTCGGCCCCCCATCTCTACATCTTATTCCTCTCCGTCCGCGCCGCCATGGAGCCAGTAGAAATCCGTACTGTGTCGACGTCGTTCACCGCCCATGGCCCGACGGACATTGACGTCATCTACACCAACGACGTTGCGCATGTTGAGGAAACCATCAGAGAGCTCCAGATGAAGACGTTGAAAATGGAAGAGAAGGATGAGTTCATGGGGCTGGATTTCGAGTACACCCACAAATGGCCTGTGGAAACGCAAGAAGTGGCAGTTGTTCAACTTTGCGTAGACCAAACTGTGTTGGTCTGGCAGTTGGCTAGGTATGACTGATAGATCTAATAGTGTACATTTCCGGTTTGGGGTTTTCTACCACTAGTGTAAGAATAAGTAAGTTGAATATTTCATTATTCTGTTAATTACATGTACTACCGTGGCTACGGTAGCAAATGCTGAACTGTAATATATGCAAAATACGACAGCAACAAAAATTGGAAGGTCTTTCCAAATGCACCACTGAAATGGAATATTGCAAGGAAGTAATTTTAAATTTTGATCTTGTATTGGTCCTTGTATCAATTGGGCTTTTCTTCTTCAACGGCATTTTTGTAGGGGATTTGACAATATGACAACTGCACCTATGATTATTGCAAGGAAGTAATTGTAAATTTTGATCTTGTACCGGTCTTTGTATCAATTGGACTATTCTTGTCCAATTGCTTTTTTCTAGATGATCTGACACAATTGCACCTACGAATATTGCAAGAAAGTAATTGTAATTTTTTTAGTTTCAGTATTAGTGTTTTACCACTTGCTTCATTCATTGTGTTACATATATAGGATTGTACAATGGTAGAACTAATTGACAGTCTAATTTTGAGGATATGCTTCGTTCATTTATTTTTCTTCAGTGACATGTTGATGTCATGGCACCTAGTTATGACAATTTCTTTGGTACTGAAATTTCATTAAATTAAATATGTTACATATATGATTGTATAATTAATTTAATTGTTTTACATATACTAGATATGTACAACTGAACTGTACTTTTTGCAAATTTACAATTTTTACTTTGTAACTACTGTAGTCCCAGGGAGAAGTGTGATAAGCTATTCGAGCTTTTCAACGATCGGACGTACAAATTTGCCAGTGTGGACATCAGGGGTGATAGGAGGGTCATGGAAAGAACCTGGGGTTTGACAATTCCAAGGAGGTACCATGTGGATATCCAAGATATCTACCACATAAAAGGGAAAGGACGCGATGGGAGGACTGGAATGGCTGACATGGCAGGCGAACTCATCAACAAATCCTATTTAACCATGAAGACCGAGTTCCCAGAAGATGGGCACGATCACTGGGTACAGTAGCCACTTCCAGAGATTAACATCAGATATGCTGCTGTCGATGGGTTCGCCTCGTTCGAGCTATACCGGGTTCTTCAGTCAGCCCTAAATGGCCCGGTTTGTCTCCAAAAACCAAAAGTACCACGGGTCATCCCCAGAGTATGTGCACCCTCAACATCTTCCAACACCAGCAGCAAGCGAAACAAGTGGGAGGATGACATCTATGCGGATGGCCGCAACAGGGGTGAGGGGTGGAACGAGGGCAAAGTGGGGGGCTGGTCTGAGTGGAATTGAGCGGCACGAAGCCCTCGAAATGTAGTACTGTTTATATGTAGAGCTGAACTTAGTTTAGCCGTATGTGCATGCTTTTGTGTAGAATGTAAACAGCTATCTGACTCATGTGGTTAAGCTCACATGTATGTAGAGCAGTTTCGGTATCATGTGGTGTGGACGTAACTACAATAATGATGACCACTATAGTTATTGTTAATGTGCCCATTCTGGAATGTTGCTCACATTTCTGAAAATTTGTTGATCATGATATGTGTTATCTGTTCATCATTTTGAATTTTGACGATTGATGTCTAGTTTTGCGCATTTAAATGAACTTTAGCCGATTTCTGAAAAATTTGGTTAAATTTGAACTACAAGTATGTTATAGATTGTTGTAATTATTTTGAAAAAATACTTTTGGGGTACCCAAGTAGTGATTGTCTCACAAGGTCATTGAAAATTCTGAAAGATTCGACACCTACGCATGAATAACCATGCCTGCAAATTTGACCTACTTTTGAAAAAAAATCAAACTAAATGTAGAAAGTTCGAAAAAATTCTTTTTTCACAGGTACTACCCTTATGTCCTCTAGTTTCTGAGAAAATAAAAATGAAATTAGAATATGACAAGATCATAACACAACACTTGAAGTAGAGCACAATAGACTGAAGATTCTAGAGCCTCAAGGGCAAATGTCTTCTAACAAGACCATATCCGTAGCAAACTTCATGATAATTAGCTGAAATTTGGTACATAGGTGTATCTTGGCATGGCAACATGCGTGAGTGAACACCCTTTTTATGAATTTTTTTTGAATTTTTTTAAATTTGTATGCGTCAAATATGAGTTTTTTGTGAACCAAGTTGCAAATATAATGTGCACTATAGCATGAACTCAAGTACCACACAAATAGGGACATATGCTATGTGTTATCTGTTCATCATTTTGAATTTTGACGATTGATGTCTAGTTTAGCGCATTTAAATGAACTTTAGCCGATTTCTGAAAATTTGGTCAAATTTGAACTACAAGCCTATTATAGATTGCTGTAATTATTTTGAAAAAAATACTTTTGGGGTACCCAAGTAGTGATTGTCTCACAAGGTCGTCGAAAATTTTGAAAGATTCGACACCTACGCATGAATAACCATGCCTGCAAATTTGACCTACTTTTGGAAAAAATCAAACTAAATGTAGAAAGCTCGAAAAATGCATTTTTTCACAGGTAGTACCCTTATGTCCTCTAGTTTCTGAGAAAAATAAAATGGAATTAGAATATGACAAGATCATAACACCACACTTGAATTAGAGCACATTAGACTACGAAGATTCTAGAGCCTCAAGGGCAAATGTCTTCTAACATGACCATATCTGTAGCAAACTTCATGATAATGAGCTAAAATTTGGTACATAGGTGTATCTTGGCATGGCAACATGCGTGAGTGAACACCCTTTTTATGAAATTTGCTTGAATTGTTTTTAATTTGTATGCGTCAAATATGAGTTTTTTTGTGAACGAAGTTGCAAATATAATGTGCACTATAGCATGAACTCTAGTACCACACAAATAGGGACATATGGTATGTGTTATTTGTTCATCATTTTGAATTTTGACGATTGATGTCTAGTTTTGCGCATTTAAATGAACTTTAGCCGATTTCTGAAAATTTGGTCAAATTTGAACTACAAGCATGATATAGATTGCTGTATTATTTTGAAAAAAAATACTTTTGGAGTACCCAAGTAGTGATTGTCTCACAAGGTCGTCGAAAATTCTGAAAGATTCGACACCTACGCATGAATAACCATGCCTGCAAATTTGACCTACTTTTGGAAAAAAAATCAAACCAAATGTAGAAAGCTCGAAAAATGCATTTTTTTTCACAGGTACTACCCTTATGTCCTCTAGTTTCTGAGAAAAATAAAATGGAATTAGAATATGACAAGATCATAGCACAACACTTGAATTAGAGCACATTAGACTACGAAGATTCTAGAGCCTCAAGGGCAAATGTCTTCTAACAAGACCATATACATAGAAAACTTCATGATAATGAGCTGAAATTTGGTACATAGGTGTATCTTGGCATGGTAACATGCATGAGAGAACGCTTTTTTATGAAATTTGTTTGAATTTTTTTTTGAATTTGTAGGCGTCAAATATGAGTTTTTTTGTAAACCAAGTTGCGAATATAGGATGAACTCAGGAACCACATAACTAGTGACATATGATATGTGTTTTCTGTTCATCATTTCAAATTTTATCGATTGCTATCTACTTTTTCGCATTTAAATGAACTTTAGTCGATTTCTGAACAAAAAATGGTCCACATAGAAATTTCGTAGTATTTTTCTTGGGAAAACGTGGAACCGTCAGCCTATTGGGGCTAGATCCCCTGACTCGGGCATCCTACTATTCAATCACGGGTTTCCCGGAAGCTCGGGGGCCTAGGAGCTGAGTTGGCTATTTCGGGAAAGGTCTACAGGCTAGACCTCGGCAGGCTACTGAAGTATGACCGGAAGAGGAAAGCTAGGCCTGTCTGGCCTGACAGTCCGGCCGTTGAGCTGGCAGGAGGCAGAGGCTTGTCTTCTACCTTTTGGCCATGCCATTGTTAGTTGTAGGCAAGGGTAAAACTGTACTTCGGCCCATATATATGCGGCATCTCTACCTCCAGGGAGGAGGACGGCAAAAACCCTAGCTCATTTCCCCCTTCATAGTTTCATCTTCTATCTAGAGCTCTCACTTGAGCAGCATCATACAGCTCGAGGAGCACCTTGTACCTGAGAACGACACTGATATATTGAGAGAGGAAAGGCAGGAGTAGGGGTTTTACTTCCTCACGAAGGCCCCGAACCTGGGTACATCGTGGTGTCTTTGTGGTTGCTTGTGTTCTTGCGGTTCTTGCTCTTGTTCTTCGTGTTCTTCGTGTTCTTCGTGTTCTTCGTGTGCGGTTCCACTGCACCAACCCTCTCCCGAATCCTCAAGCGTCCATTCGGCCCCGGAATAAGCCACCCCGTGGCATCTGCGTGATTCCCACCACGACAGGAGTATAAAACCAAATGTAGAAAGATAAAACCTCTCTATAAAAGACGAGCCGACAAAAACTCCAAAACCGAAAACGTAACAAGTTTTCGTACGAAATCCGTTTTCGGTGAACTTGGGCTTTTCATGAAGATCACGACAAGCACCAAAACTCAACAAGGAGAAAAGCCAAATAAGAACCAAGAAATATGATGCCAAGTATGCAAAGGTTTGAGCTCTCTACGAACGATACACTAAAGCTCAATCGAGAGCCCCTCTTGATAGTACGGTATGTATCCTATAACCCGGTCTCCCAACTAGCACCACGAGACCGGTAAAATAGAAACCTTATCATACCTTTGCCTTGCGCATTCCACTTGAGCTAGATGTTGACGATCTTGATCTTTTCAAGTGGACCACCTTTCTTGATCGCGCTCCGCTTGGTGAAGACTCAAATATTGCTCCCCCATACTTCACTATGGGTGAGACTCTCATATGCACATCTTCACTTGACCATTATCTCCAAGAGGGTGGAAAGCATCAAGCATATGATATCTTCGAGATACTTCTCTTGAACTTGCACATCTCAAACTTGATGACGATCACCACTTGACGTCATCCCCATGGGCTATATATATGAAATCTTCATTTGATGCACGCCCATATAAAGATACCTAACCACACATAGAAATGCCACCCACATGTAATGGGTTAGTTGACAAAGCTATATGGACAATTTCTTACCATGCCAACAGATACATTATCCCACTTGGTACATCTTGGAGCTTTGTGAGTTGATCAACCTTGTATCTTTTCTTCTCTTTTCAATAGATGATGTCTTGAAGATAACCATGAATGTCACATAATCCTTTTCTTCAAGACATACTTGCAATATGCTCAACTTACACATGACCAATCATCGGATAACTCCTCGAATAACAACTTGATCATCACATACTCTTCTTCTTGATCATATCAAGTATATGTCCATAACCTCGATGATCTTGATGCCCAATACTTCATTATATCAATATATTCATGGCATCAATAACCTAGAATCCAACATATGGAGTTCAAGCATGGTCTATGGACAAACACTACAAGTACAACTCAAAGCAATCATTAGTCCATAGGGATTGTCATTAATTACCAAAACCACACATGGGGGCGCCATGCCCTTTCAATCTCCCCCATTTTGGTAATTGATGACAATCTCTTTTACAAGGATTTATATAATGAATTAAGTAACCATGCAAATCAATAAGCATGGATGCATGAGCATGAAAGGTAAATGCTTATGACCAAAAGAAAAGCATAACACCAAATTCCCTTAAACCATCTAAAACTTCTCCCCATTGGCATCCATTTCCAAAATGGGCGAAAATACTTAGAAGGTCACAATAGGAAGAGCTCCCCCATAATGTGTGCATTTCTCAAAGTATTAGTGAAATCAAATACACATATCCAATGACGAATAGTAGAAGGGAGATCAAACTATATTGAGGATCCAAATTTTGCAAACTAATGAAATGGAAAACCATTTTAAAACTTTTGTATATAAAAAGGTAAGCAAAAGATCCAATAAAGCCAATGAACATAACATATTATGATTTGAGGAAACGGGTGCTTTAAGGAAAATAGAGGAGCTCCCCAATATTTGTAAACAATTTAGAAATATTGTATTTGAATACAAGGTGTACAAACATGGAATCCTCAGTCCTCTGGTATCCTCAAAAATACAAAAACAAATGAATTCACAAGCTCAATAAGATGCAAATGAAAAAAACAAAGCTTGTGACAAATCCCATGGTGAAGATTATTGGCTTGTAAAGACAAGCAAGTGGTCAAGGATATTTACCAAGATGAGAGCACCAAGATGTGATAAAATAGAATATGCACTCATAAACCAAATTCTTTTCAGAGTTACAACAAAGAAACAAAAAGGGAATAAAAGAGGTGACACCGAAGAATTAGGATATCGAGTAAAGATGTATATTCTCTCATGTACACATAAAATGAGTCACTAAAGGAAAGAACAAGATATCCAAAATAAATTCATATATTATACACATGTGATATTTGTGTAGGATCATAGACCATAGCTCAAGATTTTCATATTGTATAATAATGAACTTCAAATACAACCACACCAAATACATCACAAATATCACAAAGGGAAAGGAGATAGTTGGGATGCGTTGACAAGGCAACAAGTGTCATAATAAATCAAATAGAATTTGCAAATTCATCAATATTGCACATGAGAATATTTTGAGAAAAAGATATACAATGTAATTGTTAGATTGACATAAATGGGATAGGTGAATCATGAACATGATTTTTTGTCATCCCCTTGATATGTGATGACCCACAAGTGTAGGGGGTGTATCGTAGTACTTTCAATAAATAAGAGTGTTGAACCCAACGAGGAGCAGAAGGTGTTGACAAGCAGTTTTGATTAGGAATTCATTGTAAATACTAGCAGACAAGTTTTTAGGGGTTTTTGATATAGCAGATAAATAAAATACAAGTAAATAAAAGACAGTAATAATAATTGCAGCGAGTAGCCCAATCATTTCTACAACAAAGGACAAGCCGGTAGGTTTACTTATGATGACCAAACGTTCTTGAGGACACATGGGAATTTCGTCAAGTCCTTTCGCTTCATATAGCTGATTAATCTTCATTGTTTTGATCACTACAACATATGCTATTTTTTGTGACAAAAATCCGCTTGACGACATCGTTTTTGTCACTGATTTTCCATAATAGGTGGCGGTATTTGGACGTTTGTCACGGTTAGCGTTAATGCATGACGCTCAATTTCGTTGTCACTAAGGTTGTCACGTATTACCCCGGTGACGGATTTACAGGGCGTCACCCTGGTCGTCACAAGTTTTTGGGACATAAATGTCGGATAATTAAATAAAACTTTACAAAAATAATCGTTCGTTGTGGTTTGAACCCGCGACCTTCTGAACAAAATAAAGATGCCCTACCACTATGCTAACGTAATCTCTACTATATAATATGTCTTCAGGTGATGGTCCGTTTTTCACTTTCCGATTTTACCCCTCACTGCTAGGCTGATTTAGAAAATAATTACCACTTTGCCACCGCCAAGTTAAAGTACCTGTTCGGTGAAATAAAAAATCCCGATGAACCCGCCTCCCTCTATCATCCTCTGCCCAGCTCGATTTCTCTTTTTTTTCGGAAGACCAGCTCGATTTCTCGTGGGTGGCACCTAGGTGCAAGGCTCTACGTCGTGTACACGCTCACCGCTCTAGGAAGTGGCAGTGCCGGGACAACGCCCTCACCGCGTATTTGGTGGGATCCGGCCAATAACTGATTGATGGAGGAGAGGAGAGGAGGACGCAGAGCCAAGGGAGTAGTACAGATCGAGGCAGCAGTCAATTCCTCCGCCGTTCCCTGTGTGTTTGATTCGTTTGAAGAAAGACTTCTTGGTGCAGCAGGGATGTAGCGCGCGCCATGCGGCCATGGGCATGGAGCTGGACCTGCTCTCGAATTTGTTTCATGCTCCTGGTCTCGTCGTCCGAGTAGATGCGGCAGTGCTACGCTGCCAATATTTTCTGCATGCTTATACTGCTAGAATGCTAGATGTGTTTGCTGTTGTCTACATGGAGCAGATGTGCTTGCTCCTACCTGCTAGATGTGTTTGTGCAGTTGTGCTGCTAGCTGATATATTTATGAGTCATATTTGTGCAATAATAAGTTGTAGTATAATTTCAGTAGAGATCTCATACTAACAATTTTAAATGGTGCAGAAAAGAGTACAATTAGTTATGTGCTCACTAGCAGTAGTGAGGTATTTCAAGGGATACTATCAGGCTTTATCTACTTATCAACTATGGAGAAATATTCAAGAATTGTATCTGTGAATAAGCCCTTCCCATTGATGTTCCATGAACCACTGAGCTTAATTGAGTGCGTAACTGACAAATTGAGACATGCTAGAGCTGTACCGACAAAACATTACTTTGTGAGGTTTCACGGCGCATATTTAATCTCTCCCGTTGCAACACACGGGCAATTTGCTAGTGTTACTAATATCTCTTACGTGGTCCTGCTTTTTAGTATGTACTTAGTATAGGCCTAGTGTGCAATGAGTATGAAGATTCCATTTCTTTGTTTGCAAGGTTCAGGCGACAATATAAGTTAAATCGCATTTGAAAACATCAACACTAGACAAATTTGACAAAATATTTGAGCTCCTCAGTAAGTATTCGAAACATTCTCAAGGTACTAGTAGTAGAATAACAAAAGTTTCCAAATTACATCATGGTAGAGCAGCTGGTGGACTAACAGGTTCACATTAACATTATAAAAGTCGCCAATCATGAAAACGATAGAGCATCAGTTAGGGTCATCTTGAAGACAGTACTTAGAAGGTTTACATCATGTAATTACACAAATACAGGCTTCGGCATCAGTTGAGAGCAACTACATTACACATAAATCCAGAACTTTCAGTAGTCACGAAAGTGAAGACACATATGTCACCCTCGTTGATTCTAGCTCCCTTAACTATTTTCGGCCAATTGCGAGTCATCTGGGCATCATCTTTGTTGCCCATGAGCAATGTGACACGAGTAACATTGGTGCCACTAGTGACAAATACAGGAAGCTCCATTGGCACATACTTGTTGAGGTGTGTGATAACCCCCAAGAGCAGGGGATCACTGTAGCACCTCTCAATGTGGAAGTAAGGTATCGATCTGCAGGAGCAAGAAGGAGAAGTTATCTATCTATATATTATATAATTAAAACAACAAACATTGTATGGCCAAGATTTAGCAACAACAAAAAACGGTTCAGATTAAAAGAAGCGGAAGGCAAAGATCCGCCTAGCGGTTCTCGCGCGGGCGCATTTGGCGTATGTTTCTTGGCTTCCAAGCAGTACGACTGGAAGACAAAACGTAGTAGAAGCAAACTCTTTTTTAGACAAAACGCAGTAGAAGCAAAAAAAAAACTAATTATTTAATTAGCTCTACCGAGAAATAACGATGTATGGGTAGTATTAGCTTAGGAGTCATCCAAACGTACGGAGAAAATCCCTGTGCATGTAGAGATCTTTCCTATCCAGATGTGTTAGCATTAATTACGGTAAGAATGGCTTGCCATGTACCCCTACGGCACAATTACATCTCCCAATCGATCGGGCGAGGGTCCTTCTATCTGCATCTCTTCTCTGATCCGTTCTGATTGATACGCCGGCCGACGATGCTCCGCCGACCGCCATGCACCGCACCAAGAGTCCCCCTGTCGCAAGCTCCAGTCTCACGAGGTATGAACTCGATTTATTTCAAGATTTAAGACCTGATCGGTAAGTTAGCTGACAAAGAACTGAATACATCGTTGTCGAAACCTGACAAGCTCGATACAGAACACATGCCCACCTGTGGACTCTAAGGCGCGGTGTACTACGAGTTTAGAATCAACGGCGCCAGACGACCAAGGCCATATGAAGATGAAGCGACGGCCACGCCGCTGCATCAGAGGATGCGGCAATCTGATGCGATGTATTTCAATACGTCGTGCATTGCGGCACCAACGCGTTTAGGGTTGAGCAAGGATTGCACTCAATCCATTTGTCGGTATACATGTAGTTTGCCCATATCTTCTTTTCGTATGCAGCTAGCCACTAATTATTGATCTGTTTTGTTGTGCAGTTATCGCTTTATACGTGATCCAATTCTTAATCTGCTTTGGAAAATTCATCTACCCAGGATCTGCAACCTAGAGGTTTAAATAAATAATACTTCAGATTTCTGACTTTGCGGTTCTGTATGAGAATATTTGGTCTGCTAAATAATGCACGAGTCCATTCTCACATTTTCAGTGTCAATGAAAACATGTAACCAACCTCTTTTTCACTTTGGCAGTTGTGCGAACCGGCGAAGTCTATTCCTCGGAGAGAAATAGTAATGACGCATTGTTAATTTTTCAGGTAACCTGGAGGTACACAACGACGCTGCTCTGCTGTATATGCTGCCGTATGCTTAATCTTTCAGTTTTCTGTATTCTATCCTACTATAAGAAATAAGGTATGATTAACATCCTCTAATATTTCTTGGTCTTTCATTAGTATCAATCATTAGTTAGAACCTATTTACAAGCATTTTAAGTTATTTTTTCCTTATACCATATGTTTAGATTGGCATATCATCTTAGTAGCACTAACTTATATTTCGATGGTAATTAGTGGATTCTCTGCCATGCATTTAGTTTTTCCGACATTGTGGATTTCTCTCATTTTTCTTCAACTGTGCAGTTATCCCTCTACCGAGGAAATCTAGGAGATCCATTATCAACTTGCATGAAAATCAGTTGAGATAGGCTTGATTAAATGAATTATAACGTCGAAGAAAGGTGATCTGAGTTGGGAAGCAGTTTTGGCTCCCGAGCACACCTGCTCCTGACTGATTAGAAATATCGAAAAAATAGTAAAAGAACTTAAAAATCCTGAAACAAAAATCACAGACTAAAGTTTAATTGTTTTCTAAATATGAGCAAAGTTTCGAACATAAATGATATTTGTTGGTGGTCTGTAAAAATGACAAATTCAGTGCTCTAAAAAAGACATTTTGAACCTCACGTTAGGCACTAATATTGTTTTCTTTTCTCAGAGCACCACAAGTGTCATTTGTTCATGAAACATTGCACGAACCTAAAACATTTGTTTATGTTTGTGGACAAAAAAATCATAATTTTTTGAAATGTTTTTTATTTTGTTAGAATTTTGCACTCAGGGAGGAGCATATGAACACGGGAGCAACTTTGAATTTCCAGATGTGAGCCATCTAATTTGTGGAAGAACTTCACCCAATTATGTTGGAAATCTGCGCTAGAGACACTCATGTTATGATGATAAGTGTATTCATTAGAGCAACGAGGAACCTAAATAGGATCACAAAAACTCAAGAAGGCTTTGCCGTTGCTAATGCCCTGAGAGGAACATTATAGAGGTGAATGCAGTAGGCGGAGCTTGCATAGAGTAGTCAAAGTTCATTCCTAGACATAAGTTTTCAAAAAAAAATTGTATATTGGTGTAAAGATAGACAATATGTGGTAAGGATTAGTTAAAGATGTGAAGATTGGTTTTGATTTATATCGTTTCACATGGCATGACTTAGCCTCACCAAAATTTGCTATTCATATGGCACGTTCAAAATAACGACCACCACAGAACCACATTAATTAAATCTAGCAGCGCAAATGCGCGGGGCACCCAGCTAGTTTATAGTAAGCAACACAAAGAGTTACCTAGTTGTGGAAAGTCATGTCTGGTTATTTTTTTCCAGGTTATACCCTGCTACGGCAGAGTTTCTTTTCTTCAGAAGCACTATATCGCCAAGTTTCAACTATGCCACTTCCAAGCTACTCTCGATACCAATGAGGGATTCTCATTCCCTGTTGTATGTACCAATAAAATGGGTTTCACCTTCATTACTGGTAGTATGTGGAAAGAGTTTTGTAGAATCTGCTCTCTTGAAGTTGGACAAGATCTCTATTTTTGCATTAGCAAACATTTTGAGGCTCGTGTTAAACCTGAAAACCTACCAATCACACATCCAGGTAAATTTAAAGGTGGATGCATCTTCTGTTATGTTGCATTTTGTAACCAGGTAGTATGAGTAGTGCTCTGATCAATTATTCTTAGTTACTAAAGTTTAATCTTACAGCTTACCTTGATTTGTCCCCCCAAAGACGTCTAATTGTGGACTCTATGGATTCAACTGATGGATCCAAGATCAACTGGAGGATGATGGAGATAGTAGTACATAATGTGCAACAACTTGACCACCTTGTCGACTTTCATGATGGTGGAGAGTATGCAGAAGGAAGGACTGTCGCATGCTTGCACACCCTTAACTGGACAAACACTCGCACTCACAACACGCTCTTGGTAAACATTTATGACATGTCATTTCCTTGCCGAATATGTAGTGTTTAAAGTGTTATCTGTGACTTTTTTTGAAGCATGCTGCAGTGATTGTGAAAACCTAACTTTTATCGAACATGGAACAGAAAATCCCAAACCGGTTTGTTCCCCAAAAGCTCGAAGAACACGGTTGCGTCACCATTGTGAGACATCCGCACACTGCGGTCAAGGGGACATACAACATCTCTACTTCAGATGGTTGTCTTTTTGTCCGTGGTTGGAAGGAGTTCATGAAGGAGGAAAATGTGTTCCAGTTGGGTGACAAGGTGCTGCTCTTGCTTTACAGTGGTAACCAAGGGCTTTTCCTGTTTGTGACCGATGTTCCGCACAATGATCCAGAGTAGTTAAGTACTGAATGTAAGTGTGGTATTTGTTATGAAGAACTGCAAGTAGTGCCGTACAAGACTGATAGTAGACGGTGTATCTCTTATTAACTACTGCCCAGTATGTACAAGGATTTAGCTCTCGCAGTAAAGTTTTACATGTTTTCAAACTGGAAATGGGGATAGCCCATGTTTACAAGTCGGTGCCGGAAATGGGGATGGCCTCTATTGGTGCATTACCCTCGGCGCGGAGCTGCGCCACTTCTTTCTTCAGGTTCTGAATTACAATGGTTGATCTTGCAATCTCATCTATCAACTTCTTCAGTTCTTCCTGAGCCGCCAGTGTAGCCCCTTGGGCAGCCATGGAAAATTTGAGGTCTTCATGTCGTACATCTATCGCCTTGATTTTCTCAGGAAATAGGTCTTCATGCTGCATCTCCAGGTTCTTCTTCACTACCACAAGGTCCTTGATCAGGCCTATGGCCTTCTTATTCGTTTCAGAACCCATTTTGTTTAACCTTGTCAAGGTGGCTACGTCATTCTGTAGTTTGTTACGGTCCGCACAAAGATTTGCTGCTTCAGTCCCAATTTTTCTAGCCGCCGTCCTCTGTAGCTCCAAATCTTCACGAAGCCGTGCACACTCTTTTTTCAGCACCTTAGTATTGCTCAGAATTTTGGCGCACCAGTCATTTGCCTGAGCCTCCCTCACTTCGATCCTAGCCCTGTCTTCCTGCAGACAGTAATTAATTGGCAGTGAGATTATTACGAATTTGAGGAGTAGAACCAAAAAGGGGTAAGGTAAGACCTCGCTCTGTCGGAGAGCATGGACGAGGTTCTCGAATGATTCTTTCTCTCCCGCTACGACATTCCTGCTTTGTTCTTGCTCTGGATTGCCGATGGTCGAGCCGCTGGCTCTGAGATATGTACAACTCACTTGAGTTTGATGGATATCGAGACATTTTGCTACGAGAGAAATTATCCTTATGGATATCAAAACGTACCGGTTATCGCTCAGATTTAGCAGGATTTTTGCCTCCGTCATCGGACAATCTTGTTCGTCGCCGTCTTGTTGAGCCACTATCTTCCTACGGCGTTTCGCCTCGCGGGCCTCGTCAGCCCTCGTCGCAGCTACCTGTTGCTTCTAGCTTGGAGCTCCACGGCGCGTAGACATGGCTGGGGTGGTATGCAGAATAGGGAGTTCTCCGCCGACTGGTGGTGAGTGGGGAAGAAGGTGAATAGTGGAATGACGCAGACGTGTTCTGGCAGTGCAACTTCAATACGTGGCAACCGTCTCCTCGCATTCACCGAGCAATATGGTCTATCCATTTAGAATCTACGAACGGACCGATGGATTCACCTTGGTCCTTGTCTACCTCGCCCTCTCCCCCCCTGTTCAGCCATCCCCAAAAAACCCCAGGCCCGGTACTCGTGGTACGGCGGCGGGTACTAGTGCCTTCTTCAGCGACTACCTCCCCGTTCGCCGCAAAGCCGTAATGTCGTCCACAGATCTACATCCCGTCCTCAACCACTAACTGGTAAGCAGCACTAATTTCATTCCTTTTCCTCCACATTTTGATGTACCTAAATCTAGGTCAAACCCCATAGTTTCGTCGTATGAAAAAACACCTAGCTAAGACGTAGGTTAGATCCCGGAGGATGCCGATTGGATGCAATCCCCCACCATCGCCCGTAATTTTTTGTGTACTGGAAACCCCTTTAGGCTGCGTTCGTTTCTAGAGTTTTATAGGGGTTTGTGGAGGTTTACCTAAGTGTATTTTTTTCATTTGTTGTTTTAGTCACTGAATCATTATGTATCTATGTGATCCGTGCCATCTCAATTGTCTCTGCAATGAAATTGACCTCCTCTCATATTGATTTTGACCTAACATATTTGCTTTGTTTTTGCTTTTTTTGATGTTTTAGATATATGGACAACAATGAATGTGTTGTTTGTGGACAGAGTGCTGAGTTTTGTCGTCGATCTGATCGTCAAGCATTTTCATGTCGTATAAAGATGACAAAGGATTTTGATTCCTACGCGGTAAATTATTTGAAATACTTGTCATAAAGTGATCAGCATTTATGCAAATAGTAGTAGCGCATGCTGTGTTGACATTTTGCGATAAATGCAGATTATCCCTTGTTATATGAAAGATCGCATCAATGCTCTGTCCGAGAACTGGTTGGTCGCTGAGGCTTTAGGAAATCGTTTGTATGATCTGTATATTCACAAGACTGAATTGAGAACCTTTTTGTCTGGCCCCTATTGGTACTCTCTTATGCGTCAGCGCGATGTCATGATGGGCGATATCATGACCATTGAACTATTTGACGATGAAATGCAGTCTAAGGATGATGAACCTGATAGGAACTTGGCTCAGGTTTATATCACAGTCTCGGATGCGAATCAGGAACTGAAACCTCATTTGCACATACATGGTGCTAAATATATTTTTGTTTTTGTACATGAATAAGATATTCTACATTTTTATACCTTCACACCTGATTCATATTTATACCCCTTTCTAGATTACCCTCAGTTTGAAGTTCCAGCAAGCATTAGAGAAACTCTTCACAAGACCATTTTTTAGACATTTCGGTCGTAAGGATGGACAACATGGCTGATATGCTGTGGGAGATGTATAAAAGATTTCATGTGGTCTCTGATGATGAGTTCTACCATGTTCTGGACCTTAAGTTCTTTGTACACAGGATGATAGATGAGGATTTCTTTCAAGGATCCCTGGTACACAACTCTGTCTTAGTACTATACATATGTTTCTTTACTTTCAAGTATTTCATATATCCAGTAGGTTATAAACTTTGCTTATTTTAACGATTCAATTTCTCTGTACATCATTTGTAGACAATCCCAAAGAGGTCTTTTCTTGGATTTAAAATTCCTTCAAAGGGAAATGTTCTATATTGGCATAGTTCATTGGATGTACCACAAGAAGGCCTCTATTCAGAAGAAAATGGCGAGGATTATGAATTCTGGGATGGATTTATGGGATTCTGCGCTGATAAAGGAATTGTTCGTAGATCTCTCATTCTTGTGAAAATCGAGCCCAGAGATTTAAGCATAGGCCTTGAAATTGAGAATGTGGGGTTATGAGTAGAACAATAGTTCAGTAAGAGACCATGTGCAATGTATTTTGACTCGTGTGTGTCACGATGTCCAAAAGTACAACTCATAGTAATGTTATCCACTCTCTTCTTTGACCACCTCGACGTCTCCGCTGACCTTCTCAAATTTTAGCTCGATGTACTCAAATTTCCATGGTAGCCGATGATTAAACTCAAGGCATCCTTGTTGAAAGAAGATTGCCTATAGAACCAAGGGTAATGGCAATGAGAGTGCTATTATTTATACTTCGTTCTTATAGGCACTCTTTTTTCCCACTGGTACCTTTCACATATGAGGCTTCCACAATTTCACTTGTGTGTTCTGCTTGGTTTTGTTGGTTGTCATGCGGTTCTTATTTTGATCTACAACTCAATGTATTAGCTAACTGAGGCATCTTGATTCAGTCCATGATGAATTTGTTAGAGCTGTCGCCTGCTGAGTGCCAGCAAAGCTATAAACAGTCAATATTTGATGTGGCTTTTAGTTTCTATTGCTGGCTCTCCAAAAGGCGCAAACATAGTTCTACACCTTCTGAGACCAAGCAACACTGTTTTCATAATTCGATTTTGACATACTAGATTTGGTCCATGATGATATGTGTTAGAGCTGTCACCTACTGACTGCTAGCAAAAGTTAATAGAAGCCACACAGATATGTGGATGTTCATTTCTTTTGCTACTAGTCAGTAAGCGCAAACATGGTTCTACATGTGCTGAAACCAAGCAACCCTTTTTTGCATTCAATTTTTAGTTGCAACTACGATTTTCGTGTAAGTTTGAGGCCAATGATGTAAGTGCTGGGACACAACCATTTCCACTAGACGTCCAACAAAATTGAGAACCAGTCACAGATCGTTGTGGCTTCTACTTGCTTTCAGTTCAAGAAGCTCGGTGCAATGGCGTAATAGTCTTGATCATCTTTGACAACTCTGGCTGTGAGGTGGTGAGACAGTGCCCTGAGCACCCACTGAACTTCAAGAAATACGAAGAATGTTGAATGTTCGTCCTACCTGGTAGATCAGACTAAGTTTGTGCTAGGCTACATATGTATGTCGATTATGGTACTTGGTTAAAACTATCGTACTTCTATGCTATGTCGATCGTGTTCATTTGTTTGTATTTCATAGTATGGTAACATCATCAAAGGCTGGAAGAGTTTACCGTAGCAGCAGCATTGCATACAACCAAACACATGCGTACTTGCATTTGAGCATGCAGTCGACGTAACCAAACACGCAGTCCGAGTGGCTAAGCCCATGCGGCGTTCTTTGCTGCAGTCAACCAAACAACTTGCCAAAGATGGCCCAGAGGCTGTTTTAGCTCAGCACTGCCCTCCCCAGCCTTCCCTGTCGTAGGTGAGAAACCTCTGCAGGCTACCAAACAGGCCCCTAAGTGTGCACGGGCTCAACGGAATGGGTCCCACTAGTCATACAGTTATAATCTACCTACTCATCGTCCTCGCCTCCACCTCCCCAAATCGACTCCTCTCCCCCACCCCCTCCCCAAAAAAACCCGGGTAGCTCCTCCTCCCCCTACGGCGGCGGGTCCATGGTGCCTTCCTCACCAACGACCTCCCTCTCATCAGCGCCACCACAGTCGTCCTCAAGCACTGACGGGTAAGTAGCACTGCTACTTTCTTCCTTTCCATTCCCTTTTGATGCTTCTAAATCTAGGAAAATCCATAGGCAAGGTATGATGTAGGCTTTAGATTAGGAGAAATTATGCTAGAAAATGTCCCCGTCCATGGATCTAGGATGCCGGCTGTCGATTTTGGTAACCGGCGATTGGTTCGATGTAGAAGCTTATCATTTCTTATTCTAACTTAATTTCCAACTCTTGGTTTAGAACCAGTGCAGTTGAGGAAATGGAGTCAAAATGTGGTGACGCTGAGTGTCTCATGTGCTCCCAAGTACGGGATATCGTTTGCCCCGACGTTGATCCCGCATACGCTGCCTTCTTAGTCAAGGAACAGAAGGACTGCTTGCGTCGTCATCAGAAAAATGGCGCTACTGGGACAGGTCCATCATCGATGTCTTCCCCAACTCTTTACGACACTTTTGTCACTTCTAGAGTACGCATAGAAGCCAAGCCTGTACGCTCAGCCGAGGTAAATAACAAACGAATTAGTACCTCCTTTCTACGTTCTAGCTGCATCTTTCATTATTATCGCTATTTAATTTAACTGCAAACTTGTTTGATACTGGCCTGTACCGCACAGGAAGTCGCCGCTTTCCTACCTGAAACCGCTAGTCGGGAGTCCCTAGCGGAGGAGTGCCTCACACTCCAGCATGAAGTGGTCGCACAGATGAGGAGCTTTAGGCGATTCCATACGCACTTTATGAAAATGTGGGATGAGAAGGATAATGCCGTGGAAGAGCTAGAGAAACTGAAGATGGCCAACAAAAGTAACAAAGCTGTAGTTATCATATGTGATGACGATGAGCAGGAAACTACACACAATAATGGTACGAAAGCCACGGTGCAGTCTCAAGAGGATGTCACGCACACTAGAGTGAAGAGACCTAGGGAAGGGAAGATTACCCGTAGAGGTGACAATGTCTAACCAAATGTTATAGTACTAGTGTATGCACATATAGATTTATTTCTACTAACTAATTTCTTGCATTGTAGGTCCTAACATAAGTGGGAACGAAGAGTTTGACAGGCACTGCTTTTTTGCAAACAATGTCGATCTGAATGAAGACCAAGTTGCACATCTCAGAAGCCAAGTGGCAAACTTGAAGCCATCGATCTCGTACTATGTTTGCAGGATGCCAAGGTCTACTGTCATCCATGGGAAGGCCAAGATGGTAAAGGATACACTCTCATAATGTTGTTTTGCACATTCGGTCAACTCTTCCACTAACTAGAAACTTCTCCTATAGTACTTCTTTCCCAAGTTCAGCATTGCACACTGATGCATGTAAAATGCATACATGAACTTTGCACTATATCACTCATATTCCAATCATATTTGCATCATATAAGGGTTATACCACTGTTATTTAATGATTTTAGGAAATAAAATAATTGTTTCCTATTTTTATGGAATTAACCCTGCGCAGGCAGAAAACCCTATTTCTTTCCTTTTATGTTTCAGGGACCTAAACGACGTCATAAAAATTGGAAAAATACAGGCGTCATTATTTTGGAAGGAGGAAGACGTAGGAGCGAAGGAATCAAGCAAACGGAGGCCGGAGGGCCAAAAGGGGGTGGCCCACGCGGCCACTGTACCTGGCGCGTGGGGCCCACCAACTTGGCCCTCGAGGCCCGCAGCCGTCGATCTTTGCTCCACCGCCTTCGTCTTGACCTAAAAATGCCTATAAAAGAAGTCCCACGGCGTTCTCGAAAACAAGCACCGCCGTATCACAGAAACACGAAAACGAGATCTGGAGCTGCAGATTGGAGGGGAAAACTCCGGCGGGGCGCTGCCGGGGTGGTCTCCACCTTTCCAACGACTTCTCCACCGTCTCCATGATGAAGGGGGAGTAGTCCACCCTCTGGACTATGGGTTTGTGGTGGTAACTTATGTATCTCTCCTCTCTTTGAGCTTCACTAATTAGTACCGTATGAGCTGCTGAACATGATTACGGTCATCTATGTAATTCTTATGGTGGATATTGTGGTATGAGATGATTTGTTATGCATTTACTGTTGTGTTGGAACTTTTATGACTTGTCATACTTTGATAGAATATTGTTCTTTAAGAAGTATGATGTATGTGGGTACGGGATGGCCGATGTGACACGGCATAGGTATTGAGTGACACGTACCGCCCAACATCCTTTATCTGGGGGTAAAAAGGAAGAGTATGATGTGGGAGTGACAGCAACCACGCTAGCCTTACGAGGGTGACCTAGCAACACAAATGAGTACTCTTTCAACTATGTGTTTTAGGACATATAGCCGTCATAAAAGCTACCATTAAAACATGACAATTGTGTGTACTTTATCTATAACATGATAATCACCGTAGATGAGAGAGAAGGATTAAGTGAACCCATGAACCCATGTCCATTGTTCCTATAAGAGAAAACCTTTGTCTTGTCCTCTTGCATTGAAGAGGATTGGGACACTTCTTGCTTGGTTACATTAAACTTCCATCCATCAAATCAACCACCTTGTTCTTTAAACTTGTTTAGTGCATAATCAACTAAAACTTGTGACACTTTAGTTGTAGGGAATAGATAACTTTTCCTTCTTGCTCCTGCGGATCGATACCTTACTTCCACATTGAGAGGTGCTACAGTGATCCCCTGCTCTTGGGGGTAATCAAGTACTTTTCTGGCGCCGTTGCCGGGGAGCGTAGCGCTTAAGTTTCTATTCTTGTGTGCACTAAACTAAGCTTGGGAGGTTTCTTTAACTTGTTTTATATCTTGCAATCATCTAAGCTTGGGGAGGTTTATGGCTTTTATGAATCATGCATCGCTGCATCTTGCTTTATATGAAAGTGCTTATGCCACTACTGCTAAAGTGGTTGAAACTACTGTGTCTGAGGTACCTAAAGTGGGATTTAAAGTTCCCATTGGCCATGTTAAAAGAGTTATGAACAAACCATTTACAGGGGATGGAACTAAGTCTGCATGTGAACACATAGAAACAATTGATGAAATATGTGGTTTATTTAGGCTTCCTGGTATTTCTGATGATCAAATAAAAAGGAAGCTATTATATTTGTCTTTATCTGGTAATGCTCGTGATTGGTACATGTCTTTGGATGAAGAAGTGAAAACTGATTGGAGTATTTTGAGGGAGGTTTTTCTTAAATATTTTACTCCCCAAGAAAGTACTAATATTTTGCAGAAGAATGTGAAGAAGAGGATAAAAACCTAAGCTTGGGGATGCCCATGCAATCTCAAGAAGATGCTGAAAAAGATGAACAACTGGAGAATGAAGAGTTGGATCCCCCAACTTCACCATCAACATGTGATAGTAACACTCAAACTCAAAAACCTTTTGTTAGTAAACTTATTGATAATAATGAGGAGTGTTGCTTAAATATGTTATATGATAATGCTTTAGATGATGGTCCTATGCTTATTGATAATCCTCCATGTTTAGAACTTGTTACTACTTTATGTGAGGATAAAAATGATATACTTGCTGTTTGTGAAAATACTCTTACTAATAAGAGTCCTACTTTGTTCCTGAATTCTCCTAATAACACCATAGAGGAGAAATTTGCTTATGTTGAGAAATACTTATGTGGTTTGCAATTATCTTTAGTTCCAAATCTTTGTTGCAACCATGATATTAAACTTGATATTGATCTTGATAACTATTTTGAAAGAGGGAAGCATGCTAATGAATTCCAAGATAAATTTAATAATCCTCTTTATGTGCCTAAATTATCTAAGTTGAATGATTCTTGTGGTTATATGGTTGAATTTATTTCTACTACTTGCAACTATTATGAAAGAGGAGGTGATAAGAACCCTCTTTATGTTACTAATAATATATGCTGCAAACAAATATTGATAATATGCATTGGAAACTTCTATTATGGTGATTCATTCACATACAAAATGCCAATGCATAGGAAGAAAGTTAGACTTCGTTGTTATTACTTTTGTGTTTTGTGTTTCTCTCAACTAGGTTTCAACTTGACTATTATTTTGACGGTTTGAGAGCACCATGGGACCCTGGTATAGTGCACGGAACACTTCCCAAGGAAGAGGGGCACATCATTCAAGCTCCCTCATGAGCTTCATCTTCGATAAACAACAAGTAAGAAGCCTAGCTATATGGCTATAAAGAAAGCGCTTTGCGGGAGGCAACCCGGTTATTTTTATGTGTGATTTTCTTTGTGTCCTCTTGCTGTATCAAGAGAGTTTGTTTTTAGTTTAGTTTCTGGAGTTTTTAATAAAGTGCCAAGTTTTACCCATTTTGGTCTTGAAAAGTTGCTTATAGCGTTCGGAGATTTTATTCCTGCACGAATCTGTGCACGGTATGATTTTTAATTCTTATTCTGTAACTCCGAATGAGCTCATATTTGAACTGTAGTTGCAACTTTTCATCCTCTGTATGCATGAATTTTTGCAGATTTTTCGGCAAAGTTTGGTAGGGTAGAAAAATACGTTTTGCTGCTGCTGTTTTTCTGGACAGATTCTGTCCCATTTTGTTTTATGCATGTTTTGAACTTTTATCTTGAATCTTTTTGATTCAAATGAGTTTATGAGTAGGCATACAACATAATATACTTTCTGGACATTCATATGATGTTTTGTTTAAGGATTATATGCAGCAAGAAACCTATTTGTTTATCACTACTAATGCACCCCACAGAAAAGAAAATGGGAGAAACGGTGTTTTGAAGTTTTTTCACAGGGATTGGAGGAGATGCACCAAGAGTTATCCAAGGATGGTGAAGACCATAAGCTTGGGGATGTGAAGACAACCCCACTGGACCTACACACTCTCGGTTTGCACACGTCTAACTTCTGTTTTTCGATCGAAACACTTTATCGCATAAACTTGGAGCGTCTTTTTGTTTGTTTTTGGTTTGTTTGTTATTTTGTGAGACCACCACATTATCATTTATATGAGAAAGAGCTACTGGAAATATGGGTTGAAATATGTTGGATGCTTTTATCATATTGGGAAAAGGGATGTTTGAGTTGATTTTTAATGATACATATAGTTGCATGATTCATGAGCTTGTTTATGAGTAATAATTTGCAAATGCTTTATCAAGAGCTATCACTTATTCATGTTTTGATGCTGAATGTTATTTTACTTGTTTAACATGGATTAGTTAGTTCTATGGACACTCATGCATGCATCTAGATGGTCAACTTTCTCCCTCTTGCTAGCCCAAACATTCCAACAAGCAAAAACTTGTTTCCAACACCTTCAACCAAAGTTATTCCAGTGAGTCCACCATATCTACCTATGGCTTTATGCTATTCCGAGTATGTATATCATGATATTTGTGTTATCTATACCTCTGAATGAAAATGTTTATGTTATTGATTGTTATGGGAAAAGTTGGTTATATAGCTCTCACGAACTTGATGCACAACTTATTTTTATTGCATAAATAAAACATGACCCATTGTGATTAATAATATGATGCTAGTGGCTTGATAAATGTCCGAGGTTGGGAGTTAGCCCATATGTGCTGTCACATGCAAAGCTTTCAACATGCTCCTTCATCTCATTTAGTTGATATCATGTACTTTTGTTTATGGATGCCTATCATGGTGAAATAAGGTGGAAATGAAGTAGTTTAAATGAGTTTGTATAAATGGTTAGAGAGACGCCTGGGCCGCTAATCTAAGCCATGCATCATTCATGGTGGAAATTTACTTACATGCTATGGTGAACCGTCTGTGATGCACCTTATAATAAAAAGCTATTCCAATGGTAAATAAAAAGGGTGTTGAGGTTGTTCATCTTGTTTGTTTGTCTTGTCATTTTGATATGGGCTTGTTCCATATCCTGGGACAAGAGGTACCCCAGTTGACGCTCTTGATGATACTATTATTACTTACAATGATATAAACTTGAACTTGCTTTGTTTCCTAAGTTGAGTAATCATGGTGTAGGTACTTGTATTCAAGGGGCATGAGACACCTAACCTTTACTTTATCAAGCACACTACTCATATTTGCTTTCACATTAAACTTTAATCATTCAAGATGCTATGATAGGGGTAATGAGAGCTTGACACCAAGAATTCCACATTGCAATCATTAACTTAAGTAGAAGAGTTTGGAAGTTAGATGAAACTTATGCATGCTTTACCTCTACTCACATATACATCTTTCCAAAGTGTCCACCTTTTATATTCAGATTTTCATCTACACTCTATGACCAATGTAGGATGTTCTTACTTATCATTATGCATACATGTGGTCCATATTACTATCTTCTATGTTACACTTTGTGAACTATCATTGAACATCCTTGCTTGAATACTTGATATCACTTCATAAACTATTTTGCATATTGCTACTCCTTTGAAGAATGAATCATTTGACTCTATGTAGCAGTAGCAATCATCTTTGATATTCATTGTTAGTGCTATATTGCAAAGCCCATGTTAGTTTTATCACCTTCATACTCGAGGACGAGTATTGGTTAAGCTTGGGGATGTTGATGCATGTAAAATGCATACATGAACTTTGCACTATATCACTCATATTCCAATCATATTTGCATCATATAAGGGTTATACCACTGTTATTTAATGATTTTAGGAAATAAAATAATTGTTTCCTATTTTTATGGAATTAACCCTGCGCAGGCAGAAAACCCTATTTCTTTCCTTTTATGTTTCAGGGACCAAACGACGTCATAAAAATCTGGAAAAATACAGGCGTCATTATTTTGGAAGGAGGAAGACGTAGGAGCGAAGGAATCAAGCAAACGGAGGCCGAGGGCCAAAAGGGGTGGCCCACGCGGCCACTGTACCTGGCCGCGTGGGGCCCACCAACTTGGCCCTCGAGGCTCCGCAGCCGTCGATCTTTGCTCCACCGCCTTCGTCTTGACCTAAAAACGCCTATAAAAGAAGTCCCACGGCGTTCTCGAAAACAAGCGCCGCATCACAAAACACGAAAACGAGATCTGGAGCTGCAGATTGGAGGGGGAAAACTCCGGCGGGGCGCTGCCGGGGTGGTCTCCACCTTCTCCAACGACTTCTCCACCGTCTCCATGATGAAGGGGGAGTAGTCCACCCTCTGGACTATGGGTTTGTGGTGGTAACTTATGTATCTCTCCTCTCTTTGAGCTTCACTAATTAGTACCGTATGAGCTGCTGAACATGATTACGGTCATCTATGTAATTCTTATGGTGGATATTGTGGTATGAGATGATTTGTTATGCATTTACTGTTGTGTTGGAACTTTTATGACTTGTCATACTTTGATAGAATATTGTTTTTAAGAAGTATGATGTATGTGGGTACGGGATGGCCGATGTGACACGGCATAGGTATTGAGTGACACGTACCGCCCAACATCCTTTATCTGGGGGTAAAAAGGAAGAGTATGATGTGGGAGTGACAGCAACCACGCTAGCCTTACGAGGGTGACCTAGCAACACAAATGAGTACCTTTTCAACTATGTGTTTTAGGACATATAGCCGTCATAAAAGCTACCATTAAAACATGACAATTGTGTGTACTTTATCTATAACATGATAATCACCGTAGATGAGAGAGAAGGATTAAGTGAACCCATGAACCCATGTCCATTGTTCCTATAAGAGAAAACCTTTGTCTTGTCCTCTTGCATTGAAGAGGATTGGACACTTTTACATTCTTGCTTGGTTACATTAAACTTCGATCCATCAAATCAACCACCTTGTTCTTTAAACTTGTTTAGTGCATAATCAACTAAAACTTGTGACACTTTAGTTGTAGGGAACTAGCTGGGTGCCCCGCGCATTTGCGCGGCTAGATTTAATTAATGTGGTTCTGTGGTGGTCGTTATTTTGAACGTGCCATATGAATAGCAAATTTTGGTGAGGCTAAGTCATGCCATGTGAAACGATATAAATCAAAACCAATCTTCACATCTTTAACTAATCCTTACCACATATTGTCTATCTTTACACCAATATACAATTTTTTTTTTGAAAACTTATGTCTAGGAATGAACTTTGACTACTCTATGCAAGCTCCGCCTACTGCATTCACCTCTATAATGTTCCTCTCAGGGCATTAGCAACGGCAAAGCCTTCTTGAGTTTTTGTGATCCTATTTAGGTTCCTCATTGCTCTAATGAATACACTTATCATCATAACATGAGTGTCTCTAGCGCAGATTTCCAACAGAATTGGGTGAAGTTCTTCCACAAATTAGATGGCTCACATCTGGAAATTCAAAGTTGCTCCCGTGTTCATATGCTCCTCCCTGAGTGCAAAATTCTAACAAAATAAAAAACATTTCAAAAAATTATGATTTTTTTGTCCACAAACATAAACAAATGTTTTAGGTTCGTGCAATGTTTCATGAACAAATGACACTTGTGGTGCTCTGAGAAAAGAAAACAATATTAGTGCCTAACGTGAGGTTCAAAATGTCTTTTTTAGAGCACTGAATTTGTCATTTTTACAGACCACCAACAAATATCATTTATGTTCGAAACTTTGCTCATATTTAGAAAACAATTAAACTTTAGTCTGTGATTTTTGTTTCAGGATTTTTAAGTTCTTTTACTATTTTTTCGATATTTCTAATCAGTCAGGAGCAGGTGTGCTCGGGAGCCAAAACTGCTTCCCAACTCAGATCACCTTTCTTCGACGTTATAATTCATTTAATCAAGCCTATCTCAACTGATTTTCATGCAAGTTGATAATGGATCTCCTAGATTTCCTCGGTAGAGGGATAACTGCACAGTTGAAGAAAAATGAGAGAAATCCACAATGTCGGAAAAACTAAATGCATGGCAGAGAATCCACTAATTACCATCGAAATATAAGTTAGTGCTACTAAGATGATATGCCAATCTAAACATATGGTATAAGGAAAAAATAACTTAAAATGCTTGTAAATAGGTTCTAACTAATGATTGATACTAATGAAAGACCAAGAAATATTAGAGGATGTTAATCATACCTTATTTCTTATAGTAGGATAGAATACAGAAAACTGAAAGATTAAGCATACGGCAGCATATACAGCAGAGCAGCGTCGTTGTGTACCTCCAGGTTACCTGAAAAATTAACAATGCGTCATTACTATTTCTCTCCGAGGAATAGACTTCGCCGGTTCGCACAACTGCCAAAGTGAAAAAGAGGTTGGTTACATGTTTTCATTGACACTGAAAATGTGAGAATGGACTCGTGCATTATTTAGCAGACCAAATATTCATACAGAACCGCAAAGTCAGAAATCTGAAGTATTATTTATTTAAACCTCTAGGTTGCAGATCCTGGGTAGATGAATTTTCCAAAGCAGATTAAGAATTGGATCACGTATAAAGCGATAACTGCACAACAAAACAGATCAATAATTAGTGGCTAGCTGCATACGAAAAGAAGATATGGGCAAACTACATGTATACCGACAAATGGATTGAGTGCAATCCTTGCTCAACCCTAAACGCGTTGGTGCCGCAATGCACGACGTATTGAAACACATCGCATCAGATTGCCGCATCCTCTGATGCAGCGGCGTGGCCGTCGCTTCATCTTCATATGGCCTTGGTCGTCTGGCGCCGTTGATTCTAAACTCGTAGTACACCGCGCCTTAGAGTCCACAGGTGGGCATGTGTTCTGTATCGAGCTTGTCAGGTTTCGACAACGATGTATTCAGTTCTTTGTCAGCTAACTTACCGATCAGGTCTTAAATCTTGAAATAAATCGAGTTCATACCTCGTGAGACTGGAGCTTGCGACAGGGGGACTCTTGGTGCGGTGCATGGCGGTCGGCGGAGCATCGTCGGCCGGCGTATCAATCAGAACGGATCAGAGAAGAGATGCAGATAGAAGGACCCTCGCCCGATCGATTGGGAGATGTAATTGTGCCGTAGGGGTACATGGCAAGCCATTCTTACCGTAATTAATGCTAACACATCTGGATAGGAAAGATCTCTACATGCACAGGGATTTTCTCCGTACGTTTGGATGACTCCTAAGCTAATACTACCCATACATCGTTATTTCTCGGTAGAGCTAATTAAATAATTAGTTTTTTTTTTTGCTTCTACTGCGTTTTGTCTAAAAAAGAGTTTGCTTCTACTACGTTTTGTCTTCCAGTCGTACTGCTTGGAAGCCAAGAAACATACGCCAAATGCGCCCGCGCGAGAACCGCTAGGCGGATCTTTGCCTTCCGCTTCTTTTAATCTGAACCGTTTTTTGTTGTTGCTAAATCTTGGCCATACAATGTTTGTTGTTTTAATTATATAATAGATAGATAGATAACTTCTCCTTCTTGCTCCTGCAGATCGATACCTTACTTCCACATTGAGAGATGCTACAGTGATCCCCTGCTCTTGGGGGTTATCACACACCTCAACAAGTATGTGCCAATGGAGCTTCCTGTATTTGTCACTAGTGGCACCAATGTTACTCGTGTCACATTGCTCATGGGTAACAAAGATGATGCCCAGATGACTCGCAATTGGCCGAAAATAGTTAAGGGAGCTAGAATCAACGAGGGTGACATATGTGTCTTCACTTTCGTGACTACTGAAAGTTCTGGATTTATGTGTAATGTAGTTGCTCTCAACTGATGCCGAAGCCTGTATTTGTGTAATTACATGATGTAAACCTTCTAAGTACTGTCTTCAAGATGACCCTAACTGATGCTCTATCGTTTTCATGATTGGCGACTTTTGTAATGTTAATGTGAACCTGTTAGTCCACCAGCTGCTCTACCATGATGTAATTTGGAAACTTTTGTTATTCTACTACTAGTACCTTGAGAATGTTTCGAATACTTACTGAGGAGCTCAAATATTTTGTCAAATTTGTCTAGTGTTGATGTTTTCAAATGCGATTTAACTTATATTGTCGCCTGAACCTTGCAAACAAAGAAATGGAATCTTCATACTCATTGCACACTAGGCCTATACTAAGTACATACTAAAAAGCAGGACCACGTAAGAGATATTAGTAACACTAGCAAATTGCCCGTGTGTTGCAACGGGAGAGATTAAATATGCGCCGTGAAACCTCACAAAGTAATGTTTTGTCGGTACAGCTCTAGCATGTCTCAATTTGTCAGTTACGCACTCAATTAAGCTCAGTGGTTCATGGAACATCAATGGGAAGGGCTTATTCACAGATACAATTCTTGAATATTTCTCCATAGTTGATAAGTAGATAAAGCCTGATAGTATCCCTTGAAATACCTCACTACTGCTAGTGAGCACATAACTAATTGTACTCTTTTCTGCACCATTTAAAATTGTTAGTATGAGATCTCTACTGAAATTATACTACAACTTATTATTGCACAAATATGACTCATAAATATATCAGCTAGCAGCACAACTGCACAAACACATCTAGCAGGTAGGAGCAAGCACATCTGCTCCATGTAGACAACAGCAAACACATCTAGCATTCTAGCAGTATAAGCATGCAGAAAATATTGGCAGCGTAGCACTGCCGCATCTACTCGGACGACGAGACCAGGAGCATGAAACAAATTCGAGAGCAGGTCCAGCTCCATGCCCATGGCCGCATGGCGCGCGCTACATCCCTGCTGCACCAAGAAGTCTTTCTTCAAACGAATCAAACACACAGGGAACGGCGGAGGAATTGACTGCTGCCTCGATCTGTACTACTCCCTTGGCTCTGCGTCCTCCTCTCCTCTCCTCCATCAATCAGTTATTGGCCGGATCCCACCAAATACGCGGTGAGGGCGTTGTCCCGGCACTGCCACTTCCTAGAGCGGTGAGCGTGTACACGACGTAGAGCCTTGCACCTAGGTGCCACCCACGAGAAATCGAGCTGGTCTTCCGAAAAAAAAGAGAAATCGAGCTGGGCAGAGGATGATAGAGGGAGGCGGGTTCATCGGGATTTTTTATTTCACCGAACAGGTACTTTAACTTGGCGGTGGCAAAGTGGTAATTATTTTCTAAATCAGCCTAGCAGTGAGGGGTAAAATCGGAAAGTGAAAAACGGACCATCACCTGAAGATATATTATATAGTAGAGATTATGTTAGCATAGTGGTAGGGCATCTTTATTTTGTTCAGAAGGTCGCGGGTTCAAACCACAACGAACGATTATTTTTGTAAAGTTTTATTTAATTATCCGACATTTATGTCCCAAAAACTTGTGACGACCAGGGTGACGCCCTGTAAATCCATCACCGGGGTAATACGTGACAACCTTAGTGACAACGAAATTGAGCGTCATGCATTAACGCTAACCGTGACAAACGTCCAAATACCGCCACCTATTATGGAAAATCAGTGACAAAAACGATGTCGTCAAGCGGATTTTTGTCAAAAAAAATAGCATATGTTGTAGTGATCAAAACAATGAAGATTAATCAGCTATATGAAGCGAAAGGACTTGACGAAATTTCCATGTGTCCTCAAGAACGTTTGGTCATCATAAGTAAACCTACCGGCTTGTCCTTTGTTGTAGAAATGATTGGGCTACTCGCTGCAATTATTATTACTGTCTTTTATTTACTTGTACTTTATTTATCTGCTATATCAAAAATACCTAAAAACTTGTCTGCTAGTATTTACAATGAATTCCTAATCAAAACTGCTTGTCAACACCTTCTGCTCCTCGTTGGGTTCGACACTCTTATTTATTGAAAGTACTACGATACACCCCCTACACTTGTGGGTCATCACATATCAAGGGGATGACATAAAATCATGTTCATGATTCACCTATCCCATTTATGTCAATCTAACAATTACATTGTATATCTTTTTCTCAAAATATTCTCATGTGCAATATTGATGAATTTGCAAATTCTATTTGATTTATTATGACACTTGTTGCCTTGTCAACGCATCCCAACTATCTCCTTCCCCTTTGTGATATTTGTGATGTATTTGGTGTGGTTGTATTTGAAGTTCATTATTATACAATATGAAAATCTTGAGCTATGGTCTATGATCCTACACAAATATCACATGTGTATAATATATGAATTTATTTTGGATATCTTGTTCTTTCCTTTATTGACTCATTTTATGTGTACATGAGAGAATATACATCTTTACTCGATATCCTAATTCTTCGGTGTCACCTCTTTTATTCCCTTTTTGTTTCTTTGTTGTGACTCTGAAAAGAATTTGGTTTATGAGTGCATATTCTATTTTATCACATCTTGGTGCTCTCATCTTGGTAAATATCCTTGACCACTTGCTTGTCTTTACAAGCCAATAATCTTCACCATGGGATTTGTCACAAGCTTTGTTTTTTTCATTTGCATCTTATTGAGCTTGTGAATTCATTTGTTTTTATATTTTTGAGGATACCAGAGGACTGAGGATTCCATGTTTGTACACCTTGTATTCAAATACAATATTTCTAAATTGTTTACAAATATTGGGGAGCTCCTCTATTTTCCTTAAAGCACCCGTTTCCTCAAATCATAATATGTTATGTTCATTGGCTTTATTGGATCTTTTGCTTACCTTTTTATATACAAAAGTTTTAAAATGGTTTTCCATTTCATTAGTTTGCAAAATTTGGATCCTCAATATAGTTTGATCTCCCTTCTACTATTCGTCATTGGATATGTGTATTTGATTTCACTAATACTTTGAGAAATGCACACATTATGGGGGAGCTCTTCCTATTGTGACCTTCTAAGTATTTTCGCCCATTTTGGAAATGGATGCCAATGGGGAGAAGTTTTAGATGGTTTAAGGGAATTTGGTGTTATGCTTTTCTTTTGGTCATAAGCATTTACCTTTCATGCTCATGCATCCATGCTTATTGATTTGCATGGTTACTTAATTCATTATATAAATCCTTGTAAAAGAGATTGTCATCAATTACCAAAATGGGGGAGATTGAAAGGGCATGGCGCCCCCATGTGTGGTTTTGGTAATTAATGACAATCCCTATGGACTAATGATTGCTTTGAGTTGTACTTGTAGTGTTTGTCCATAGACCATGCTTGAACTCCATATGTTGGATTCTAGGTTATTGATGCCATGAATATATTGATATAATGAAGTATTGGGCATCAAGATCATCGAGGTTATGGATATATACTTGATATGATCAAGAAGAAGAGTATGTGATGACCAAGTTGTTATTCGAGGAGTTATCCGATGATTGGTCATGTGTAAGTTGAGCATATTGCAAGTATGTATTGAAGAAAAGGATTATGTGACATTCATGGTTATCTTCAAGACATCATCTATTGAAAAGAGAAGAAAAGATACAAGGTTGATCAACTCACAAAGCTCCAAGATGTACCAAGTGGGATAATGTATCTCTTGGTATGGTAAGAAATTGTCCATATAGCTTTGTCAACTAACCCATTACATGTGGGTGACATTTCTATGTGTGGTTAGGTATCTTTATATGGGCGTGCATCAAATGAAGATTTCATATATATAGCCCATGGGGATGACGTCAAGTGGTGATCGTCATCAAGTTTGAGATGTGCAAGTTCAAGAGAAGTATCTCGAAGATATCATATGCTTGATGCTTTCCACCCTCTTGGAGATAATGGTCAAGTGAAGATGTGCATATGAGAGTCTCACCCATAGTGAAGTATGGGGGAGCAATATTTGAGTCTTCACCAAGCGGAGCGCGATCAAGAAAGGTGGTCCACTTGAAAAGATCAAGATCGTCAACATCTAGCTCAAGTGGAATGCGCAAGGCAAAGGTATGATAAGGTTTCTATTTTACCGGTCTCGTGGTGCTAGTTGGGAGACCGGGTTATAGGATACATACCGTACTATCAAGAGGGGCTCTCGATTGAGCTTTAGTGTATCGTTCGTAGAGAGCTCAAACCTTTGCATACTTGGCATCATATTTCTTGGTTCTTATTTGGCTTTTCTCCTTGTTGAGTTTTGGTGCTTGTCGTGATCTTCATGAAAAGCCCAAGTTCACCGAAAACGGATTTCGTACGAAAACTTGTTACGTTTTCGGTTTTGGAGTTTTTGTCGGCTCGTCTTTTATAGAGAGGTTTTATCTTTCTACATTTGGTTTTATACTCCTATCGTGGTGGGAATCACGCAGATGCCACGGGGTGGCTTATTCTGGGGCCGAATGGACGCTTGAGGATTCGGGAGAGGGTTGGTGCAGTGAAACCGCACACGAAGAACACGAAGAACACAAAGAACAAGAGCAAGAACCGCAAGAACACAAGCAACCACAAAGACACCACGATGTACCCAGGTTCGGGGCCTTCGTGAGGAAGTAAAACCCCTACTCCTGCCTTTCCTCTCTCAATATATCAGTGTCGTTCTCAGGTACAAGGTGCTCCTCGAGCTGTATGATGCTGCTCAAGTGAGAGCTCTAGATAGAAGATGAAACTATGAAGGGGGAAATGAGCTAGGGTTTTTGCCGTCCTCCTCCCTGGAGGTAGAGATGCCGCATATATACATGGGCCGAAGTACAGTTTTACCCCTGCCTACAACTAACAATGGCATGGCCAAAAGGTAGAAGACAAGCCTCTGCCTCCTGCCAGCTCAACGGCCGGACTGTCAGGCCAGACAAGCCTAGCTTTCCTCTTCCGGTCATACTTCAGTAGCCTGCCGAGGTCTAGCCTGTAGACCTTTCCCGAAATAGCCAAGTCAGCTCCTAGGCCCCCGAGCTTCCGGGAAACCTGTGGACGGACCTCGCCGTCCTCTGAAGCTTCGGGCCACGAGCTCTGCGGCGCCCGTGACCTCTCTGACATGCCTCGATCCTTGCTGCCAACCTCGGATAACACTCCTGATCCTATACCTCGGTAGAGAATACCTTATTCCTGTGGTAGCTAGCTGACTACCCCGAGGTTGATATCTTGGAGGATATACCTCGGAGAATATACCTCAGACGTACGCCTTACGTCGGATGACGCCTCCTGCGTCCTTGCTCAATCGTTACCTCGGACAGCTTACTGCCTTAACCTTACATGTCTTTACCTCATCTCTACCCTACCCGGGGTAACCCCCCGATAGTAGTCCCCGAGGCTATGGGGGACTCGCAGAGTCGCGCACAGACTTACAAAAATAAATAAGCATACCAAAACATCTCCATATGCATAGCCTCCTGCCTGCATGGGCGCCGTTGTAATTTGGTCATCTTCGCCATGCCGTCCAGGCCGAATGCGACATCCGGTTGATCGAGCTCACCCGAATCAACAACGTGATGGACAATTTGCACCGGAAATATGTTGCCTGCATGGGCACCATTTTATGTCGGTTCTCAGCCCTCCTGGCCTTTACCAGACTCGGATGTCGCCAGCATCGGTTAGCCCTCCTGACTTTTAGCTAACTCGGATGCCACCAGCGTCGGTTAGCCCTCCTGGCTTTTACCGAACTCGGATGCCGTCAGCGTCGGTTAGCCCTCCTGGCTTTTACCGAACTCGGATGCCGCCAGCGTCGGTTAGCCCTCCTGGCTTTTACCGAACTCGGATGCCGCCAGCGTCGGTTAGCCCTCCTGGCTTTTACCGAACTCGGATGCTGCCAGCGTCGGTTAGCCCTCCTGGCTTTTATCGAACTCGGATGCCGCCAGCGTCGGTTAGCCCTCCTAGCTTTTACCGAACTCGGATGCCGCCAGCGTAAGCTGGACCGACATAAACCTGCAAGTATGTATCTGAAAAGTCTCGGTACCTCGGCCACTCTGGGCATATCACACATGTCTCGATACCTCGGCCTCTTTGGGCATATCACACATGTCTCGATACCTCGGCCTCTTTGGGCATAACACACATATCTCGGTATTTCGGCCTCTTTGGGCATAACTCATATGTCTCGGTATTTCGGCCTCTTTGGGCATAACTCATATGTTGGTTCTTAGCCACTCCGGGCGTATACCGACATAGATGTCTCCAGCCACTGCTAGACTCACCTAAGCATATCTCGAATGCATGTTTTAGCCACTTCGGGCGTATACCGACATAGATGTCTCCAGCCACTGCTGGGCTGACATATAACTTGCATAAACATATCTCAAAGGTTGCCTCTGACTAACCAACATAGACACTGATCTGGTATACAGGTAATGCCATGATACATTGGCAAACAGAATAAACAATGATTTGGGACAAGGAATGATGTCAGGATATTGTGACAAACCGAAGTAAACGGCGATATGTGATGCAGAAAGATGCCGTGATACTATGGCAAACCGAAATAAACGGCGATCCCGGAGGTGGAGTGATGCCGTGATATTGTGGCAAACCGAAATAATCGGCGATCTAGAGAATACTGATAATGCCATGATACCTTGGGTAACTTGAGATAACTAACATAACCATGATACGTCGGATTTCCATTATACCTCGGATTACCAAAATGACCCGGATTACCAATATGACCCGGATTTCCAATATGATCCGGATCTCCAATATGACCCGGATTTCCAATATGACCCGGATTTCTTGAATACCTCGTATTTTTATTATACCTCGGTAGCAAACATTTTCAGCAAAACCGAATTCCCCTTTCAACGTTAGTCCAGCATATAAATCATGAAGAATATTTGACGGGAACAACAATTATACTAACCGAGGCAAACTAGCTATAGCACTTGATAGAAAACGAATCTAACAGCAGTTACTAAGCACAAAGATCCAGACTCGGTTTCGACCGAGTCCCCGTGTTACTTTTCTTATCTAGGAGAAGGTGTAAAACAAACTGGCTACCCAGTCCCCGGGTTAAGACATCTTATCCCGGGGAGAACACTTAGACCAAAAAGCGAGGGGGAGTCCCCGAGTAACTTTTGGGACAAAACAGAACTGGACTGGCGATCCAGTCCCCGGGTCAAAACACTCTACCCCGGGGAAAACAACTAATCATAGCAAGGTAGGAACGAGGGGGCAGTCCCCGAGTACTATTTGAGACTATCTAGAAGCATGTGAAGACACATAAATGATACTTACAAGGCCAGGTTGTTGGAGAAGTCTTAATTCGGATTTCCAAGTCTTAACTCAGATTCTCCCAGGATACCTCGGACTTCAGAACACCTCAGACTTCAGAACACCTCGGATTCCAAAACACTTCGGATTCCAGAACACCTCGGATTCCAGAACAGCTCGGACAGAACACCTCGGATTACAGAACAGCTCGGGCAGAACACCTCGGACAGAACACCTCGGATTACAGAACAGCCCGGACAAAACACCTCGGATCACAGAACACCTCGGACAAAACACCTCGGACAGAACACCTCGGATCACAGAACAGCCCGGACAAAACACCTCGGACAGAACACCTCGGATTACAGAACAGCCCGGATAAAACACCTCGGACAGAACACCTCGGATCACAGAACAGCTCAGATTCCAGAACAGCTCGGATTCCAGAACAGCTCGGATTCGCACTGCAGCCAACTCGAAAATGAGTCAACTAACGGGGACGAGGCCGAAGTCGAGTCCCCGCGTTGATGACGAAGGTCCCATCCGAATTGATCCAGCAAACGCCACTATCAGCCCCACGGTGGGCGCCAACTGTCGTGGTGGGAATCACGTAGATGCCACGGGGTGGCTTATTCTGGGGCCGAATGGACGCTTGAGTATTCGGGAGAGGGTTGGTGCGGTGGAACCGCACACGAAGAACACGAAGAACACAAAGAACAAGAGCAAGAACCGCAAGAACACAAGCAACCACAAAGACACCACAATGTACCCAGGTTCGGGGCCTTCGTGAGGAAGTAAAACCCCTACTCCTGCCTTTCCTCTCTCAATATATCAGTGTCGTTCTCAGGTACAAGGTGCTCCTCGAGCTGTATGATGCTGCTCAAGTGAGAGCTCTAGATAGAAGATGAAACTATGAAGGGGGAAATGAGCTAGGGTTTTTGCCGTCCTCCTCCCTGGAGGTAGAGATGCCGCATATATACATGGGCCGAAGTACAGTTTTACCCCTGCCTACAACTAACAATGGCATGGCCAAAAGGTAGAAGACAAGCCTCTGCCTCCTGCCAGCTCAACGGCCGGACTGTCAGGCCAGACAGGCCTAGCTTTCCTTTTCCGGTCATACTTCAGTAGCCTGCCGAGGTCTAGCCTGTAGACCTTTCCCGAAATAGCCAAGTCAGCTCCTAGGCCCCCGAGCTTCCGGGAAACCCGTGGACGGACCTCGCCGTCCTCTGAAGCTTCGGGCCACGAGCTCTGCGGCGCCCGTGACCTCTCTGACATGCCTCGATCCTTGCTGCCAACCTCGAATAACACTCCTGATCCTATACCTCGGTAGAGAATACCTTATTCCTGTGGTAGCTAGCTGACTACCCCGAGGTTGATATCTCGGAGGATATACCTCGGAGAATATACCTCAGACGTACGCCTTACGTCGGATGACGCCTCCTGCGTCCTTGCTCAATCGTTACCTCGGACAGCTTACTGCCTTAACCTTACATGTCTTTACCTCATCTCTACCCTACCCGGGGGTAACCCCCGACAACTCCCTTGTTGTACTATGATGTTTCTCTGCATGATCTTGTCGTGCTCGTTATGTTGATTCCAACGAGACCAAGAACATCGAAAACGGAGTTCGATACCCAAGATATACCCGTTTTGGTGTCGGTGTTTATGCAGTTTTTACAAAGGTCGGTAGTACCGGCCCCGACGCCCTGGTAGTACCGGTGGACTCCAGGGGCTGATAAAAATGGTCGGTAGTACCGGCCCCTACCCCCTGGTACTACCGGGGCTTACCTGTTTTGTGTGGGCTGGTACTACCGGGGTCTTTGGCTGGTACTACCGGCCCTGCGCGATTTTCTGGCCAACGGGCAGATATTTCTCTCCACCTATTTAAGGGGTCTTCTTCTCTAAAGAGACCCCAACTCTTGAGCTCGAAAATTGCCCCCATTGTTGACCTTGTTGAGCTTTGCTTTCTCTCTATTCCTCCATGATTCTTGCCTCCAATTAGAGGGAAACGAGAGAGGAGATCTAGATCTATCTTTCCACCAATCAATCTCTCCTCCAAGTGAGGGGAAGCTTTTGAATCTAGATCTTGGAGGGATTTTATGTTCTTCCTCTCTTCTCCCCCATAAGCATTAGTTGCTTTGGTGGGATTTGAGAGTGAATGATTTTGAGCACTTCTTGTGTTCTTCCCATTGTATGAGTCGCATCAGTTTGAGTTCTCCACGGTGATACGTGGAAAGTGAAGTTGAGAAGTTTGTTACTCTTGGGTACTTGGGGTGCCCTAGAGCTTATCCTCTTGGGTACTTGGAGTGCCCTAGACGGTCCTTGTTCATCTCGGAGTTTTGGTGGCTCGCGGGATAGTTGGGAGCCTCCAATTAAGTTGTGGAGACACGCCCCAACCTTGTGAGTCTTGTGGCTTTGGGAGCCGTGGGATTCCGGTGAGAGCCTCCAATTAAGTTGTGGAGTGTGCCTCATCCTTGTACGGGTTCGGTGACCACCCTCAAGTGTCCCGTAGTGGATCGTGGCACTCCGCATTGCTGGAGGCACGAAGGAGATTACGGTGTGCCATTTGACGGCTATTCGGGGATCACTTTGTGACTCCGCACCGCTCCAACGGAGACGTAGCTTCCATTGGGAAGTGAACTTCGGGATAAATCATCGTCTCCAAGTGCCTCGGTATTTCTATACACGGGCTTCTTACTTATGCTATTTACTTTGTGATAGCCATCGAGCTTGAAGTAATATATCTTGCTATCATATATTTGCTTATCTTGTTTAGCATAAGTTCTTGGTGCACATAGGTAAACCTAGCTTGTTTAGGTTTCGTGCTTGATAAATTAAACGCTAGTTTTATTCCGCATTTATTCAAGCCTAAACCATAAAGAATTTTAATCGCCTATTCACCCCCTCTAGGCGACATCCGTGTCCTTTCAAGTAGTTCTCCCCCGAGTCTGAGGGCTCTACCGGTAGCTATGTGGTTCATCTCTCTCCCATGGTGTGATCTTTATGTGATCATGAGCTTTGTAATCTAGTTGAATCCATAGATGTTACTCTTCATGCTACTTGAGTGGTTTTATTAATGTAAACTCCAGCGTCACCTTTGTCCCATGGTGCGAAGTTGACAGTGTGCGCACTGTGTGTGACTCTTAGGCTAAAGATTACAGGAATACTTATCATGAGTTATTATTTGTGTTGGATGTCTCTATAAAATTGTGGTGTTTGTCTAGTACTATTTAGAGCGCTCAAGTTGACAATGTGTGGTTCCCTAGATGTGGAATGTGACTTTAAGATGTGCTTTTGTAGCCCTACACAATGAATTGATGTTCGTTATCCAACAGGAGAATAGTTCAGAGTAGCATAGTGAAGAGGAAATATCTATGTATTCAATTATATTATTATTGTTGAGAGTGTCCACTAGTGAAAGTATGATCCCTAGGCCTTGTTTCTAAGCATTGAAACACTGTTTACAACCAGTTCTGCTACATGTTTGCTTGCTGCCATTTTTATTTCATATTGTAATTACTACTTATAATCATCCATATTACTTGTATTTCACTATCTCTTCGCCGAACTAGTGCACCTATACATCTGACAAGTGTATTAGGTGTGTTGGGAACACAAGACACTTCTTGTATCTTAATTGCAGGGTTGCTTGAGAGGGATATCTTTGACCTCTACCTCCCTGAGTTCGATAAACCTTGGGAGATTCACTAAAGGGAAACTTGCTGCTGTTCTACAAACTTCTGCTCTTGGAGTCCCAACACTGTCTACAAGAATAGAAGCGTGCGTAGACAACAATTTCCAGAACAGCTTTTCTGGAATACAAAAACAACAGAAAACAAGAACTGACACTCTGGCATCTTGTTAATAGGTTAGTCCCCGAAAATGCATAAAAATGCTATGAAGTGTAAATAAAACATGTAGCAATTGGTATACTATAAGCATGGAACATCAGAAATTATGGATACGTTGGAGACGTATCAGGCCTCATCCCTGGCACGGTCCGTCCTGTGCCCCGAGACAATTTTAGCCCTCAGGCGGGCCAAACAAAACCGCCCCGATGGTCACCGTTAGGTCTAGATAAGCAATGCATGACACAATATCGTACTGCACAACATGGGCCAAATTTCATTTTCACTCACATAGACTCTACTCCCTCTGTTTCACAATATATGTTGTTTTATCAATTTTAGTACAAATTTGCGCAGTCGAAACAATTCCCGCGTTTCCAAAAATACCCATGTCAGAGAGCACTTTACCCACTCCTCTCCTTCACGTTGCCCTCTCACTCTCTCCGACTCGCGTTGCCGATGCGCTCTCCCTCTCTGTCTCCCACTCGTCGGGTCCTCCATGTTGTCCCACACCTCCTCCCACTTGTCGGTGCATCGAGGTCAAATCATTTATTTTTTTAGCGTCGGACACATCTCTTTGGGGTGGTGATGGTGGATCTGCGGGAGACAGAGATAAATCTTCTCTCGGACGACGCGGAGAAGGTCGTCATTGACATGATAGTGGAGCACTGATGCATCTAGAGGGTGGCACGTGCGCGTGAAGGGCTAGAGTAGCAGCAACTGGAAGAAGGCGCTCCGGAGCAGCGGGAAAACGACGCAATAGAGCATGGTGTCCTCTCGTTATCACCCACCATGGTAGTGTGGGCCCTGACTGCCACGCCACGGTGCCACGGCCAGGCTTCCGGTATATCATATTCTCCCTCTGTAGATCATGTTTATGTAGATATTGTTTGAACACTTGAGGTGATGTTTTTTTGTGTTGCCAAGAACTTGTTTTTTGTAGCTTGTCTCTTCATATGTTGTCTTTGTAGCTTGTGTTAACAAAAACTTGTGCTTGTTTATGAACTTGTGATTGTTAAAGAACATGTTGCTTGTGTAAAACTTGTTATTATCCGAAATATAATTCTTTAGATGAACTTGCTTGTTAGCCAAAACTTGTGCTTGTTTATATAAACACTCAAAATAAATCCGAGAATTAACGATACACTTCCTATTATCCTGAGACATGGAATATCTGCCATCTCTTTCTCAATACCTTCATTGGAACAAGTTCTGGTGACAACGGAGCTACTACGACACTATCTCATAACCATTAAAATTACATATTTATTCTCTTAATAAAATATTGACTCACATCTTAAGTGTGTTGACACATAGACATGTCCGAGAGCTTACCAGACAAAAACCAACATTGGGATCTACTCCCTCCGTTTTTAAATATAAAATGTTCTATGTGTTTCCCATGTTGACTAGATGCGGATGGAAGTGAATGAACACACACTAAATAGCATCTAGATACATGGAAATGTGTGTGAATCTAGGAAAGGCCTAAAACATCTTATTAGACGTTTGTACTGGCTCCTATGTATTCACGAGTGAACGACACAACCTCTCTTTATGTTTCTCATTACGCTAATACCCTTACATACACAATACCAATGATATCACGAGGTTGAAACAATGTGCTCTAATGTGATCAAGACCTTTTGATCATGACACATATAAACTCGTTAACCAGTATCATTATCTTTTTCCACTCCAAAATATGAATGAATCACACATTCACACTGTGTCTAGCAAGACGATTGGGGTGACATGATAATACTGAGATTCCCTAGAGGATGTATTCCATCATCTGGAGGAGTAAGTACCCTTTTTAAACAATTTACGTTCCAATACTTATTGTAGTTCCAATAGCCACCGTTATGGTCCCTAGTTGCGGTCAGACGTTTAAGGACCATCAAAGCGTGAGTGTCAAACAAGTGGTCACTAGATGTTCTCAAGGTGTATATGAACTAACTAAAGAAAACTTTGTACGATCAATTGCTATTCTTCATCTTGACGATTCGTCTCATAACAAGATCATAGGGTGGGTCAGAATGATAATAGACTCATATACTTATGGGTCTTATACAAAGTCCATGATCAAGAAAATATGATCATCGAATAACAAGATATGCTAGTATTAGCTATAAGTCTAGGAACTAGTTTCCTTATTCATATCTTTACACGTGCATTTGAGGTTTTCCTCTTGAATACTTTGCATTCGCTATTCAAGTGCCCAATGTAATTGTAGCATAAAGATATAAACGATTAATAATAAACCTTGAGATAAAATAATACTAGATATTATTTTCTTTAGGGCATATCTCCCATAAAAATGCAGGTAAAAATGCTTCCAATATTGGTGCAATACAAATAATATTGGCAATGCTTGCGTTTGTAGATCTTCTTTCGGCAAATTGACTACTTGATGTAAATGCTTGAACAAATGGGGTATCTAAGTGAACAAATGGTTTGGGACTAGCTGACTGTAAATGTTTGGTATGTAAATTGTTCACTTGAATTGTTAAAATACGTGTTCCAAATTTTCAGCACTTTCACTTGAATTTGCCCTGATGTCTCATGTTGCTTATACTCCACTATACATTATGTAGTTTTTGTTGTGCAAGATCTTCCTTGTGCCTGTGAGATTCCAGTATTTGTATGGTCTTTGTACAAGGATTTACGTGCTCTATCTTTGCTCAATCACTGTCCGTAGCATCGTCAGGTCCTGAGAACTGACATGTGAAATGGTTAGAAGGATGGTTCTATCCCAACCCATCAGAGTTTTAATCCTATATTTGATGAAATATTCTTCATTGAGAGACGACGTTTTCATCGACAGCGAGACATCTGTGATGATTTCTTTAATCTCAAAATCTGATCGATCGGTCCAGTCTTCTGAGTGTGCTTGTAAAACTAGGTGTGCGTTTGTTTACAGAGGCGAGTGTATGCCTTTACGAGCGCCTTTGGAAAAAAAAACACCGCCAGTCACTCTAGATCTCCCGCACCTCCAGGGTCACCGACACCCCGGTCCCACCTACCGTTGCCGGCCGGCCTCTTCTTCCCCCTTCCTTCCTCCCCTCGCGACCATTTCGAATTACAGAACACGCCACCGTCCTCCAATCCACCCCCGACCTCACTGCTCCTCCCCACACATCATTCTCACCTCACCAGATCTCACTCACCCCGCCTCCCCTCCGCCATGTCGGTCTCGTCGCGCTTCGAGCTCCGGGTAAAGCCCTAACCCTACTCCGCAGATCCACGCGCCGCCGACGCCCCTAACCCCCTCAATCCTTCCAATGCAGGCGTCGTCGCAGCTTCACCAGCCGCCGCCGCTGCCCGTCGGCATGAGGTGAGGACGCGATCTCTAGGGTTTTGTTCCTATGTACTATAGTCTATAGGTGGGGGGAATTGTACCTGGTTGGCTGGTTCTGATGCCCGCGCGTGTCCGGCGTGGTGGTGTTGTTGCAGCGGCGATGGCGGGTCGTTTGCTGACGCCGGCAACCTCGACCACTGCGCCAAGTACCTCAACCAGACGCTCGTCACCTTCGGCTTCCCGGCCTCGCTCGACCTCTTCGCCACCGATCCGGTCCGTCATTCACGACTTCTGCCTCTCCAGTCACTCGCTTGTGTTTCGACTGTCGGTGTTCCACCGATGCGACAGATTTATGGCATCTCGCCTCTTGACTGACTCTCTAGTGGGCATATTTTTTATGTGGATTTTTAGGGCGCTCTTTCTGCTCGTTTAATCAGTTAAATTGGATGTATGGATGTTGTTAAGATCGTGGTAAAGTCGCAGTCTGGTAGTTCTTTTCTGTCCTAGGTAGAACATGCTTCCTTTTGTTTCTGGTGGTGGTCAAATTCTTCTTGTTCGAAAAAAAAGATGGGCGAGTCGTTATATTTCAGGCACTCTTTCACTAGATTTTCCAAACTTATCCCGTTTCTGTGGCGCAGGTATCTATTGCAAGAACGTGCAACTGCATGTATGCACTGCTGCAGCAGCGCCAGAGAGACCTTGAATTCCGGGAATCAACCAATGATCTACGGCAGCGGTGAGCTTACCATTTCTTTTGTCTGCTGACCCTGTTCTTAGTTCTTTTGTCTGCTGACCCTGTTCTTAGTTATGCAATGCCCACCAGATCTGCAAGATAATATAGTTTAGCGATACAGTACACTGCACAGTACTGGCCAATGTATGTACAGACTGGTAATTGCTGGTGATGCCTGTCGGTCTCAGATGACATTAGTCTCACCGCGTTGTTGCTTAACCTTTGCCATGAGAATGTACATTGTGTTATGGCTCTGTTTTTAGAAAAAGGGAATATATTAATATCACGAAGATAACAATTACACCCAGCCTCTGCACCAACAAAATGTCACAAACGACATCTCAGATGCACACAGCCTGAAAGCGAAAAAGAAAAAGAAAAGAAAAAAATGCTCCGTCACGGTAATCAAATCCTCGCAGCAGCAGCCTACAAACCACCACCAAAGACAACATCCGGAATACAAAAAGGTTATCCAAAAGCGACGCCTCCAAGAAGGAAAACAGTGGACAAGCGCCGTCATCGCCAGATCCAAGATCTTAGGTTTTCACCCTGGACAAAGTCTGACCTCTCAAAACAATGTCTTCAGCAAGATCATTGCCAGGCACAACCAATGAAGGTCAGACCTTAGGTTTTCACCCTGAAAGTCAAGACACGACACTCGAGGAGCGCCACCAAGCTTGAATTCCTCCGATGTTACCGCCCCCACTTGCCAAGGCCGCTCCTGCAAGTCATCAAACACTAGACTCACAAGCGCCATGCCCGAATTGGATCCGAACACCGGCTCTTGGGAAGCAAAATCTTCATCATCTCGAAGAACCCTTCCGCCAACTCTGATCTTCAAATCTCATCCTCATGACCTTCACCGCTGTGTACACCATGGAAATCGAGATGGCAATATGTCCCATGGTTCCAACAGCCAGCGGAGCTTCATGTCGCACCCTCATGAAACCAAATAGGCTGATATAGGTGCGCACAACCGAATTCCATCCTATGCAGATAACCAGGGGTTTAACGCCAATCCGTGAAGGTATCTGACAGAAGATCCGGAACCCGTCAATGACTGGATTAAAGAGGCTCAAACTGGAGTGCTGGGCGTGCACGTGGAGTTCAGATCATTCTGCTCCTTGCGTCCTGCCCATGCACATCCGTAGATGGCTGCCGACCGGAACGCACTCAAGTCCAGATCGATGATCATTAGATCAAATCTGTAGCATGCGGCCCCATGCACGGCGGCCGGCCGGAACGCGCGCAGATCATCCTGACCATCATGCACACGGACGTCCAGCTCGGGATCCTGCCCATGCACATCCATGGTCGCCGGCCGGAACCCAGGTTCAGATTGGATCCATGAAGACTGCACCGAAGCTTATTTGAAAGAAAAAAAGGGAGCGCCCCGCCGCCGTCCGCCGTGGGACGACCTCCTCCGGCGACGGCGGGGAGAGGGAGGTTGGGGAGGGGTGGCCGGCGGCTAGGGCGCGGATGGGTCCCCCGAGTCGTCCGAGGAGAATCAAAAAGTTCAGGCCTTGGCAAGTGGGGGCGGTAACATCGGAGGAATTCAAGCTTGGTGGCGCTCCTCGAGTGTCGTGTCTTGACTTTCAGGGTGAAAACCTAAGGTCTGACCTTCATTGGTTGTGCCTGGCAATGATCTTGCTGAAGACATTGTTTTGAGAGGTCAGACTTTGTTCAGGGTGAAAACCTAAGATCTTGGATCTGGCGATGACGGCGCTTGTGCACTGTTTTCCTTCTTGGAGGCGTCGGTTTTGGATAACCTTTTTGTATTCCGGATGTTGTCTTTGGTGGTGGTTTGTAGGCTGCTGCTGCGAGGATTTGATTACCGTGACGGAGCATTTTTTCTTTTCTTTTTCTTTTTCGCTTTCAGGCTGTGTGCATCCGAGATGTTGTTTGTGACATTTTGTTGGTGCAGAGGCGCGGATGAGCCCCTGTGTTATGGCTCTGTTAGGTTAGGTAACATTAAGTTCAGGGAAATAGACCAGTGGCCTAGGTACCGTACATGCCATTCTTTGTCAATACCTTCTGAAGTTTGGTTGTATAGAGTATAGGCTGGTGAAGTTAAAAAGTACTGCAACACAGTTTTTTATGGTTCTGCGAATTTCATGCGCAGTTTTTTATGTTCCTGCATGCTCCGATAGTGCCTGTTTGCCCCCGCTGTTCCCTTGCATTTTCTTATGTTATTGGTTCCAATAACTTAGTGTCGTTATTGCCCCCCATAACTCAGTTTCCATACATTTTTAGCATGACTCCTTTACCAATTATGTACTCCATGTTAGTCCTTATGTTTCCTTGTGAGCTGAACAGACGCCATCATCTTGGGTACATGCATATGTAAGAAACGGAAAATTTTCCACAATGAATGGAGTTTGACTTGAGCTGACATCAGTTTAGTACGTGCTGTTTGGCTTTATAACTACGTCACTGAAGTTTAAATCTTCATTTTGCTTGTCTCTGGAAGGTTGAGTTATGCTAACTTGCTGTGCATTATATTTTGCAATAGAATCAAAACTAGATCTGGAAATTCTGTAAGACTGTTGCCATTGATATGATCCACCTTAGAATTCGTTTCCACATTATACCACTATTTTCCATGAACAAACACTTCTATCTCCTAAAATTTACCCTTTTCCTCTTTTGTCTACTTTACTTTTCCTTCTCATTCTCTTACAATGGTTGTTTTTTCTCTTGTGAATCTCTATCCTCTCTCCATCATTCCTATATAGCAGTTTAATCTCTATTTTCATTTTTGTCTAATCTAAGTACATAACCACCAGCAGTGTAAAGTGTGAACAACTTAATATTTTTCCCATTTGTCAGCAATCATCATTAATTGCACCTGCACAGTTCCTCTTGTGTAGGGTCTATATCTTGATTATTTCACAGTGCTAATGTGCTATAAGGCATCATTTACTGCAAACTCTGTTAGTACTATGTCTACATGTAAACGAGTCTGTTTGCTACTCATTCCTACATGTCTGCGTGCCTTTTAGATGCGCAGAAAGATTAATGTTGTTAATTGGAAATTTCCAATATTTCGAAGGTCCTGCACTCCTGCCCAAATGTTGTCAGTATATGGTGAACACTAGTTTATTATATGTTCATTTGGGTATAATATATATTCTGGGCACAAGCTCATTCAATTCGTGACATCAATGCAATTGATTGCAGCAGTTGGAAGGTTTTATAGAATATTGTTCTACCACTATGCGATATGTGTCTAATGGCGGGTTGTGTTATATAATGTGCAGTATGCAGTCTGATATTTCAAGACTGGAAGCCAAGATCGAAAGAATGGATGCCCAATTAGCAGCAAAAGATCGAGAGCTAGCCACTTTGACCCGAACGGTCTGTCCTTGTGTCAACTCTTGTTTGGGTCCGTTACCACTTTGGAATTCTAACCCCCAATAATCCCACTGCCATCTCCAGGAGGCCAAACATACTGCATCTTTGAAAGCTCAGATTGAGAAGCTGCAGCAGGAACGTGATGAATTTCAGAAAATGGTTATTGGAAATCAGGTAAAATGGCCTTATCCTACAGTTTTTTATTTTAAAACTATTATGTTAATTTTGTCGTTAGGTTTTCAACCATTCTTGTTGCTGTGATTGCGAAGTCCTGTCCTAATAATAATATGCTATCTTGCTTTTGTCAGCAAGTACGCACCCAACAAATTCATGAAACAAAGAAGAAGGAAAAGGAGTACATCAAATTGCAGGTAAGTTTGGCATTTTTTTCTCATAGGATATATGTATTAGATATATCATGGAGATTTAATCTGAATTGTTGATATTGGATGGGCCTATTTCTGTTTGCAGGAGAAATTAAACCAGGTGCTGATGGAAAAGAAAAAGGAATCATCACGTTCAGGAATGGAAATAATGAACTTGTTGCAGGTGCTATTTTCATGAATATTCTCGATATTATTAGTCTAGTCTCTACTGATGCTTAGTTGTGTAAGCGAAGCTTCTGCTTGATGATTATGATATTTTATTTAACAGAAAGAGGGACGACAAAGGGGAACATGGACTGGAAAAAAGAATGACAATGACTATTACAAAATGATTGTAAGCATTACATCACTTCTGTAATACCAGTACATAGATGGTTAAATCTACGCTAAGCATCCCTGAGCACACATTCAGGTTGATGCATATGAAGTGAAAAAGCAAGAGCTAGTCCAAGAGAATGCTGATTTGCGGGCACTGCTACGTTCGATGCAGGTATAAATTGCAAGGTTGCAATTTTCATTCCTTGTTTTTTTTCTTAATGTATGAATTGTGACACGCTAAATTGCTAATAGGATTCACATTGTATTTTTCTTTGATGATGGACATATGTACACATTTTTTTTTGACATTTTCTATAGGTGTTCCTTATATGCGTTATTCGTTATGGTTATTTCAGTGTCTGCGAAATGTAATAATTTATTATGTGAGCTCTCGTTTTGTATTTATTCTCAAATACCATGATTTGATGAGTGAAGAACTGTAATAGGATCTGTACTCATTGTATTAATATTTCCGCTAGTACTTGTAAACTATTGATGATTGTGCTTATCTGAGTAATAATGTTCCTACATCAGATGGATATGCGTGAGTTTCTCAATGCTCCAAATGGATCATCACATCCTGCTGTTGCTGGAAACGGTAGGCAGGAGTCAGGATCTCCGCAATCCTCACTCGGTGGCAAGACGGTACGCATGCCCAATCTTCTTTACAGAGTTATTGTTGGTTTTCCTTTTCTTCTAGCCATTTGCATGGTTTCTGCCATGTATATATGGTGAAACAGATGCTTATCCTCATGCCTTCTCTTCCCTTATGTTACATGACTTGCTCAATTGGAGTCACAAGATCTATCCTTGGCTTCATTGTTCTTTCTCCTGGCAGGATGTCTTTGACTTGCCCTTTCACATGGCCAGAGACCAGATAGAGGAGAGTTTACGCACAAAAATGGCTTCAGTAAAGGTAAGAAACATTAAATAGACACTGACCTACCCTTACGGTTCATGTTTCCATGTGCAAACTGGTCTTTCTTTTACTGTGATCCTTAACTTGGTAAAACAATTTATTGTACAGGCGCGGATGACACAACTTCAAGATGCTCAAAAAGGTGCTGAAGTGACCTCAGAAGTCACGGAGCGTGAACTTGAACTTGAAGCTCAATTGGTGGAAGCCAGAAGCATCATCCAAGAGCAGGTATGTGGTGTTTAATCACTTCTGAACGACATTTGTATGTAGCATTCAATCTCAAATACGTATCTAAAGTTCTAAACATGGTAATCAACTAATCATAATCAGAAAGACGTCTCTAGCCTGGTAACCGCAGACACTGTATTATATGGCTTCAGTTTGTAGTGTCTTCGTCAATGCCAAGTTCTGATTAACCTACATTTGGGAACTGAATTTACAGGCGACCATCATGTCTAAGCACTTGTCCAAGTCTGATAAACCAAAGTGAGGTTTGATACACATTCTCTATATTTCTCTTGTGCTCACTCCAAAACTCACGCATTCATAAAATAGCAGGAGGTTAAGTGGCCTGGATGCTGAGCGTGAGGCAATTCATTCTGCGTCGACAGATGCGTAAAGACTTTGGTAGTGAGTTTCAGTTCTGGAAGACTGCAACGCCCATCGTGTCGGCCTGTGGATGACCGTCTCTTGTGTTTGTAACAACGGTAGTATAGCCCAGGATAAACCTCTTCCTGGCATGGTAGCATGAGTCCAGCCGCAGCCTATGTTGTATGATGTGCAGGAACATATCAGCTGCCGTTGCTAACCGGTAATCCTGTAGGAATGACATCTTAGCTACTACTCCCTCCGTTCGGAAAAGGTAGACCATTTTTGTGACATCCTTTTCCGAACGGAGGGAGTACTAATCATCTCTGATGGAATGGAGTCATGCGAAGTATTATGTTGGTACTTTCAAATGTGCGTGCATTTGCCTGTGGGGTGTACATTTTGTCTAGCCTCTCAGTTTGACTAACTCCTGCAGATCTTACCTGGTGGCAGACTATATGGACAATCTGTTAGTTCAAAGATCAAATTCGTTTGAGAGGTTCACAAATGGCAACAGGGTAAAGGTTATGCATAAATGGCAGGGTGAGTTATGTATGCGGAGATGTACCTTGGCTTTTTTATCCCCATTTCACGTGCGTGAGATGGATTTTAAGTACGAGTAACATGGTTTCGTGTACGATTCGTGTGCTGATCGTACTGTCATGTTCGTTTCATCCGATCTGATGGAGAAGCTGACTCGAACTAGTGTGGTCTGGTGCCAGCAAATCTTGTCGCTATCCGTGTAATCAATGCGAATCTGCTGTAATGATCCGCCCGTTTGTCGGGTACAGTCCTTTGTCTCTCCGAGTTAGCATAGTTGGAGTTTCGTCCGAAATTCTGAAGGTGGCATACATACAAACGATTTTTTTTCCTATAGACTTTAGTCAAAATTTACTCGGTTCGATTTTGACTAATTGCAGAATGCAGCGTAATTATGAACATATGGAGTATTCTTCGCTGACGTTAAATATAAGCGCTGTGACTTTGAATGTAAATCACATGGCATAGAAATATTATTATTTCCCGTGACGAAGATTTTCCGAGGCCTTGAGTGCATGATGCCTTGGCGTGAGACGCTTTTAAATGAACGAAATCGATGTGCAACAAAGGGTGGCAACTCGGCCGGTCATCCGTTCCTGTCTTAATTGACGTGAAATGGCAGTCTCGGTCGTCGGATTAAGTACGTCCATCATCTACCGACGAAGCTTCCAGCTCCAAGTCTTCAACCAGAGCCACCAATAAACATATGAGAACATAAATTAAAAGGAATGCATATATAATTTTGCTGGAAGTTTCTCACTGTGAAAAATGCCAATACCATTTTGTATGGATAATTATAATATGCAAAGTTTCTTTCTCGGAAGTCGTGAGTTCCAATAAGAATGTAGTATATAATTAGTTAGAATTATGCTGCATTTTCTTATTTGTTTTTTGGCGTTTGTCATATTATATTTCGACCGTGCCATAAGCCGCGAAATATTTGAGAGAACTTGACTAGATGATGGTGTGTACAATAGAGTGATGTTAGTCTTATTTTGGAAAAAAAAATGACAGAAATTAATTGATTGCCTGCAAGAGAGAGTAATGCAAAAGTGGTATTTTTGTTCTTAGCCAAGATAAATAATTTATTTATGTTTGAAATGATGGCATTCTTCTGTTCTTATAACATGTACTCCTTAGGACAAAGTTGAGACATCCTTTTGTGAACGGAGGGAGTAGTTTCTTCATCGCACTCCGTACGATGTTACAGGTCTCTTTGTGGAGAACACAACGTTCCAAATCAAGACCAATATTCAAAATGGTTTTGAGGAATTGTGAGAGCAGTGCACCCGATGTCGAGCCCGAGAGCATTCCTCCTTGTCAAGTGAGATTCCACTTATGTCCCACTTTGAGGTCATCTTTAAACCCACATGTCAAAATTTGAGAACTTTTAGTGACTTAGAATGAATTAAAAGCATGATATAAGTGGGATCCCACTTGTATCTCCTGACCGTGGATTCAGTAAAAAAAAAATCTACAATCACACGAAAATCACTTGTATCTTCCGAGATCCAGTCATCTTTTCGAAAAGTTTGTTTTTAGGTCTCCAAAAAGTCCGAAAGAAATCACTGAAGGATACATGTCTAGTTTGCACGACCAAAGTTGTATCGAAATATTATATCATATGTGGCTTTCACAAAAGACAAATGCAGGAACGAAAATCCAATTTTCTTTTTAGAGCTACGATTTTTTGGATTTTGTGTAGCGTACAGCAGCGTATTCCACACATATACATAGCATGTGTATGTATACACACGACTTTTTTTATAGAATATTTTGAAACTTTAAATTTGATTTTTGATTCTTAATACCGAAATTACTGTAACTAAGGAGACAAGAACACCTCTCCCGTACTCATATCGCAAGAGAAACTTACATAAATTGTTACAGCCTTGTACAGTTGTACCTAAATCAACGGTCCTGATTTTCCATCCTCTCAACGGCATCAAGGACCGAACTAACTCCAACTAACTTATCGTCTGCAATTGTCCTGTGCCACACCCTCCATTTTCCCAATTGCAAAAACTCCAGCTTTGCTCTCTCTCTTCGAAAGGGACATCTTTTTTTTTTGATACAACCGTAACTGGATTAATTAGAAGATATTACATGAGAGTACACTGGATTCATCCAGAGACGGCACAGCTGCCACCCTTTTACAGAAAGCACCCAAGGAAAAAAGAAATAACGAACTCGCACCTGGGAAGCTCTGCATCTCCATTTCCGCCACCGTCGTCGATCTCGCCATCACAGAAGAAGACGAGGATGAACACGACGGTCGCTGAGCCACCTGCATAGGTCGATCGGGAACTTAATCCCTTTGAGGTCGCCGCAGCTGCCACTCGCCGAACTCGGCGAGATCTTGGCGTCAAGGATGGCGCATCGGCGGGGGGCACGCCCCGACCCAGGCAGGATGTCGAGCCGGCATCGGCAACGAAGACCAGCTTCACGGCTCGCCATAACACCAGCAAGGGGAGGCAGGAAAAAGACTGCACAAAGCAGCAAAATCCACTTTGCGAATCAGAGAAGAAGTAGCCGCACCTCACCCGTTCATCACCACCACGGCCGCCCGGAAGGAGAAGCCATCGCCACAGTCCCTGATCCGCGAAGTAGACGATACAACACGCGATTTTATTGAATCGGCATTGGCCATCTCCATCCCTGCAAGCAATCCCCCATGGATCCGGCGAGCAGAGGGGAAAAAGCCTGGCTCCGGCGTCGCTGCGAGTCGCCGAAGACCAGCCGAGGTGGATGGAGAAAGAACACAAACGGGCATCCACCATGAACACAACAAAAGCAAGATCTACAACGAAAGATCTACTGCTAGACCTAGTATCTACAACCCGCGCTGCACCTCCACTTCCGCATCGGGTGACATCATCGCCGAAGAGGAGAGGGAAGTGAGCCGGGGGCGAGATCGGGGAACGGGAGTCGACCCTCAAAACAGGGGAGGGAGAGTCAGGAGTTAAGAGGAGTACGAAAGGGACATCACTGGGAAAGAAGAGAGCGTGTATGTGCGAGATATATACTCAGAGGCCAGAGAGAGAGAGAGGGGAGGGCGAGGTTGAGAGGGAAAACACGAGCCACCTCCCGTTTCCACCCGCTCTATCCTATGGATAGAGCTACCGCGACAGCCATAGATATCATCATCGTCATGATCCCATCAACGCCTTCGCCTTTGTAGCACCACCCTAACCCCAATCTCCTGGACCAGATTTGATCTCCATCCTCGCACCGTTCCTTTGGATTCTTTTTTATTTCTCCAAGGAGGGGGAGAAGATGGCAGAAATGGCCGTCACCGTCGCCGCCGGGACCCTCCGTCCCTGCTCCGGCGTGTCGCCGGCGCCGTCAGGGAATCGCCGGCTTGCCGGCTGGCGGCCCGCTAAGCTGAGGTGAGGAGACTGGCCCGGGATTTATCTTTGCCGCATTAGATTCAGAGTCTTGTTTTTCCTGATTCGTTGCGTCCCCGATGGTAAACTGCTGTGCTCGGGTGCAAAGTCTGCTACACTTTTTGCTCCAAGATTTGAGTCTCGCTTTTCTAGAATTTAGAACTGAGGGCCTTTTGGAATGAATACTGATGAATTTAGTTTTGTTTTGTGGGATCTCTAGAAGTTCAGTTTTGACTATGCGTACAACTGTTGGTTTTATTCATCGCGTACGACCTACCAAGCTACCCTGGGTGCTAGTTTATTAGTGAATTCATGATGATATGTTTTAGTTGTTATGTTTTAGTTGCAGAACATGCCAGATATGCAGATACTAATAGTTGGTACTATTCTGGTCAGAAAGTGTGAGAAATTCTGGTTCCTCCGGGTGATTTCTTTGTTAAAGCGGTGACTGTACTAATTGGTTTATCGGCTCAGGAGGCTGATACTTGTTATTGCCTACGAGTGTTGCTAACTTGCTATGTTTATTAAAGGTCTCCGATATGCAATTCCTTCCTTCGAAGGGGATAAAGTTCTATAAACATAGTTAGACGGGGATATCCACCAAGTGTTGCTTGCACAATATATCATGTGAACAGGAGTCAAGAAATGCTATCAGTTGATTCTTCCCTGCCTGAAATGGGATAGTGGATTTTGGTGCAGTTTTGATTACAATAAGTCAGTTCACTGTTAAGTTAAAGCTAGTTTAACCAAAGTAGTGGTAGTAGTGCAGCCGATGGCTGTTTTCTAGTCGTGAATCTGAGGAAGCTGATTACATTTGCAGATACTGTCACTTGTGCTGCGTTTTTTTTCTTTCGTCCTGGATGCATGAACTAATTTATTATATTTTCTTCTGCCGACTGTTGGGATCAAGCTTGATATTATATTGTTTGGTCCGCGGTGTTGCCAAAATTTACCCTTTTCTGTTGCAACAAACCACAGGTTTAGAACCTTTTCCTTTGTTTTTTTACTGTCTGATAAGCACTAGCTGTGCCATGTGAATAAGATAAGCTGTTTGCTATATACTTGCTTTCTGTTAATATATTAAGTCCTCTAATATTTTTTCTTATAACATCACAATCTTTTTAGTTACTACTCTCAATGTTTCTCATGTGTATTAGTTACAACTGTTTTGTTTTGTTTTGTTTAGATTGTCGTCTCCAGCTTTGAGGGTTCCTAGAGCTGCTTCGCCTGCAGCTGTTGAGGTAGATAGCATAGCTTACCACAAAACATTGGATGAACCTCCATGTTCAACTGCATATACTTTGGTTAGCAGGACGGGAGCCGTAGCAACACTGATACAGTTCCTACACCGAAAGTTATAATAGATCAAGACTCTGATCCGGATGCAACTATTGTGGAAGTAACCTTGGGTGACCGTCTTGGCGATCTTCTTGATACGGTATGTTGTTTACATAATCTTTTAAGTCTATTTCACCGTTCAATTATTCTTTGATTATTATTTCTAGCATCATATAATCATGTCATGCTGATTATTTGTGCTTTGTTTGATGTGAAGATGAGTGCCCTGAGGAATTTAGGGCTAAATGTTGTGAAAGCTAGTGTCTGCCTCGATTCTTCTGGCAAGCACAACAAGTTTGCTATAACAAAATCGTAAGTGGATATTTTTATCATTATTTCAGATTTGAAAGCTTGGCATGAGGAATCTCATAGAAGCCTGATCTTCCAATTATAACAGAATGTGACATATTTCTTCATTGTACTTTTCTGCACCTATCAGTTCTTGTCTAGAATGAGTGACAGGAATACTCTACAGGTCAACTGGTCGCAAGATTGATGATCCAGAGTTGTTAGAAGCAGTACGACTGACAATTATTAACAACATGCTCGAATATCATCCTGTAGTTTCCTGAACCCCTCATCGTTTTTGCTTTTGTAAGCTGTCTTCAATTGAATCTTGTATACTAAGGGCTACATCTTTTAATCTATTTGACACCAGGAAGCTAGCAGTCAATTGGCCATGGGTGCTACATTTGGGATAGAGCCCCCTACGGAAGTGGTACTTGCTTAAATCCTTTCATAGATCAAATCGTCCACATCCTTCTTATCTCATCAATATTGAAAGCTTGAAAACGTCTCAATCTTTATGGACGTCCCTAAAACCATATGACTTGTCTATATATATATTAGAAGGAAAAATCACAAAGAGGTGTGCAAGACACTATTTTCTGAGAACTTCAATGCTAGTAATGTCTTGGCTGTAAATTTACTGTCTAAAATATTCTTGGTAAAGATGGACTTGACTAACACATTGTTGCGAAATAGATTGATATGTTTTTGTGCAGAGCAACTTGCATGAATCTCTCATAATTTTATTGCCATGAAATTGAAGTCTGAGTGCACCATCAGAATCACGTCTTCTGTATTGACATGCATGAGATTTGGAGCTTTTCTGTATGTAAGTAGATCTTGCTCGTAATTGGCAGGTTGATGTGGACATAGCAACTCACATCGACATCTATGATGATGGACCTGAAAGAAGGTATTCTATGTGTTACTTTATTCTTCATAATGCAAGGAAAATTTCACGTACTTTAATTTCATCCTAATAAAATGCATGTGATTAGGCTAGAAGCAATGTAATGATCCATTCTTTTATGGATGAAGCATGTGTCCTAAAGAAGAGATCTGACTGGATATTTAGCTTGTCTTTCACGTACTTGTCATTTGAAATGAATATGACCACATTTGTTTTTGGAGAATTTTGAATAACAAAGTGCATTGCCTAGAGGCTATAATGCATGCATTAGAGTTATCTGCACTCTGCTCGCCTTGACCACAGTAACGTTTTGGTTTGTTAGATTGCTGTTATTCGCCATACCTATATGATTCAAATTAATTTGATCTCCTCCAATGTGCCGTTCCAGTTTACTTGTTGTAGAATCAGCTGACCGTCCCGGGTTGTTGGTTGATCTTGTTAAGATCATAGCTGAGATCAACATCACTGTCCAATCTGGAGAGTTTGACACTGAGGTGAACATGAGTCGCCTGGAGCCTTATTTTCATTCAAAAAGCTATTCTTCTGCTGAAATTTTGCATCTTGTAGGGGTTACTGGCTAAAGCAAAATTCCACGTCAGTTATCGGGGCAAGCCACTGATTAAGGCTTTGCAACAGGTAAACTCAACTGTGCCTACAATTTTCTGTTAGGTGAGATATGTAGTTACCATGAAACCAGGGCAGTTCCAAAAGTCCTGTCTTCGATCTGGCGTGAAAGAAAACTGTAACCACCAGACTATTCTGATTGCCCAATGTTATCTCTGTAATATTTCAAATGATCAGTAGTTGAGTGCTTTCTGAGTTAGTTTGTTCCTGCAGGTTCTTGCTAATAGCTTGCGCTATTTCTTGAGGAGGCCGACAACAGAGGATTCCAGTTTCTAGGCCACGCCTTCAGATTATCCGTGAGATGATAATTCCCAAATGTTATCTCTGTAATATCATCCACTTTATTCTTGAAATATGCATAATTCCCAAAAGACGGGAGGTATACATGATCTTATGGCGCATACAGGTCTGAGCTATCTTCATTTGAAGGGTAGTAGGCTGATACTGTATGAACTGAAGTAGCCTTCTAAGCTTACATGCTGGCATGATTCATAAGCATGTAGTACATGATTATTTTGCTACCTGGGATGCATGTTTGATGATAAAATAATATGACGACTTGTGGGGCCAATCATCTGTTGTTTTGGTGGACAATGTGCTCGTTTAGTCATTTCATCTTCAGAATAGTCATGGTTATGATAATAAGTGTGCTTGAACAATGTGCTCGTTTAGTCATTTCATCTTCAGATTAGTCATGGTTATGATAATAAGTGTGCTTGAACAAAAGCTACGCTATTTTTTTTTTTTGGAGAAAAGACAGCCGAACACATCTTACAACTTATATAGTTATATTTATCAAGGAAAACAGCTGATACAAAGTAGATACAACTCGACTACAAAATAAAAAATACCATCTGATATTTATCAAGGAAAATAGCCGATACAGAAGAACTCGACGCAACACGGTCATTACGAAATAAAAATATCTTGGAACTCATGCTAGTCGTCTTCTTCATCCGATTGTTTGATGGCTGTCAGAACTTGAAATATGCATTGAACAAGCACCAAAGGACCGGGTCACCTACAAACATCCTCGTCAACCATGCAAACAACAAGATCGAATAAACGCAGATGGAACGTCGGCTGGGGACTCACCCCAGCAATACATACTTGCAGTTCTCCGCCACCAATTTAGAGGGTTGGGAAAATGGACTTTACAGATCCAACCGAAACAAGAGATCGAAAATGTCTCATCATAAACCATCGAACAACTTATCTTGAACGACACACCAACTGCCAACATCCAATGGGAACCAACAATCTGACATCACCTACCTTCACTAGCCCTTAGCCAACGCGAGAAACATTGGCGAGTAGTGAATATGAAAAGCACGAAGTAAATGGCACATCAAGAAAAGTTTTGTTAGACAAATAAAATAATTGTGATCCATCGCAGTACCTAACCCCGATGGAGTCATGTCTAGCTTAGTAGGTGAAAACGGATTTTCTCTCCAACTCATATCGCCACGGCTCGTATCTTGGTTCGTCCGTTTCCACGATTGAACGACCGATATTTGGTGTTTGAAAGCGCTTCGAGATTTAACGTTGAATCGTTGAAACGGATAGCTGAGATATGAGTTGTGCGCCATATGAGTTGTGCGCCATATGAGTTGAAGAAGCTCATTTCCGTTAGTGGGTCAAGGTCTAAACAACTTAGGGTTCTTCGATCGATGCATACCTGTTGTCCTCCTTAATACTTCGATTTGTTTGTGTTATGCCGCGATTAGTGATGTAATAGGTGTTGGCAATAAGCCATGCCTGTGATGGTGGCGACCGCTGTGAGTGCACGGTCGAGTCCATGGTGGGTGTGGCGCGTCTGTGCGCGTGTGTGTAGCGTGTGTGTGCGTGTGTGCGTGCGTGTGTGCGTGTTAGCAAGAAGAGCGGGGGGGGGGGGGGGGGGGGGGGGGCGTAGACCACGTCCTCGGCATGCACGGCCGGCCGCGTTGATCGCGTCAGAGCGCGATCATGGGCGTGAGCTGGGAGCGTGGCGAGTGGGTCCGCGTGGTGCGCGGCGTGGCGTCGTGAGTGCGAGCCTCGCTATAAAACCTCCATTGCAGCACTACAAGGTTGAGCTTGACTGGAAATTCAGAAAAGGCGTTCGTGTGCCACAAGAACTTCAGCCTCTTGCTATCTTCTTGTTCCTCCGTTCGAGTGCAAGAGAGAGCGCTAGCTAGCTAGGGTCGCCTGTAACAATAATGTCTCTACCAAGTACCAACTACACACCAGGCTAGTATGGAAACGAATGCAAGTTCTTCATCGACTTTTCGATAGGAACACATTAACATATCACAGCAAGGGACGCTTTCAATCAACACACTTCTTCATGCATGTTGCTATATCGCAAACACATCATTGTCAAGATCTCCATCAATTTGGTGTTCATCAACAAAATAATGTTGTCAATGCTGCCACCACCACATTTTCCATAATGATGGACACGCATACTCTGATAGTACTATTAAAAGGCGTTGCATGGCACTAACAATGGCATCAACTGCGTCTGACGGTAATATTGCATCAACACATTGTCATCATTATTGTGATGAAATCTACATGCCACACGTGGTTTTGAAAAATGATGTGTGCGGTCCAGTATTGGCAAAGCCGGCGGTTTCACCTATGAACGAGTCCTCTGTAGTCCCTTAAATGCTTGTGACGGTATGCCTCAAGGTGCAAAATGTCGCTCCCGACGGAACCTTGTGACCATCACATGGTTCGAAATATTCTCGATTGCAGCTCTGTCATACACATCACGCAATATGTTGTGCCACTGATACTCGTGGTTACACGAGTACAATGAGTACTACATAAACACTAGTAGAAAAGGAGGCATTGGTGCGCCCCCTTTTATACCGGTTGCACAAAAACCAGTACTAAAGGGGGCATTAGTACCGGCTGGCTTGTGTGCCAGCCGGGGCCCGCGGCGCGACCTTTAGTACCGGTTGGTTTAGCAACCGGTACTAAAGGCCACCCTTTAGTACCGGTTGTTAATACCAACCGGTACTAAAGGGTTGGAGGCCACCGGCACATGCGGCCGCGGTCGGTGGCCCCACGGCAGGCCCTTTAGTACCGGTTGGTAATACAACCGGTACTAAAGGTCTGCCTACATCTTCTTCCACCCGAGCCAGCTCCATTTTGAAGCAACTCGACCCAACTCCATTTTTCCTCTCTCCCAAGCTCTCCCAAGCTCTAGTTCACCCATTTTTTCTCCAACATTTGTCAAGATTGGTGGCACCCTATACAAGGGTTAGCAACTTCTTCATCTTCTCTTCCGGCATTTCAAGTTTAGCTCATTTTCGTGCAAGTTTAGCAAGTTTGATTTTGGTGGTGCTTGCAAGGTGTTTGATGAAATGACTAAGTTAGGGATTTCATTTGTTTTATATGCATTTTGAGCTCAAATTAAAGTATAATTTGTGGTTTTATATAGTGTCGTCCCGTCCCCTTCCTCACCGCCGTCGATCGCCCGCGCCGCTCCGTCGACACCACCTCGGTGAGCCTCTTTTTTATCTTTTATTTTAAAAATTGTTAGTTATATGATTTAAATGCATAATTATTTCTTGTATAATTTTCTTATGTTTTTTATATATGTATAGTGTCATGGTTTTGATATCCGTCCCCGTCGGCCCTCGTCCGGTCTATGATTCGGATGTGGTATATCTTTTTAACTATTTATTTTGTTTCGTGTTTATAACAATCATGCCGACCAACTTGACGTAGATATATTTTTATTTAGGAGGTAGTTGAACCGGAAATTCCGGCCGACCCTATTGTCGAGTATTTTAAAAAAGAAAACGACGATTTGAGAGCAAAATTGAAGATAAGTGAAGATCTTCGTCTCCAATGCCTAGAAGAGAAGATGGAATTGGACTTGAAGATTGCCGACATCGTTGATGCTCACGGGGTCGAGCTTGCCGACGTCGTCGCTGCTACGAGAGGAAGATGGATGCAATGCGCGTCAAGCTTAAAAAGATTAGAAAATATGCCATTAGTCAAGAGGCTTGGTATCATTATGCTGTTGGTTCAATAGTTACCTTGGTTGCGATTCTGATCGCATTTGTTGTTGGATTTAAATTCTTTAGATAGTTGTATGTTAGTTTCGATTGATGTATGTTTCGTGAGAACTATGTATTACATTTGGGCACTACTCTACTTTGTTTTAATGTGATGAACTTGTATAATTAATTTGGTCACGTATCTCTATTCATTATTTAGCTGGTGTAATGGTTTTTGATGTATTTATGTAATGCAGATGAGCCGAGAATGGATGTACGGTGATCGACGCTGTCCCGAGTTCATTGATGGCATGCATCGTTTTCTCGATGTGGTTAAGTTAAACAAGCTGAAGAATGGTTTTATGATTTGTCCATGTGATGAATGTCGGAATACGAGGAATTACCCGAGCGTAAGAACCATACACTCCCACTTGTTGCGACAAGGCTTCATGCCCAATTATTTTTGTTGGACCAAGCATGGAGAAAGAGGGGTTATAATGGAAGACCCTGAAGAAGAGGATGATGACAACTATCCTGTGTTCTCTGAACACGGTGATACTACAATGGGGGAAGACGAAGTTGAGCTCGAGGTCATTGTTGATCAGTCCGATGATGATGATCTTCGTCGGGTCATTCTTGATGAACAGATGAAGTGCGGAAGTGAAAACGAGTGGTCGAAGTTGGAGCGCATGTTAGAGGATCACAAAAAATTGTTGTACCCAAATTGTGAAGATGGCCAGAAAAAGCTGGGTACCACCCTGGAATTGCTGCAGTGGAAGGCAAAGAATGGAATATCTGACAAGGCATTTCAGGAGTTGCTACAAATATTTAAGAAGAGTCTTCCAAGGAATAATGAATTGCCGCACAATACATACGAAGCAAAGAAGATTGTCTGCCCTCTAGGATTAGAGGTGGAGAAGATACATGCATGCATCAATGACTGCATCCTCTACCGCGGTGAGAAGTACGAGAATTTGAATGCATGCCCGATATGCGGTGCATTGCGGTATAAGATCGGGCGAGATGACCCAGGTGATGTTGAGGGCGAGCCGAGCCCCAGGAAGAGGGTTCCCGCGAAGGTGATGTGGTATGCTCCTATAATACCACGGTTGAAACGTTTGTTCCGAAACAAAGAGCATGCCAAGTTGTTGCGATGGCACAAAGAAGACCGTAAGGAAGACGAGATGCTGAGACACCCCGCTGATGGGTCTCAGTGGAGAAACATCGACAGTGCGTTTGGGGAATTTGCAGCTGACGCAAGGAACTTAAGGTTTGGTCTAAGTACAGATGGCTTGAATCCGTTTGGGGAGCAGAGCAGCAGTCATAGCACCTGGCCCGTGACTCTATGTATCTATAACCTTCCTCCTTGGTTGTGCATGAAGCAAAAGTATATTATGATGCCAGTGCTTATCCAAGGCCCGAAGCAACCCGGCAACGACATTGATGTGTATCTGAGGCCATTAGTTGACGAACTTTTACAGTTGTGGTCTGACGAAGGCGTACGTGTGTGGGATGAGTACAAACAGGAGGAATTTGGCCTACGAGCGTTGCTGTTTGTAACCATCAATGATTGGCCTGCTCTTAGTAACATTTCAGGACAGTCAAACAAGGGATACAATGCATGCACGCACTGTTTAGATAAGACTGACAGTATATATTTAGGTAACAAGAATGTGTACCTTGGTCATCGTCGATTTCTTCCAAACAGGCATCCGTAAGAAAGCCAGGCAAGCATTTCAAAGGTGAGGCAGATAACCGAACGAAGCCTACACGCCCTGATGGTGATGTTAATATGGCATGGTCAAGGATTTGGAAGTAATATTTGGAAAGGGTCCTGGCAGTCTAAATGTTCCGAAAGACGCTAACAAGCGCGTACCCTTGTGGAAAAAGAAATCTATATTTTGGGATTTACCCTATTGGAAAATCCTAGAGGTTCGCTCTGCAATCGACGTGATGCACGTGACGAAAAATCTTTGCGTGAACCTGCTAAACTTCTTAGGCGTGTATGGGAAGACGAAAGATACATCGGATGCACGGCAGGACCAGCAAAGTACGCACGAACGAGACAACCTGAATCCAGAGAAGTACCAAGGTACTGCCAGCTACGCTCTTACCAAAGAAGAGAAGGAGATCTTTTTTCAAGTCCTGAGCAGTATCAAGGTCCCGTCTGGCTACTCGTCGAATATAAAGGGAATAATAAACATGGCAGAGAAAAAGTTCCAAAACCTGAAGTCTCATGACTGCCACGTGATTATGACACAATTACTTCCGGTTGCATTGAGGGGGCTTCTACCGGAAAACGTTCGAGTACCCATTGTGAAGCTATGTGCATTCCTGAATGCAATTTCTCAGAAGGTAATCGATCCAGCAACTCTACCAAGTTTACAGACGGGTGTGGTCCAATGTCTTGTCAGCTTCGAGTTGGTGTTTCCACCGTCCTTCTTCAATATTATGACGCACCTCATAGTTCACCTCGTCGAAGAGATTTCCATTCTCGGTCCTGTATTTCTACACAACATGTTCCCCTTTGAGAGGTTCATGGGAGTCTTAAAGAAATACGTTCATAACCGTGCTAGGCCAGAAGGAAGCATGTCCAAGGGCTATGGAACAGAGGAGGTCATTGAGTTTTGTGTTGACTTTATTCCTGATCTTAAGCCGATCGGTGTTCCTCAATCGCGCCATGAGGGGAGACTGCGTGGAAAAGGCACGCTAGGAAAGAAAGCAACAAGATGTATGGACGGGCATTCTTTCACTCAAGCACACTACACAGTTCTACAAAATTCCAGATTGGTGGCTCCGTATATCGTGAAACACATGGATATTTTACGCTCCCAATACCCGGAGAAGACTAACTTCTGGATTAAAGGAAACACGTGGATACTTTCGGCAGTTGGTTGCGTACACATCTCATTAATAACACACTGTTGGACAAGAGCTATACTTGTTGGCCAAGTCACCATCTTCGACTATATTGACTTTCCAAGGGTACGAGATAAATGGGAATACATTTTACACGGAAACCCAAGACAAAAAGAGCACTAACCAAAACAGTGGTGTCCGCTTTGATGCAACAAACGACGATGGGACAAAGGACACATATTATGGTTGCATACAGCAGATATGGGAACTTGACTATGGACCTTCTTTTAAGATCCCTTTGTTTCAGTGCAAATGGGTCAACCTGTCAAGCGGGGTAGAGATAGACCGGCGGTACGGAATGACTACAGTGGATCTCAAGAATCTTGCGTACCGCACCGAGCCATTCGTCCTAGCCAATGATGTGGCTCAGGTTTTCTATGTGAAGGACATGTCTTCCAGACCGAAAAAAAGAAAAGATAAGCAAGCCGGTACATCATACGATGAGCCAAAGCGCCACATAGTTCTTTCAGGAAAAAGAAACATCGTGGGAGTGGAGGACAAGACAGACATGTCAGAAGATTACAATAAGTTTGATGAAATTCCGCCCTTCAAAGTGAAAACTGACCCAAGCATCGTGTTAAATGATGAAGAATGTCCATGGCTACGGCGCAATCAGAAGAAAGGGACACAAAGAAGAAAAAGTGAACACTAGATATTGATGTTGTTGCTGATGTGTAATAATGTATTAAACCTTTTATGTAACTATGTTCTGAAAACTCAGAAGAGAGATCTAAACACTAATTTTTGGTTCTAAAAACTCCAAGGCTTACAAGCGCTCGAAAAAGTTGGATCAAAACACACGGCTTCCCCGTCATACAGCCCAACGGTGGCTCGTGAGTGCCCTGCATATCAAATGCACCGTTGGGCTGTATGACGGGAATCCGAATGATTTGTATTCGGTCGATGAACTGGAGTATTTTGTAGATAGAACAAAACACACGGTTTCCCCTGCATACAGCCCAACAGTGGCTCGTGAGTGCCCGCATATCAAATGCACTGTTGGACGTATGCAGGGAATCCGAATGCTTTGTATATCAAATGAGTGTCGAACATGCTCGAGAGGGGGGGTTTATATAGGGTCATGTGGCTGATCCAACACTGGTTTTGCCCTCAAAAGAAACACACCCCCTGATCCAACGGCTCACAAGTTCTTCAAAGAAACACACCCCTGATCCAACGGCTCACAAGCGCTTAAAAAACACACGATCCATGTGCTTCTTTACTTCCGGTTGGTGTTACCAACCGGGACTAAAGGCGGGCTTCGCGGTCATGACTCGTGTCAGACACGTGTCCTACCCCGGTGCTGGGGACGACACGTGTCCCCCCCTACGTATTGATGTCGTTGGTGTTAACGATGTTTCTAAAATAAATAGATAATCATTATAAATTTTAAGACAATTAAATTACATAGAAATAAAATAAAAAGAAACTAGAGAAAAAAACAAAACAGAAACCAAATAGAAAAAACAAAACAGAAAACAAATAGAAAAAACAGAAAATAAAAAAACAAATAAAAGGCCCATTAGTACCGGCTGTAGAACACAACCGGTACTAAAGGGTTGGGCTTCGCGCGCGAATATTCCGCGGCCCAAAATTGACCTTTAGCACCGGTTGTACTCTACAACCGGTGCTAAAGGGGTATTGATAGCAGTTTTAATTGGGGGATCGACGGATCGATCCCCAAACTCACTCGACGAACGCTCTCTCTCCCGCGGCTCTGCTTCGACGAACGCTACGGCTCCGGCGAACTCCGGCCGCCGCGCGCACGTACTCCGGCCGCCGCGCCCCACCGCGCAGACGCCGCGCGCGCCCCCGACGAATGATTGCCCCACGGCTCTGCTTCGACGAACGCTACGGCTCCGGCGAACTCCGGCCGCCGCGCCCCCGACGACGCCGCGCCCCACCGCGCAGACGCCGCGTGCACCCTCTCCGCCGCGCGCGCCCCGACGACGCCGCGCCCCACCGCGCGGCCTCTCCGGCGCCGTACGTACTCCGGCCGCCGCGCCCTCTCCATCGAAGAGAGGTACATTTTTTTTCAGTTCTGTTCTTTTTTTAGTAGTTGTTCATTTTTTTATGTCTAGTAATTAAATAGTTGTTCTTTTTTTAGTAGTTGAGTAAATTTTAGTAGATAAGTAAATTGTTCTTTTTTTATGTCTAATAGTTGTTCTTTTTTTAGTAGTTGAGTAAATTTTAGTAGACTAGGAAACGTGCCCGTGCGTTGCAACGGGAAACAAAAACTACTTTAAAACCCGTTTAAATTTTTATTTCTCTGCACAATCGGCATATTAGTAAAATTGCTTGGTTTTTCGTTTATTATTTTATGTTAGCCCGGTTTTCTCATTAAAATCCCAATAAAATCATGGACCTTCGAACTCCTAGAATGAAATCGTCAAGAATTGAGAGGGACGACTGCGACACGAAGACTCCTTGGAGGTATCTTACAAGCGCAATGTGCTCCTACATTTTCGTTGTAGTATGCACCCCGATTATATTTCGATTCGTCAGACAAACAGTCTTCGTCGACCATGTCATTGTCGTCCATCTTTTCTGGCTAGGAACATGATAAGCATGCCCGAGCGGAAGAGAAAAAACCCTAGCCTTGGTGTCTTTATTTTTTTGTCTACTATTTTTTACTTTTTATTTACTACGACAGACCCTCACTTGATGGCACTATTTTTGCAACACCGGCTTCACTTTCTCTCTAGTGAGTTCCTGCACTTAGAGGTGAAAACTCCCCTTTCAAGCGAACCGGAAGGAATCTTGTGTTGATTTGGGGTAGACTTTGATTTCTCATGTTCCTATGGCCTAACCTAACACAACCAAGCAAAAAAGTCCACTGGCCTACCCCCTTTCGATGCACGTCTATGGGGGTAGACGAAAACGTTAGGGTTTTTCCAGCGGATTCAGGGTTCGCCGAAGCGGGGCCCCGGAGCGTCGGAACCCCACCCAAAACTAGGTTGTGCCATACCATATGTATACAAGTGTGTTGTGTGTTGTAAATGTGCAATATCCTACTCCGGGGTGTGACCGGCTTCACTTTCTCTCTAGTGAGTTTCTGCACTTAGAGGTGAAAACTCACCTTTCGGGCGAACCGGATGGAATCTTGTGTTGATTTGGGGTAGATTTTGGTTTTCACCTTCCCATGGCCTAACCTAACACAACCAAGCAAAAAATTCCACTGGCCTACCCCTTTCGACGCACGTCTATGGGGGTAGACGAAAACGTTAGGGTTTTTCCAGCGGATTCAGCAAAAGTATACCTACTCTTGGGTCAACTTCATGTAGGCCTTGTGATTGTCATCATGCCTGCAAGATTGCAAATTTGGTCACTTGGCGGCATCGCACACACGAAGCGGTGATGCAAGTGGACAGACTATGCTGCAAGTAATTGTCGATGTAGCCTATTTCAAAAACAGATCCTGAATTGGTATTGCTAATAACCCAATCAATCCTCAGGAGCATACCTATTTAACCGAAAATCCAGCAGTCAGCCGCACGCTGGGATCTGTATGATTTGATTGAGAGGTCACATGATTTGCTAAATACCCGTGTGTTGCAACGTGTCATCAAGTTTTTTTTCTCGTAGGACATTCTACCATTTGAAGATTTGAAGGCAGCCTAACATTTGAATATTCTAATATTTTGACATTTAAATATTCTAACATTTCAAATGTGAATATTGTAAACACCATCTAGGCAAGGGAATAGTCTTGGTTACTCAAACTACTTTTTTGATATATCTTGGTTACTCAAACTATAGTCAGCCCACACCGACAACACCATTAATTAGTGTGCTTTGTAGTCACGGCACTGCAACAATTTGTTACTGACCATTGTAATCTGATGTTTTCTCCAACTCTAGTAAATATATCCATTGTCGTTCCAATAGCCCATGAATTTAGAAAGACCGCAATAAGGATCATCCTACTTTCGACAATAAGAATATACATAGCTTGAAGCAACCAGTTTCTAGATGTGTCGCAAGGACTAAGTTAAATAGATATGGCCGGTTTATGACCAATACAGCCAGGTAATATATTTTGTGTTCACAACATCTAGTTCATATGATCACTTTTATCACACAAAATGGCAAAAAGGCATTATTTTATTCTCCCGCACTTCCGTTACAAATAACCAAAGACATTAGGTTCATGACATTTGATTGTAGCCGTGCAGGTGAAGAACAAGTACTGACAACCATTAACGGTAGCAATGTAACCTCCAAGTCCAGAACATTCCGTGGAAATTCATACAACAAACATGGCAGCGTTTGCTAGGAAACGTGCCCGTGCGTTGCACCGGGAGAAAAAAATCTATGTCTTATAGTCGCAGAAAGTATGTCCTTGTCAGTCGTGGTGTTTGCCGACAATGACCATCTTTCAGGGCGTGCTCCATTGTTAGGCGCGCCACCATCATCTGCGGCTACAACCAAACCACCCGTGCACATACCCAACGCCAATGGAGTCATGCGCTATCATTCTCACCTCACCTTCACTTCGGAAAGGATTTCGCTCTCGAGGTCGCGTAGGAAGGAAAGAAAGTCGCGTGAATAATTGGGTGAGGAGTCAAGATGCAGGTACGCGGCTAATACTGTTTAACTTGAAATCTTCACTAATGAATTCTCATCAAATTCATCCGAAGTCGACGAGTGATTGGCGGAGAGCCGAAGAGTGAAGGATGAGAAAAACAAATGCAATAGTTTTCCTCTCTCCAACCAGCCAACCAGCCAACCAGCCTTCAAAATGGAAACAATAAATTAATCCTTCATTCAAAGAAGGTTACTCTGCTGGCACTAATCGATCTCCAGTGGAAACACGGTGAGAAATAAGAAAAAAGACCGATTATCCAATTACGGGAACATAAAGAAATTAAGTGTACTCGTTTGCATGACAGGCAGGTAGTAATCCAAGAGTCAATACATGCGTATAGCTTGGTCACTTACAGGCTTACAGATAGTAACAATTAAATTAGAATTTCAACTTTTCGGTAAATTTGATCGACCATGGTGACAAACTGAGAATATCGGCAGCTAGCTCTTGCTAGCACACAACCTAACTACAGCACAATCGAATTCGTACATCAATCTTCTTCCCATGCCCAAACCTCTACCTGCAGTTACCTACATAAACTCTTGACCATGGACTCGTTTACCTAAGTAATCGGATCAGACCACGAACAACACACCCAGATCTGATACAAATGAGGCGGTGGGAGATGGAGCTCCATGGCTCGCCTGACGGGATGGGATTGGGAAGAGCACACTGCACACGTAGAGTCACTTGCGCAAGAGCACGCACACTGGCGGGCGGTGTGGACGACTGCGTCAGGGGTGCCGGCAGGTGAGGCCAGCGGCACCGGACGGGGCTTGCCTGCGCCCCGCCCGTGCGACCATCCGTGGGGCGAGGGCACGCGGCGTCCATCCAACATTCCGCGGCTTTTCACCTCTCGTTCGTACTTTTCTCCTGGAGAAAACAAATCCTAATATAACGGAGAATGTCATTCCGTGGTACTCGCAGCCCCAACTGATGCGAACACTGTGGTGATTCATGTGCTCGTGTAGCCTTGTCGATGCCGGCTGCTACACCGGCGAGGGCGCGAGGCGGCCACGCCGACTTGGACCTGACGATCGTCACCGGACGAGAAAGAGTAGGACGCCGTCGAGAAGAGCAGGTCGCGCCGACCGCGGGCGAACTCCTACCGGCCCGCCGCTTCACCGACGAGCATCGCTGCCATGAACGACGACACCAAAGAAGGGGGAGCAGACTGAACCACAAAACGGCAAGGAGCTCAACAACCGAGAAGTATTTTCAGTTGGGCTCGACACCAACGGGCGGCGGTAATGGCCGGTTGCCGTCCTTGTTACTACAATAGGTGGATTATCTGTCAAATTAAGGGGTGGTACGGGATCATACGATTCTTTATATACTCCATGCAAGATAAATTAGATTTTTTTTTTGAGAGCATGCAAGACAAATTAGATGAATCCCCGTGTGCTAGCAAAATCAATCTGAAGGCCGTCTGGAGACGATGAAAGTTCTGAGAACAACAATTTAGTTGCATAATCCATAAATTGATAGAGGGGAATAGATCCTAAGAGACAGAGCTATCCATCACGACGAGCAATTGAAAAATTAGGTACTGATTGCAGTAATTTGGTGCGAGTAGCGGACGAGTCAGTCTGCATATTCTCGAACGAGGTGAAGCTCAGGCGATTGTTTGCCATGGACGGCGAGCAGGCTGGAGTCGCGCAGGCGGAGACAGCATGGCCGTGCTGGCCATGTCCTAGGGTGGCCGCCGGGACCCACCTCCACCGCGCGCCGCCGGCGGCCCTGCCTACACCGCGCGCTGCTGACGCCTCCCACCTCCCGCCCGGTGCAGCCCTCCTCCCCGGCACGAGCCCTCATACTCCCCGGCGAGTTCCTCCCCAAGTCCTTCGGACGCCCTGCTCGTCTCCGGACACCGCCGCCAGCCGGCCTCCTCCGCCGGCCCATGGCTCTTCCCGCGCGCCACCCTGGAGGCCCTCGACCTCCGCCTCGCGCCGCCCGGGAGGGCCCCAACCTGCGCCGCCTTGCCTGCCGCCGCGGGAGGGCCCCGACCTGCAGGCTGCGGAGAGGAGTCGCGCCGGCGGCCGGGATCCACGCACGCGGAGGGAAGGCGTGCAGGTGGCGCGGGAGGTCGCGGATGGCCGGAGCGCGGCGGCGTGAAAGGACGGGGATTCCTATGAGGTCAATGGACGCACGAGCACGGAAAAAAAACGAACCGTTTTCTTTCGCTTACCGGTGGCACGGTGGGCAAAATCGTCCCAAAAAAATGACGTACGAGAAGAAGCCTGAATGCTTTTATTATTAGGTATAGATAAATAAATTGTTCTTTTTTTATGTCTAGTAGTTGTTCTTTTTTTAGTAGTTGAGTAAATATTAGTGTTCATTTTTTTTATGTCTAGTAATTAAATAGTTGTTCTCTTTTTAGTAGTTGAGTAAATTTTAGTAGATAAGTAAATTGTTCTTTTTTTTATGTCTAGTAGTTGTTCTTTTTTTAGTAGTTGAGTAAATTTTAGTAGATAAGTAAATTGTTCTTTTTTTATGTCTAGTAGTTGTTCTTTTTTTAGTAGTGTAAATATGTGAGTAAAGTTGTAAATAGTAGTGTAAATATGTGAGTAAAGCAATATTGTTATTTTAGTAGCAAAATTATTTTTTTAGTGTATAAGATTTTTTTTAGTGTTATTCTTAGTTGCAATATTATTGTGTATAAGAAATTTAAAGTTGTTTGCTATGAATTACCAATCTGCAGTGACATTGAGCTATGGAGGACGATGCCCCCATCATCGACGCCCCCTTCATCAGAGATTTGGAGGAAGAAGACCGGATGCAACAAATAATATTTAATAGGGCTGCCGGACCCAATTCCGATGGAGAAGATTCCGATGGAGATTCCGACGAAGAAGACGTCGAAGAATTCAGCGCGAAATGTTTGAACGACTCCGGTGAGGGATTTGAGTTACAAAACTTCAGAGACGGCGACGACGACGAAGAAGAAGAACTGTCGTTAGAAAACTTCGTAGAAAACTCCGGATCACTAGCTAAGAACGACTCCGGCAAGGTATATATTAAGTCTTGTTGATCACTATAGCTAGATGCATTAATTGATTTATATGCGCACTTATTAACGAAACATTTTTCTTTCAGCCCTCTGGATGTAAGTCGTCAATCCCTAAACGAGGCCCGGCCCAAGGGTTAAAGCTCCCGGAAGGTCGACGAAGTTACCATAAAAGGCAAACCGGAAAAACCCGATGGAATCTACAATAAATATGTAGCTCAATGCGGAGTTTTTGTAAGGGACATGGTCCCGATCACCGTGGCAGAATGGAATGAGCCGAAGAAAACCAACATTGGCGCAAAATATCTCGACCAAAGAATTAAAGATACCCTTTGGGACTCGATGTTGGCTAAATTCAGCCTACCGGCAGATCTCCCACAGAGTAGGAAGGATAAAGTCAAGGAGTGGACTCTTAGCAAGATGGCCCAGCAATTCAACAACTGGAAGAACACATTGTGGAGAAAATATGGGAACAAAGATATAGTTTTCACTGGACATCTAGAAAAGCTAAAATATGACTGGCCTGAATTTGTGGCGTATAAGAATTCGGCCATCGCTATGGCCCGATCGACACAAAATAAGTTGAATGCTAAGAAGAAAAAATATTTCCATCATTTGGGCTCAGGTGGCTACAAGACTGTCTTGCCTAAGTGGCTAGCCTATGAAAACGAGCTGCGACTAAAAGGGATCACTCCACAGACAGATGACTGGCCCGACAGGTCCAAGTTCTGGTTGTTCGCGCATGGGGCAGTGTTGGACCCAGAAACAGGGCTGATTGTTGCAAAGGGAAAATGGCGGAAAAGAATTAATAGAGTCGTCAAAAAAATAAAAAAGTAATAGTACTAGTCAAGGAGGGAAAATATGTTCTCGATAGAGAGGACGACGAGCTTTCACAAGCCCTCGGGAATAAAGAACACTGGGGACGATGTCGAGGCAGAGGAGGTGGGGTTGGTTTTTTTGAAGGGTTTCCGGAGGACGTTGCAACTTATAGAAAACATTGCAGAAGTAAGAAGAGGGAGGCGGAGAGGGTTACTGCATTAGAACGCACCGTGCAGGCTGTGTAGGAGCAACTGGCCCCAATTACCCAGCAAAGGGAATCTCAGCTGCGAGTAGAAGATCATGCAGTCGATGCTACAAGGGAATCTCAGCGGAAGAGCAGCGTGGGTTCCACGCAGCTACAAGATCGTGCAGTTGATGAACCAGTTGCTGAACCGTCGGTGGCTCACTATCCCGTGGATGATAACACGGAGATGACAAATTGTGAGTTACATGCGCCAATGTCTTACATTAGTTTTCCGGTGGCGATTGGCTATGCTTTGCCACATCAAGTTGGAGCAACCTTCCATTTTGGTGAGATTCCGGCTGGATTTGCTCGTGTCGGGGTCACGAAAGTTATGTCGGGATTCAACTGAATAAATCTTGACATTCCTGGAGCTGAAGGCGAGAAGACATTGGGAGAAGTCGAGCTTGGTATCGTTCTATGGAAGAAGAAAGTTTCCAGACTCGGCGCCAAGGCCACCGACTCCTCCGGCTAGAAATTCACCACATCAAAGTCCACCCGCCTCCCCCGTGGATTGGGAGCCCACCGCGAGTCCATCGCCCGCGCCGTCCCGTCAGCCGACTGATGCGCCCACTAGTAACTTGACAAAGCGGAAGCTGTTCACGTCGTCCCCTGTCAAGAAACGTGGAAAAAAACCCAAGGAAGTCAAGGCTCCTGAGAAGTTAGCTCCTGAGATGACTCAGGAGGAAATACATGTGAGCCTACGTGAAGAGTCGATCGCCTTTTTTGAGAAGAAAAAAAAGGAAAGACTGGAGGCAAGACTTGACCCCATAAAGGAACTTCTGAAGACTATACCAAATGAGGTAAAGGATTGCACCGTTGACAACCTATATGACCCTCCACCGCCGCCCATTTCAGACTATGAGCGAGGTATTGACATGGTACTTTCCTCGCAGATGGAGCAAGAAAAAGTGTGCGGGAAAAGAGTTGCCCAACTCGGAGAACAAGAAGCACAATCGCTCGCCCCGCTCATTGTGCCTTCTGAAGCTCGGGAAATCGAGCATGGAGAAGTTGTTGTTGGCGACTCAGGTTACCCATGGCGGAGGTTACCCCACGATATGCTTTTGAACTCGGGCTTCCTCTGGTCGAAAATCCGAGTGCTCTAACAACACAGTTATATAACTTGCATACCTGGTACATGACCACCGCAAAAGAAGGGAGAAGCTATCTCATGGCGGCGGTTAAGGAACAACACTATTTCTGAGAATATGGTGTGCAGGTTGAGTTCGAAGAACTTTTTCAGATGTACAATCAACTTGCTCTCGACAAATCTATCATCAGCTGCTATTGTTTGTAAGTAATTTATTCGTGTAATTTAGTTATTTATATTTAAAGCTCTCGTTCATTGCTTGTAATTATCCTCACAACATTCTTTTGTACGCTATATGATGCAGAATGAAGATTCGTGAATGCAGACTGGGAGGAATCTGGGACATTGGGTTCATTGACCCAGATAAAGTTCATATCAAGACCATAACTAACCATCCCAAGGACACAAAGGAGATTCTGCTAACGCTTCTTAAGCGACAAAGTACCAAAAAGAAAATACTTTTTCCTTACAACTTCGGGTGAGTGTTACCGTCTTGTACAGATTCTATTTTGCTTTTCCGATATTAAGTGTAATCGATGAGTTCTGAATACCTGCGTATATAAATGTGCGCAGGTACCACTTCATTCTGTTTATCATTAAACTCGACGATGGAGAAGTTGAAGTCTGAGACTCATTAAAGAAAGATCAAGATGAATACAAAAGCGTGCGTCTAATGCTCAAGAGGTAATTTCAATCGCACTATATCTTCCTCTTTCCTTCATTTCCGGATATCAAAAGTATAAGTAATAACTACTCAATTCATTTTCTTTTCCGGACAGGGTTTACAGAAAGTTCAAAGAGGAAGAACGCGGTGAATGGCCAGAAAAGCTGGAGTTCAAGTCTAACTTAGTAAGTACTACTACGTGTATCTTTCTAATACCATTATCTTTCTCTTGATTATTATTTGATTAAATTATATTCTTGTATATATAGTGGTGTCTTCGACAACCACAGGGGACGGAACTATGTGGATACTACGTTTGCGAGTATATTCACATGAGGGTCAATAAGAGAGTCAATTGTGTAAGAAATCATGAGGTACGTAAACATCATACATAACTTTTACTTTGCTACCATCAATTGTGTTTAGTTTCGATCATAACTGATTTGATCTTTTTTTTTAAAGATGTCAAGGAAGCGGGGCCAGCTCCTACCACACAACCGCGTAAAAGCTATTGCAGAGGAATTGGCGGGATTTCTTCTTACGCATGTCATAGATGAACTCGGTGAATTCTACTTTGTCGACAGACCCCTTCACGCATGGAATAGCTAGCGGTGATCTCCATTAATTGTAATTACGAGTACTTTAATTATATGTAACGAGAGTACTTTGTATGTGTATAATGAGTACTTTATATGTGTAGTGAGTACTTTATACGTGATCTCCTCCGAAACCCTGAAAAGCGAGCAAAAAGGGAAAAAACAGAAACCCTAAACCCCGAAAAATAATCGAAAAGAAAAAAACCAGAAACGAAAACCCCCCTGAAAAAAAATAAGCGGGGTGCAAAAAAGCAGGAACCTACTAAAGGTCCTCCGCTGCGCGCGCGACTGTTCGCCCACGTGGAGACCCTTTAGTACCGGTTTTAGTTTTGTACCGGTACTAAAGGGGTACCCCTTTAGTGCCGACCTTTTAGTACCGGTTGCACAACCGGTACTAAAGGCCATGTACAACCGGTACTAATGCCTCGTTCTCTACTAGTGAAACTGGTTCTACCTCGGCCGATCTTGACATCTCAAGGGAAACGTCTACAACTATATATGCAGCGTCAACAATGTGCGTCTTTACCCGCGTCGACTTGTGTCCACGTCACTCCCTTCGTGACCGTGGGATGGAAGAGATGAAGAGACATGGAAGGCACCAAAATGGATACAATTACCATACTAGGTGATCCACATTAGAGACGTAGTTGATGATACCAGAGTAGAGACGACAACGGAAGTACAAGACTTCAAAACCGGTTGTAATCGTTTGCTTCACTCCTGCTACTACCACGGAAGAACGTTAGAGTACTCGCATCTCCATATGTTCGTACTTTTGATTGAGTCTGCTAGTCTATCAATTGAATACTAAAAGCCTCCAAAAATTGGTTAGAGTATATCTAATAGCACATGGATCGGCCTTCCCATCGATCCAATGTGGGTTCGAACATGAAAAGGACCCCAACGGCGCCCCATCGGTCCAAGCGGGTCCAAGAACTATCTTTGTTCAGGGCCCACTCAGGGTGCAAAATGTCTAAACGGCCCAGCCACATCGGACCGATCCACATAATATCAAGTGAGTGGATCTAGTGATTGTCAAGGCATGTCCATATGTGCTATATTTTCTAGCCTAAAAATAAATTTCGTAAAACTGGTGGCAGCCGACCCCATGAATATGGGCATGTGTCCAAACGGCCACATAACATACAATATTTTGGACATATTGGACACATTAAGGCCCTGCTTTGTTCGCTGGATTCGAAAAAAGCAGGAATAGAAAAATAGGAGAAAAAAGATAGGAATGTAAGTGCAAAACAGAGAACTCAAAAACACAGGAATTCTGTAAGTTTGGTTGTTAAGGTATAATTAGCATTTTATTACGCAAAGACAGACATCGGTCTTGTTCTTCATGCATGGGATTTTCAAAAAGGAGGTTTACATTGATTATAAAATTCCTGTGTTTTCCCTTTGAAACCGGAATCAAAGAAAAATTCCTGCTTTATCATTTATTAAATTATTTTGAACCAAACGGCTGAATAATGTCTCCATAGATTTTTTTTCTTCTATTCGTACATTATTCCTCCACTTTTCCTCTGAACCAAACAAGCCTAAACGGGTGCAGCTGGAGATCCTCTGCCCTTCGAAGTTCGAACCGAGCAGGGCCAAGTTTAGAAAGTTCAGACATGCTACTCTAAGCACTAGCAAGTACTAGCATCATGTTAATAAATGTATATGTACCACTCATTTATGCGCCACTCGTACGACTATCAACGTGGAAGAAGACAAAATTTAGGAGTATCGGGTAGTGCATCTGCATGCATGCGCGGGCTTGTCACTCACTACCACAGTAACTCGTTGTACTTTTTGTACACGGAAAGGCCGGGGATGTTTCCTTTCGTGCCCCATAATCTACCATTTGAGGCCAGACCGGGGAACAAGCAGGGCGAGGGTGAGACTTGTGTGCCCTATCGCCGGCACCCTGGCCGACCAAACACTACCACAACTTGGTTAAATGTTATTTGGACGCCAAGACACTTGAGGCAACCTACCGGCGAGAGCAAAATGGAGTGCAAATGTGTGATGATGACACCCAAATAAAAGATACATGCTGAGGCCTGAGGATAAACATGAACGTACGCCGTGTTGGTAATGTTATTCCTGGTTGGGCTAAATTAGGGGGCTTGTTCTTGGGGCGCAGCATTTTTTCAGCACGGCTGGTTATGTTAATTCCTGCTTTAGGTTTACTACTATTTTGTCTTGGCCATCGTCTGTGATGAAGTGTTCGGCTTGGTTTTGTACTATATTGAGTTCTGAATTTCTGATGACGTTGTTCCGGCGTTATATTTTTTTATGATGGAACCAAGCATGTTGCTTCCTTAACATGAAGTAAAAACTATATTTGTCTGTTCATAAAGTCGTTCGGACGAATTGCGCTCGTGCTGTCATATTCTTCAGGTAATTCTGCCATGTCACATTATCCTGAGCCGGAGCCCGTGTATGGAGCGTACGGATTTAATAACTAACAACGTTTGTAGTATGACTTCAAAAGCTCCCTATGTATCAAAATATAAAACTCTCTACTCCCTCCATCCAAAAAAGAATGTCTTGTTAAAGTATGCAGTATAAACGGTCCTCGATCAAGAGTCCCCATAGAAGCATGATGTATGATACTATTTGTATATTGGACTTTATCCGTTTCGGATGAAATCTTGGACTATTTAAAATAATTTTCTAGACTGCAGATATTGCATGCATACGAATGTAACCCCTCGTCACATAGAGAAGAAAATAAACATTCTATACACTATTTATCATGATATTTCATTGGGTTCATGCATGTAAGAATATGTGATAAACTAAGATGACATGTGATAAACAATCATCTCCTAGAATAGAGTGAATATTCTCTTTTCTTTGACCGGATCATCACTTAGCTCTAACAGAAGTTGTGTCCTTTTTTCTCTCACTCTCCCACGCCAAAAATTATCTTATGCGACATTGCTAAGATAGCACCATTCTACGTGAACTGAGCACGCGCTTCAACGTCCACAAACCGTAGAAACTAGAAGATGATATCATATGGTCGTAACTCAAGATCTCTTGTTGAAACATACATGAACGCCGCTCGATTTCAATTTCAAAGTTTCTTTGTCTGGCTAGACCAAGGTGTGCATGCTTGGGAGGGAATCTATCAGCACCTGCATGCCGAGCCAGGAAGAGATGGACATAACATTGTTCAATTGAGCATGTAGCACCCCTGCATCCTACACGGATCATATTATCCCTATGTCACGTCGCCTCGCAGGATGGACCCACGGGTCGACAGGGTCGTGCAGTGCATGCAGTGCGGATCATGATATGCACATGTGTCAGCAAAGAATATTGCCTCATCGTATGCAACAACGTAGGAGTACTGTTTATGCATAGGAGGAAAGGCACAAATTTGGCCGATCTTTGGGCCAACCATTACCTTGCTTGGTGAGCACTTTTCAGCAGGTTGCATATGTCGGCAGACTGCCCTGATAAAAGTATCTTAGTATCATGTGTGCATGCATGCATGGCTTTGCTGGGCTGGATTGCACTCTGCTTAATTTGGATGTATATATGCAGCTAAAAGCATAGAATCTAGTTAGTAGTGTACTACTACCTGTCATGCATGTCATGCATGTGTGCAAACAGTGGTACATGGTGTCAATGGAGTCCACGAAACCGACTGCTTCCAATCATGCATGTGCCGACTAAGAGAACGGATACCATATATGTCCACAGCTATACTCCTCTAAATGAACTGGAAAGATACCTCACGTGTTACGGTAGAATTCGCATTAACAAAATTATTGTGTAACTCAAGACATATAGGATTCATGAAATATAAAGTTATCTATAGAAATATAAGAAATTCAATTGATCACAATTGTCGAAAGGCTAAATTTAATTTACGTGAGTCCGAACTGAAACTAGGAGCTATGTTGTACGTCCCAAAGGGCCATGAAAATCTTAAGCTCCAAATAGGTGCTTGAATGCCTGTCAAATTGTCATCGCCTAAAAAGATGTCTTCTCAATTTTCATGAAGAAAAATAGTAAAGGGCTCCAGTAAATTTCTCCACAACAAAGTGCTCTTACATCTGGACGTTAATTCTGATATGATACATATACAGGCGGCATATATATAATGAAATCTACTCCCTCTCCGTTCCAAATTCTATGACTTGTTATCCACCACATGTGGATATATCTATACATTTAACATGTCTAGATACATCCATATTTGATGAATAGCAAGTTATCTAATTTAGAACAAAGGGAGTAGAAGAAAGATGTGTTTCATGTATGATCACAAGCACACTAATTAATCAAGATAATTTCCTTCGTCGATCATTGCCCATGTTCATTCACTCAACTAGGTACGATTTGTTTATTCACATGTATGACTACCGTCTACCGGCCACCTAGGCAGGTTCATGGTACAGAAAGCATGCATACAAGACGACACACCGACTTGTGGCTTAAATTGCGCCAAACATTGAATTTTGGATCTGTAAGCAGCTAACTTATATAAAAGATTAGTATCCATTAAAAAACAATTATGTAGGAAGCATCCTCTGTATAAAAAATTATGTACACCTCCAAACCTGCACATGCAATCATATTTTAGTCGAAATTATCTAAGGAGAAAACATCTTGTACGTCCTTCACTCTAACATGAAGAGCCCACCTGTCCAAAACAAACAGAAAACCTAATGATACCCACCAGCACCCCATAGGTCAGTTTGATTGATCGCGCCTAATTTTATAGTCCCACCTCTGTTCCCCCTTCTGCCTCCCAAAGAGTAGGGCATGCATGCGTATGAACAATATGTAGTTTAACTAATTCTAGAAACTCTAGGGATTGTAATGTTATAATCTTTTAATTTCCACATGATGAACTACTATAGTTTGCTTGAGAAATTAAGCGTGTCCAAGCGTACCATGTGAAAGCATATGAGTATCGAGAGGTTAGAGTCATGAGATTTTTCTCGTTAATAGATGCTTAGAAAAATTCGAACTGATTTAACAACTTAGAGCATTTGATTTCCCTGGTAGACAGTTATTTTGATGGGTTCTCCTAAATATTTGTGGAATGAATTTTCTTGTGTCTCCGTCACCCGACGAGTGTAAACACAGTTCAGAGAAAAGTGCAACTCGCATCCGAGGTAGAAAAGTGCAATTGGGTGGCAGGAAATTACAACTCGAACGATTTGCACTTTGCAGTAAACTGCGGTTGCATTTTTGTCGGCTGACCGAAACTTATAAAAATCTCATTCGGACCCTCATATAAAACACATATAGTATCCACAAGCTGGGAAAATATGCATCGAGAGAACAGAGAGAAAAGTGGTGCTTAGGCGGCGTTTGGTATCAAAGCATTTTTAAAAGATACAAATAATACTTTGTTTCGGAATATAGAGACGTATTGAATACTTATAAGGTGTTCGGATCCAATAAATAACGTAGTTTTAAAATTAAAGTATTTTAGAAAACAGTGGTTTTTTAATTATTGTAGAAAGAGGTTTGACCCTATTTATTTAGAAATTGAGAAATGAGAACAACTGAAGTATTTGTTTGCCAGCCGTTGGAATACTTCGTTTTGAGATACTTCGGTTTAGAAAATACAGATGTACCAAACTCGGCCTTAATCTTTAGCCAGTCACTTCATGTGCTCTATGTTTGCTTAAGGACCCAACTATCACATTAGCCAAAAAGAAAAATTTGCTGGTCTCATTTATAAAATATAAATCAAGTTACAAGGCAAGTAAACATCGATTTTACAGAAGTGAAAAGATAAGACAAATTTATGTGACAAACCAATGCCTACACCAAGTTCGACCCCATCGGCCACTGCAGCATAAAGAGAAGAGATAGTAGAGAGTGTGTATGTGTATGTGTTGTACAAGTATAAATACACGGGGCTTTCCATTATGCCGTTTCCCTTCCCTTCCATCAATCCTTCTTTGTTCCTTTCCAGAAAACTGTCCCCGATAAGCGTAGCTTTGACCGTCTCCGAGCTAGCTAACGAGGTTCTTCATGGACCAGCGCCACCACAGCCAAGCTCCCACCCCACGCAACGGCGGTAGCGAGGGAGGTGAGCCGGCAAGGTCGCGTTGGGCGCCCAAGCCGGAGCAGATCCTGATCCTGGAGTCCATCTTCAACAGCGGCATGGTGAACCCTGCCAAGGACGAGACGGCGCGCATCCGCCGCCTGCTGGAGCGCTTCGGCGCTGTCCGTGATGCCAACGTTTTCTACTGGTTCCAGAACCGCCGCTCCCGCTCCCGCCGCCGCGCCCGCCAGCTACAGCAGTCCTCCTGCGTCGGCGCCGGGGACGCGACCCAGCTCTCCTCCAACGCCACCGCTGGCTACGCGTTCGGCGGCATCGGCACTTCCCCCTTCATCATGCAGTACGGGCAGCTTTGTGGCGACGTGTCGGCGGCAGCCCAGGCCGTGCCATCTCCGGCCACGGTCACGGCGACGCCCCGTTTCTTGGCGGACGACGCCGATGGCGGAGACGATCTCTTCGCCATCCCCGGCAAATGGGACTCATGGCACGCGGTGGCCACAACCGCTATAGCTACAACACGGCTACCGACACCTTGCAACTCAGCTACCAACACGCTGGTTAGTATAGCAGTAGCCCTCGGGCAAGCCGTGTGCATGCCTCTGCGTCTTGCTTGAATGAGGCAAGCCGTGTGCATGCCTCTGCGTCTTGCTTGAATGAGGGAACCTTGCGATGCTCCAATATAACTGAGTACGAAATGATGGATGGATATTATGTTCAGGAACGATGTAGGTGTTCATCAATGGCATGGCGTACGATGTGCCGAGCGGTGGAGTGTTGGACGTGGCAGGCACATTCGGGCGTGAAGCGATTCTGGTACACTCTTCCGGCGAGATCCTACCGGTGAACGAGCACGGCGTCCTCATGAAGGGCATGCAGATGGGGGAATGCTACTACCTGGTAATTGCAGTAGTCTATTCATTTATTCCCTTTTGTACTAACTAAAGTTAGTAAGTTCCCATCTTCTATTCTCAGTGAATATGATTCAATTTCATTAAAAGTAGTTACTCGTTCATTGATGTATTTGTAGGTATCCAGGTCGACCTAATTAATCAGCTGCATATCTGGCCGACTAGAAGATTCAAGGTCTGTAGATGTGTATGCTAGGAAAGCATGAATTTATAATCCAGCTTCACCGACCGAACTTGTTGTCCAGAGATCATCTCAGTGTCTAGTAACATTTATCTTGATCACCGTCGATGTATATTTTACCATCTCTGGATGCATGATCCACTTGAGAGTTCCTTTCAGTGTTGGAGATACTGTAGCAGCTTACGAGTGAATGGGTTACCAAACTCATTCAACTAGTGTCCATTTGGTTATCTGCCTTTGTGTTGTTGCAGTACTCCTTAGTACGGTAATTAAGTTTACTTGGCAGAAGGTAGCTAAATTCATGTGAAACAATACACTAATTTGTGACAAAATTAATATTATAGCATCCAATAATAGGAATGAACATGAATAGAGCAAAAATAAGATCAATATGATGATGTAATTTTCTTGTCGGCGGGACTCTTGTGGTTCTTCCGTGCGACGAAAACCATCTCTAGCATTCCATATATATGCAAGAGAAACAACAAGATAACATTTTTATAGAAACAACTAGCTGAATGACCCAATTTCCCTAATTTTTTTTCTACAAAACCTGAATGACTCCCGCATATGCACGGCCATACTTACAACATGTGTTTATATGAGTTAGGTGTCTATGGTTTAACGTTTCTTATATGGATAATTGCAAATGTTCTTTTATAGAATTATCTGCTAAATTGTCATGAAAATTCAATCGGTTAAGAAAAAAAAAATGTATGTCTCAAGAAAGAAAGAAAGATCGTGGTTTGGTAGAAATATTAACCTTTTCATATCGACATGACACATGTGGTGAGCCCAGAAATACAATCTAAAAGGATCCACACCCATAAAAAATCTAAAAAAGGGTGTGCAACATCTTCTACTAGATTACGGGGTGAGCCAGTGTCTAGAGCTAAAGATGGATATTCGGGAGAGCTCACTGTTGTGGCTCCTGCGGCCGCTCGGGCATCTCCACTAGCACCCCCAACACACGCCGAAAGGCTCATTCGGGGGGGGGGGGGGGGGGGGGAGCTGGACACAGAAAACGGACACATCGGCACCCCTATGTGTCTGGCCTGATCCGAGAGGTCCTCCAAATTTGGGGGTCTGCTCAGAGGTGCTGGACAGTGGCTGGACAAGCCATTCGATAGGCGGATCCCACCTGGCATAGATACAGAACATCATAGGCCGAAAGTCATTGGCACCCCCACCCCCTTCCTCCAGTTTTCCTGACCAGCGATACGCGACACAGCCGCCGCCCCTTGCTTCCGTCATTTCCAAGCTACCTTCCCGTCGTCGCCACCTCCCACCCCTCCGAGGCCGCACGTCGTCGCCAATAGTTGTCTTTCAGCGCCGCCACTGCTCCGTCGGCCAAGGCCACTCCCTCCCGCCCGCCCTCAAGGTGTTCGAAATGTTTGCTAAGTTCATTTTCCTTGTTGTACATTTGTTGTGTATCTCAACTTTTTATTGACTGTTGTTCGATAGGATATGTATAGCGACGATGATATAATGTTTCGCCAAATGATGAAAAAGGAGGATCTTGTTGATGATGAGGATGATAAAGAGAATCACTTTTTTCTCACCATTCTTATGGCTACAAAGGTTGTGGTGGAGGCCACTCCCGAACTTGGACATCGAGAGAGATTTGATGTCGACTTTGTCATGAATTAATCGTGGACTACCATCCCCCTTGCTAAGTCACATCTGGGCCTGCCGGCCGAATTTTCTGAATTCCTCGCTACTCATTTAAAATTTGAGATCAAACAACTGATGATCAACTGCATATTGATCTAGTCGCGTACTTGTGGTCGCCTCGAGCACACTAGGTTGTTGCTCCATGAAACTTATCGAATTTTAAAATAAAATCATTGTAATAACTAGATTTTCCTATGTTTAAACTATTATTGGACTACGCATTCATTTTACTGTATTTTAGATAGAAATTCATTCCTACTAAGAACAATGGATAGAGGGTGCCGTTTCGGGGTTGCCGGTGTGGACCGGAAACTGGACTTGCCTGGACAAGTGCCCTGCACCGCCGAACACAATTTGGGAGGTGCTGGACTCTCAGCACACCCATATCCCGACAGTTTGTTTTTAGAACCTCACACTTTATTAATCAACGATAGATAATTGGATACAAAGACCATCAGGAGGCTGGAGGAGCCAAACCTGACGTCCCAAACTATTTGAAACAGCAAACCGAGCTAGTCTATGAGCTTCAGAATTAGAAGCCCTATTTTCATGTCTAAAAGTGGTCTCAGCAAAGCTTCTGCCGGTGGCCTTCATCTCCTCCAGTATCATAGTGTAGTTTCCTGCAAAAGGTTGCGCCATGGCGTTGATCACCGAGAGGCAATCTGATGCCACTGTGATGCGCTGAAGATGCAGGTCTTGTGCCAAAGCCAGAGCTTCCCTGCAGGCCATTGCCTCCAGTAGAAAGTTTTTTTTTGTTGTTTGAGGGTTATAATTGTTAGAATATTGGGCCCATTAGTGGGCAGTCCATATAAACAATTCCTGAAAATCTCAAATTGGCCCATGTGCATGGCAGAATTTTGGAGGTGTGTACGTGACTAAATTTTAGTCCCATACTGCTAGTTTGGAGTGAGCTGTACCAGCTTATATAGTGAAGTGTTGTACCACTTGGTGTGCTGGTTGAGAATAGAATGCTCTCTCGTGCGCACTCTTCCTCCTCCGCCGCCGTCCGTCCGTCCGTCCGTCTGTCTCAGTTCAGGAAAACGAGTCGTGTTAGCGTACGTGTACATCTTAGCCAATTCGGATCGCTACCGGATCGTGGGCTGCTGTAACCGACTCAAACGTGTGCGATGTGGCCGGTCCACATTGTACCCGTTAGGTTTTTCCGAACCGCACTATATATTGCGATGCACTGCCGTGCGCCGTCACACATCGAACCAATCTAGGTTTTGTCAATCTCGTACCTTGCGCCGCCGTAGTCTATCTCATCCCGAGTGCCGGAATGCACCGGTGTTTGGGAGAGCAGGTCTCCGGAACCACTCGCCTTTGTGATCCTGTACGGGAGAGGGCAAATTAGGCTTTTGGGAAGCGCTTCGCGCGACTGCTCGCCGCTTCCACCACGGGTCGTCTTCCGAACAAGTCTGGCGGCCCTGCGTACCGCCGTCTCAAGCGTCATCTCCTTCGACATATCGCCGATGCCTTTGCTGCAGTGAACCTGTCTGCATCAACAGCTGCTTCATCTACAACCGTTCGGTACGTACGGCATAAACCGAACTGTTTTACTATGGATATGTTGGCGTATGTGTTGCTGTTGTTCATGTTAATTAGTATATCTAGTATGTTTGTGTTTAACATGTTAATAGCTGCGTTAGTCATGTTTAATATTCTGAAATTAATCATGAAATTATTGCCTAATTATCCAACAATAATCCAGACAGCCAACTCTGGCCCAAAACAGACAACACAAATATAGAAGGTACAGGCTCGGACCAAAAAAGAAATGAATAAGGCCAAGGGCCAACACAGGATACCTACATGATATTGCGCGACTCCTAACACAATCGTACGCACTACGGGAACGGACGAGGATGCTGAGGGGGATTTCAACGCCGAGGGTGAAATGTCGGGACCCTCGGCATAGCTCGCACAGTGCCCACGGCTGGAAAATCACCGTCGGCATAGAATAACCGTCGGCATAGATGAGCTACGCCGAGAGGGACCGTCGGCGTACAATAACCTTCGGCATAGGTATAGCAACGCCGAGGGTCACCCCCTCGGCATTGGTCCAGTCCCAGGCCAGTGGACACCAACGCCGAGGGTAACCCCCTCGGCACAGCTCACCAACGCCGAGCGTCACCCTCGGCGTAGCACCTTCATCCCATCATTCCAGCGTGCTCCACGTGGCTACCTACGCCGAGGGGATCCCCATCGGCACTGATCCAGCAACACGAGCGTTACCCCTTCGGCGTAGCCCCTTCTCCGCAGCCATCCGCCGTGCTCCACGTGGCCACCTACGCCGAGGGTATCCCCCTCGGCACTGCTCCTGGGCGCCGTCTTCTCCGTCCCGTTAACTTTCTGCGCCGAGGGCTAAACTAAACCGTCGGCACAAGCATCTACGCTGACGGCCGGAGCAACGCCGAGGGTATTCGTTTGTGCCGAGGACCACCTATGCCGAGGGTTAAATGCCGAGGGTCACCGTCGGCATCGGTATATGCCGAGGGTAAACAGAGCTAAGCCGAGGGGGAAAACCCTCAGCGTTGAAGTTCCTTCCTGTAGTGACGGTTCTCAGGTCGACCGAGGCTAAACAAAATACTACCAGTTGCTGAGAAATCGCAAATCGTAAAGAGGAATCTAGGCTATCTAGAGATTAATCTTTTTTAGCGTCGCGCGTGAGGCTCAAACAAACCAGTTGGTACCCAACAAATTAGGAGGTTGTTAGGATCTGTGGCGGTAAAATTCGAGGGCGTGCGTGATAGGCCTAGACGCAAACGAATTGTACCGCAAACTATTTAACGCAAAATATGCCACAAAAGAAAAATATAAATTAAACGGGGATATTCTGTTCTTTAACTCGACTCGTGACCCAACTCGGTCGGACAAAGCAACGAATCAGACCATTCAAAAAAATACAATCAACGATACTACAAACGTGAGTGATCTCAGCTCCTTCAAGTGTGCATCAAAAGCATCTTTAAGACTTTAACGTGCATGCTTGTTGGTCAATCTGGAAGCAGAGCAAAGCGCGGGTGCTTGGCAATGTTAATCAGCAGTGTGTACCGTAGGTGCTAGCGAGTAGGATCACTGACGAGCTTGCCCGTGTTCAGTGTTCGTACGGGAGTATGAGGGAGTAGACATTCTAGGAGAGAGTAGGCTACAACGTGGAGTGTTGGTGTTTAGACAGGAGTTTGGTATCTTGTAATTGTTTTCTACCTTCTATAAAAAATATGGTGTGCAATCTGCACACTCTAAAAAAAAAGTTTTTAGTGCATCGTTTTGGTTCAGTTTGAGGAGCCTCTGACGGTGTGGGGTAATTGGGCTTTGGGCCGAGTACGGTGATGTAGAACATGATTATATCTAAATCTAAAAAAAACATGATTATATCTACCATTGTGGAAAATTCAAAAAATGGAGCTCGTTTTTTGAAATATCAAAAACAACACTTTTTAGTTTTGAAAATGTGAAAACATTCCCAGATGTAGAACATGATTATTTCTACCATTGTGCAAATTCGAATGCGGAATATTCTGTGTTTTGGTCTGTGCAAAAATAATAAAATTCTGGATATGAGTTGCGATTAGAAACATTTCAGATTTGTCATGACGTTTCATTTTTGTGTAGGAATGAATACAAAGTATTAGGGTTTGGAAATTAATGCCTAACTTTGCATTTGGAGAGGCCTCATAGAGTGGCTTGGCTTGGTGGGTTTTGACATCTCCACTTGGATTAATTTCTCTTCGACCCAAAATTGGTGGTGCGCCATTACAAGGGCTAATGGTCAAAGATGCAAGGGTTTATCTTCTTTGGTGCCTTGGGAGTTGTGGAACCAGAGGAATGTTAGAGGTTTTAGTAACCTAGCCACCATGCACAATGTGATCCTTGCGTCTTTCAAGAAGAATGCCACGCTTTGGGGCACTGCAGAGGCGAGGTTCTATAATGTCACGAAGAGTAATTATTCTAATCAAGTTGTGTGGTTCAAATTGTAAGTTCCAAACTCTTCTTAATCGATGAAATAGGCAAATATTTTGCCTCGTTTCAAAAAGAATATCGAGGGAGTGCGTAATAGTGCAGGGCTTATATCTGACTTAAAACTAACGAGGTAGCGTTTTTAACGCAAAAAAATTCACCAAAGGAAAATATAAAATATACTCCCTCCGTTCGCAAAAGGATGTCACAAAAATGAACTATACATAGACCATTTTTGTGACATCCTTTTCCGAACGGAGAGAGTACAAGTATAGTACACTTCTTTACCTCAGACTCATGACTCAATTCGGTCGGACAAAAGCAACGAATCCAATCGACACCGATCGAGAAATCTTTTTAACATACAATCAACGACAGTAGAAACGTGTTAGTGATCTCAGCTCCTTCAACTTCAAGTGTGCATCAAAAGCATCTTTAACGCGAGTTCTTAGTACATATATATGGTCCATCGTATTTTACTAATTCGAGCCATGCATGATGCACCAGAGGGGCAAAGGATATACTCCGTATGGACCATATATATGCACATGCACCTGCTTTAATTTGCTCGTCATCTCGTGCATGCCCTTTATTCTCTTAGTTCATGCCCTGGCTACGTACCTCTCGTCCAGCTGCTTTGGCTTGGCCTTCTTTTTGGTCGCGAGAAGACACGAATCATCCTAGCTTGATTTTATTTTTGCGCAAAGAGAATGTCCATATCCGTATGGACACGCAAAGATTGGTGCATGGCCACAACGTACAAAAGGTGTCAACTACTCTAGATATAATAAAGTTTCTTTATTAAATTATCTTGTTTCAATGACGTGGAATTTAAATACCGATGGGTAAAATATGTGTGTTGAATTACCAATGTATCTATATTTTTGGACACTTATGTTGTTGATTGATCTTTATATTAGCTAACTCCGTTTCATGGGCTTGAAGATCTCATAGATTTGCTAGTCTATTTTAGTTTTGTTTCTGTAATCGATATAATCGTGTACTCTTTGTTGGTTTAATATATGTGGAAAATTAAAAAAAAAAACTAACTCCGTTTCATAACTCTTGTTGGGGTTTTAGTTCAAATTATGGAGCGGATGGAATAATAATTTATGTGTCCCCTTTCACATAATATCATTCTAAATGTTCTTGACGAAGACAATATGTCTCATTAAAAAATTGTTACTCCCTCCGAAACAGAAAGAGTGTCAGAAGCTATACAAGATTTATACTACCGCATTATGAAGGGAGTAGCTTTTTCCGCAATTCATAAGATGTCTTGCTCCCTCACGCATTTTCGAATTTTGTTTTAACAAAAATAACTTAACATTGTGTGAACATAATGTTCTTCTATTCTCCCCGGATAAAATGAAATACATAATAAAAAATATCTCATCAACCATAGTACACTCCCTTAATTAACATGGGTATCCTAGGTAGCCCCAGCCCGAGAACTTGCATGTGGCAAGATGGTTAGGGGTGGTTATACCCCCAGCCGAGAACTTGCCTGTGGGAAGATGGTTAGGGGTGGTTATACCCCCAGCCCACCAGAGTTCAAACCCCTGGTTTGACGCTGGTGTTTCCCATTTAAGGCGAAATATTCTTCAGTGGGAGGCGACGTTTGATACGTCTGCAACGTATCCATAATTTCTGATGTTCCATGCTTATATTATACCAATTGCTACATGTTTTATTTACACTTTATAGCATTTTTATGCGTTTTTTGGGACTAACCTATTAACAAGATGCCACAGTGCCAGTTCCTGTTTTCTGTTGTTTTTGTATTTCAGGAAAGTTGTTCTGGAAATATTCTCGGAATTGGACGAAACAAAAGCCCACGGTCCTATTTTTCTGTCACGTACACGGAGTCCGAAGGAGACACGAAGGGGACCGAGGAGGCGGCCACACCATGCCACGGCGCGGCCCCACCCTCTGGCGCACCGCCACGTGGTGTGGGCCCCTCGGGTTATCTATTCGGGAAAACCCTAGATACCCGAGCCATTATCTACGAAAAGTTCCAGAGCCGCCGCCGCCGTCAACCCTAACTCGGGAGGGTTCTGAAACTCTTCCCGACACCCTGCCGGAGAGGGGAATCATCACCGGAGGGCTCTACATCGCCATGCCTGCCTCCGGAGTGATGTGTGCGTAGTTCATCCTTGGACTATGGGTCCATAGCAGTAGCTAGATGGTTGTCTTCTCCTCTTGTGCCATCATGTTTAGATCTTGTGAGCTGCCTATCATGATCAAGATCATCTTATTGTAATGCTTCATGTTGTGTTTGCTGGGATCCGATGAATATTGATACTATGTCAAGTTGAATATTGAATTATCATTTCTATGTTATTTATGATCTTGCATGCTCTCCGTTGCTTGTTTTGAGCTCTCAAGTAGATCATGTTTAAGCTCTTGCATCATGTAGTTAAAACCTATTAGTGGAGAACTACCGTAGAGCTTGTTGAAATTTGGTTTGCATGTTTGGTATCTCCAAGATCTAGATATTTTCTGGTAAAAGTGTTTGAGTAACAAGGAAGACAGTGTAGAGTCTTATAATGCTTGCAATATGTTTTTATTTAAGTCTTGCTGTGCCAGTTGATATCATGTGTTTGCTTCAAACAACCTTGCTAGCCTAAACTCTGTACTGAGAGGGAATGCTTCTCGTGCATCCAAACCTTGAGCCAAAACCCATGCCATTTGTGTCCACCATAACTACCTATTATGTGGTATTTCCTGCCATTCCAAGTAAATACTTCATGTGCTACCTTTAAACTATTCAAAAGCTATTATCTCTTATTTGTGTCAATATTTTATAGCTCATGAGGAAGTTATGTGGAGTTTTCTCTATCAACCTTGTCACTTACTGATGCATGTAAAATGCATACATGAACTTTGCACTATATCACTCATATTCCAATCATATTTGCATCATATAAGGGTTATATCACTGTTATATAATGATTTTTGGGAATAAAATATTTATTTCCTATTTTTATGGGATTAACTCTGCGTAGCCAGAAAACCCTATTTTTCCTTTTAAGTTTCAGGGACCCAAACGACGTCCAAATAACCAGGAAAAATACAGGCGTCATTATTTTGGAAGTAGAAAGACTTGGGAGCGAAGGAAGCAAGCAAACGGAGGCCGGAAACCCAAAAGAGGGGGGCCCACGCGGCCTCTGTACCTGGCCGCGTGGGGCCCACCCTTTTGGCCCTCGAGGCTCCGCTGCCATCGATTTTTTCTCCACCGCCTTCGTCTTGACCTAAAAACACCTATAAAAGAAGTCCCACTGCGTTCTCGAAAACAAGCGCTGCCACACGACAGAAACAAGAAAACAGAGATCTGGAGCTGCAGATTGGAGGGGGAAAACTCCGGCGGGGCGCTGCCGGCGTGGTCTCCATCTTCTCCATCGACATCTCCATCGTCTCCATGATGAAGAGGGAGTAGTCCACCTCTGAACTATGGGTTTGTGGAAGTAACTTATGTATCTCTCCTCTCTTTGAGCTTCATTAATTAGTACCGTATGAGCTGCTGAACATGATTACGGTCATCGTTGTAATTTTTATGTGGTGTATCTTTTTATGAGTTAATATATGTTTGAGATTGCAATGTTTGTTTCAGTTATGAGTATAGATGCATATTATGTACCCTGTTCTTATCTACTTGTTATGATCAAGCATGTTTATGAGAGTGTGTGTGGGGTGATGTGTGCATTACTTGGAGTAACGGGGGGTGGTGAGTGCGGTAAGTTGACCACTGTAATATCGCGATCCACTTGGGTGTTTTACCTTATTTTGTTACCTCACTAGGGATAAACAAAAATACCATGCTACAAGGGTTGTGGGTGACTTGCCACTTCTCCGTAACTAGATCTAGCATGTTCTTATTTTAACTTCATGTCATGATACTTAAAGCCATACTCTAAATTATCTTAATTACTAAGGTGTTATGATTTAGTTCGCATCTTGGTGGAGTATAAGTGAGATTAATAACCAAAAGATCTCTATGTTAGGACGTGATGCTGATGCATGTAAAATGCATACATGAACTTTGCACTATATCACTCATATTCCAATCATATTTGCATTATATAAGGGTTATACCACTGTTATTTAATGATTTTAGGAAATAAAATAATTGTTTCCTATTTTTATGGAATTAACCCTGCGCAGGCAGAAAACCCTATTTTTTCCTTTTAACTTTCAGGGACCCAAACGTCGTCAGAAAAATATGGAAAAATATAGAGGTCGTTATTTTGAAAGGAGGAAGACGTATGAGCGAAGGAATCAAGCAAACGGAGCCCGCAAGGCAAAAAGGGGGTGGCCCACGCGGCCACTGTACCTGGCCGTGTGGGGCCCACCCAATTGGGCCTCGGAGCTCCGCAGTCATCGATCTTTGCTCCACCGCCTTCGTCTTGACCTAAAAACGCCTATAAAAGAAGTCCCACGGCGTTCTAAAAAACAAGCGCCGCCATATCTCAGAAACACGAAAACGAAGATCTGGAGCTGCAGATTGGAGGGGGAAAACTCCGGCGGGGCGCTGCCGGCGTGGTCTCCATCGACATCTCCACCATCTCCACCATGAAGAGGGAGTAGTCCACCTCTGGACTATGGGTTTGTGGAAGTAACTTATGTATCTCTCCTCTCTTTGAGCTTCACTAATTAGTACCGTATGAGCTGCTGAACATGATTACGGTCATATTCCTATGTGGTGGATCTTTTTATGAGTTAATATATGTTTGAGATTGCAATGTTTGTTTCAGTTATGAGTATAGATGCATATTATGTACACCGTTCTTATATACTTGTTATGATCAAGCATGTTTATGAGGGCGTGTGTGGGGTGATGTGTGCATTAGTTGGAGTAACGGGGGGTGGTGAGTGCGGTAAGTTGACAACTGAAATATCGCGATCCACTTGGGTGTTTACCTTACTTTGTTACCTCACTAGGGATAAACAAAAATACCATGCTACCGGAGATGTGGTGTGACCATCGCCACTACTCTATGACTGGATCTAGCATGTTCTTATTTTCACTTCATGTCATGATACTTAAAGTTATACTCTGATTTATCTTAATTGCTAAGGTGTTATGATTTAGTTTGCATCTTGGTGGAGTATAAGAGAGCTTAATAACCAAAAGATCTCTATGGTAGGACGTGATGCCCATATAATTAGTAACTTGATATCAAACTTTGTGTTGCAATCTCATATGTCAAATCTATGTGTCCATTGTCTGCCACACCATTAAAAGAGAGTGCATTTGTGAAACCATGAACCCGATCCATTTTTAATCATAAGAAACACCTTTCCAACCACTTTTACCACTTTTCCATTTTCTGCCATTATTAAATCCGAAAATACAAAAACACTTTTCCATCTTGCATTCATCATAAAAAACCCAAAAATATCATTTATCATTGTTATCATCATCCTTGCACATTCATCCACCACCATTGCATATTTATTTCTTGTTTGCATTGCATATTTATCTTGATATCATTCTACACCTTGTGCTTGACAACCACAGGTGAGGTTGAGGACCAAAACAATTAACCTTATTTTGTAGGTGACCAAAAGAAGGATAGAAAGATAGATCTTTCACTACTGATTCCCCGAGAGTTCGATATTAAACCCTCGAGTCACCCTCGTGGGGAAAACACGTCTTCCACTTACTACATAGTCTGCACTTGGAGGCTCAACCTAACCCCGTATACTTTTCATTTCAGGTAGCTACTGAAGGCTATCACTTCTACGGGTATCAGATGCCCATATAATTAGTAACTTGATATCAAACCCTGTGTTGCAATCTCATATGTCAACTCTATGTGTCAATTGTCTGCCACTTTATTAAAGAGAGAGTGCATTTGTGAAACCATGAATCTCGGTCCATTTTTAATCATAAGAAACACCTTTCCAACAAATTTACTGTGGGGACCCCGGACTAGCTGTCCGAAATACCCGATTATGCTTAACACAACGATCCCGTGATCAGTCTGCGTTGCACATAATCCGAATTGGATACCAAAGTTTACATCCATTACAGTACCGAATAAAAGTCTTACATAAATGGTCATTTAGACCATGTTCTTACATAGTGCCTTCATGGGCCAAACCAAAATATCAGCGGAAGCTACGGCGTAGTAGACCTCAATCTAACGACGACGACCCGACAGGCAGCTGACTTGTGGAGATCCTTAGTTCGCATAGAAGTCACCATATTCCTGCGCGGCGTAGTGCTCCTCCTCGTAGTCTGGCTAGGACAATAGCCAGGGACGAAACCAATATGAGTACATTTGAATGTACTCGCAAACTACCCCAACATGAGTATGCACTAGTTTTATTTTTAACTTTTCAAACTTTTATTTCCTTATAACATCTCTATATCCTTGTTAAAAGAGGTAAGAAGAGTTTTTATAACCATTTTGAATAAAGACCAACACTTTATCGGTTTCTCCCAAAATTCCACCTTTTTCACCATAGTCTGTCATGGTCCACTTTTACCAACACCTCCACTTCACTTTCATTTTTAAAACTGAATTCTTTTCAAAACTTGCACATGATCTTAGGACAGCTTCCCAATTGTCCATATCCGAGGACTCGGCTATTCGAATAGTTTTACCCTCTGCAGAGGTAGCACGCTTTTAACCCACATCCATCCGGTAACTCATCGTGTCAGCCACGTCCCGCCATACAAGGTGTATGCGAAGTTGAGCCACCGACCCTAGCCTCTCCTTTGCTCATGCTAGTATAGGATCCTACCCATATGATATTTCCCACCAACACTCAGTCCGGTCCCCGTCGGCAACCCTAAGTGTGAGGACTCATATGTTTTTCCCGGCGACCACATTGATGAAGTCTTCAATCCCCTCCTTATCTTTCCATAGAGTTTGAGCGAGGACCCAGGTCAGGGGAGTTCACAAACCATCCCCTCATGCATAACGGAGTCATCTCCATTGATGAGGTATCCCATACTAATAAGAGCAAATTATATGACTAAGCCCCGTTCCCATATGGGGGTAAATGTGGTCGCACAGATTAAGATTGGTTGTCATAGTACTAGGACACTGTGCATTTTTCATAAACATCAACATCCTCCATTTCTCCACTTTAATACCGACATCTCGGCATTCCATAGCCACACAAGTATTTCAAAGGAGTTTTGAATAAACAACATTGTTTTCCATCCTAAAGTTTCATATACTACTACATAGGGTGGCAAAATAATTTCCATACACTTTTGAAAAGGTTTTGTAAACCATTGGTTTTCAGAGTAAATCATTTGATCAAAGTAGATGCATATAAGTTTAGGTGCAAGCTCAGAGAGTAGCTTGCCTTGCTCGGCAAAGTGGCCTTGATCTTGATCTTCAGGTTCAACAAATTCCCCTCCTCGATAAATCCAGCAACGTTCTCGTCTAATCGATAAACAAACAAATACAAGCAATCACTAAACTATCAAACAATCATCACATCATCACAATCCTAAATGCTCTAAATAGCCACTGCATTCATCAAACAATACAATTTGATTTCAAAATAATTGAATTAAACATATTTGTTTATGCCAAATTATTGCAGAAACTTGTTAAACATGTTTAATTGCACAACTTGAGTTATGTTGGTCACAAAAATACAAACTAAATTTCTATAGAAAGCTACTGATGTGTAGAAGACAACCCAATTTGAATTGGATCATTTGGGTTACCAAACTCCCTACACATTGGTTTGAATCCAGTAGCTTAATAATAGAGTTTTGGCAATTAAATAAGTTCTGTTGTTCCTAAAATTAAATCCTTTTAGGGGTAAGTAAACATGGCTATATGTGAGCTAACAAAATTGGTCCTAACCCATTTGGGTCAACCAATAAACATATTTGTTTGTCTTAGCCTAGAAGGGTTTATCTAAAGTCAACAACCATACTGCTTAATTAATTCTACCAAAATTAGGGGAGCTAATACAAGGCAGTACTAAGCTAGCAAAATTGGTTTGGAATTAATTGGACTAACAGAGTATCAGAAACAAACAAGTTTAGATTTTAAACCTTCTGTGGCATTTTCAATAATACTTTTTAATTATTTAATTAAATGACATGAGGTCAATTTGGTTGGTTCAACAATTTCATAAGCTTTCCAGAACAATTGAGTTTGATTTATTTGGATTCCTAAATCTCAAGTTATTGATTTTAAAGTTGATATCAGTACTGAAATTCTTCTGAAACTAAAAATAGAAAATATGCCAGTGTGGATAATGTTTAAAAGTATGACAAGGGGGACCCACTGGTCAGCGGCACAGCGCACGCAGGGAAAATAATAAAACCCTGACGAGCGGGGCCCGCTCGTCAGTCTCTCTCTCTCTTCTTTTCTATTCGAAACGGTAAGCTACCGTTGGATGGAGATCCAACGGTCCACGACGAATCCATCGGCGACGACCATAACTGGGCGGCGCCGTGGCTCCGGCGACGGCGAGGTTGGGCAAAACCTCACCTAGAGGGCTCGGGAAGCTCGGGGACGGTGCAGGGCGACGGCGGAGGCTCGGGGAAGTTCGTGGTGCGACTGGAGCTTGCTGGGGCGGCGTGAATCGTCGACGGCGAGCCGCTGAACTTCCACGGCCACGGCAGCGGTCTCCGGCGGTGTCCTGGCGGCGTCTCTGTGCACGAAACAGAGGGGCAAAAGGCTCGGGTGAGTGCGGGGAGTACGGGGATCAAGGTGGTGTGGTCAATGGAGGAAGGGGAGCAGTAACACGGCACGGCCGCGTCGGCGTTCACCTTCGGATGCGGCGGAGCGTCGAGGAAGCTCACGGGCAGCCGGAGCTTCGAGGGCGTGGCTCCGCCCTCCTGGCGGTGCACTGAGGAGTGGAGAGAGTGAGAGGGGTCGGGGTGGAGTGGAGGGAGTGCACGGTGCGGGGGGGTATTTATCGGCCGCGGTCGGTCCACGGTGGGTCGGGTGCAGGAGAGCTCCAGAGGGGCGGAGAGGCCGGCGAACGGTGTCTGGGGGGTCCGGGATGGAGCTAGGGCTCGCGGCGTAGAGGATCGCGTGGCGAGGTGCGGTGAGCTGGGCCAATTTGGCCGGTCGCCGTCCAACGCTTCCGCGGCGAGCATCGGGGGACAACGGCGTTAAGGCGAGGGGAGAGGCTCTCCTCTGCCCGCAGAGGTTGCAGTGGCTCGGAGGCGAGGAGAGCGCGGGCAAGGGGGCCCTGGGGGGCCTGGGAACGGCGACGTCGAGCAAGGCGCCACGGCGACGGCGACAGTGAGCTAGGGGAGGTAGACGATGACGGTTTTGCAAAAACCCCCTGGCTCCTGTGCTCTGTTTCTTTTCCTTCTTCTTTCTCTAATTTACAGTTTAGTCCTTCTGTTTAAAACCAGAAGCACTTCTGATTTAATTTGAGGCACTAAATCAATTTATAAAAATTTGGCAAAATTTGTGGGGCCTTCCCATAAGGTACAGAAGCTCCACAAAAATTGGCATAAAATAATAAAATGTTTTGAAACATTTTCTTTTATAGTGTTTTAATTAAGGCATTTTAATTTATTTTTACTTTGTTTACTTTTGAATTTTTAAAACTAGTTTGAAAATAATATTTGAGAGAGATAAGTAGTAAGGATGAAATGGGAGGGTTTGCAATACCACTCCACTAAATTTTGTTGGAAACAAAATGAGATCCTCACTTGGAGAATTTGTGACACTTGTCACTTTATTTTCTTGCTTTTCTTTTTTTTATTCTCTTCTTTTCTTCTTGTTTTCAAATAGAGCAAACAACACACAAACAAGAGGAATAGCAACACAAGCAAGAATATGAGATCAACACACATAATTTAACAAAAGTTTTTGTTGGCTCCCATTTTTGGAATTAATAATACTTGTTAATAATTTTGGGATGTTACAATCCTTCCCTCCTTAAAATAAATCTCGTCCCGAGATTTGCTAGGCTTAGGTACTAAAGAGGCCTGGGAATTCGCTCCTAAGATAATCTTCACGTTCCCAAGTTGCTTCTTCTTCAGAGTGGTTAGTCCACTGGACTTTGTAAAACTTGATTGCACGTCTTCGGGTAACACGAACATCTTCTTCGAGAATCTTGAGGGGTCTCTCGCGATAAGTCAAATCTTGGTTCAGGTCGATGGAGAGGTGGTCGATGTTTTTGAAAACATCAGGCTGGTCAGGAACTTCAAGACACTTCCGGAGCAAGGAAATGTGGAAGACATCATGATAATCTCCTAACTCCGGTGGCAATTCCAGCTGATAGGATACTTCTCCTCGACGAGCGATGATCTTGAAGGGTCCAATATACCTTGGCGCTAACTTTCCCTTGACATGGAAACGTTGCATTCCTTTGAGGGGTGTCACTCGGAGATAACATAATCTCCGATACTGAAAGTGAGGTCACGGCGCTTGGTGTCAGCGTAACTCTTCTGACGGGACTGGGCAGTTTTGAGGCGTTCCGAATAAGCTGAACTTGCTCTTCAGCTTCACGGAGGGTATCTGGACCGAACAATTTACTTTCTCCGGTATCGGACCAATTCAAGGGTGTACGACACTTCTTGCCGTAAAGGGCTTCAAAAGGGGCCATTTGCAGACTGGACTGATAACTATTTTGTATGAGAACTCTGCAAACGGAAGACAATCTTCCCACTTGGAACCATAGGATAGAACACATGCGCGAAGCATGTCCTCCAATATCTGGTTCACTCGTTCAGTTTGGCCATCGGTCTGGGGATGATAAGCTGTGCTAAATGCTAACTTGGTTCCGAGGGCTTCATGAAGGGATTTCCAGAATCTTGAGGTGAATTGCGTGCCTCTATCAGATACAATCTTCTTAGGCACACCATGCAGGCTTACTATTCTGGAAATATACAAGTCTGCTAACTGAGCTCCGGTATGGGTGGTCTTGACAGGTATAAAATGAGCAACCTTGGTCAATCGATCAACGATGACCCAGATTGAATCATGGCCTCGGTTGGATCTTGGAAGTCCGGTAATAAAATCCATTCCAATCTCATCCCATTTCCACTCGGGAATTTTCAAAGGTTGAAGCAATCCAGCGGGTCGCTGATGTTCAGCCTTGACTCGCTGACAGATATCACACTTGGCTACGAAAGAACCATCTCTCGTTCATTCCATGCCACCAAAATCTTTCTCGAAGGTCTTGGTACATTTTGGTTCCGCCGGGGTGGATTGAATAAGGGG